>CM038680.1:194850783-195450783 GCA_021605205.1 Aegilops longissima | reverse complement strand
ACTGGAAGCATAGCTCATAGTTCGCCACCAAAGACTAGCATGACCTTCCGTGGTATGCAGCATAGGTGACCTTGTCATCTTCGTAAACGCTTGCGAACGCAGCTTATGAGTGATGCTACGGCCGGCCATCCGCATCGAGTGGCTCGATGGGATGATGAAAGGTAGGTGGGTGCAAGTTTAATGAAATCATGAATGGTTGCAAACCTTTGACTGATGTGCGGTGTTCTCCTCGACACGCGCCAACAAACGGTTAGACTCACGCTTGTTCCTTCCATTTCTAACATGAACCTCGTCAAAGAATGCTGGTCGGGAGGATCCTCATCCTTCCATCTCCGTGGTTTCGCTACGAGCAATGTAACTTCGCTTAACTGATGACATCCTGAGAAACGGAACCAAGGACGGAATCACATCACTACATACTGGAAATGTAGAACACCAAAATTAGTAACTCTCGAACTCCTGGGGCAATTCCGGCAGCATAACGGCAGTAAAATGTTCAAAACGAAACATTCTGCAAAATGGGGTAGCACCATACTCAACATCCTCATCAAAGGTTCTGGGATAATACTAAACATGCCATACCGAGGGTACTCAACAACTGGGGTAAGACTCTGATCAACCCAATCCTATGGGACTACGGAAATAGTAACTCGTGATCCTGATAGACAGAAGAGATAGCCTAGTTCCTTAACCCCGTAGGAAAGATAGGACGACTCAGATCAGAGGTCATGAGGTAAAGGAGTAAAAAGAGCCTTACGTTCCCTTCCACAATCAATTCCCCTACATAACTAAAGCATTTCTAGACTCAACTCCGATCAGGTTGGCTTGGAAATCCTACAGGCAGTCAGGCTCTGATACCAAAGCTGTCGGGACCCCGATCCTAAGTCACACCGATCTAGCATGTAACACATCATATCACTTTGCGGCCTCACGCACGGTATTCCCACGGGTGTCGCCTTACCATGGCCCGGACCGCGTTTGCGTCTTTTGGCTCACGATATGATAGTGTCGCTAGCATCCATATGACAAAGAACCCGGCCGACATGGCTAGTCGTGAACCCAAAGCGGCGCTAACCTATGGGGACAGCATACATGAATCACATCGAGCATGTCGGTCATCAACGATATATTCGGGCTGTAGCACTGGCTAACAGGACTCGTATCCCGGCTGTAGCAGGCTAGGCAGGACTCAATAACACGCGTGACATTTCCCGAAGGGATGATATAGGAACGAAGTGAAACACATGCCGCCGGTCAGTGTCCAAGCAGTAGTGCTGGGCTAGCAGGACTCCGTGAACCGGCTGTAGCGGACTACTATCGCCGAAGCACGAGACTACATTTCCCCATAAGAGAGGCTACCAAGGATAAACAACTAGGTTGTCGGATCCCACACATAGCAGTACAAGTTACACGTACGCATAACATGCAAGTATGTGCTGTACAACATGGCATCACAACATAACGCAAACTCATATAGATAAAAGCTCAGAAGAGCCACATAGCAATTAGTACAAACAGGGGTCACATGACCCATCATTCAGAGCATACAAGCAACAAGCGGAAGCATTACATGTCCGAGTACGTACATCTACAAAAGAAAAAGGCTGAGAAGCTGACTATTACAAGACCCTCCCAAGGGTACAAGACCGTAGCTGAGGTAACAAGCTACTTGTCAAGTCCAAGCGAACTACTAGTAAGACCAAGTCTCCGCTGCAAAACATAAATAAAGCAACGTGAGTACAAAGGTACTCAAGAAGACTTACATCGATCCTATCATACATGCATTAGTGTCAAAAGGTAATGTGGGGTTTAGTTGCAGCAAGCCAGCTTTGACTCTGTGGCTATCCTGTTACGACTACAAGAAACTCTTGAGGTGAGACAACGACACGAGTCCACTAATCACCACATCAATACACTACTACGGATTCATTCCCGCCTCCATACGAGAAGGCCATCCATAGCACTCACACTTGTCTTGAGCATTTTAGAGTATCCACTTCAAGTTGTCTATGTACCACGAAGCATCCAAGAAGTCCATAACCGAGGACACGGCTATTCGAATAGATCATGATAACCCTGCAGGGTGTACTTCTTCACACGCCTCGCCACTTACCGCTATATACACGCCATGTATCTCGGCAACCTTCAAGCGAAGCTGGCGAGGGTGTCGGCCACGACCGACTAACCACGCAAGACTCTAGTCCAGCTTATCGCCTATTCGGGTTCCATCCGCAAGGAGATCCGCCGGGTGTCGCCACGGCCCCAAACGATGTGAGCAGGGTTCCCAAGCTCACCATCCGGTGCCACTTGGTACACCGTACACTGTGTTTAGTCTGTCCTAAGCCCACCTCGCGGGTGCCACTTGGTAGAAAAATAGCACTTCCTACAAACACCGTAAACTAGTTGCGACTCACGGACAGAGGTCAAGTTGATTAATAAGTCGAGAGGGTCGGGTTACCGAACCCAATGTGTGGTAGTATCGAGTCATTGGACAACATACATAGAACTCAAGGCTTAAGAACGGTTCCGGTGAGACAACCCACCATGTACTCCTACATGGCCTCTCACCGCTACCTTTACCAAATCGTGTTCACACACTTCACTCTCAAAGATCGGAACATAGAACTGTACTCCAATTCATTCCCAATGAATCAGACCGACACAACTCTAAGCAATAGCAGGCATAGCATGGTAGGAACACAACATGGCTCAATCAACTCCTACACATGCTAGTGGGTTTTAACTATTTATCGTGGCAATGACAGTCATGCAGAGGAATGGGTTCAACTACCGCAGCACAAAGTAGCAGATGAATCGTTGTTGTCCTAATGCAATAACTGAGAGCAGGAGCGAGAGAGTAGGATTGTATCGGAATGAACAAGGGATTTGCTTGCCCGGTAAGTCAACAAGGGAGGCACCGCTTCATAGGCAGTACTGAACGCCTCTCGAGCGGGACCTATCGAGAAGGGACGGTGCCGGCAATCAATACACAATCATATGCAACAATATGATGCATGAACATGGCATGTAAATGTGATGTTGTTTGAGTTAATGCAACTAGTGTTCAATTGGTTTGAAGTCCATTTGAACCAAAAGTTCAAATGCATTTCTAAATTAGGTCTCTTATATATGCCATAATGTGTTCTCCCATATTCAGCATCTATAGGTTGGTTTTTCATGCATGAAACTAGTACAGATGGAAAGGTTGCATTTTTCTGATAATTTTTCATATATAAATTATTTAAATCTGAGCTACGGTTGAATTGTTATGAATTTTTGAAGTTTAAATTATTTTCTGGATTTTCTGAATTATTTTAATTCCAGAAAATAATTAATTGCGTCAGCATGACGTCATCATGCATCAGCGGTCAACGCGGCTGGTCCGGGTCAAACCTGACGTGTGGGGGCCACACGTCAGTGACACGGGGTTAACGGAGGGTTATTTAATTTAATTAGAGATTAGGGGCACTAGGCCCACCGGTCGATGTCGGGGGTTAGTCGGTGATTAGCCTTAAGCTAATCACCGACGACCGGACCCACGTGGCAGGCTCAGCGACGGGTTTGCCGCCGGCGGCTCTGGACTTGGCGGAGTCGCGCCACGGCCACGCGGCGCGCGGAGAGCACCGGGCGAGCCTGCCGTGCTCGCAAGACTGGTGGAGCAAAGGGACGAGCTGGGGGCCGGGCTCGCGGAGCGAAGCTTCAGGGCGGCGCCGGAGCTCGGGTGGAGAGGGAAGTGGGCTACGGCGTGCGGGGACGAGAACGGAGAGGGGGAACGGTGGCGGAGCTCACATGATTGCATTTAACGGGCGGCGAGGTCGGGAGGAACCGGGCAGTCGTGGCGGCGAGGGATCTCCGCAACCGGAGACGGCGGCGACGTCGGTGGCGGCGCCCAGGCCTCCCGCGCCACGTGACTCGGACGGGAAGTAGCGGACGGGCGCTGGAGCTAGCGGACACGGAGAGAGGGCGAGGGGAGAAGGTGGCCACGGCGGTGGCGAAGCGGTGGCGCCTCGTATGCTCGGTGGGGAGAGAGGGTGACAGAGGGGAGGAGGAGCACGGGAAGGGTGCGAGAGAGGTCGGGTGGCTGCGTGGCGTCTCCAAGGCAACCAGACGAGGAGGGGAGAGGCCAGGCAGGTAGGGAGGGAGGTGGCGTGGCGCGGCGGAGCGCGCGCGCGTCGGGCACGCGCCCCTCCTCCTGTCGGGGAGGAAGACGACAGGGAAGGGAGGCGGGCTGGGCCGGGGCCGGCCAGGGCCAGCAGTCTTGGGCAGCGGTGGGAGGTAAGCCTGTAAGGCTTCTTACCTATTTATTTCCTTTTCTAATTTTTCGACATTTGTTTTGATTTGTTTAAAATACCAAACCAATTTATTTAATCATGCCAATTTTTGCAGGAGCTTACTATATTATTCCGAGCTCCTCAACAAAAGGGCACAATTTTGGACAATATTTTATATATATAATAATATATATCCAAGGCAAATATTTATCAGATTAATTCCAAATGCCCAAAATAAATATTTATGAGATCCTAAAAATATTGGTTAGATTGTTAACTCTGTCCAATATTTTCAGAGGGCCACATGAGCATTTTCTTGGACCCTTTTTGGAGCAATTTTTATTTAGGTCATTTCCAAAAGTTATTCTGAGGGTTTCACAAATCCCCATTTCAAAATTAAAATGGAATTTAAACATGATGCACAATGACTAGCTAGCCTTGAGCATACCAGCACTAGGGATGTGACAGACGGGCTGACCATTAAATGAGGCACTAGGTGGAATGTATATAGGTGTTCGCTATGCATCACGGCAAGCGTTGTAACCCTCCTTTTTCTGAGCCATATGGAGTTAAGTTTCTCATATTTAGCCTTAAGTTTCTCTCTGGTGAGCTCTACGGAAGGGTCACCAAATTTGCGTTGGACGACTCCTCGTCCGACCGAATGGTACATGTGATTCTCCCGTGGCACAAGAGTGTTGCCTAATTCCAATTTCGAGCCCTATCATGTTAAGTTTCTCAATCTTCTTCACTAAGTTTCTTTCTAATTTTTGCGCCTTGCTTCAGCAGTTCCACATGGTTATTAAACCAACACCTCATGATAAGAGACCATTGTGTATATTTCAGGTCGGTACTTGCCGTTGCAAAATATCTCTGAAAACATGAGAGGAGGGGGATGGTGACCATAGGAGCAGCGCGCCATTCATCGACCGAAGTATATTTGATATTCACATGCGAAGTCTTTTCTAGAATGCATGAAATACGTTCACACGACGAGGATTGAGATATGAGGGCATTAGGTCCATCGCCAAAATCACCTCTTTCGAGCTTGATGTAGTTAAGTTTCCTAATTAGGCCCTAAGCTTGTTCTCCGGAGCTCTAGGAGTACGTGACGGGGGAGGGATTGTTGGGAAATGTGCATCGAGTCAGCCATATAACGAAGGATACACGGGATTTTTTGTCATCAGTAGGTCATCTATGTATAGGGTGACATTCTATCTTCCGAGCTCGTAGACATATACATACGTTGCTCACTGCAGGGACCCAGAATTCTTACCTCACGAAAAAAATCCAATCCCAGCACTTCCTTTCATAATATATTAGACCACTTATTACACCTAGATACATCCAATGAGGACTGAGATACCCGTCTATCGGGAGTTGCTACTAAAATCACCTCTGTCGAGCTCCCTTGTAGTTAAGTCTCTCAATTTTAGCACTAAGTTCCTTTTTCATAACCTCTATTGAGCACGTGATGGGAGAGGAGTGGTTTCCAAATGTGCATTGGCCATCCCTTGATAGAAGAACATATCTGATTCCCTATGACAAGGCAAAATCTCCCGACCAGTGCCAGCGGAGAAGGATGGTAATGAAATGACCATTGATAGTTGCAGCATATGGATGCGTAGCTCACTAAAACGAGGCACTAGGTGGAATATATATATAGGTGTGCGCAACCGGTGAGCGTCGGAACCTCCTCTTTTTGAGCCATATGGAGTTGACTTTCTCATATTTACCCCTAAGTTTATTTCTCGTGAGCTCTACGGAAGGGTGACCAAACATGCGCTCGCAGACTCTATCGTGTTAAGTTTCTCAATCTTCTTCACTAAGTTTCTTTCTGGTTTTTGTGCCTAGACGGGCTGTTACAATGAGGAACTAGGTGGAATATATATAGGTGTTTGCTGCGCGTCACCGGCAAGCGTTGTAAACCTTCTTTTTCTGAGCCATATGGAGTTAAGTTTCTCAGGTCTTTACTCGCCGTTGCAAAATATCTCAACAAACATGAGCGGAGGGGGATGGTGACCATAGGAGCAGCGCGCCATTCATCGACCGAAGTATATTTGATATTCACCTGCGAAGTCTTTTCTAGAACGCATGAAATACGTTCACACGACGAGGGTTGAGATATGAGGGCATCAGGTCCATCGCCAAAATCACCTCTTTCGAGCTTGATGTAGTTAAGTTTCCTAATTAGGCCCTAAGTTTGTTCTCCGGAGCTCTAGGAGTACGTGACGGGGGAGGGATTGTGGGCAAATGTGCATCGAGTCAGCCATATACCGAAGGATACACGAGATTTGTTTGTCATCAGTAGGTCGTCTATGTATAGGGTGACATTCTATCTTTTGAGCTCGTAGACATATACATACGTTGCTCACTACAGGGACCCAGAATTCTTACCTCACGAGAAAATCCAATCCCAGCACTTCCCTTTCATAATATATTAGACCACTTATTACACCTATATACATCCAATGAGGACTGAGATACCCGTCTATCGGGAGTTGCTACTAAATTCAACTCTGTCGAGCTCCCTTGTAGTTAAGTCTCTCAATTTTAGCACTAAGTTCCTTTTTCATAACCTTTATTGAGCAGGTGATGGGAGAGCGGTGGTTTCAAAATGTGCATTGGCCATCCCTTGATAGAAGAACATATCTGATTCCCCTGTGACAAGGCAAAATCTCCCGACCAGTGCCAGCGGAGAAGGATGGAAATGAAATGACCATTGATAGTTGCAGCATATGTATGCGTAGCTCACAAAAACGAGGCACTAGGTGGAATATATATAGGTGTGCGCAACCGGTGAGCGTCGAAAACCTCCTCTTTTTCAGCCATATGGAGTTGACTTTCTCATATTTACCCCTAATTTTTTATTTCCCGTGAGCTCTACGGAAGGGTGACCAAATATGCGCTCGCCGACTCTATCGTGTTAAGTTTCTGAATCTTCTTCACTAAGTTTCTTTCTGGTTTTTGCGCCTAGACGGGCTGTCCATTACAATGAGGCACTAGGTGGAATATATGTAGGTGTTCGCTGGGTGTCACCGGCAAGCGTTGTAACCCTCCTTTTTCTGAGCCATATGGAGTTAAGTTTCTCATATTTAGCCTTAAGTTTCTCTCTCGTGAGCTCTACGGAAGGGTCACCAAATTTGCGTTGGACGACTCCTTGTCCGACCGAATGGTACACGTGATTCTCCCGTGGCACACGAGCGTTGCCTAATTCCAATTTCGAGCCCTATCATGTTAAGTTTCTTTCTGATTTTTGCGCCTTGCTTCAGAAGTTCCACATGGTTATTAAACCAACACCTCATGATAAGTGACCATTGCATATATTTCAGTTCGGTACTCGCCGTTGCAAAATCTCTCAACAAACATGAGAGGAGAGGGATGGTGACCATAGGAGCAGCGCGCCATTCATCGACCGAAGTATATTTGATATTCACATGCGAAGTCTTTTCTAGAACGCATGAAATACGTTCACACGACGAGGGTTGAGATATGAGGGCATCAGGTCCATCGCCAAAATCACCTCTTTCGAGCTTGATGTAGTTAAGTTTCCTAATAAGGCCCTAAGTTTGTTCTCCAGAGCTCTAGGAGTATGTGACGGGGGAGGGATTGTGGGCAAATGTGCATCGAGTCAGCCATATACCAAGGATACACGAGATTTGTTTGTCATCGTGAGGTCGTCTATGTATAGGGTGACATTCTATCTTTTGAGCTCGTAGACATATACATACGTTGCTCACTACAGGGACCCAGAATTCTTACCTCACGAAAAAATCAAATCCCAGCACTTCCCTTTCATAATATATTAGACCACTTATTACACCTAGATACATCCAATGAGGACTGAGATACCCGTCTATCGGGAGTTGCTACTAAATTCACCTCTCTCGAGCTCCCTTGTAGTTAAGTCTCTCAATTTTAGCACTAAGTTCCTTTTTCATAACCTTTATTGAGCAGGTGATGGGAGAGCGGCGGTTTCAAAATGTGCATTGGCCATCCCTTGATAGAAGAACATATCTGATTCCCCTGTGACAAGGAAAAATCTCCCGACTAGTGCCAGCGGAGAAGGATGGTAATGAAATGACCATTGATAGTTGCAGCATATGTATGCGTAGCTCACTAAAACGAGGCACTAGGTGGAATATATATAGGTGTGCGCAACCGGTGAGCGTCGTAAGCCTCCTCTTTTTCAGCCATATGGAGTTGACTTTCTCATATTTACCCCTAATTTTATTTCCCGTGAGCTCTACGGAAGGGTGACCAAATATGCGCTCGCCAACTCTATCGTGTTAAGTTTCTCAATCTTCTTCACTAAGTTTCTTTCTGGTTTTTGCGCCTAGACGGGCTGCCCATTACAATGAGGCACTAGGTGGAATATATATAGGTGTTCGCTGGGCGTCACCGGCAAGCGTTGTAACCCTCCTTTTTCTGAGCCATATGGAGTTAAGTTTCTCATATTTAGCCTTAAGTTCTCTCTCGTGAGCTCTACGGAAGGGTCAACAAATTTGCGTTGGACGACTCCTCGTCCGACCGAATGGTACACGTGATTCTCCCGTGGCACACGAGCGTTGCCTAATTCCAATTTCGAGCCCTATCATGTTAAGTTTCTCAATGTTCTTCACTAAGTTTCTTTCTGATTTTTGCACCTTGCTTCAGCAGTTCCACATGGTTATTAAACCAACACCTCATGATAAGAGACCATTACGTATATTTCAGGTCGGTACTCGCCGTTGCAAAATCACTCAACAAACATGAGAGGAGGGGGATGGTGACCCTAGGAGCAGCGCGCCATTCATCGACCGAAGTATATTTGATATTCACGAGCGAAGTCTTTTCTAGAACGCATGAAATACGTTCACACGACGAGGGTTGAGATATGGGGGCATCAGGTCCATCACCAAAATCACCTTTTTCGAGCTTTATGTAGTTAAGTTTCCTAATTAGGCCCTAAGTTAGTTCTCCGGAGCTCTAGGAGTACGTGACGGGGGAGGGATTGTGGGCAAATGTGCATCGAATCAGCCATATACCGAAGGATACACGAGATTTGTTTGTGATCAGTAGGTCGTCTATGTATAGGGTGACATTCTATCTTCCAAGCTCATAGACATATACATACGTTGCTCACTGCAGGGACCCAGAATTCTTACCTCACCAAAAAAAGTCCAATCCAAGCACTTCCCTTTCATAATATATTATACCACTTATTACACCTAGATACATCCAATGAGGATTGAGATACCCGTCTATCGGGAGTTGCTACTAAAATCACCTCCGTCGAGCTCCGTTGTAGTTAAGTCTCTCAATTTTAGCACTAAGTTCCTTTTTCATAACCTTTATTGCGAAGGTGATGGGAGAGGGGTGGTTTTCAAATGTGCATTGGCCATCCCTTGATAGAAGAACATATCTGATTCCCCTATGACAAGGCAAAATCTCCCGACCAGTGCCAGCGGAGAAGGATGGTGATGAAATGACCATTGATAGTTGCAGCATATGGATGCGTAGCTCACTAAAACGTGGCACTAGGTGGAATATGTATAGGTGTGCGCAACCGGTGAGCGTCGAAAACCTCCTCTTTTTGAGCCATATGGAGTTGACTTTCTCATAATTACCCCTAAGTTTATTTCCCGTGAGCTCTACGGAAGGGTGACGAAATATGCGCTCGCCGACTCTATCGTGTTAAGTTTCTCAATCTTCTTCACTACGTTTCTTTCTGGTTTTTGCGCCTAGACGGGCTGCCCATTACAATAAGACACTAGGTGGAATAGATATAGGTGTTCGCTGTGCATCACTGGCATGCGTTGTAACCCTCCTTTTTCTGAGCCATATGGAGTTAAGTTTCTCATATTTGGCCTTAAGTTTCTCTCTCGTGAACTCTACGGAAGGGTCACCAAATTTGCGTTGGACGACTTCACGTCCGACCGAATTGTAAACGTGATTCTCCCGTGGCACACGAGCGTTGCCTAATTCCAATTTCGAGCCCTATCATGTTAAGTTTCTCAATCTTCTTCACTAAGTTTCTTTATGATTTTTGCGCCTTGCTTCAGTAGTTCCACATGGTTATTAAAACAATACCTCATGATAAGAGACCATTGCGTATATTTCTGGTCGGTACTCGCCGTTGCAAAATCTCTCAACATACATGAGAGTAGGGGGATGGTGACCATAGGAGCAGCGCGCCATCCATCGACCGAAGTATATTTTATATTCACCTGCGAAGTCTTTTCTAGAACGCATGAAATACGTTCACACGACGAGGGTTGAGATATGAGGGCATCAGGTCCATCACCAAAATCACCTCTTTCGAGCTTCATGTAGTTGAGTTTCCTAATTAGGCCCTAAGTTTGTTCTCCTGAGCTCTAGGAGTACGTGACGGGGAAGCATTGTGGGAAAACGTGCATTGAGTCAGCCATATACCAAGGATACACGAGATTTGTTTGTCATCGTGAGGTCGCCTATGTATAGGGTGACATTCTATCTTCCGAGCTCATAGACATATACATACGCTGCTCACCGCGGGGACCTGAATTCTTACCTCACCAAAAAAAGTCCAATCCCAGCACTTCCCTTTCATAATATATTAGACCACTTATTACACCTAGATACATCCAATGAGGACTGAGATACCCGTCTATCGGAGTTGCTACTAAAATCACCTATGTCGAGCTCCCATGTAGTTAAGTCTCTCAATTTTAGCACTAAGTTCCTTTTTCATAACCTCTGTTGAGCAGGTGATGGGAGAGGGGTGGTTTCCAAGCGTGCATTGGCCATCCCTTGATTGAAGAACATATCTGATTCCCCTATGACAAGGCAAAGTCTCCCAACCAGTGCCTACGGAGAAGGATGGTGATGAAATGACCATTGATAGTTGCAGCATATGGATGCGTAGCTCACTAAAACGAGGCACTAGGTGGAATATATATAGGTGTGCGCAACCGGTGAGCGTCGGAAACCTCCTCTTCTTGAGCCATATGGAGTTGACTTTCTCATAATTACCCCTAAGTTTATTTCCCGTGAGCTCTACGGAAGGGTGACGAAATATGCGCTCGCCGACTCTATCGTGTTAAGTTTCTCAATCTTCTTCACTACGTTTCTTTCTGGTTTTTGCGCCTAGACGGGCTGCCCATTACAATGAGACACTAGGTGGAATAGATATAGGTGTTCGCTGTGGGTCACCGGCATGCGTTGTAACCCTCCTTTTTCTGAGCCATATGGAGTTAAGTTTCTCATATTTAGCCTTAAGTTTCTCTCTCGTGAACTCTACGGAAGGGTCACCAAATTTGGGTTGGACGACTTCACGTCCGACCGAATGGTACACGTGATTCTCCCGTGGCACACGAGCGTTCCCTAATTCCAATTTCGAGCCCTATCATGTTAAGTTTCTCAATCTTCTTCACTAAGTTTCTTTATGATTTTTGCGCCTTGCTTCAGCAGTTCCACATGGTTATTGAACCAACTCCTCATGATAAGAGACCATTGCGTATATTTCTGGTCGGTACTCGCCGTTGCAAAATCTCTCAACATACATGAGAGGAGGGGGATGGTGACCATAGGAGCAGCGCGCCATCCATCGACCGAAGTATATTTTATGTTCACCTGCGAAGTCTTTTCTAGAACGCATGAAATACGTTCACACGACGAGGGTTGAGATATGAGGGCATCAGGTCCATCACCAAAATCACCTCTTTCGAGCTTGATGTAGTTGGGTTTCCTAATTAGGCCCTAAGTTTGTTCTCCTGAGCTCTAGGAGTACGTGACGGGGGAAGCATTGTGGGAAAATGTGCATCGAGTCAGCCATATACCGAAGGATACACGAGATTTGTTTGTCATCAGTAGGTCGTCTATGTATAGGGTGACATTCTATCTTCCGAGCTCATAGACAGCATATGGATGCGTAGCTCACTAAAACGAGGCACTAGGTGGAATATATATATAGGTGTGCGCAACCGGCGAGCGTCGGAAACCTCCTCTTTTTGAGCCATATGTTGTTGGCTTTCTCATATTTACCCCATGTGGCACACGAGCGTTGCCTAATTCCAATTTCGAGCCCTATCATGTTAAGTTTCTCAATCTTCTTCACTAAGTTTCTTTCTAATTTTTGCGCCTTGCTTCAGCATTTCCACATGGTTATTAAACCAACACCTCGTGATAAGATACCATTGTGTATATTTCAGGTCGGTACTTGCTGTTGCAAAATCTCTCAACAAAAATGAGAGGAGAGGGATGGTGACTAAAGGAGCATCGCGCCATCCATCGTCCGAAGTATATTTGATATTCACCTGTGATGTCTTTTCTAGAACGCATGAAATACGTGCACATGACAAGGGTTGAGATATGAGGGCATCGGTTCCATCGCCAAAATCACCTCTTTCGAGCTTGATGTAGTTAAGTTTCCTAATTAGGCACTGAGTTTGTTCTCCGTGAGCTCTAGGAGTACGTGACGGGGGAGGGATTGTGGGCAAATGTGCATCGAGTCAGCCACATACCGAAGGATACACGAGATTTGTTTGTCATCAGTACGTCGTCTATGTATAGGGTGACATTCTATCTTCCGAGCTCGTAGACATATACATACGTTGCTCACTTCAGGGACCCAGAATTCTTACCTCACGAAAAAAACCAATCCCAACACTTACCTTTCATAATATATTAGACCACTTATTAGACCTAGATACATCCAATGAGGACTAAAATACCCGTCTATCGGGAGTTGCTACTAAAATCACCTCTGTCGAGCTCCCTTGTATTTAAGTTTCTCAATTTTAGCACAAAGTTCCTTTTTCATAACCTCTATTAAGCAGGTGATGGGAGAGTGGTGGTTTCCAAATGTGCGTTGGCCATCCCTTGAAAGAAGAACATATCTGATTCCCCTATGACAAGGCAAATTCTTTCGACCAGTGCCAGAGGAAAAGGATGGTAATGACATGACCATTGATATTTGCAGCAAATGGATGCGTAGCTCACTAAAATAGGCACTAGGTGGAATGTATATAGGTGTGTGCAACCGGTGAGCGTCGGAAACCTCCTCTTTTTGAGCCATATGTAGTTGAATTTCTATTATTTACCCCAAAGTTTATTTCCCATGAGCTCTACGGAAGGGTGACCAAATATGCGCTCGCCGACTGTATCATGTGAAGTTTCTCAATCTTCTTTACTAAGTGTCTTTATGGTTTTTGCGCCTAGACGGCCTACACACTACAATGAGGCACTAGGTGGAATATATATAGGTGTTCGGTGTGCGTCACCGGCGATAGTTGTAAGCCTCCTTTTTCTAAGCCATATGGAATCAGGTTTCTCATATTTAGCCTTAAGTTTCTCTCTCGTGAGCTCTACGGGAGGGTCACCAAATTTGTGTTGGATGACTCCTCGTGCCACCGAATGGTACACGTGATTCTCCCGTGGCACACGAGCGTTGCCTAATTCCAATTTTGAGCCCTATAATGTTAAGTTTCTCAATCTTCTTCACTAAGTTTCTTTCTGATTTTTGCACCTTGCTTCAGCATTTCCACATGGTTATTAAACCAACACCTCGTCATAAGAGACCATTGTGTATATTTCAGGTCGGTACTCAACGTTGCAAAATCTCTTAACAAACATGAGAGGAGAGGGATGGTGACCAAAGGAGCATCGCGCCATCCATCAACCGAAGTATATTTGATATTCACCGGCGAAGTCTTTTCTAGAACGCATGAAATACGTTCACACGACAAGGGTTGAGATATGAGGGCATCAGGTCCATCGACAAAATCACTTCTTTCAAGCTTGATGTAGTTAAGTTTCCTAATTAGGCACTGAGTTTGTTCTCCGTGAGCTCTAGGAGTACGTGACAGGGGAGGGATTGTGGGCAAATGTGCATCGAGTCATCCATATACCGAAGGATACACGAGATTTGTTTGTCATCAGTACGTCCTCCATGTATAGGGTGACATTCTATCTTCCGAGCTCGTAGACATATACATACGTTGCTCACTGCAGGGACCCAGAATTCTTACCTCACGAAAAAACCAATCCCAACACTTCCCTTTCATAATATATTAGACCACTTATTAGACCTAGATACATCCAATGAGGACTGAGATACCCGTCTATCCGGAGTTGCTACTAAAATCACCTCTGTCGAGCTCCCTTGTATTTAAGTTTCTCAATTTTAGCACAAAGTTCCTTTTTCATAACCTCTATTAAGAAGGTGATGGGAGAGCGGTGGTTTCCAAATGTGCGTTGCCCATCCCTTGAAAGAAGAACATATCTGATTCCCCTATGACAAGGCAAATTCTCTCAACCAGTGCCAGCGGAGAAGGATGGTAATGACATGACCATTGATATTTGCAGCATATGGATGCATAGCGCACTAAAAGAGGCACTAGGTGGAATGTTTATAGGTGTGTGCAACCGGTGAGCGTCGGAAACATCCTCTTTTTGAGCCATATGTAGTTGACTTTCTCATATTTACCCCTAAGTTTATTTCCCATGAGCTCTACGGAAGGGTGACCAAATATGCGCTCGCCGACTCTATCATGTGAAGTTTCTCAATCTTCTTCACTAAGTTTCTTTATGGTTTTTGTGCCTAGACGGCCTGCCCATTACAATGAGGCACTAGGTGGAATATATATAGGTGTTCAGTGTGCGTCACCGGCGATAGTTGTAAACCTCCTTTTTCAGAGCCATATGGAGTCAGGTTTCTCATATTTAGCCTTAAGTTTATCTCTCGTGAGCTCTACGGGAGGGTCACCAAATTTGTGTTGGATGACTCCTCGTGCCACCGAATGGTACACGTGATTCTCCCGTGGCACACGAGCGTTGCCTAATTCCAATTTCGAGCCCTATCATGTTAAGTTTCTCAATCTTCTTCACTAAGTTTCTTTCTGATTTTTGCGCCTTGCTTCAGCATTTCCACATGGTTATCAAACCAACACCTCGTGATAAGAGACCATCGTGTATATTTCAGGTCGGTACTCAATGTTGCAAAATCTCTCAATAAACATGAGAGGAGAGGGATGGTGACCAAAGGAGCATTGCGCCATCCATCGACCGAAGTATATTTGATATTCACTGGCGAAGTATTTTCTAGAACGCATGAAATACGTTCAAACGACAAGGGTTGAGATATGAGGGCATCAGGTCCATCGCAAAAATCACCTCTTTCGAGCTTGATGTAGTTAAGTTTCCTAATTAGGCACTGAGTTTGTTCTCCGTGAGCTCTAGGAGTACGTGACGGGGGAGGGATTGTGGGCAAATGTGCATCGAGTCATCCATATACCGAAGGATACATGAGATTTGTTTGTCATCAGTACGTCGTCTATGTATAGGGTGACATTCTATCTTCCGAGCTCGTAGACATATACATGCGTTGCTCACTGCAGGGACCCAGAATTCTTACCTCACGAAAAAAACCAATCCCAGCACTTCCCTTCCATAATATATTAGACCACTTATTTGTCGGTGTACTAGAGTAGGGGTACCCTAGTATCCCGAACTTGTGCACGGGCAGTTGCAGCACCCCGCGACAAGGCTTGCCGGGTGACCGCCAAGGTCCTCCGTGGTTCCTTTGGAGCCATTCAAGAACAAAGTATTCAAGCCAAGGAGACAAGGCCCAAAGAAGAGGAGCTTGCCGGAAGGCCAACCATGGCATCTCGAGGAACTTGCCGCGACGCTGCACGCGCGTCCGGCGAGGCCCGTGAGCGACAAGCTTCCGGACGCGACAAGACAACGATCATGCAAGGCGCTTGCCGCAGAAAACTACCACTCTGTACCAGCGCCCAAAGACATCCACCAACGTGTCGCCTCGACCTTTCAGCGCGTGGCAAGAGGCTGTGCGGCCAGCGGTGCGCGGTGGCAAGCGACGCTGACAAGATTGCCATCGTGGAAAGCGGTGGCGTCCCTGACGGTCCCTTTTCCCGCACTATTTAGGCGACGTAGACGGGCATTTAATGCCTTTGTCCCCTGCCGTGGTTAGGTATGATACATTGCGCATGTAGTTGTACCAACCGCAATTCCTTTTCCATTTTATTTTGTCTACGCTGCCACCTGCCGGAGACCCTTTAGCATATAAAAGGAGGCCCATGCGCAACGAGAGGGGGTTGAAGGTAGAAAACACTCACGCCGGTCTCGTTAGCAGCTAGTGTGTATCAGAGCACTCAGCGCCCGAGCAAGAACTCAATACACTCGGACATGCAGCAGAGGAGTGTTATCTCCGGAGAGCTCCGAAGCTGGGTAAACTGCTCGTGTTGCCGCCTCGATCTGCTCTTCGTGCGATCTCCGCCCCCCGCCGAACCGAAGGGGCTCGGTCCGCCGGTCCCATAGGTGTTCGTGGATCAGTTTTCCGACATCTTTGGCGCGCGGTAGGGCGCCGAGGTTGTGTGAACCTGATCCGACGTTCACACGAGCTAGATCTTCATCTTCTTCATCGACATGCCACCGAAGAAGAAGGCTTCAGCGGCAGCTGTTCCGTCCACGTCAAACCCACCACCGCCGGAGCAAACGGGTGGTGGGGTAGACGCCGGCGGAAGAACGGGCATCGACGAGGGAGCCCACGGTGCTGCCAGGTCCAAGGACAAGGCTGCGCAGACCTCGGCGTCCGTACATGCACCGCGCCCATCTCAGGAGACGCAGGACCGACAGCGTCATGGTATTCGCAATGCCATACGTTCGTTGGGCCAAGATCGAGCTGGTGGATCTTGGGGTACTCAAGACCAGCATACACGCCAACATGCTGGCACGAGCGAGGCACGGTCGCCTGCACGGGATACTGCTCCTTCTAACATAGTTAGAAGTCCGAGCATATCCCGCTCCTCACGTCGTTCGCCACTACCGCCCACCACTCCAGCAGAAGCTTTGGCGTGAGCTCAACTGCTCCTGGATTACCCTCCAACGGCAGACAAGATCGATGAATGGAGGGCCACCATTCAAAGTCTCATCGGCTTCGCCAACGGCGACACTCTGCGGCAGCCGAGTACATCGCTGCCGCGCAGACTGCCGTGCACGAGCCGATGGCGACGAAACCGTGGGGTGCAACCACCATGCACTCTCCACCCCGAAGGCCAAGATCGCCGACTCGCCGGATCCACCTCGACAGCAGCTCCACCGCATCATTAGATCCACGAGCTCGTCGCGATCAGCGCCAAGTTCTTCACGAACGACAACAAGAAGGCGCCGAATCGACGAGCGCCAAGAGAAGCGGCGCCAATCGGACCAGCGCTGGGCCCTCCGTCGACATGCATGCACCGGGGAACCAGCGACTTGTCAGACGCGGTGGGTTGCCCTGCGTTCACTCGTGAGCTGCGGCAAGTCCAAAGGGCCTGTAACGAAGAATTTCAAGCCGACGCATACGAGAAGTACGACGGCAAGTCGCATCCGTCGGAGTTCCTCAAGATCTACACCATCGCGGTGCGAAGCTGCGGGGCAGGACGACAAGATCCTCGCCAACTACTTCTACCGGTGCTCAAGCTTAATGTCGATCTGGCTCATGCACTTGCCGGACAACTCCATATCCTCCTGGCAGACCTATGCCATGAGTTTGTCGGCACCTTTACAGAGGCCACAAGCCTCATGGCTAAGAGAGCGACCTTCATCTGCCGCCTGAAGGAAGGAGAGCCCCTGCGCAAGTACATTCAGGTATTCAGTCACAGACAAAGACAACATCCAGATCTCCACCGCCATGATAATCAGCGCGCTCCATCGAACGCGCGAAACCGCAGGATGCGGGAAGAGATGGCGATGTGCAAGATCGAGGCGTCGATGAGCTATATGCCCTAGCCGACAAGTGTGCACGTCGAGGAAGGGAGGAAACTCCCGGAGAGAATATGTGAAGGTGGAGGATCGATAGTGAGGAGGCTGCCCCGCAAAGAAAAACCGCGCGGAACAACAGGAAGAAGAAAGGCAAAGATGTGCTAGTCGCTGAGCAGTCCGCAACGGAGGTGGCGCTAAGAAAGCCAAAGCTGGTAGCTCCGCGAGGAGATTGCCGCAGCACCAACTACTGTGTGTGGCGGTCGCCGACAAGGTGACGGCACCAACAAGCAAGATCGCAAGATCCACCGCACCAAGGGCCATGACCTCCAGAGCTGCAAGAAGGTCGAGCAGCTTGTCGAGCAGCAAAAGGCTGAATACGAGCGACGCGACAAGGAGAAGGCCCAGGAAGGTGCCGGAGGAGCGGCAAGAAACGCCCCGGCCGAGGAGGACGACGCGGCAAGGCCAAGCAGCGGCAAGGAGACAGACCTCCCCGCGGCCGTGATAAGGATGAAGATGACGACAACGATGAAGATATGGATGATGACGAGACCGATGAGCAGGAGTTCCAGAAAGCCACAGAGGTCCTGTGCGTTGACGGCGGTGCTTCTTCAGATACTTCACACCGCCAGCTCAAGCAGTGGGTGCGGAAGTCAATGCGCGTAACCACCCGCCGAGTCACGCAAGCCTCGAAATGGTCCAAGATGCTTATCATCTTTGATATTGAGGACCACCCCGATCGCATAATCTGCGGTCGGTGCTTGCCGATGTTGGTTTCACCAACTATCCGCAACCTCAAGGTCACTAAGATGCTAGTTAACGGCGGGCCGGCTTGAACCTGATCTCCTCCGCGGTACTCCATAAACTCCAGATCCACGATGGCGAAGCTCAAGAGACCGCACATTCCAAGGAATCAATCCGGGAAGGAGCAAGTCAAGGAAAGATCACGCTGCGGTGACATTTGGCAGCGAGTTGAACTTCAGGATCGAGAGGGTCACTTTTGATGTTGCTGACTTTCCATTGCCTTACAATGGGATACTCGGTCGTCCAAAGACTCGCCAAATTCATGGCAGCCTCTCACTATGCATACAACATTCTCAAGATGCCAGCCCGATAAGTGTCATCTCTGTCCCTCGGCGACAAGAAGGATGCTCTTATCTGCACCGACAAGATCTACCGGAAGCAAAGAGCCGCAACAGATCGCAAGTCACTTGCCGCTGAAGCTCCCGGGCGAAGAAGAAGACCAAGTCCGCAAGAGTTCGATGCCCACTCCGCAAGCGCACCTCTTGGAGTGCGGCGCTACCGCCGAGGACGCACCATCGAGCTCCACCAGCAAGTGTAATAAGACAATGGCAGCTCCACCAGAGACCAAGAAGGTGTCCGCCAAGGAGGATGGCACCGTGGTACCTTTACCATCGATGCCACTCTCGACCCTAAATAGGAAAGCGCTCGTTGCTTTCCTCAGGCTTAACGCCGACGATTTGCGTGGCAACCGCCCCGACATCCCCGTGTTCCTGTGAAAGTAATCGAGCACCATCTTGCCGTCTGTCCTCATGTGCGACCCGTCAAGCGAGAAAGTCGAAGAAGTGCGGTGGAGCGCCAAGAATTCATCGCAGAAGAAATCAAGAAATTGGAAGCAGCAGGCCTTGTCAGAGGAGTGCTCCATCCTACGTGGTTGGCCAACCCTGTAGTCGTGCGCAAGGCAAATGGGAAATGGAGGCTTTGTATCGACTTTACCGATGTCAATAAAGCTTGTCCCAAAGACCCATTTCCCTTGCCGCGCATCGACCAGATTGTTGACTCCACGGCTGGACGTGACTTGCTTTCATTTCTTGATTCATACTCAGGTTACCATCAGATCTTCATGGCAGAAGAGGATGAGGAGAAGACCGCATTCATCACCCCATGCGGCACATACTGTTTCGTACGGATGCCTTTCGGTTTAAAGAATGCTGGTTCAACATTTGCAAGGGTAGTCCATGACGCTTTTGAGCCGCAAATACACAGAAATGTGGAAGCCTACATGGATGACATAGTGGTCAAGAGCAAGGACAAGGCGACTCGATTCAAGATTTAGACGAAACCTTTGCAAATCTGCGCAAGATCAACCTCAAGCTCAACCCCGAGAAGTGTGTGTTTGGAGTCCCTCCGCAAGCTTCTCGGTTCTTCGTGGTCTCAGCGGGAATTGAAGCCAATCCCGACAAAATCAAGGCCATTGAGCAGATTGAAGCACCAAAGCGTCAAGGATGTACGAAGACTTGCGGTTATGAGCTGCTCTCAAAGAGGTTTATCTCTAGGTTCTGCTGGCGCCTCGCCATTTTTCAAAATATTGAAAAGGCAGGTCCAATGAAATGGACTCGAAGCGGAGGCTGCACCGCAGGACTTAAAGAGATACTGTCCTCCACTCTAACACTTGTCGCACCTAAGCCACAAGAGAAGTTGCTGCTATATATAGCGGCAACCAATCAAGTGGTTAGTGCTGCGTTAGTAGCGGAGAGGAGGCGGATGATGAGCCAAAGAACCACGGTAGATGCATCGAGCGACAAGCGTGGGACTTCACCGCAAGCTCGTCCCGATAAAGATGGATCTCGCAGCGCGTGAGAAGATGAGAAAAGAATGGTGCAGCGCCCAGTTTATTTTGTCATTTCCTTCCGCAGGGGCTAGGTCAAGGTACTCGGTGTGCAGAAATTGCTTTTCGCCTTCTCATGGCCTCGAGAAAGCTGCGCCATTACTTCCAAGCACATGAGATCACAATCGCCACTCGTTTTCCGCTGAAGAGGATACTGCAAAATCCGAAGCAACAGCAGGATTGTCGAGTGGGCACTGAACTATCAAGCTTTGGCCTCAAGTTTGAGAGCACTTCGACTATCCAAAGCGAGCATTGGCGGAGTTCATAGAAGAATGGACGCCAAAACAAGATGAAGAAATTCCGAAACGAGCATCCCGTCAAGGAAGCAAGCAAAGAGTGGTTGATGTACTTTGATGGTGCCTTCTCGCTGCAAGGCGCCAAAAGGGCGTGCTACTTGTTGCACCCACCGGAGAGCACCTCAAGCACGTAGTCCGGATGCAATTTCCCAAGGAGCAAGCAACGAACAATACCGCAGAGTATGAAGGTTTGCTTGCCGGTCTCGAGATCGCAGCAGACCTTGGGATCAAGAAGCTCATTGTCGGGGTGACTCACGCTTGTCGCCCACCAAGTGAACAAGAATTATCGAGTCCGTTGATGGAAGCTTACGTTGATGAAGTGAGAAAGCTAGAAGAGCACTTTGACGGCCTACAGATGGAACATTTTCCAAGAGCTCGAACGACATTGCCGATGGTCCGTCAAGCGCGCCGCACTTAAGTTACCTATGGAACCAGGGATCTTTGTGCTCAAACCGACTCAACCGTCATAACGCCATCAAGCTCGGACAGAGCAAGAAGAGGAAGTTGATTTCGGTGACTATTTTCCGCGAGCTCCCGAAGCCGCCGCCAAGAAGGTCCTCAAGATCAACACCAAGGGTGCCGAGGAGCAGTCTGCCCGCAAGCCCTAGGGTTTGTTCCGTTGAAGCGACGCCCCGACAAGTTTTGCTCCGGCAAGCTTGCGGGAACGTCAAGTCTCGGCTGAGCCGGAGGTTCTCGCCGAGAAGCGGATGTTCCCGCAGCAGCGGATGTGCCTTTAGTCCTTGTTGTCCAGCCGCAAGCTCCAAAGATGGGCACAAGAGATTGTCCGCTTCCTTCAGACGGAGAACTTCCCAAGAGCAAGAAGAAGCGGAAAGAGTAGCCGGCAATAAGTATGTACCAGTTTGTCAACAACACACTGCATGTAAGAAGACTCAACGGCGTGAAATTGAAGTGTATTCACCGGAAGACGGACAAAAGCTGTTGGCAGAGATACATGGAGGCATATGTGGTCACCACATTGGCGAAGAGCACTTGCCGCAAAGCGTGCCCGCAAGGTTTCTTTTGGCCGACAGCCCTCGAGGATGCAAATCGCACAAGTAACCAAGTGTGAAGCGTGCAGGCCCATTCCAAGCAGATACACCAGCCAGCTCAAGCTCTCCAGACGATCCCTTTATCCTCGCCATTTTGGTCCGGGGCTCGACATCCTCGGCCCCTTTCCCCGAGCTGTCGGGGCTTTGAGTACTTGTACGCTATGATCGACAAGTTCACAAAGTGACCGAAGTGGAAGCAGGAGGAAGGTGACAAGACAACAAGAGTCAAGTTCTTCAGTCGATTGTTTGCCGCTTCGGGATCCCTAACAGGATCATCACCGACAACGGCGCGCAATTCACGAGCCGCACCTTCATGAAGTATGTCCAAGATCTTGGCGCCAAGGTCTGCTTCGCTTCTGTTGCTCATCCGAGAAGTAACGGTCAAGCGGAGAGGGCGAATGCTGAAGTGCTGCGCGGACTCAAGACCAAGACTTTCGACAGGCTGCGCAAGTGCGGAAAGAACTGGATTGAGGAGCTGCCGGTGGTTCTTTGGTCGATCAGGACGACGCCAAATCGAGCCACTGGCAAGACACCTTTCGCTCTAGTCTATGGAGCAGAGGCAGTTCTCCCCACGGAACTCGTATACGGGTCACCTCGAGTGCTCGCTTATGATGAGCTTGAGCAAGAGCAGCTGCGACAAGATGACGCGCTGCTCCTTGAGGAGGACCGTCTTGAGTCGCCAGACGAGCTGCTCGATACCGCAAGCTTTGCGCCGCTACCATAGCCGCAGTTAATGCCGAAGTCTCGAGCAAGGCGACCTTTGTTCTTCGCACGCTCAGTCCACCAAGAATTCCAACAAGTTGACCTTGAAGTGGGAAGGCCCTTACGGGTGAAACGAGTCACTAGGCCCGGCGCTGTCCGCTTTGAGACCAAAGATGGCATTCCGTGAGCAACTCCGAACATTGAGCATCTTCGTAAGTTTTACTCAGAAGCGCGGTTGCGGAACCTGTTCCGCAACCACCTTTTGTACAAGTCTTGCCGATGTTGCATGTAATCCTTTGTACGAAGCCGGGCGCAGACCCCATGCATAAGTAAAGCTCATGTGCTCCGCACATCTTGTCAATTTCATGCTTTCTACTTTTTTCGCATGCGTTATCTGACACTTTGTGCAGCGCCTACCCCCGGTAAGCAATAACGAGCCGTAAGGCTCCATATCTTTATTTTCTCTTCTTTCTCTTTCTCAAAGAAAGGAAGGTTCGCTTGCCCACAAGTTTGCCGGGGGGAAAGGAGAAGATAATGGTGTGGACCAAGCGGCGTTCGAAGAAGTTTCGCCTTACCGGGAAGCAAACGATAGAAAAGCTAAGTTGCTAAAGTTTGAGCAATCAGTTTTAAAAATTTTAAGTTATCTTCCTCGAACGACCGTGCTTTGTATGGAAAACCTGTGCGCGGAGGAACCAACAACTTAAGTGAGCTGCGACTAGTTGCGCCCTTACTTTGTTTTGAGTCCGCTCAACAACTTAAGTGAGCTGCGACTAGTTGCGACAAGGTTTCTTGTCGGTAGCGGCACCGCCAGCAAGCTGCTGACGTCCCGCACTCAGCGCTCGCGGCTAAGGTGCCTACGCCGACAAGTTCCCTAAAAGCGTAGGGAAAAAACATACAAAGGAAGGAATCAAGTAAAGGAAATAACATAGCAATCGCTACCCGAAATAGAGTCATATTACAAGATAGCTTGTCGCAGCTCTAACAGATTGTTCTCACAACATGACCAGCAGCGACAAGAAAAAGAGAAAACGGGAGCCTAATCTACGCGATCGCCCTCAACCCTCTTGATCCCGCTCACCTTGTCCACAATGGGTGCGACAAGGGTCTTGAGCGCTTCCAGATCAGCATCCGGCGGCAAGGTCCTGAGGACGTTGGTGAGGTTGAGGCCTGGGTTGCGGAAGACCACCTTCACCAGCACCTTTTGAAGAGCTCCAGCGCAGATCCGGGCGCGACTCGCCGGCCAGCTGCTTTGGGATCTTCTCCCGAGTCGCTGGAGGGCCGCCGCCACGCCTTTGAAGAACAAGCTGAGCTTGGCGTTGGGTTGGAGGTGCTCATCGGAGGAATACCGAGATCCTCCATCCCACCTGCGGCCGACTCCTGCTGATGGCTGCGGCAACATCCACGAGACCCTCGGTCCAAAGGCTCCACATTCTCCCTAAAAGTGTTACAGGTGGCAGAAGACTCGCCAAGAGCACCTCGCCGGCCTTGATCTTCTCCTTCAAGGCCACCTCTGCCGCCCCCGGGCGCCGCCCTGCGTCTCGGTCAAAGTAGTCGGCTTCAACTCAAGATCTGCGTTGAGTCCTTGGCGGCGCTAAGCTCCTTGCTCCTCTCGGCGAGATGACCCTGCAGCTCGCCAAGGGTGTAGGCGTCCTTCTCGCGCCACGCTTGAGCACACAAGCTCCTCGCCGCCACCTTGAGATCGGACTCCAGCTGCGCCACCTTCGTCTCCAGCTCCTTCTTGGCGGCCTTGGCAGCTGCGGCAGCATCCTCTCGCTTCCTTGAGAGCCCCGCCGAATGTTTGCTCGCGCTGCAAGCTCCTCCTCGTGGCTGTCAAGGTTAACCTTCCGCTGCGCCTAACTCGCCTTCCTCAAGCAGACAGCTTCTCGGCAGCAAGCGCTGTTGTTCTTCAACTTCAGCCTTCTCGAGGAGGAAGGATTTACGCTCCTCGGCGAGTCGCTCCCGCTCCTCCGCCAGTGGATCGGAGAGCTTCTGGTTGAGGCCCCGGAGCTCCTCCGCGCTTTCGATGTCCACTCCCGCCGCGATAAGCGCTTCTCGGGATACCAGCTTAGCCTGTCGGGCGCGGTAGAGCGACAACAGCTTCCGCAGCAGCTGCTCCTCCTCGGGCTCGCCGCTGCTGCTGCTTTCGGCCGACCAGCAGCACCCATCCGGAGGCGAGCAACTCTTCATCAAAGATTTCTCCTTCGATCGGCGCCTGGAGCTCGACGCCCGGGAGCTTGATGAAGATGCCATCGCCGCCTTCAAATAGGCGCGGGCTGGGGCTCTTCGGCTCGACGCTGCAGCAGCGGCGGAGGGATCGGCGGTCGGCGAGCGCTCGACGCTCCTGCGCGCCTCGGGGCCATCGGGCGATTGCCGGACCCTCGCCGGCTTCTGCGGCGGCAGCTTTTGCCGCCTCTCCTTGGCCGGGATCATCAGCGCCGGCTTCTTCTTCGGTGACAGCGGCGTCGTCGATATTGCCGCACGCGTTCTCCTCGCCGGCGACCTCGGTTTCCATCGGCTCCGTGGCAGATGGAGCTGACGACCGGAAAAGGAAGAAAAGTCAAGCAAATATTCAAAAAGAAAATCAGAAGAAGAAGAACCCAAGGGAAGTTTTCAAGCAAGAGGATTACCTGTAATAGGATCTAAAGTCATGGTCTCCGCCACCGGGGGGTCGCTGGTACTGTCCCTTGCCGGAGAAATGTCCCTTGCCGGAGAATTCTCTCTTGCCGGAGAATCCTCCCTTGGCGGTGTAGTCGAAGCAGATGGCATGTCGGGAGCGGCTTCCGGGCACTCCTGGTGAGAATGCTCTGCTCCTACGCAAACCAATAGTCGATGTCAAGAAGAAAGAGCACCCATGCACGCCTAACAGCAGGAAGTAAACCATATACTTATCTTTGGGGGCTGCGGCTGGGCTGCTTTGAGAATAGTTTGTGTCCGCAAGGTGGCATCGGACACACCCCTGCTGTCGCGGTGGGTTCGTCCTCGATGAAAATCACGGGACCTTGGCTCTTCGCCGCTCTACGGGCCGAGTCACGAAAAGGAATGGGTTCGAGTAAAGCAAATCAGATACAAGACAAAACAGCAAGAATTGAAGAACTACAAGTACTGACAAAGAATCTTACTCTTCCTCTTCCTCGTCGGAGCTGAGCGCGGAGAGGTCAAGTCCGCCCACCTTGGCGCGACAAGGCAGAGGAGTAGGTTCCTTAGCCGCTTGGCGGGAGCAAGCGGTGGTCCGGAGGGCCCGCTCCGATTACCGCAGCGGCGTGAGGTGCTCCTGCTGCAACAGCGCTTGCACACGGTGGAGCCAGCGTCATGCCATGGCGGTGGCTGACCTGACCCGTCTGCCGCCACTTCCCCCAGCCTTGCGGAGACGCCTTCTTGGTGGAGCTGGGGCTCCGCCAGACGAGCTGTCTCAAGGTGAGAAAGAGGAGGAGTCGATTCAACGAGTCGCTCGCGCCCTCGGCGGGCTCGCTCGACTCAGCTTCAGGCCCGACAAGCTCTCCCTCGCCGGCAAGCTCCACTTGCTCGGCAAGGCTTGCCGCCTCTGATGCCTCTGCCTCTTCCACGGTGAATCCAAACTCGCCCGCGGCAGCGGCTGCCGCCGCCTCTTCCAGCCTAGTGGCAATGCGCTGCATCTCCGCATCGGTGGTGTCGCGAGTAAGCCTCTTCTGTTCATCGGAGTTGACCGGCATTTCTACCAAGACGTCAAAGAACTCCTGCACGACGTCGTCGGCAGGCTCTTGCCAAGTTGGGACAATTCCATGCGAATCACACGGCGGCATCATTGCACGGATGCGATCGAGCAAGGAGTTGTTGCACAGCGGAACGACACCCCTCGGCAACCTGAACACTTCGGGATGTTGAGGATCGTGCTTGAACAGTTCCAGGAGCATCGTGTCCAGTTCCAGGACAGTGAAGTTGAAGTTGAGGCCCGGGCGCAGCCTCATGATATCCGCCGCATTTTGGAACTCCCAGGCGGGTCTCCTCCTCTCCTGCAGGGGGGCGATGCGGCGGCGAAGAAAGTCTGCGCCAACGGCGCCTACGGTGAGCCCGGCAAGCCTAAGGCGCAGGATCCGGGTGACGGCAATCTTCAGCCTATCGTCTTCCGGGGCCACATTGCTCCAATCGTTGCGCGGCGCCATCGGGCTTGGCGCTGGGCGGTAAATGGCTGCGGTTCTCCTCGACAATCCAGCACCATCTGCTCTCCATTCATCCCACTTGCTGCGGAGCTCTCCTCGAGATAAGCTTCCTTCTTGCCAGTTCTCGAGATCCAGCGATTCCGCGGATAAAGGCTCCCTCTCTCAACTCGGGGCATAAAGAAGCGCGAAAAAGAGCTACATTTGGATAGACTCGACAAAGTTTTCGCAGAGATGTGCGAAACTGCCATGGTCGAAACGGCGTTGGGGGTGAAGTCAAGGAGGCGGAACCCGTAGGTGTTCATAATGTCATAGAAAAACTTCAGAGAAAGGCGGCAGAGCCCGCAGAGAAGAACAACGCGAAGAAGGGATATCAATTGGAGCCAGTTCAGCGGCAGCTGGGAGTACCTTCGTCGCGGATGCGCCGTGTCTCCGTCGACCGAAGAGGTAGTACTCCTCCCTCGGCTCCTTGGCGAGCTGAGGGGAAGGTTGCTCGCTCCTTTCGCAGCGCCATGAGCCGCTGCGCCTCGGCCGACTTCACAACCTTCCCGGCTTTCGGAGCCATGGCGGAGGTGGTGAGAGAGATCGACGGCGTTGGTGGTGCCGGTGGCGATGGGGGGCGGAGCGCTGCTCTCTTTCAGCTTTGGAAACAAGGGGGGAGCGGTGGAGGTTTTCGAGATTGGAATAGCAACCGGCGAGGTGGGCGAACTGCCCCTGTTTCCCCTGCTTATAAAGAGGGAGGGGGCAGACGTTCCGTCTTTCCGAATGAAGAAACCACCCACGATCTCTCCCACGACGCCGCATTCGACGCGTGCCGTTCGAGGAGGGCGCGGTGGATACAGAGTGAGATACGGAGTAACCCAGGCCGCGCGTGCCGTGCCTGTTTTGGGCCAGCCCAACAGCCTTCGGCACCGCAGGTCGCCCAGCCGGGGCTCTGCCGGTGTACTAGAGTAGGGTACCCTAGTATCCCGAACTTGTGCACGGGCGATTGCAGCACCAGCGGCAAGGCTTGCCGGTGACCGCCAAGGTCCTCCGTGGTTCCTTTGGAGCCATTCAAGAACAAAGTATTCAAGCCAAGGAGACAAGGCCCCGGCAAGAGGAGCTTGCCGGGAAGGCCAACCAAGGCATCTCGAGGAACTTGCCGCGACGCGCCACGCGTCCCGACGAGGCCCGATGAGCGACAAGCTTCCGGACGCGACAAGACAACGACCGCGGCAAGGCGCTTGCCGCAGAAAACTACCACTCTGTACCCGCGCTCCAGCACATCCACCAACTTGTCGCCTCAGGACCTTTCGGTAGCGTGGCAAGAGGTCAGGCGCCAGCCGTGTGCTGGTGGCAGCGACGCTGACAAGATTGCCATCGTGGAAAGCGGTGGCGTCCCTGACGGTCCCTTTTCCCGCACTATTTAGGCGACGTAGACGGGCATTTAATGCCTTTGTCCCCTGCCGTCAGGGTTAGGTATGATACATCGCTTTGTATGGTAGTTGTACCAACCGCAATTCCTTTTCCATTTTACCCTTGTCTACGTTGCCACCTATCGGAGACCCCTTTAGCATATAAAAGGAGGCCCATGCATAGCGTGGGGGGTTGAAGGCAGAAAAACACTCACGCCGGTCTCGTTAGCAGCTAGTGTGTCTTTGTAGCACTCAGCGCCCCGAGCAAGAACTCAATACACTCGGACATGCAGCAGAGGAGTGTTATCTCCGGAGAGCTCCGAAGCTGGGTAAACTTCTCGTGTGCTTCGCCTCGATCTGCTCTTTGTGCGATCTCCACCCCCCGCCGAACCGAAAGGGGCTCGGTCCGCCGGTCCCATAGGTCTTCGTGGATCAGTTTCCCCGACATTATTAGACCTAGATACATCCAATGAGGACTGAGATACCTGTCTATCGGGAGTTGCTACTAAAATCACCTCTGTCGAGCTCCCTTGTATTTAAGTTTCTCAATTTTAGCACAAAGTTCCTTTTTCATAACCTCTATTAAGCAGGTGATGGGAGAGCGGTGGTTTCCAAATGTGCATTGGCCATCCCTTGAAAGAAGAACATATATGATTCGCCTATGACAAGGCACTAGGTACAATTTTCTCATGGCAAGGCAAAATCTCTCAACCAGTGCCAACAGAGAAGGATGGTGATCACATGACCACCCCTCTCCCATCACTAAGTTTCTTTCTGATATTTGCACCTAGACGGGCTTATCATCAGTACATCGTCTATGTACAGGGTGACATTCTATCTTTCGAGCTCGTAGACATATACATACGTTGCTTACTGCAGGGACCCAGAATTCTTACCTCACGAAAAAAAATCCAATCTCGGCACTTCCCTTTCATAATATATGATACAACTTATTAAACCTAGATACATCCAACGAGGACTGAGATACCCGCCTATCGGGAGTTGCTACTAAATTCACTCTGCCGAGCTCCCTTGTAGTTAAGTTTCACAATTTTAGCACTAAGTTCCTTTTTCATAACCTCAATCGAGCAGGTGATGGGAGAGGGGTGGTGTCCAAATGTGCATTGGGCATCCCTCGATAGAAGAACATATCTGATTCGCCTATGACAAGGCAAAATCTCTCAACCAATGCCAGCGGAGAAGGATGGTAATCAAATGACCATTGATATTTGCAGCGTATGGATGCGTAACACACTAAAATGAGGCACTGTTCCACTGTTCGGCAATAGGTGGAATATATATAGGTTTGCGCAACTGGTCAGCGTCGAAAACTTCCTCTTTTTGAGCCATATGGAGTTGAGTTTCTCATATTTACCCCTAAGTTTATTTCCCCTGAGCTCTACGGAAGGGTGGCAGATCATCGACTCTATCGTGTTAAGTTTCTCAATCTTCTTCACTAAGTTTCTTTTTTATTTTTGCGCCAAGATTGTTTGCTCGTTAAAATGAGGCACTAGGTGGAATATATATAGGTGTTCGGTGTGCGTCACCGGCTAGCGTTGTAAACCTCCTTTTTCTGAGCCATATGGTATTAAGTTTCTCATATTTAGCCTTAAGTTTCTCTCTTGTGAGCTCTATGGAAGGGTCACAAAAATTTGCATTAGACGACTCCTCGTCCGACCGAATGGTACACGTGATTGTCCCGTGGCGCACGAGCATTTACTTATTCCAATTTTGAGCCCTATCATGTTAAGTTTCTCAATCTTCTTCACTAAGTTTCTTTCTAGTTTTTGCGTATTGCTTCTGCATTTTCCGCATGGTTATTAAACTGAAACCCCATGATAAGAGACCATTGTGTATATTTCAGGTTGGTACTCGCCGTTGCAAAATCTGCTCTCGAAAGAGGAGAGAGATGCTGACCAAAGGAGCATCATGCCATCCATCAACCAAAGTATATTTGATATTCACCTGCGATGTCTTTTCTAGAACGCATGAAATACATTCACATGACGAGGGTTGAGATATGAGGGCATCAGGTCCATCGCCAAAATCACCTCTTTCGAGCTCGATGTAGTTAAGTTTCCTAGTTAGGCACTAAGTTTGTTCTCCGTGAGCTCTAGGAGTACGTGACGGGGGAGGGATTGTGGGCAAATGTGCATTGAGTCAGCCATATGCCGAAGGATACACGAGATTCGTTTATCATCAGTACATCGTCTATGTATAGGGTGACATTCTATCTTCCGAGCTCTTAGACATATTCATATGTTGCTCACCGCAGGGACCCAGAATTCTTACATCACGAAGAAATCCAATCCTAGCACTGCCCTTTCACAATATATTAGACCACTTATTATACCTAGATACATCCAATGAGGACTGAGGTACCCGTCTATCTGGAGTTGCTACTAAAATCACATGTGTCGAGCTCCCTTGTAGTTAAGTTTCTCAATTTTAGCACTAAGTTCCTTCTTCATAACCTCTATTGAGCTGGTGATGGGAGAGGGGTGGTTTCCAAATGTGCATTGGCCATCCCTCGGTAGAAGAACATATATGATTCGCCCATGACAAGGCACTAGGTACAATTTTCTCATGACAAGGCAAAATCTCTGAACCAGTGCCAACAGAGAAGCATGGTGATCACATGACCACCCCTCTCCCATCACTAAGTTTCTTTTTGATATTTGCACCTAGACGGGCTGCAAATCAGTACATCGTCTATGTATAGGGTGACATTCTATCTTTCGAGCTCGTAGACATATACATACGTTGCTCACAGCAGGGACCCAGAATTCTTACCTCACGAAAAAATCCAATCCCAACACTTCCCTTTCATAATACATTAGACAACTTATTATATCTAGATACATGCGATGAGAACTGAGATACCCATCTATCGGGAGTTTCTACTAAATTCACCTCTTCCGAGCTCCCTTGTAGTTAAGTTTCTCAATTGTAGCACTAAGTTCCTTCTTCATAACCTCAATCGAGCTGGTGATGGGAGAGGGGTGGTGTCCAAATGTGCATTGGGCATCCCTTGATAGAAGAACATATCTGATTCGCCTATGACAAGGCAAAATCTCTCAACCAATGCCAGCGGAGAAGGATGGTAATCAAATGACCATTCATATTTGCAGCATATGGATGCGTAACACACTAAAATGAGGCATTGTTCCACAGTTCGGCAATAGGTGGAATATATATAGGTTTGCGCAACTGGTCAGTGTCGAAAACTTCCTCTTTTTGAGCCATGAGGAGTTGAGTTTCTCATATTTACCCCTAAGTTCATTTCCCCTGAGCTCTACGGAAGGGTGGCCAAATATGCGCTCGCCGACTCTATCGTGTTAAGTTTCTCAATCTTCTTCACTAAGTTTCTTTTTAATTTTTGCGCCTAGATGGGTTGCTCGTTAAAATGAGGCACTAGGTGGAATATATATAGGTGTTGATTGTGGCCACCGCCAGCGTTGTAAACCTCCTTTTCCGAGCCATATGGTATTAAGTTTCTCATATTTAGCCTTAAGTTTCTCTCTCGTGAGCTCTATGTAAGGGTCGCAAAATTTGCATTGATGACTCCTCGTCCGAATCGAATGGTACACGTGATTGTCCGTGGCGCCACGAGCATTTACTTATTCCAATTTCAAGCCCTATCATGTTAAGTTTCTCAATCTTCTTCACTAAGTTTCTTTCTAATTTTTGCGTATTCTTCTGCATTTTCCGCATGGTTATTAAACCGAAACCCCATGATAAGAGACCATTGTGTATATTTCAGGTCGGTACTCGCCGTTGCAAAATCTCCTCTCGAAAGAGGAGAGCGATGCTAACCAAAGGAGCATCATGCCATCCATCAACCGAAGTATATTTGATATTCACCTGCGATGTCTTTTCTAGAACGCATGAAATACGTTCACATGACGAGGGTTGAGATAAGAGGGCATCAGGTCCATCGCCAAAATCACCTCTTTCGAGCTTGATGTAGTTAAGTTTCCTAGTTAGGCACTAAGTTTGTTCTCCGTGAGCTCTAGGAGTACGTGACAGGGGAGGGATTGTGGGCAAATGTGCATTGAGTCAGCCATATACCGAAGGATACACGAGATTCGTTTGTCATCAGTACGTCGTCTATGTACAGGGTGACATTCTATCTTCCGAGCTCTTAGACATATTCATATGTTGCTCACCGCAGGGACCCAGAATTCTTACATCACGAAGAAATCCAATCCTAGCATTGCCCTTTCACAATATATTAGACCACTTAGTATACCTAGATACATCCAATGAGGGCTGAGGTGCCCGCTCTATCGGGAGTTGCTACTAAAATCACCCTGTCGAGCTCCCTTGTAGTTAAGTTTCTCAATTTTAGCACTAAGTTCCTTCTTCATAACCTCTATTGAGCTGGTGATGGGAGAGGGCTGGTTTCCAAATGTGCATTGGCCATCCCTTGAAAGAAGAACATATATGATTAGCCTATGACAAGGCACTAGGTACAATTTTCTCATGACAAGGCAAAATCTCTCAACCAGTGCCAACAGAGAAGGATGGTGATCACATGACCACCCCTCTCCCATCACTAAGTTTCTTTCTGATATTTGCACCTAGACGGGCTGCTCATCAGTACATCGTCTATGTATAGGGTGACATTCTATCTTTCGAGCTCGTAGAACATATACATACGTTGCTTAACTGCAGGGACCCGAATTCTTACCTCACGAAAAAAATCCAATACCAACACTTCCCTTTCATAATACATTAGACAACTTATTAAACCTAGATACATCCAATGAGAACTGAGATACCCGCCTATCGGGAGTTGCTACTAAATTCACTCTGCCGAGCTCCCTTATAGTTAAGTTTCTCAATTTTAGCACTAAGTTCCTTTTTCATAACCTCAATCAAGCAGGTGATGGGAGAGGGGTGGTGTCCAAATGTGCATTGGGCATCCCTCGATAGAAGAATATATCTGATTCACCTATGACAAGGCAAAATCTCTCAACCAATGCCAGCGGAGAAGGATGGTAATCAAATGACCATTGATATTTGCAGCATATGGATGCGTAACACACTAAAATGAGGCATTGTTCCACTGTTCGGCAATAGGTGGAATATATATAGGTTTGCGCAACTGGTCAGCATCGAAAACTTCCTCTTTTTGAGCCATATGGAGTTGAGTTTCTCATATTTACCCCTAAGTTTATTTCCCCTAAGCTCTACAGAAGGGTGGCAGATCATCGACTCTATCATGTTAAGTTTCTCAATCTTCTTCACTAAGTTTCTTTTTTGATTTTTTGCCTAGATTGTTTGCTCGTTAAAATGAGGCACTAGGTGGAATATATATAGGTGTTCGAAAGGCCACCGCAAGCGTTGTAAACCTCCTTTTCTCGAGCCATATGGTATTAAGTTTCTCATATTTAGCCTTAAGTTTCTCTCTTGTGAGCTCTATGGAAGGGTCACAAAATTTGCATTGACGACTCCTCGTCCGATCGAATGGTACACGTGATTGTCCGTGGCGCACGAGCATTTACTTATTCAATTTTGAGCCCTATCATGTTAAGTTTCTCAATCTTCTTCACTAAGTTTCTTTCTAGTTTTTGCGTATTGCTTCTGCATTTTCCACATGGTTATTAAACTGAAACCCCATGATAAGAGACCATTGTGTATATTTCAGGTTGGTACTCGCCGTTGCAAAATCTGCTCTCGAAAGAGGAGAGAGATCTGACCAAAGGAGCATCATGCCATCCATCAACCAAAGTATATTTGATATTCACCTGCGATGTCTTTTCTAGAACGCATGAAATACATTCACATGGCGAGGGTTGAGATATGAGGGCATCAGGTCCATCGCCAAAATCACCTCTTTCGAGCTCGATGTAGTTAAGTTTCCTAGTTAGGCACTAAGTTTGTTCTCCGTGAGCTCTAGGAGTACGTGACGGGGGAGGGATTGTGGGCAAATGTGCATTGAGTCAGCCATATGCCGAAGGATACACGAGATTCGTTTATCATCAGTACATCGTCTATGTATAGGGTGACATTCTATCTTCCGAGCTCTTAGACATATTCATATGTTGCTCACATGAGGACCTGAATTCTTACATCATGAAGAAATCCAATCCTAACAGTGCCCTTTCACAATATATTAGACCACTTATTATACCTAGATACATCCAATGAGGACTGAGGTACCCGTCTATCTGGAGTTGCTACTAAAATCACATGTGTCGAGCTCCCTTGTAGTTAAGTTTCTCAATTTTAGCACTAAGTTCCTTCTTCATAACCTCTATTGAGCTGGTGATGGGAGAGGGTGGTTTCCAAATGTGCATTGGCCATCCCTCGGTGAAGAACATATATGATTAAGCCCATGACAAGGCACTAGGTACAATTTTCTCATGACAAGGCAAAATCTACGAACCAGTGCCAACAGAGAAGCATGGTGATCACATGACCACCCTCTCCCATCACTAAGTTTCTTTTGATATTTGCACCTAGACGGGCTGCAAATCAGTACATCGTCTATGTATAGGGTGACATTCTATCTTTCGAGCTCGTAGACATATACATACGTTGCTCACAGCAGGGACCCAGAATTCTTACCTCACGAAAAAATCCAATCCCAACACTTCCCTTTCATAATACATTAGACAACTTATTATATCTAGATACATGCGATGAGAACTGAGATACCCATCTATCGGGAGTTTCTACTAAATTCACCTCTTCCGAGCTCCCTTGTAGTTAAGTTTCTCAATTGTAGCACTAAGTTCCTTCTTCATAACCTCAATCGAGCTGGTGATGGGAGAGGGGTGGTGTCCAAATGTGCATTGGGCATCCCTTGATAGAAGAACATATCTGATTCGCCTATGACAAGGCAAAATCTCTCAACCAATGCCGGTGGAGAAGGATGGTAATCAAATGACCATTCATATTTGCAGCATATGGATCGTAACACACTAAAATGAGGCATTGTTCCACTATTCGCAATAGGTGGAATATATATAGGTTTGCGAATCGCCAGCGCCGTCGAAAACTTCCTCTTTTGAGCCATATGGAGTTGAGTTTCTCATATTTACCCCTAAGTTCATTTCCCCTGAGCTCTACGGAAGGGTGGCCAAATATGCGCTCGCCGACTCTATCGTGTTAAGTTTCTCAATCTTCTTCACTAAGTTTCTTTTTAATTTTTGCGCCTAGATGGGTTGCTCGTTAAAATGAGGCACTAGGTGGAATATATATAGGTGTTCGGTGTGCGTCACCGGCTAGCGTTGTAAACCTCCTTTTTCTGAGCCATATGGTATTAAGTTTCTCATATTTAGCCTTAAGTTTCTCTCTCGTGAGCTCTACAGAAGGGTCGCAAAAATTTGCATTGGATGACTCCTCGTCCGACCGAATGGTACACGTGATTGTCCCGTGGCGCACGAGCATTTACTTATTCCAATTTCAAGCCCTATCATGTTAAGTTTCTCAATCTTCTTCACTAAGTTTCTTTCTAATTTTTGCGTATTCTTCTGCATTTTCCGCATGGTTATTAAACCGAAACCCCATGATAAGAGACCATTGTGTATATTTCAGGTCGGTACTCGCCGTTGCAAAATCTCCTCTCGAAAGAGGAGAGCGATGCTAACCAAAGGAGCATCATGCCATCCATCAACCGAAGTATATTTGATATTCACCTGCGATGTCTTTTCTAGAACGCATGAAATACGTTCACATGACGAGGGTTGAGATATGAGGGCATCAAGTCCATCGCCAAAATCACCTCTTTCGAGCTTGATGTAGTTAAGTTTCCTAGTTAGGCACTAAGTTTGTTCTCCGTGAGCTCTAGGAGTACGTGACGGGGGAGGGATTGTGGGCAAATGTGCATTGAGTCAGCCATATACCAAAGGATACACGAGATGCGTTTGTCATCAGTACGTCGTCTATGTATAGGGTGACATTCTATCTTCCAAGCTCTTAGACATATTCATATGTTGCTCACCGCAGGGAACCAGAATTCTTACATCACGAAGAAATCCAATCCTAGCATTGCCCTTTCACAATATATTAGACCACTTAGTATACCTAGATACATCCAATGAGGGCTGAGGTGCCCGTCTATCGGGAGTTGCTACTGAAATCACCTGTGTCGAGCTCCCTTGTAGTTAAGTTTCTCAATTTTAGCACTAAGTTCCTTCTTCATAACCTCTATTGAGCTGGTGATGGGAGAGGGCTGGTTTCCAAATGTGCATTGGCCATCCCTCGGTAGAAGAACATATATGATTCGCCTATGACAAGGCACTAGGTACAATTTTCTCATGACAAGGAAAAATCTCTCAACCAGTGCCAACAGAGAAGGATGGTGATCACATGACCACCCCTCTCCCATCACTAAGTTTCTTTCTGATATTTGCACCTAGACGGGCTGCTCATCAGTACATCGTCTATGTATAGGGTGACATTCTATCTTTCGAGCTCGTAGACATATACATACGTTACTAACTGCAGGGACCCAGAATTCTTACCTCACGAAAAAATCCAATACCAACACTTCCCTTTCATAATACATTAGACAACTTATTATATCTAGATACATGCAATGAGAACTGAGATACCCGTCTATCGGGAGTTGCTACTAAATTCACCTCTGCCGAGCTCCCTTATAGTTAAGTTTCTCAATTTTAGCACTAAGTTCCTTTTTCATAACCTCAATCAAGCAGGTGATGGGAGAGGGTGGTGTCCAAATGTGCATTGGGCATCCCTCGATAGAAGAATATATCCGATTCACCTATGACAAGGCAAAATCTCTCAACCAATGCTCAACTAGTGCCAGGAGAAGGATGGTAATCAAATGACCATTGATATTTGCAGCATATGGATGCGTAACACACTAAAATGAGGCATTGTTCCACTGTTCGGCAATAGGTGGAATATATATAGGTTTGCGCAACTGGTCAGCATCGAAAACTTCCTCTTTTTGAGCCATATGGAGTTGAGTTTCTCATATTTACCCCTAAGTTTATTTCCCCTAAGCTCTACAGAAGGGTGGCCAAATATGCGCTCGCCGACTCTATCATGTTAAGTTTCTCAATCTTCTTCACTAAGTTTCTTTTTGATTTTTGCGCCTAGACGGTTTGCTCGTTAAAATGAGGCACTAGCTGGAATATATATAGGTGTTCGGTGTGCGTCACCGGCAAGCGTTGTAAACCTCCTTTTTCTGAGCCATATGGTATTAAGTTTCTCATATTTAGCCTTAAGTTTCTCTCTCGGGAGCTCTACGGAAGGGTCACAAAAATTCGCATTGGACGACTCCTCGTCCGACCGAATGGTACACGTGATTGTCCCGTGGCGCACGAGCATTTACTTATTCCAATTTCGAGCCCTATCATGTTAAGTTTCTCAATCTTCTTCACTAAGTTTCTTTCTAATTTTTGCGTATTGCTTCTGCATTTTCCACATGGTTATTAAACCGAAACCCCATGATAAGAGACCATTGTGTATATTTCAGGTCGGTACTCACCGTTGCAAAATCTGCTCTCGAAAGAGGAGAGCGATGCTGACCAAAGGAGCATCATGCCATCCATCAACCGAAGTATATTTGATATTCACCTGCGATGTCTTTTATAGAACGCATGAAATACGTTCACGTGACGAGGGTTGAGATATGAGGGCATCAGGTCCATCGCCAAAATCACCTCTTTCGAGCTTGATGTAGTTAAGTTTCCTAGTTAGGCACTAAGTTTGTTCTCCGTGAGCTCTAGTAGTACGTGACGGGGGAGGGATTGTGGGAAAATGTGCATTGAGTCAGCCATATACCGAAGGATACACGAGATTCCTTTGTCATCAGTACGTCGTCTATGTATAGGGTGAAATTCTATCTTCCGAGCTTGTAGACCTATACATACGTTGCTCACCGCAGGGACCCAGAATTCTTACCTCATGAAAAAATCCAATCCCAACAGTTCCCTTTCATAATACATTAGACAACTTATTATATCTAGATACATGCAATGAGAACTGAGATACCCGTCTATCGGGAGTTGCTACTAAATTCACCTCTGCCGAGCTCCCTTGTAGTTAAGTTTCTCAATTTTAGCACTAAGTTCCTTTTTCATAACCTCAATCGAGCAGGTGATGGGAGAGGGGTGGTGTCCAAATGTGCATTGGGCATCCCTCGATAGAAGAACATATCTGATTCGCCTATGACAAGGCAAAACCTCTCAACCAATGCCAGCGAAGAAGGATGGTAATCAAATGACCATTGATATTTGCAGCATATGGATGCGTAACACACTAAAATGAGGCATTGTTCCACTATTCGGCAATAGGTGGAATATATATAGGTTTGCGCAACTGGCCAGCGTCGAAAACTTCCTCTTTTTGAGCCATATGGAGTTGAGTTTCTCATATTTACCCCTAAGTTTATTTCCCCTGAGCTCTACAGAAGGGTGGCCAAATATGCGCTCGCCGACTCTATCGTGTTAAGTTTCTCAATCTTCTTCACTAAGTTTCTTTTTGATTTTTGCGCCTAGATGGGCTGCTCGTTAAAATGAGGCACTAGGTGGAATATATATATATAGGTGTTCGGTGTGCATCACCGGCTAGCGTTGTAAACCTCCTTTTTCTGAGCCATATGGTATTAAGTTTCTCATATTTAGCCTTAAGTTTCTCTCTCGTGAGCTCTACGGAAGGGTCACAAAAATTTGCATTGGACGACTCCTCGTCCGACCGAATGGTACACGTGATTGTCCCGTGGCGCACGAGCATTTACTTATTCCAATTTCGAGCCCTATCATGTTAAGTTTCTCAATCTTCTTCACTAAGTTTCTTTCTAATTTTTGTGTATTGCTTCTGCATTTTCCGCATGGTTATTAAACCGAAACCCCATGATAAGAGACCATTGTGTATATTTCAGGTCGGTGCTCGCCATTGCAAAATCTGCTCTCGAAAGAGGAGAGCGATGCTGACCAAAGGAGCATCATGCCATCCATCAACCGAAGTATATTTGATATTCACCTGCGATGTCTTTTCTAGAACGCATGAAATACGTTCACATGACGAGGGTTGAGATATGAGGGCATCAAGTCCATCGCCAAAATCACCTCTTTCGAGCTTGATGTAGTTAAGTTTCCTAGTTAAGCACTAAGTTTGTTCTCCGTGAGCTCTAAGAGTACGTGACGGGGGAGGGATTGTGGGCAAATGTGCATTGAGTCAGCCATATACCAAAGGATACACGAGATGCGTTTGTCATCAGTACGTCGTCTATGTATAGGGTGACATTCTATCTTCCAAGCTCTTAGACATATTCATATGTTGCTCACTGCAGGGACCCAGAATTCTTACATCACGAAGAAATCCAATCCTAGCACTTCCCTTTCACAATATATTGGACAACTTATTATACCTACATACATCCAATGAGGACTGAGGTACCCGTCTATCGGGAGTTGCTACTAAAATCACCTGTGTCGAGCTCCCTTGTAGTTAAGTTTCTCAATTTTAGCACTAAGTTCCTTTTTCATAACCTCTATTGAGCTGGTGATGGGAGATGGGTGGTTTCCAAATGTGCATTGGCCATCCCTCGATAGAACAACATATCTGATTCACCTATGACAAGGCACTGGGTGCAATTTTCTCATGACAAGGCAAAATCTCTCAACCAGTGCGAGCGGAGAAGGATGGTGATCACATGACCATTGATATTTGCAGCATAGGATGGCGTAACTCAGTAAAACGAGGCACTAGGTGGAATATATATAGGTGTGCGAACCGGTGAGCGTTGGAAGCCTCCTCTTTTTGAGCCATATGGAGTTGAGTTTCTCATATTTACCCCAAAGTTTATTTCCCGTGAGCTCTACGGAAGGGTGACCTCTGTCGAGCTCCCTTGTAGTTAAGTTTCTGAATTTTAGCACTAAGTTCCTTTTTCATAACCTCTATTGAGCAGGTGATGGGAGAGGGGTGGTTTCCAAATGTGCATTGGCCATCCCTCGATAGAAGAACATATCTGATTCGCCTATGACAAGGCACTAGGTGCAATTTTTTTCATGACAAGGCAAAATCTCTCAACTAGTGCCAGCAGAGAAGGATGGTGATCACATGACCCTCACCATAGATATTTGCAGCATATGGTTGCGTAGCTCAGTAAAACGAGGCACTAGGTGGAATATATATAGGTGTGTGAACCGGTGAGCGTCGGAAACCTCCTCTTTTTGAGCCATATGGAGTTGAGTTTCTCATATTTACCCCTAAGTTTCTTTCTCGTGAGCTCTACGGAAGGGTGACCAAATATGCGCTCGTCGACTCTATCGTGTTAAGTTTCTGAATATTCTTCACTAAGTTTCTTTCTGATATTTGCACCTAGACGGGCTTCTTATCAAAATGAGGCACTAGATGGAATATATATATATATAGGTGTTCGGTTTACGTCACCGGCAAGCATTGTAAACCTCCTTTTTCTGAGCCATATGGAGTTAAGTTTCTCATATTTAGCCTTAAGTTTCTCTCTCAATAATCTATTTCACATCGCTATGTGATTAACACCCAAAGAGTCTAAGGTATGATCATGTTTTGCTCGTGAGAGAAGTTTAGTCAACGGGTCTGTCACATACAGAGCCGTATGTATTTTGCAAATATTCTATGTCTTCAATGCTCTGCACTGAGCTACTCTAGCTAATTGCTCCCACTTTCAATATGTATCCAGATTGAGACTTAGAGTCATCTGGATTAGTGTAAAAGTTTGCACCGATGTAACTTTTACGGCGAACTCTTTTATCACCTCCATAATCGAGAAACATCTCCTTAGTCCTCACTAAGGATATTCTTGACCGCTGTCCAGTGATCTACTATTAGATCAAAATTGTATTCCTTTGCCAAACTCAGAGAAAGGTATACAATAGGTGTGGTACACAGCATAGCATACTTTATAGAACCTATGACTGAGGCATAGGGAATGACTTTTCATTCTCTTTCTGTTTTCTGCCATGGTCGGGTTTTGAGTCTTACTCAACTTTACACCTTGCAACACAGGCAAGAACTCCTTCTTTGACTGTTCCACTTTGAACTACTTCAAAATCTTATCAAGGTATGTACTCATTGAACAATCTTATCAAGCGCCTTGATCTATCACTATAGATCTTCATGCTCAATGTGTAAACAGCTTCACTGAGGTCTTTCTTTGAAAAACTCCTTTCAAACACTCCTTTATTCTTTCCAGAAAATTCTACATCATTTCCGATCAATAATATGTCATTCACATATACTTATCAGAAAGGTTGTAGTGCTCCCACTCACTTTCTTGTAAATACAGGCCTTTCCAAAAGTCTGTATAAAACCATATGCTTTGATCAACTCATCAAAGCGTATATTCCAACTCGAGATGCTTGCAGTCCATTGATGGATCGTTTGGAGCTTGCACATTTTGTTAGCACCTTTCGGATTGACAAAACCTTCTAGTTCCATCATATACAACTCTTCTTCCATAAATCCATTCAGGAATGCAGTTTTTGACATCCATTTGTCAGATTTCATAAAATGTGGCAATTGCTAACATGATTCAGACAGACTTAAGCATCGTTACGAGTGAGAAAATCTCATCGTATTCAACACCTTTGAACTTGTCGAAAACCTTTCGCAACAAGTCGAGCTTTGAAGATAGTAACACTACTATCAGTGTCTGTCTGCCTCTTTGAAGATCCATTTATTTTCTATGGCTTGCCGATCATCGGGCAAGACAACCAAAGTCCACACTTTGTTCTCATACATGGATCCCATCTCAGATTGCATGGCCTCAAGCCATTTCGTGGAATCTGGGCTCATCATCGCTTCCTCATAGTTCGTAGGTTCATCATGGTCTAGTTACATGACTTCCAGAATAGGATTACCGTACCACTCTGGTGCGGATCTTATTCTGGTTGACCTACAAGGTTCGGTAGTAACTTGATCTGAAGTTTGATCAATATCATTAGCTTCCTCACTAATTGGTGTAGTGGTCATTGGAACTAATTTCCGTCATGAACTACTTTCCAATTTGGGAGAAGGTACAATTACCTTATCAAGCTCTACTTTCCTCCCACTCACTTCTTTCAAGAGAAACTCCTTCTCTAGAAAGGATCCATCTTAGCAACGAAGAATTTGCCTTCGGATCTGTGATAGAAGGTGTACCCAACAGTTTCCTTTGGGTATTCTATGAAGACGCACTTCTCTGATTTAGGTTCGAGCTTATCAGGTTGAAACTTTTTCACATAAGCATCGCAACCCCAAACTTTAAGAAACGAAAATTTTGATTTCTTGCCAAACCACAGTTCATAAGGCGTCGTATCAACGGATTTTAATGGTGCCCTACTTAAAGTGAATGCAACTGTCTCTAATGCATAACCCCAAAACGATAGTGGTAAACCGATAAGAGATATCATAGATCGCACGATGTCCAATAAAGTGCGGTTACGACGTTCGGACACACCATAACACTGTGGTGTTCCAAGTGGCGTGAGCTGTGAAACTATTCCACATTGTTTTATATGAAGGCTAAAATCGTAACTCAAATATTCTCTCCACGATCAGATCGTAGAAACTTTATTTTCTTGTTATGATGATTCTCTACTTCACTCTGAAATCTTTGAACTTTTCAATTGTTTCAGACTTGTGCTTCATTAAGTAGATATATTCATATCTGCTCAAATTATCTTGTGAAGGTCAGAAAATAACGATACCCGCTACGAGCATCAATACTCATTGGATCGCATACATCAGTATGTATTATTTCCAATAAGTCACTAGCTCATTCCATTGTTCCGGAGAACGGAGTTTTAGTCATCTTGCCCATAAGGCACGGTTCACAAGCATCAAATGATTCATAATAAAGTGATTCCAAAAGTCCATCTTTATGGAGTTTCTTCATGTGTTTTACACCGATATGACCCAAACGGCAGTACCACAAATAAGTTGCACTATCATTATTAACTTTACATCTTTTGGCATCAATATTATGAATATGTGTATCACTATGATCGAGATCCAACAAACTATTTTCATTGGGTGTATGACCATTGAAGGCTTTATTCATGTAAATGAACAACAATTATTCTCGACTTTAAATGAATAACCAGATTGCAATAAACATGATCAAATCATATTCATGCTCAGCATAAGCGCCAAATAACATTTATTTAGGTTCTACATTAATCTCGAAAGTGTAGGGAGAGTCTGATGATGATCAGAACATATCAATCTTGGAACTACTTCCAACACACATCGTCACTTCACCCTCAACTAGTCTCTGTTTATTCTGTAACTCCTGTTTCGAGTTACTAATATTTAGCAAGCGAACAAGTATCAAATACTCAAGGGCTACTATAAACACTAGTAAAGTACACATCAATAACATGTATATCAAATATACTCTTGTTCACTTTGCCATCCTTCTTATCCACCAAATATTCAGGGCATTTCCGCTTCTAGTGACCATTTCCTTTGCAGTATAATCACTCAGTTTCATGCTTTGGTCCAGCTTTGGGCTTCTTCGCGGGAGTGACAACTTGCTTGCCATTCTACTTGAAGTTCCCTTTCTTTTCCTTTGCCCTTTTCTTGCAACTAGTGGTCTTGTCAATCATCAACACTTGATGCTCTTTTCTTGATTTCTACCTTCGTCGATTTCAGCATCACGAAGAGCTCGGGAATCGTTTTCGTCATCCCTTGCATTATAGTTCATCACGAAGTTCTAGTAACTTGGTGACGGTGACTAGAGAACTCTGCCAATCACGAAGTTCATGATAAATTAAAGTTCAATTAATCATATTACTTAAGAACTCCCACTTAGACAGACATCTCTCTAGTCATCTAAGTGATCACGTGATCCAAATCACCTAAACCATGTCCGATCATCACGTGAGATGGAGTAGTTTTCAATGGTGAACATCACTATGTTGATCATATCTACTATATGATTCACGTTCGACATTTCGGTCTTCGTGTTCCGAGGCCATATTTGTATATGCTAGGCTCGTCAAGTTTAACCTGAGTATTCCGCATGTGCAACTGTTTTGCACCCGTTGTATTTGAACGTAGAGCCCATCACACCCGATCATCATGTGGTGTCTCAGCACGAAGAACTTTCGCAATGGTGCATACTCAGGGAGATCACTTCTTGATAATTAGTGAGAGATCATCTTAAAATGCTACCGTCAATCAAAGGAAGATAAGATGCAAAGGATAAACATCACATGCAATCAATATAAGTGATATGATATGGCCATCATCATCTTGTGCTTGTGATCTCCATCTCCGAAGCACCGTCGTGATCACCATCGTCACCAGCGCGACACCTTGATCTTCATCGTAGCATCGTTGTCGTTACGCCATCTATTGCTTCTACGACTATCGGTACCGCTTAGTTAGTGATAAAGTAAAGCAATTAAAGGGTGTTTGCATTTCATACAATAAAGCGACAACCATATGGCTCCTGCCAGTTGCCGATAACTTCGGTTACAAAACATGATCATCTCATAAAAATATAGCATCACATCTTGACCATATCACATCACAACATGCACTGCAAAATCAAGTTAGACATCCTCTATTTTGTTGTTGCAAGTTTTACGTGGCTGCTACGGGCTGAGCAAGAACCTTTCTTACATATGCATCAAAACCACAATGATAGTTCGTCAAGTTAGTGTTGTTTTAACCTTCGCAAGGACCGGGCGTAGCTACACTCGGTTCAACTAAAGTTGGAGAAACTGACACCCGACAGCCACCTGTGTGCAAAGCACGTCGGTAGAACCAGTCTCGCGTAAGCTTACGCGTAATGTCGGTCCGGGCGCTTCATCCAACAATACCGCTGAACCAAAGTATGACATCTTTGGTAAGCAGTATGACTTATATCGCCCACAACTCACTTGTGTTCCACTCGTGCATATAACATCTACGCATAAAACCTAGGCTCGATGACCTTTGTTGGGGAGCGTAGTAATTTCAAAATTTCCTACGCACACGCAAGATCATGGTGACGATAGCAACGAGAGGGAGAGTGTGTCCACGCCCTCATAGACCGAAAGCGGGCGTTAGAACAACGTGGTTGATGTAGTCGTCGTCTTCACGGCCCAACCGATCAAGCACCAAACTTCGACACCTCGAGGTTCTAGCACACATTCAGCTCGATTCGTCCCTCGAACTCCGATCCAGCCGAGTGTCGAGGGAGAGTTCCGTCAGCACGACGGCGTGGTGACGATCTTGATGTTCTACCGTCGCAGGGCTTCACCTAAGCACCGCTACGATATTATCGAGGTGGACTATAGTGGAGGAGGGCACCGCACACGGCTCAGAGATACAAGGGGTCAATTGTTGTTGTGCCTAGAGGTGCCCCCCTGCCCCCGTATATAAAGGATCAAGGGGGAGGGGGCGGCCGGCCAGGAGGAGGCGCGCCAAGGAGGAGTCCTACTCCCACCGGGAGTAGGATTCCCCCCCCCCCCCCCTTCCAAGTAGTAGGAGTAGGAGTCAAGGAAAGGGGGAAGAGAAGAGAAGGAAGGAGGGGCCGCAGCCCCTCCCCTTAGTCCAATTCGGACTAGGCCTTGGGGCGGCGCCCAGCCTCTCCTCTCTCTTTCCCCTAAAGCCCAATAAGGCCCATATACTCCCCGGCGAATTCCCGTAACTCTACGGTACTCCCAAGAATAATGTAGACATGACCGAAACACGTTTCTGGTCAATAACCAATAGCGGCACCTAGATGCTCATATTGGCTCCCACATATTCTACGAAGATCTTTATCGGTCAAATCGCATAACAACATACGTTGTTCCCTTTGTCATCGGTATGTTACTTGCCCAAGATTCGATCGTTAGTATCTCAATACCTAGTGCAATCTCGTTGCCGGCAAGTCTCTTTACTCGTTACGTAATGCATCATCCCGCAACTAACTCATTAGTCACATTGCTTGCAAGGCTTATAATGATGAGCATTACCGAGAGGGCCCAGAGATACCTCTCCGACAATTAGAGTGACAAATCCTAATCTCGAAATACGCCAACCCAACATGTACCTTTGGAGACACCTGTAGAGCACCTTTATAATCACCCGATTCGTTGTGACGTTTGGTAGCACACAAAGTGTTCCTCCGATGAACGGAGTTGCATAATCTCATAGTCATAGGAACATGTATAAGTCATGAAGAAAGCAATAGCAACATACTAAACGATCAAGTGCCAAGCTAACGGAATGGGTCAAGTCAATCACATCATTCTCCTAATGATGTGATCCCGTTAATCAAATGACAACTCATGAAACACAACCATCTTTGATCAACGAGCTAGTCAAGTAGAGGCATACTAGTGACACTATGTTTGTCTATGTATTCACACATGTATTATGTTTCTGGTTAATACAATTCTAGCATGAATAATAAACATTTATCATGAAATAAGGAAATAAATAATAACTTTATTATTGCCTCTAGGGCATATTTCCTTCAAAGAGAGTGTTGTGTATATTTCAGGTTAGTACTCGCCGTTGAAAAATATCTCTACAAACATGAGAGGAGAGGGATGGTGCAGGAGCATCGCGCCATCCATCGACCGAAGACAAGGCAAAATCTCTCAACCAGTGCCAGCGGAGAAGGATGGTGATCACATGACCATTGATATTTGCAGCATATGGATGCGTAGCTTAGTAAAATGAGGCACTAGGTGGAATGTATATAGGTGTGCGAACCGGTGAGCGTCGGAAACCTCCTCTTTTGTAGCCATATGGAGTTGAGTTTCTCATATTGACCCCTAAGTTACTTTCATGTGAGCTCTACGGAAGGGTGACCAAATATGCGCTCGCCGACTCTATCGTGTTAAGTTTCTAAATATTCTTCACTAAGTTTCTTTATGATATTTGCACCTAGACGGGCTGCTCATCAAAATGAGGACATATATGTCTTCGGTGTGCGTCACCGCACAGTGTTGTAAACCACCATTTTCTGAGCCATATGGAGTTACGTTTCTCATATTTAGCCTTAAGTTTCTCCCTCGTGAGCTCTACGGAAGGGTCACCAAATTTGCGTTGGAAGACTCCTCGTTCGACCGAATAGTGCACGTGATTCTCCCGTGGCACATGAGCGTTGCCTAATTCCAATTTCAAGCCCTATCATGTTAAGTTTTTCAATCTTCTTCACTAAGTTTGTTTCTAATTTTTGTGCCCTGCTTCAGCATTTCTGCATGTTTATTAAACCAACACCCCATGATAAGAGAGCGTTGTGTATATTTCAGGTCGGTACTCGCCGTTGCAAAATCTCTCAACAAACATGAGAGGAGAGGGATGGTGACCAAAGGAGCCGCCATCCATCGACCGAAGTATATTTGGTATTCACCTGCGAAGTCTTTTCCAGAACGCATGAAATACGTTCACACGGCGACTGTGGAGATATGAGGGCATCATTTCCAGCGCCAGAATCACCTCTTTCGATATTCATGTAGTCAAGTTTCCTAATTAGGCACTAAGTTTGTTCTCCATGAGCTCTAGGAGTACGTGACGGGGGAGGGGTAGTGGGCAAATGTGCATCGAGTCAGCCATATACCAAAGGATACACGAGATTTGTTTGTCATCAGTATGTCGTCTATGTATAGGGTGACATTCTATCTTTTGAGCTCGTAGACATATACATACGTTGCTCACTGCAGGGACCGAGAAATCTTACCTAACAAAAAAATCCAATCCCAGCACTTCCCTTTCGTAAAATATTAGACAACTTATTAGATCTAGATACATGCAATGAGGACTGAGATACCCGTCTATCGGGATTTGCTACTAAAATCACCTCTGTCGAGCTCCCTTGTTGTTAAGTTTCTAAATTTTAGCACTAAGTTCCTTTTTCATAACCTCTATTGAGCAGGTGATGGGAGAGGGGTGGTTTCCAAATGTGCATTGGTCATCCATCGATAGAAGAACATATCGGATATGCCTACGACAAGGCACTAGGTGCAATTTTGTCATGACAAGGCAAAACCTCTCGACCAGTGCCAGCGGAGAAGGATGGTGATCACATGACCATTGATATTTGCAGCATATGGATGCGTAGCTCAGTAAAACGAAGCACTAAGTGGAATATAAAAAGGTGTGCGAACCGGTGAGCGTCGAAAACCTCCTCTTTTTGAGCCATATGGAGTTGAGTTTCTCCTATTTACCCGTAAGTTTCTTTCCCGTGAGCTCTCCGGAAGGGTGACCTCTGTCGAGCTCCCTTGTAGTTAAGTTTCTCAATTTTAGCACTAAGTTCCTTTTTCATAACCTCTGTTGAGCAGGTGATGGGAGAAGGGTGGTTTCCAAATGTGCATTGGCCATCCCTCGATAGAGAACATATCTGATTCGCCTATGACAAGGCACTAGGTGCAATTTTATCATGACAAGGCAAAATCTCACAACCAGTGCTAGCGGAGAAGAATGGTGATCACATGACCATTGATATTTGCAGCATATGGATGCGTAGCTCAGTAAAACAAGGCACTAGGTGGAATATATATAGGTGTGCAAACCGATGAGTGTCGGAAACCTCCTCTTTTTGAGCCATATGGAGTTGAGTTTCTCATATTTACCCCTAAGTTTCTTTCTCGTGAGCTCTACGGAAGGGTGACCTCTGTCGAGCTCCCTTGTAGTTAAGTTTCTCGATTTTAGCACTAAGTTCCTTTTCCATAACCTCTATTGAGCAGGTGATGGGAGAGGGGTGGTTTCCAAATGTGCATTGGCCATCCCTCGATAGAAGAACATATCTGATTCGCCTATGACAAGGCACTAGGTGCAATTTTCTCATGACAAGGCAAAATCTCTCAACCACTGCCAGCGGAGAAGGATGGTGATCAAATGACCATTGATATTTGGAGCATATGGATGCGTAGCTCAGTAAAACAAGGCACTAGGTGGAATATAGATAGTGTGTGAACCGGTGTTGGGGAACGTTGCAGAAATTAAAAAATTTCTATGCTTTAATCTATGAGTTCATCTAGCAACAAGAGAGAGGAGTGCATCTACATACCCTTGTAGATCGCGAGCGGAAGCGTTCAAGAGAACGGGGTTGAGGGAGTCGTACTCGTCGTGATCCAAATCATCGGAGATCCTAGCGTCGAACGGACGGCACCTCCGCGTTCAACACACGTATGGTTGAGGAAGACATCTCCTCCTTCTTGATCCAGCAAGGGGAAGGAGAGGTTGATGAAGATCCAGCGGCCACGACGGCGTGATGGTGGATGCAGCAAGCGATCTCGGCGAGGCTTCGCCAAGCCTGCGAGAGGAGAGGTGTAGCAAGGGGAGAGGGAGGCGCCAAGAGCATGGGTGCGACTGCCCTCCCTCCCCCCCCCCTTTATATAGGCCCCCTGGGGGGCACCGGCCCTAGGAGAAGGGATCTCCAAGGGGGGCGGAGGCAAGGGGGGTGGCTTGCCCCCCTAGGCAAGTGGAGGCGCCCCCACCCCTAGGGTTTCCCAACCCTAGGCGCAGGGGGGGCCCAAGGGGAGCGCACCAGCCCACCAGGGGCTGGTTCCCCTCCCACCTCAGCTCATGAGGCCCTCCGGGATAGGTGGCCCCACCCGATGGACCCCCGGGACCCTTCCGGTGGTCCCGGTACAATACCGGTAACCCCCGAAACTTTCCCGATGGCCGAAACTTCACTTCCTATATATAATTCTTTACCTCCGGACCATTATGGAACTCCTCGTGGCGTCCGGGATCTCATCAGGGACTCCGGACAACTTTTGGTTTACTGCATACTTATATCTCTACAACCCTAGCGTCACCGAACCTTAAGTGTGTAGACCCTACGGGTTCGGGAGACATGCAGACATGACCGAGACGCCTCTCCGGTCAATAACCGACAGCAGGATCTGGATACCCATGTTGGCTCCCACATGCTCCTCGATGATCTCATCGTATGAACCACGATGTCGAGGACTCAAGCAATCCCGTATACAGTTCCCTTTGTCAATCAGTACGTTACATGCCCGAGATTCGATCGTCGGTATCCCAATACTTCGTTTAATCTCGTTACCGGCAAGTCACTTTACTCGTACCGTAATGCATGAACCCGTGACCAGACACTTGGTCACATTGAGCTCATTACGTTGATGCATTACCGAGTGGGCCCAGAGATGCCTCTCCATCATACGGAGTGACAAATCCCAGCCTCGATTCGTGCCCCGTAGTATATCTTTATAGTCACCTAGTTACATTGTGACGTTTGGCACACCCAAAGCACTCCTACGGTATCCATGAGTTGCACAATCTCATGGTCTAAGGAAATGATACTTCACATTTGGAAAAGCTCTAGCTAAACGAACTACACGATATTTGAGCTATGCTTAGGATTGGGTCTTGTCCATCACATCATTCTCCTAATGATGTGATCCCGTTATCAATGACATTCAATGCCCATAGTCAGGAAACCATGACTATCTGTTGATCAACGAGCTAGTCAACTAGAGGCTTACTAGGGACATGTTGTGGTCTATGTAATCACATGTGTATTACGATTTCTGGATAACTCAATTATAACATGAATAACATACTATTATCATGAACAAAGAAATATAATAATAACCATGTTATTATTGCCTCTAGGGCATATTTCCAACAGTCTCCCACTTGCACTGGAGTTCAATAATCTAGTTACATTGTGATGAATTGAACACCCATGGAATTCTGGTGTTGATCATGTTTTGCCCTAGGGAGAGGTTTAGTAAACGGGTCTGCCACATTCAGGTCCGTATGTACTTTACAAATATCTATGTCTCCATCTTGAACATTTTCACGTATGGAGTTGAAGAGACGCTTGATGTGCCTGGTCTTCTTGTGAAACCTGGGCTCCTTGGCAAGTGCAATAGCTCCAGTGTTGTCACAGAAGAGTTTAATCGGCCCCGACGCATTGGGTATGACTCCTAGGTCGGTGATGAACTCCTTCACCCAGATTGCTTCATGCGCTGCCTCCAAGGCTGCCATGTACTCTGCTTCACATGTAGATCCCGCCACGACGCCTCGCTTGCAAATCGCACCAGCTTCATCGCCCCACCATTCAAAATATACACGTATCCGGTTTCGACTTGAGTCATACAGATCTGTGTCGAAGCTAGCATCGACGTAACCCTTTACGACGAGCTCTTCGTCACCTCCATAAACGAGAAACATATCCTTAGTCCTTTTCAGGTACTTTAGGATGTTCTTGACTACTGTCTAGTGTTCCATGTCGGGATTACTTTGGTACCTTCCTACCAAACTTACGGCAAGGTTTACATCAGGTCTGGTACACAGCATGGCATACATAATAGACCCTATAGCTGATGCATAGGGGATGACACTCATCTTTTCTCTATCTTCTACCGTGGTCGGGCATTGAGCTGAGCTCAATTTCACACCTTGCACCACAGGCAAGAACCCCTTCTTAGAATGATCGATATTGAACTTCTTCAATATCTTATCAAGGTATGTGCTTTGTGAAAGACCTATGAGGCGTCTCGATCTATCCCTATAGATCTTGATGCCTAGTATGTAAGCAGCTTCTCCAAGGTCCTTCATTGGAAAACACTTATTCAAGTTGGCCTTAATGCTGTCCAAGAGTTCTATATCATTTCCCATCAAAAGTATGTCATCTACATATAATATGAGAAATGCTACAGAGCTCCACACACTTTCTTGTAAACGCAGGCTTCTCCATAAGTCTGCATAAGCCCAAACTCTTTGATCATATCATCAAAGCGAATGTTCCAACTCCAAGATGCTTGCACCAGCCCATAAATGGATCATTTGGAGCTTGCATACCTTGTTAGCATTCTCGTGGTAAACAAAACCTTCCGGCTGCATCATATATAGTTCTTCCTTAAGATGACCATTAAGGAATGCCGTTTTGACGTCCATTTGCCATATCTCATAATCATAGTATGCGGCAATTGCTAACATGATTCGAACGGACTTTAGCTTCGCTACGGGAGAGAATGTCTCATCGTAGTCAACCCCTTGAACTTATTGATAACCCTTAGCGACAAGTCGAGCTTTATAGATGGTAACATTACCATCCGCGTCCGTCTTCTTCTTAAATATCCATTTGTTTTCTATCGCTCGCCGATAATTGGGCAAGTCTGTCAAAGTCCATACTTCGTTTTCATACATGGATCCTATCTCAGATTGCATGGATTCAAGCCATTTGTTGGAATCTGGGCCTGCCATCGCTTCTTCATAGTTCGAAGGTTCACCACTGTCTAACAACATGATTTCCAGGACAGGGTTGCCATACCACTCTGGTGTGGAACGTGTCCTCGTGGACCTATGAAGTTCTATTGAACTTGATCCGAAGTACCTTGATCATCATCATTAACTTCCTCTTCAGTTGGTGCTGGCACCACAGGAACATCTTCCGGAGCTGCGTAATCACCGGTAAAAGAGGTAGTACTTCATCAAGTTCTACTTTCCTCCCACTTACTTCTCTCGAGAGAAACTCTTTCTCCAGAAAGGACCCGTTCTTGGGAACAAAGATCTTGCCTTCGGATCTGAGGTAGAAGGTATACCCAATGGTTTCCTTAGGGTATCCTATGAAGACACATTTTTCCGACTTGGGTTCGAGCTTGTCAGGTTGAAGTTTCTTGACATAAGCATCACATCCCCAAACTTTTAGAAACGACAGCTTAGGTTTCTTCCCAAACCATAATTCATACGGTGTCGTCTCAACGGATTTAGACGGTGCCCTATTTAAAGTGAATGTAGCTGTCTCTAGAGCGTATCCCCAAAAAGATAGCGGTAAATAAGTAAGAGAAATCATAGATCGCACTATATCCAATAAAGTGCGATTACGATGTTCGGACACACCGTTACGCTGAGGTGTTCCAGGCGGCGTGAGTTGTGAAACGATTCCACACTTCCTTAAGTGTGTACCAAATTTGTGACTTAAATATACTCCTCCATGATCTGATCGTAGGAACTTTATCTTTCGGTCATGTTGATTCTCTACCTCATTCTGAAATTCCTTGAACTTTTCAAAGGTCTCAGACTTGTGTTTCATCAAGTAGACAGACCCATATCTACTCAAGTCGTCAGTGAGAGTGAGAACATAACGATATCCTCCGTGAGCCTCAACGCTCATTGGACCGCACACATTAGTATGTATGATTTCCAATAAGTTGGTTGCTCGCTCCATTGTTCCGGAGAAGCGGAGTCTTGGTCATTTTTCCCATGAGGCATGGTTCGCATGTGTCAAATGATTCATAATAGAGAGACTCTAAAAGTCCATCAGCATGGAGCTTCTTCATGCGCTTGACACCAATGTGACCAAGGCGGCAGTGCCACAAGTATGTGGGACTATCATTATCAACTTTACATCTTTTGGTATTCACACTATGAATATGTGTAACATCGCGTCCGAGATTCATTAAGAATAAACCATTGACCATCGGGGCATGACCATAAAACATATCTCTCATATAAATAGAACAATAAAACCATTATTCTCATATTTAAATGAGTAGCCATCTCGTATTAAACGAGATCCAGATACAATGTTCATGCTCAAACTTGGTACTAAATAAAAATTATTGAGGTTTAAAACTAATCCCGTAGGTAAATGTAGAGGTAGCGTGACGACGGCGATCACATCGACCTTGGAACCATTCCCGACGCGCATCGTCACCTCGTCCTTCGCCAGTCTCCGCTTATTCCACAGTTCCTGCTTTGAGTTACAAATATGAGCAACCGCACCGGTATCAAAGACCCAGGAGCTACTACGAGTACTAGTAAGGTACACATCAGCTACATGTATATCACATATACCTTTAGTGTTGCCGGCCTTCTTGTCCGCTAAGTACTTGGGGCAGTTCCGCTTCCAGTGACCACTTCCCTTGCAATAAAAGCACTCAGTCTCAGGCTTGGGGGGCTTGGGTCCATTCTTTGACTTCTTGTAGCGACCAGACCCGAATGGATCCGATCTACGTGCTCGTGTCATCCACGGATCGAGAATCTCGACACCACACAGATTTCAAGGATTTATAGCGAGTAGCAATCACACACTTATTACATCGTTGTCCACAAGGAACTTATTACAATAATATGGCTTAAGGCCATCTAATAATAACAGCGGAAGGCTTGGAAGATAAGCGAGTCCATCAACTCCAACGGCATCACCGAGTATAGAACCACGACCTAACACCTTACTCGTCGTTCAGAAAAGTGCATAGCGTGAAAGTTGCAGCCCAACACGGTCAGCACATGGAATATGCTGGCAATGTAACACATAAGAGCAATGAATGAATAAGCCCACACTACATGCATATATGGCTGGTGGTAAGGCTCTACGGTTACATTTGCATAAAGCTGATTTTTCCCTACATCAAAAGAATAATTTTTATTTAACTATCATGGTGGTTGTTAAACATTGAGAATGGTTGACAGCATCCTCAATCCCAATTAAAAAGTACTCATCAAAACCCAATAACTTTTATTTAGAAGTAACATGTTGAGATTCACATGATATTCAAGTACCGGATACTCAAAACGTCCATAACCGGGGACACGGCTAATCATGATTAGTTTATACACTCTGCAGAGGTTTGCGCACTTTTCCCCACAAGACTCGATCGCCTCCGCTTGGTTCTCGCACTACATGGTGTTTGAGAAACGGATGACCGAGACATAGTCTTTCAGAAGCGCTAGCACCTTACATGTGGGTAGACCGTACCAACCTACTTCCCCTACATCAGCTAGCCTACCCGTAAGAGTTATGACGACTTAGTCAACTACGCCAGAGCCCATAATTGGCTTGTGGCTGCACACGGAAGTTTCAGTTTGAATGATCTCATGATCCCTTAGAGCACAGGTGGCGGTCCGAAGAAATCTGAGCAAGTCTGATGGAAACCAGTGCCTCAATCCACCCAGATGTGTGTTTAGGTTGCCACCTTAGATAAACCATTAATTAACAATCTCACATCTGTCATGGATATTCACTCACCCAATCCACGTCTACTAGCATAGCAGGGCATAACAAGCAAGCGAGAAGTAACTCCCAAGGTTTCATAAGTAAAACAGTAATAGGTACTACCTCAATCTACTTCCCAAACCCACAATTTAATTTGATCCTAAACATGCAAGTGTTTGAGGTTTGATCTAATGCAATAAAACTGGGTAATAGAAAAGGTATGATCAAGTGTTACTTGCCTTCGATGATCCGCGAGACCTAGAGATTGAAGTAACAAGCGCGCAGACGGGTGATCTAACGCAGACAAACAACAAGCATACAATAAGTACTCATCTAATGCGGGAAATCTCGAATAAAGATCTAACCAGAAAGTTCAACTTAAGAACCCTGGTTGCAAAAGATTGAATCAAAATAAACATCGAAAGTCGAAACTCGAGAGAGAACGACTCGGTTTAGCAATCTGAAACTAGGTCAAAATTTTACAGTAGCAAAACTCTGTGTAAGTAGGGTAGTCGGACGGCGGTTTCATTCTGAAACTCAGCGCTTGAATCACTGATTCCGATAAACGAGCGAGAAATAAAACAGATTTGAAAATCAGATCGAAATCAAATCGTAAAAATAACGGATTAATTCCGATTAAAAGAAAACGCGAACGGATTAAATAGCGGACGTTAGTTAGCAGAACTAATCCAACGAACACGTTCATTGAAACGAGCGGTTCGGTGAATGTTCGTTAAATAAGAAAACCGAAAAAATAAAAACCATCTAGGTTTTTTTTTAAACCGAATATCTTAAAAACCGGATCGGTCTTTAGGGAAACCGGATCGAACGGAGCGGGCGGCGGCTACCTCCGTGGGCCACGGCGAGGTCCGTGGGCTCGGGCGACGGGGTCCCGGCGGGGTCGGGAGGGGCGAGGGCGGCGGGGCTCGGCGTCGGCGAGGAACGGCGGGCGGCGCCCGGCGGCGGGCTCGGGTCGGGAGGGCGGGCGGGCGGGGGTGAGGTGAGAGGGGGGCGGGCAGTATTTAAGAGGGGTGGCGGCGACTTGGGGAGGGGGCAGCGGGGCAGGTCGAGGCGGAGTCCCGAGGCGGGGGTGGCGTCGGTGGGGGCGCTGCAAGGCGGCGTCTTGTGCTGGGAGAGGAGGAGGTGGGCAAGGGTATTTGGGCTGGGCCACTGGCCTGGCCTGTGGGAGGGGGCGCTTTTTTTTTTAAATTTAAACCAAACAATTAAAAAATATCAAATGAACTCCGATTTTAATAAAAATACTTTTCCCCGACTCCTAAAAATGAGTCGAACAAAATGAACTTTAAAAACGGCAAACATGCATATATTTTTAAAATGCTCATTTTTGCCTAAGCAAAATAAATCTTTCAAAAGCCAAATTTGATTTATTTATAAAATCTTCATTTTTCCTAAATGTTGGGAAAGTCATATTATTCCCTCTCCAAAATTTTGTATAGGAAAAACTTTATGAAGATAATTTAAATAAATCCAAATGATCCTATTTTCAAAATTTGAGAAATCCCAAATATGAAAATAATGAAACTTCCAACTCTCTCCGAGGGTCCTTGAGTTGCGTGAAATTTTCGAGGATCGGAAAAATGCGAGAAAATATGATATGCATGATGACCTAATGTATAACATTCCAAATTGAAAATTTGGGATGTTACACTTCTTCCCGGCAACTGGCTTACCGGGCGCGGCAACTCCCTTGCCGTCCTTCTTGAAGTTCTTCTTACCCTTGCCTTTATTGAACTTAGTGGTTTTATTCACCATCAACACTTGATGTTCTTTCTTGATCTCTACCTCCGCTGATTTCAGCATTGAATATACCTCAGGAATGGTCTTTTCCATCCTCTGCATATTGAAGTTCATCACAAAGCTCTTGTAGCTCGGTGGAAGCGACTGGAGGATTCTTTCAATAACCGTGTCATCCGGAGATTAACTCCCAGCTGAGTCAGCGGTTGTGCAACCTGACATCTTGAGTATGTGCTCACCGATGTAACTATTTTCTTCCATCTTACAGCTGAAGAACTTGTCGGAGACTTCATCTCTCGACCGGGCATGAGCTTGAAAACCATTTTCAGCTCTTGAACATCTCATATGCTCTGTGTTGCTCAAACGCTTTTGGATCCCGGTTCTAAGCTGTAAAGCATGCCGCACTGAACGAGGGAGTAATCATCAGCACGAGACTGCCAAGCGTTCATAACGTCTTGGTTCTCTGGGATGGGTGCTTCACCTAGCGGTGCTTCTAGGACATAATCTTTCTTGGCAGCTATGAGGATGATCCTCAGGTTCCGGACCCAGTCCGTATAGTTGCTACCATCATCTTTCAGCTTGGTTTTCTCTAGGAACGCGTTGAAGTTGAGGGTAACATGGGCCATTTGATCTACATGACATATTGTAAAGATTTTAGACCGACTAAGTTCATGATAATTAAGTTCATCTAATCAAATTATTCAATGAACTCCCACTCAGATTAGACATCCCTCTAGTCATCTAAGTGATACATGATCTGAGTCGACTAGGCCGTGTCCGATCATCACGTGAGATGGACTAGTCATCATCGGTGAACATCTCCATGTTGATCGTATCTTCCATACGACTCATGTTCGACCTTTCGGTCTCTTGTGTTCCGAGGCCATGTCTGTACATGCTAGGCTCTTCAAGTTAACCTAAGTGTTTATGCATGTGTAAATCCGTCTTACACCCGTTGTATGTGAACGTTAGAATCTATCACACCTGATCATCACGTGGTGCTTCGAAACAACGAACTTCTGCAACGGTGCACAGTTAGGGGGGACACTTTCTTGAAATTATTATGAGGGATCATCTTATTTACTACCGTTGTTCTAAGTAAACAAGATGCAAAAACATGATAAACATCACATGCAATCAAATAGTGACATGATATGGCCAATATCATATTGCTCCTTTGATCTCCATCTTCGGGGCTCCATGATCATCTTCGTCACCGGAAAGACACCATGATCTCCATCATCGTGTCTCCATGAAGTTGCTCGCCAACTATTACTTCTTCTACTACTATGGCTAACGGTTTAGCAATAAAGTAGAGTAATTAAATGGCGTTAAATCATTGACACGCAGGTCATACAATAATTAAGACAACTCCTATGGCTCCTGCCGGTTGTCATACTCATCGACATGCAAGTCGTGATTCCTATTACAAGAACATGATCTCATACATCACATATATATCATTCATCATTCATCACAACTTTTGGCCATATCACATCACAAATCATATGCTGCAAAAACAAGTTAGACGTCCTCTAATTGTTGTTGCATGTTTTACGTGGCTGCAATAGGGTTCTAGCAAGAACGTTTTCTTTCCTACGTTAAAGCCACAACTTGATTTGCCAACTTCTATTTACCCTTCATAAGGACCCTTTTCATCGAATCCGCTCCAACTAAAGTGGGAGAGACAGACACCCGTTGGCCACCTTATGCAACTAGTGCATGTCAGACGGTGGAACCTGTCTCACGTAAGCGTACATGTAAGGTCGGTCCGGGCCGCTTCATCCCACAATACCGCTGAAGCAAAATAAGACTAGTAGTGGCAAGAAAGTTGACAACATCTATGCCCACAACAAATTTATGTTCTACTCGTGTAAAGAGAACTACGCATAGATCTGGCTCTGATACCACTGTTGGGGAACGTTGCAGAAAATAAAAAATTTCTACGCTTTCACCAAGATCAATCTATGAGTTCATCTAGCAACGAGAGGAGTGCATCTACATACCCTTGTAGATCGCGAGCGGAAGCGTTCAAGAGAAAGGGGTTGAGGGAGTCGTACTCGTCGTGATCCAAATCACCAGAGATCCTAGCGCCGAACGGACGGCACCTCCATGTTCAACACACGTACAGTTGAGGAAGACGTCTCCTCCTTCTTGATCCAGCAAGGGGGGAGGAGAGGTTGATGAAGATCCAGCAGCACGACGGTGTGGTGGTGGATGCAGCAGCGATCTCGGCAGGGCTTCGCCAAGCTTCTGCGAGAGGGAGAGGTGTAGCAAGGGGAGAGGGAGGCGCCAAGAGCATGTGTGCGGCTGCCCTCCCTCCCCTCTCTTTATATAGGCCCCTAGGGGGGCACCGGCCCGAGGAGATGGGATCTCCAAGGGGGGGGGCGGCGGCCAGGGGGGTGGCTTGCCCCCCAAGGCAAGTGGAGGCGCCCCCACCCCTAGGGTTTCCCAACCCTAGGCGCAGGGGGGCCCAAGGGGGGGCGCACCAGCCCACCAGGGGCTGGTTCCCCTCCCACTTCAGCCCATGGGGCCCTCCGGGATAGGTGTCTGTAGCGACCCGACCCGAATGGATCAAGTCTCTGTGCTCCGGTGTCATCCCTGGATCAGTAATGCTGACACCACACAGTACTTCGAAGGATTTATAACAGAGTACCAATCACACACTTATTACATCATTGTCCAAAAGAGGACTTATTACAATAATCATGGCTTAAGGCCATCTAATAACGATAACAGCGGAAGACTTGGAAGATAAGTGAGTCCATCAACTCCAACGGCATCACTGAGTATAGAACCACGACCTAAAGCACCTTACTAAATGTTCGAAAAGTCTGCAACATGAAAGTTGCAGCCCGAAAGCGGGTCAGCACATGGAATATGCTGGCAATGTAACACATAGAGAATAATGAATGATAAGCCTGTACTACATGCATATGTGGCTGGTGGAAAAACTCTCTGATTCTGAGCTTTGCATAAAGCCGTTTTTCCCTCGCAAAGGAATAAATTTGTTTAACTATCATGGTGGTTGTTAAACATTGAGAATGGTTGACAACATCCTCAATCCCAATTAAAGGTACTCATTAAAAACCCAACAATTTTAATTAGAGTAACATGTTGAGATTCACATGATATTCAAGTACTAGATACTCAAGATGTCCATAACCGGGGACACGGCTAATCATGATTAGTTTATACACTCTGCAGAGGTTTATGCACTTTTCCCCACAAGACTCGATCGCCTCCGTTTGGTTTCTCGCACTACATGGTGTTTGAGAGACGGATGACCGAGACATAGTCTTTCAGAAGCGTTTGCACCTTACGATGGGTAGACCGTACCACCTACAACCCCTACATCAGCTAGTCTACCACCGTAAGAGTTCACACGACTTAATCAACTATGCGAGCCCATAATGGCTTGTGGCTGCACACGGAAGTTACTAGCATGAATAATCTTATGATCCCTTTGAGCACAGGTGGCGGTCCGAAGAAAAACAGGCAAGTCTGATAGAAACCAGTGCCTCAATCCACCCAGATGTGTGTTTAAGTTGCCACCTTAAATAAACCATTAATTTAACAATCTCACATCATCATGGAATACACTCACCCAATCCACGTCTACTAGCATAGCATAGCATAATAAGCAAACGTAGAAGTAACTCCCAAGGTTTCATAAGTAAAAGGTAATAGGTACTACCTCAATCTACTTCCCATCCCACAATTTATTTTAGATCCTAATCATGCAAGTGTTCGAGGATTGATCTAATGCATAAAAACTGGGTATGAGAAAGTATGATCAAAGTGTTACTTGCCTTGCTGATGATCCGCGAAACCTAGAGACTCGAAGTAACAAGCGGCGCACTCCGGGTGATCTATCGCAGACAAACAACAAGCATACAATAAGTACTCATCTAATGCACAAGTAAATCTCGAATAAAAGATCTAACCAGAAAGTTCAACTTAAGAACCCTGGTTGCAAAAAGAATCGAATCAAATAAAGCAGCGAAAGTCAAACGACGAAAGAAAACAACTCGGTTCTAGCAAGTTGAAACTAAGTCAAATTTTACAGTAGCAAAACTTTGTTTAAGTTGATTAGTCGGAACGGCGGTTTCAAAACAAAACTCCAGGCGCTTGAATCACCTGATTCCGATAAACGAGCGAGAAGATAGACTAGAAAGAAAATCGGATCTGAAATCGCTATCAGAAAAAATAGCGGAATAAATCCGATGAGAAAAAAAACGACGAACGGTTGAATGAACGGACGTTCATTAACCGAAGCAAACCGGTGATCACGTTCGTTAGGACGAACGGTCCGGCGAAACGCTTGCTAAACAAAACCGGAAAGAAAAACCGGCGAGAAAAACCGATCTAGGGTTTCGGAAAGAAAACCAAACGAAAAACCGATCTAGAAAACTGAACGGAAACCGGAACGATTCTGAAAACCGAACCGAGGAAAAGAAAAGGTGACGCGGCTGAGGCTAGTACCTCAAGAGGCGAGGGGCTCGGTATGGCGCGGGCGTAGGGCGGCGGCGTTGGGTGGCGGCGGCGTGGGCGGCGGCGGCATTGGGTGGTGGCGGCGGCGAGGGCAGCGGGGCGGTGTGGGCGGCGTTGGCAAGGAGGAGAGGAGAGGAGAGGAGAGGTGTTAGTTTGATGTGTTAGAGGGGGTGCTTGGGTATTTATATTGGGGAGGGAGGGTTTTGCTTGGGGTAGGGACAAGAAATAGACTAGGATTAGGAAACAAAGAGGGAAAAGATCTAGAAACAAACACGGAATAAACGGAAGTAGTACAAAAGTCCTACTAGGATTAGGAAAAAGGAAGCGGCGGCTCCCTGGCTCCCTTGGTGCGGCGCGCGATGGCCTTGGCCTCCTGTGGCTTGGCGTCTTGGGCCTTTGGCCCAAGCGCCATGATTTTTTTTTTTTAATCGGTTTCACAAGTGAAAATACAGAAAAAAAATCTAAACGAACTCCAAAATTAATAAAGTAAACTTTGCCCGACTCCTAAAAATGAGTCGAACAAAATGAACTTTTACACGTGGCCAAAATGCAATTTTTTGAAAACACGCATTTTTCCCTAAGGTAAATAAACTCCGTGAAAAATCCAAAATTTGATTTATTTATTAAATCTTCATTTTTCCTAAATTTTGGGAAAGTCATATTATTCCCTCTCTTATTTTTGATATTGGAAAAATATTTGAAGATAAAATAAATAAATCCAATGATCCTCTTTTCATAGTTTTGAGAGAACTCAAATATGAAAATTTCGAAATCTCCAACTCTCTCCGAGGGTCCTTGAGTTGCGTGAAATTTCTAGGATCAACAAAATGCAAGAAAATATGATATGCATGATGATCTAATGTATAACATTCCAAATTGAAAATTTGGGATGTTACAGTGTCCCCACCCGGTGGACCCCCGGGACCCTTCCGGTGGTCCCGGTACAATACCGGTAACCCCCAAAACTTTCCCGATGGCCGAAACTTCACTTGCTATATATAATTCTTTACCTCCGGACAATTTCGGAACTCCTCGTGACGTCCGGGATCTCATCCGGGACTCCGAACAACTTTTGGTTTACTGCATACTTATATCTCTACAACCCTAGCGTCACTGAACCTTAAGTGTGTAGACCCTACGGGTTCGGGAGACATGCAGACATGACCGAGACGCCTCTCCGGTCAATAACCGACAGCGGGATCTGGATACCCATGTTGGCTCCCACATGCTCCTCGATGATCTCATCGGATGAACCACGATGTCGAGGACTCAAGCAATCCCGTATACAATTCCCTTTGTCAATCGGTACGTTACATGCCCGAGATTCGATCGTCGTTATCCCAATACCTCGTTTAATCTCGTTACCGGCAAGTCACTTTACTCGTACTGTAATGCATGATCCCGTGACCAGACACTTGGTCACGTTGAGCTCATTATGATGATGCATTACCGAGTGGGCCCAGAGATACCTCTCCGTCATACAGAGTGACAAATCCCAGTCTCGATTCGTGCCAACCCAACAGACACTTTCGGAGATACCCGTAGTATACCTTTATAGTCACCCAGTTACGTTGTGACGTTTGGCACACCCAAAGCACTCCTACGGTATCCGGAAGTTGCACAATCTCATGGTCTAAGGAAATGATACTTGACATTTGGAAAAGCTCTAGCTAAACGAACTACACGATCTTTGAGCTATGCTTAGGATTGGGTCTTGTCCATCACATCATTCTCCTAATGATGTGATCCCGTTATCAATGACATCCAATGCCCATAGTCAGGAAACCATGACTATCTGTTGATCAACGAGCTAGTCAACTAGAGGCTTACTAGGGACATGTTGTGGTCTATGTAATCACACGTGTATTACGATTTCCGGATAACACAATTATAGCATGAATAAAAGACTATTATCACGAACAAAGAAATATAATAATAACCATTTTATTATTGCCTCTAGGGCATATTTCCAACACGGTGAGTGTCAGAAACCTCCTCTTTTTCAGCCATATGGAGTTGAGTTTCTCATATTTACCCCTAAGTTTCTTTCCCGCAAGCTCTACGGAAGGGTGACCTCTGTCGAGCTCCCTTGTAGTTAAGATTCTCAATTTTAGCACTAAGTTCCTTTTTCATAACCTCTATTGAGCAGGTGATGGGAGAGGGGTGGTTTCCAAATGTGTATTGGCCATCCATCGATACAACAACATATCGGATTCACCTATGACAAGGCACTAAGTGCAATTTTCTCATGACAAGGCAAAATCTCTCAATCAGTGCCAGCGGAGAAGGATGGTGATCACATGACCATTGATATTTGCAGCACATGGATGCGTAGCTCAGTAAAACGAGGCACTAGATGGAATATATAAAGGTGTACGAACCGGTGAGCGTCAGAAACCTCCTCTTTTTGAGCCATGTGGAAATGAGTTTCTCATATTTACCCCTAAGTTTATTTCCCATGAGCTCTACGGAAGGGTGACCTCTGTCGAGCTCCCTTGTAGTTAAGTTTCTCAATTTTAGCACTAAGTTCCTTTTTCATAACCTGTGTTGAGCAGGTGAAGGGAGAGGGGTGGTTTCCAAATGTGCATTGGCCATCCCTCGATAGAAGAACATATCTGATTCGCCTATGACAAGGCACTAGGTGCAATTTTCTAATGACAAGGCAAAATCTCTCAACTAGTGCCAGCGGAGAAGGATGGTGATCACATGACCATTGATATTTGCAGCGTATGGATGCGTAGCTCAGTAAAATGAGGCACTAGGTGGAATATATATAGGTGTGAGAACCGGTGACCATCGGAAACCTCCTCTTTTTGAGCCATATGGAGTTGAGTTTCTCATATTTACCCCTAAGTTTCTTTCCCGTGAGCTCTACGGAAGGGTGACCTCTGTCGAGCTCCCTTGTAGTCAAGTTTCTCAATTTTAGCACTAAGTTCCTTTTTCAAAATCTCTATTGAGCAGGTGATGGGAGAGGGGTGGTTTCCAAATGTGCATTGGCCATCCCTCGATAGTCGAACATATCTGATTCGCCTCTGACAAGGCACTAGGTGCAATTTTCTCATGATAAGGCAAAATCTCTCAACCAGTGCCAGTGGAGAAGGATGGTGATGACATGACCATTGATATTTGCAGCATATGGTTGCATAGCTCAGTAAAACGAGGCACTAGGTGGAATATATATAGGTTTGTGAACCGGTGAGCGTCGGAAACCTCCTCTTTTTGAGCCATATGGAGTTGAGTTTCTCATATTTACCCCTATGTTTCTTTCCCGTGAGCTCTACGGAAGGGTGACCAAATTGCGCTCGCCGACTCTATTGTGTTAAGTTCCTGAATATTCTTCACTAAGTTTCTTTCTGATATTTGCACCTAGACAGGCTGTTCGGTGTGCGTCACCTGCAAGCGTTGTAAACCTCCTTTTTCTGAGCCATATGGAGTTAAGTTTCTCATATTTAGCGTTAAGTTTCTCTCTCGTGAGCTCTACGGAAGGGTCACCAAATTTGCTTTGGATGACTCCTCGTTCGACCAAACAGTACACGTGATTCTCCCACGGCACATGAGCGTTGCCTAATTCCAATTAGCCCTATCATCTTAAGTTTCTCAATCCTCTTCGCTATGTTTCTTTCTAATTTTTGCGCCCTGCTTCAGGAGAGTGTTTCCAAACAGTTATAAAACCAACACCTCATGATAAAAGAGTGTTGTGTATATTTCAGGTCGGTACTCGCCATTGCAAAATATCTCAACAAACAGTAGAGGAGAGCGATGGTGACCAAAGGAGCATCGTGCCATCCACCGACCGAAGTATATTTGGTATTCACCTGCGAAGTCTTTTCCAGAACGCATGAAATACATTCACACGGCGACTGTTGAGATATGAGGGCATCATGTCCAGCGCCAGAATCTCCTCTTTCGAGCTTGATGTAGTTAAGTTTCCTAATTAGGCACTAAGTTTGTCCTCTGTGAGTGTAGCGACCAGACCCGAATGGATCTAGCGCTCTGTGCTCAGTGTCATCCCTGGATCAGTAATGCTGACACCACACAAGATTTCAAGGATTTATAGCGAGTAGCAATCACACACTTATTACATCGATGTCCACAAGGGAACTGAATAAAAATATGGCTTAAGGCCATCTAATAATAACAACGGAAGACTTGGAAGATAAGCGAGTCCATCAACTCCAACGGCATCACCGAGTATAGAACCACGACCTAACACCTTACTGTCGTTCGAAAAGTGCATAACGTAAAAAGTTGCAGCCAAAACGGTCAAGACATGGAATATCTTGGCAATGTAACACATAAAGAGCAATGAATGAATAAGCCTATACTACATGCATATTTGGCTGGTGGTAAGGCTCTACGGTTACATTTGCATAAAGCTGATTTTTTCCTACATCAAAGGAATAATTTTATTTAACTATCATGGTGGTGGTTAAACATTGAAGATGGTTGACAGCATCCTCAATCCCAATTAGAAAGTACTCATCAAAACCCAATGGCTTTTATTTAGAAGTAACATGTTGAGATTCACATGATAATCAAGTACCGGATACTCAAATTGTCCATAACCGGGGACACGGCTAATCATGATTAGTTTATTACACTCTGCAGAGGTTTATGACTTTTCCCCACAAGACTCGATCGCCTCCGCTTGGTTCTCGTGACTACATGGTGTTTGAGAAACGGATGACCGAGACATAGTCTTTCGTAAGCGCTAGCACCTTACATGTGGGTAGACCGTACCAACCTATATCCCTACATCAGCTAGTCTGCCGTGAAGAGTTCGCGACGACTTAGTCAACTACGCCAGAGCCCATAATTGGCTTGTGGCTGCACACGAAAGTTTCAGTTTGAATAATCTTATGATCCCTTAGAGCACGGGTGGCGGTCAGAAGAAATACAGCAAGTCTGATAGAAACCAGTGCCTCAATCCACCCGGATGTGTGTTAGGTTGCCACCTTAGATAAACCATTAATTAAACAATCTCACATCTGTCATGGATATTCACTCACCCAATCCACGTCTACTAGCATAGCATGGCATGAACAAGCAAACGAGAAGTAACTCCCAAGGTTTCATAAGTAAAACAGTAATAGGTACTACCTCAATCTACTTCCCAATTCCCACAATTTAATTAGATCCTAATCATGCAAGTGTTTGAGGAATAGATCTAATGCATAAAACTGGGTAGTAGAAGGGTATGATCAAAGTGTTACTTGCCTTTCGATGATCCGCGTGTCCTAGAGATTCAAGTAACAAGCGGCGCACTCGGGTGATCTAACGCAGACAAACAACAAGCATACAATAAGTATTCATCTAATGCACAGGAAATCTCGAATAAAAGATCTAACCGGAGAGTTCAACTTAAGAACCCTGGTTGCAAGAGAATCGAATCAAAATAAACTCGAAAGTCGAAACTCGAGAGAGAACGTCTCGGTTTAGCAATCTGAAATTAGGTCAAAATTTCACAGTGGCAAAACTCTGTGAAAGTAGGGTAGTCGAACGGCGGTTTCATTCTTAAACTCCAGCGCTTGAATCACTGATTCCGATAAACGAGCGAGAAATAAAACAGTTTTGAAAATCAGATCTGAAATCAAATCAGAAAAATAACGGATTAATTCCGATTAAAAAGAAAAACGACGAACGAGTTAAAAAGCGAACGTTCGTTAACAGAACGAATCCAACGAACGCGTTTCACTGAAACGAACGGTTCGGTGAACGTCCGTTAAATAAGAAAACCGAAAAAAATTAAAACCAATCTAGGTTTTTTAAAAAAAAAACCAACACATTTTTTTAAATAAACGGACGGTTCACGGGAGAAAACCGAATCGGCGTGGGGCGGGCTACCTCCGTGCTCTTCCGGGCGAGGTCCGCGTGGGTCTCCGCTGGTCGGGCGGGTCCGGTGGTGGCGGCGGGTCGGCGAGGGGCTCGGCGACGCGGCGTGCTCGGCGACGAGGGCGACGGCGGCGGCGTTTCGAGGCTGGCGGCGGCTCTGGTCGGGAGAGGCGGGGCGGGCGAGGTGAGGTGAGAGGGGGCGGGGGCGGGTGGCTTGGGGGAGGGGCAAGGGCGAGCCGGGGTCAGGCGGGACTCGGGCGTGGCGGCGTCTCGTCTGGGGCGGGACTCGAGCGGGGTCAAGGCGAGCGAGGAGGAGGGGAGATGGGCGGGCGGCTGGGCTGGCTGGGCTGGCCGGCTGGGCCTCAGTCCAGGGAAGCGCGTTTTTTTTTTAATTTAAAACAAAACCAATAAAATAAATATCAAAAGAACTCCAAATTAATTAAAACAACTTTTCTCCGACTCCTAAAAATGAGTCGAACAAAATGAACTTTAAAAACAAAATACATGCAAAAATATTTTTAAATGCTCATTTTTGCCTAAGCAAAATAAATCTCCAAAACCCAAATTTGGTTTATTTATAATATCTTCATTTTTCCTAATTGTTTGGGAAAGTCATATTATTCCCTCTCAAGATATTTTTATAGGAAAAACTTTATGAAGATAATTTAAATAAATCCAAATGATCCTATTTCCAAAATTTGAGAGATCCCAAATATGAAAATTATGAAACTTCCAACTCTCTCCGAGGGTCCTTGAGTTGCGTGAAATTTCTAGGATCGGAAAATGCGAGAAAATATGATATGCATGATGACCTAATGTATAACATTCCAAATTGAAAATTTGGGATGTTACAAACCTACCTCTTAAGATGAATCTAGCCCTCGAGATTCGGGTTAACTAGAAAATAGGTGAGGTGGTCCTTAAGCAAAACTTCCTCTCTTTCCCGTGTGGCTTCATCCTCGGTGTGGTGGCTCCAATCGAACTTTGCAAAACTTGATAACCTTGCTGCGGGTAACTCGCTTTGGCATACTCGAGAATCTTAACCGCTTTTCCTCATATGTCAAGTCATCCTTCAACTGAATTGCTTCCAGTGCACTGTGTGTCTCTTAACGGTACCTCTGCTATCTCTCGGGTGACATTTCTTCAATCGAGAAACATGGAATACATCATGAACTCCTGATAGTCCTTCCGCAATTCCAACTTATACATAACTTCTCCCATGCGTTGCAAAATCTTATATGGTCCAACAAAACGGGTGCTAACTTTCCTTTAACTCCAAAACGCTTCCTCCTCAAGCGGGGATACTCGAGATATACTGTCTCCAACTTCGTACTCAATCGCTGGCGCTTTGAATCGGCATAGCTCTTCCGTGCGGACTGGGCTACCTTGAGCCTGTCTCGAATCAACTTAACCTTCTGTTCGACTCCTTAATCAAATCTGGTCCAAACAATCGACGATCTCCGGCCGTCCCATGACAATGGTGTCCTGCACCTTCTTCCATACAAGGCCTCGAAGGTGCCATCTTTAAGCTGGTTTGGTAGCTGTTATTGTAGGAAAATTCTGCATACGGCAAATTGTCATCCCAACTAGATCCATAATCTAGTGCACAAGCTCTCAAAGATGTCTTCCAAAATCTGGTTGACTCTCTCGGTTTGTCCATCGGTCAGGGGTGGAAAGTGTGCTGAATTCCAATCGGGTTCCCAATGTTTCGTGTAACCGGTTCCAAAATTTCAAGTAAACTGGGTTCCTCTCGCGATACAATGCTCCTTGGAATTCCGTGTAAACACACAATTCTGGTCATGTATATCTTTGCCAACTTAGCACTGCTATAGGTAGTCTTGATTTGGAATGAAATGGGCTACCTTGGTCAAACGGTCGACTATGACCCAAATCGAGTCATATCCTGAACGGGTCTTTGGCAAACCTGTGATGAAATCCATGCCTAGTTTATCCCACTTCCATTCGGTATCGGCAATGGTTGTAATAATCCTGCGGCTTCGATGTTCCGCCTTTACTTTTCGACATACGCCGCAAACTGCTACATACTCCGCAATATCCTTCTTCATTCCGTCCACCGAAAATATTCTTCAAATCCAAATACATCTTGGTATTCCCCGGTGAATCGAATAAGGTGAATCATGGGCTTCTTGTAAAATCAACTTCCCGATCTACGGGTCATTGGGCACATAAACACGGTCTTCAAACCATAGGGTATCGTGTTCATCCTCACGAAATCCTTTAGCCTTTCCTTTGTTCATTTTCTCCTTTATAGAGGCAACTTCCTTATCGCCTTTTGGGCTTTCTCGATTTTGTCCATCAGTGTCGACTGAATTTCCAATGTTGCTACATAGCCTCTCGGAACTATTTCCAAACATAGCTCTCGAAGGTCCTCGGCTAACTCATTGGGTATTCCTCCCATCATTAGGGTATTGACGTGGCTCTTTCGGCTCAATGCGTCTGCTACGACATTAGCCTTTCCGGGGTGATAATGCAATCTCATATCATAATCCTTGATTAGCTCTAACCATCTCCTCGTCTCGAGATTCAATTCATACGTGAAGATGTACTTCAAACTCTTGTGATCCAGATATACTTCACAATGATTTCCAATGAGAAAATGTCTCCACGTCTTCAAGGCATGCACAACGGCTGCTAACTCCAAATCATGAGTGGCATAATTCAACTCATGGGGCTTAAGTTGTCGTGAAGCATACGAAACAACTCTTCCTTCTTGCATAAGTACTGCTCCAAGTCCTCGACGTGAAGCGTCGCAAAACACCTCATAATCCTTAGTTTGATCTGGCAATATCAAAACTGGTGAGGTAACCAATATTTTCTTCAACTCCTGAAAACTTGCCTCACAGTCCTCGGTCCATATGAATTTGTTTTCCTTCTTCAACAATTCTGTCATAGGCTTTGCAATCCTTGAGAAATTCTCAATGAATCTCCGTAGTATCCTGCGAGTCCAAGGAAACTCGAATCTCTCCAACTGTCGTTGGTGCTTCCCACTTGGTTACGGTCTCAACTTTTGTGGGGTCAACTGCTATTCCTTCTCCGGATATAACATGTCAGAAATCCAACTTCCTTTAACCAAAATTCACATTTGCTGAACTTGGCATACAACTGGTGTTCCTCGGTTTCCAAAACCAATCTCAAATGTTCCTTGTGTTCCTCTTCATTCTTGAGAAAATCAAAATGTCATCAATGAACACCACGATTTAACTTGTCCAAAAACTCCATAAACACTTTGTTCATCAGGTTCATGAAATAGGCTGGTGCGTTAGTCAGTCCAAATGACATAACGGTATACTCATACAGTCCATATCTCGTAGTAAAAGTTGTCTTGGGTATATCTTGCTCCCGAATCTTCAACTGATGGTACCCTGATCGCAAGTCGATCTTGGAAAACACTTTGGCTCCTTGCAAGCGATCAAACAGATCATTTATCATCGGTAGTGGGTACTTGTTCTTGATTGTTACTTCATTCAATCCACGATAATCAACAACCATTCTCAACGATCCATCCTTCTTCTCCACCAATAAAACGGGTGATCCCCAAGGTGAAGAACTTGGGCGAATAAAACCTTTATCCAATAGTTCCTTAATCTGCTTCTTAATTTCTGCCAAATCCTTTGCGGGCATCACATGCACGGTCGCTTCGATATCGGGCCTGTTCTCGCAACAGCTCGATCGAAACTCAATGTCTCTATCCGTGGCATTCCCGGTAACTCTTAGGAAATACATCAGATAATCCTTCACCATCGGTACTTCTTCCCTGCACCACACCTGTTAAGCAATTAACTTGTGCTCTCCTCGGCTCGTGCGTGATACATACTTAATCCTTCTTCCTTACGGTGTGGTGAGCAAAATTGACCTTGTGGTACAATCTATGTTTCCTCCATACTTTGATAACCAATCCATTCCTAATATCACATCCAATCCTTGGGATTCCGAACTATTAGGTCCGAGGGAAAACATAGTGTCCGATCCTTAGTGGCGATCGATCACACCATTTACTAGCCATGTACTCTGCTCCGGTGAGGTTACTAGCATGGGTGACCTAAGGGCTTGGGTTGGTAACTTGTACTTATCCACAAATCCCTTGATATGTATGAATGCGATGCACCAAGATCAAAAAGAACAACTGCAGTAAAAGACTTAACCAAAAACTTACCGACATCGTGATCGGGCTGATCTTCAACCTCCTCCACATCAATGTGGTTCACTTGTCCCCTGTTGAAAGGGTTGGGCTTCTTTCCGAGCTTCCATTGCCATTTCCATTCGGCCTTACGACAGTCATTTGCATAATGCCCGATCTTGCGGCACTTAAAGCAAGTAATGTGACTCAGTCTACCTTGGATGGTGTAGACGGGTTGGTGCGGTTCGTCGTTGCTTCCTCCATTCCGCTCCCATTCTTGGTGCCATTATGGTTGTGCGAATTACCTCCTCCATGGGTATGCTGAAACTGAATTCCTGATTTAGGGGTATAACGAGGCTTCTGCTGGGATCTGAGTTATACTTCCCTTGTCCATACTTCCGCTTGCAGTTCTCAATTTGTCTGCTTTCCTTCAATCATGAGAGCTCGGTCTACTAACTCCTGGTAGTTATTGAAACTTGCTACCATCAACGGCATGTGAACTCATCATTCAGTCCTTCTAGAAACTTCTCTTGTTTAGTCTGCATCCGTAGTAACGTCATCCGGGGCATAACGTGCTAGTTTGCTAAAGTCATCCACGTCTCGCCAACAGTCCTTCCTCCTTGGCGTAAGTTGCGAAACTCACGCTTCTTCATGGCCATGGCTCCTGCTGAAACATGGGCTGTGCGAAAAGCTTGTCAAACTGGTCCCATGTGGCGGTGTTCACGGATAAGTGGCTGTGAAATTCTCCCACCATGTCGCTGCTGGGTCCTTCAAGCGATGTGCTGCAAACTTCACTCTTTCACCATTTGTGCATCCTGCATGGTCAGCTCCTTCCTATCTTGCGAGCCGGTCATCTGCTACAATTGGCTCGGTGCTACTGGAATACACCGGCGGGTTCAGTCTAAGGAAACGAGTCAGATGATCCGCAGGTGGTGGTGGTGGCGGTGGGTTGTTGTTGTTGTTGTTGTTGTTGTTCTGCACCAATGTTTGAATCAGGGTATTCTGCTGCTGGATCAATTGGGTGATCTCTGGCGGAAAAACGAATCCGGGGTCGCGTCTCGGAGGCATCTGATGGGTTTAGAAAAGAAGAGGAATGTAGAATAGAATGAGGTCTAAGGGGAAATCACTACCCAAATGCACATGAGCAAATCACACAAAATCACTTCATTCAATCAAACAAGGGCTTACAACGATCTAACTATCGCAAAAGTGCGTGTACTATAAAGGTTTACATGGAGGGAATACTACTAATATGTGGGGGACTTCTACTAATTTGAACCGGTGGAAGACTCCATGATGTCTGCTCCAGCTTCGTCTTCAAAATCGGGTTCACTTGGATCCGAATCTGTGTCGTCGATGTTGATGTAGTCGATTGGGTATTCGACATACTGGTCTTCATTCCTGAGTGCCAACTTCTTCTTGAGCTCTTCGATCTCGTACTTAAGATCGTTATTGTGTCTTGCCAGAGCTACGATCTCGTCCATGTAGTCCTTGCGTGTAGTCTTTAGTTCTCCTTCCAATTCGATGATCCTTTCCTTCGTCTTCTGCAACTCCAACATGTCATTGCACATTTGATTCTCCTGGCGTCGAATGTGCTGATTTAACTCCTGGATGAAAGCTGCAATGGACCTATCCTTCTTGGTGTTGACGACGTCCCAGTTGTCATCTCGGCGTCCGCAAATCTGGTAGATGGTGTCCTTGAGATCTTCTTGATAGACTTCTCCAATGCGTCCCATGGTGATGTGAGCTGCCATGCTCTTTCCTGCACTCCAAGTGGGTGCAATCGAAAACACTATCTATTGGCTTGGTGATTGGGGCGAATGTCCTTCCCGAACGTGAGCATGAATCTTCCAGCGCTCCTCTTGAGCAGAGTGGCGTTGAAAGTCCGGTGAAGCTTGGTAGTCCAATGTTCGTGTACTTAGTAACTTCCTTCAAGTGAAATCCAAAAGGTGTGCCTTCATCCGGTTGGGTGTACTTGATCTTCGCGTCCGTCATCCTAAAGAGAGTAGAAAAGATGAGGAGTTAGAAAGGAGAAGAGAGAGTGATCTATGGCTTTAACTTAGTGGTCGTGTCCTACGATCGGCGGTGCTCGATACCATTCTCTGTAGCGACCAGACCGAATGGATCTAGCGCTCGTGCTCGGTGTCATCCCCGGATCAAGAATGCCGACACCACACAAGACTTCAAGGATTTATAGCAGAGTAGCAATCACACACTTATTACATCGATGTCCACAAGGAACTGAATAAAATATGGCTTAAGGCCATCTAATAATAACAACGGAAGACTTGGAAGATAAGCGAGTCCATCAACTCCAACGGCATCACCGAGTATAGAACCACGACCTAACACCTTACTCGTAAATTCGAAAAGTCTGCAACGTAAAAGTTGCAGCCAAAACGGGTCAAGACATGGAATATGCTTGGCAATGTAACACATAAAGAGCAATGAATGAATAAGCCTATACTACATGCATATTTGGCTGGTGGTAAGGCTCTCTGTTACATTTGCATAAAGCTGATTTTTCCTACATCAAAGGAATAATTTTATTTAACTATCATGGTGGTGGTTAAACATTGAAGATGGTTGATGACATCCTCAATCCCAATTAGAAAGTACTCATCAAAACCCAATGGCTTTTATTTAGAAGTAACATGTTGAGATTCACATGATAATCAAGTACCGGATACTCAAATTGTCCATAACCGGGACACGGCTAATCATGATTAGTTTATTACACTCTGCAGAGGTTTATGACTTTTCCCCACAAGACTCGATCGCCTCCGCTTGGTTCTCGACTACATGGTGTTTGAGAAACGGATGACCGAGACATAGTCTTTCGTAAGCGCTTAGCACCTTACATGTGGGTAGACCGTACCAACCTATATCCCTACATCAGCTAGTCTGCCCGTAAGAGTTCGCAGACGACTTAGTCAACTACGCCAGAGCCCATAATTGGCTTGTGGCTGCACACGAAAGTTTCAGTTTGAATAATCTTATGATCCCTTAGAGCACGGGTGGCGGTCCAAGAAATACAGCAAGTCTGATAGAAACCAGTGCCTCAATCCACCCAGATGTGTGTTAGGTTGCCACCTTAGATAAACCATTAATTAAACAATCTCACATCTGTCATGGATATTCACTCACCCAATCCACGCCTACTAGCATAGCATGGCATGAACAAGCAAACGAGAAGTAACTCCCAAGGTTTCATAAGTAAAAGCAGTAATAGGTACTACCTCAATCTACTTCCCAATTCCCACAATTTAATTAGATCCTAATCATGCAAGTGTTTGAGGAATAGATCTAATGCATAAAACTGGGTAGTAGAAGGGTATGATCAAAGTGTTACTTGCCTTGTCGATGATCCGCGTGTCCTAGAGATTCAAGTAACAAGCGGCGACTCCGGTGATCTAACGCAGACAAACAACAAGCATACAATAAGTATTCATCTAATGCACAGGGAAATCTCGAATAAAAGATCTAACCAGAGAGTTCAACTTAAGAACCCTGGTTGCAAGAGAATCGAATCAAAATAAACTCCGAAAGTCGAAACTCGAGAGAGAACGTCTCGGTTTAGCAATCTGAAATTAGGTCAAAATTTCACAGTGGCAAAACTCTGTGAAAGTAGGGTAGTCGGAACGGCGGTTTCATTCTTAAACTCCAGCGCTTGAATCACCCGATTCGATAAACGAGCGAGAAATAAAACAGTTTTGAAAATCAGATCCAAATCAAATCGGAAAAATAACGGATTAATTCCGATTAAAAGAAAAACGACGAACGAGTTAAAAGTTTAACGTTCGTTAACAGTAACGAATCTAACGAACGTTGTTTCATGAAACGAACGGTTCGGTGAACGTCCGTTAAATAAGAAAACCGAAAAAATAAAACCAAGCTAGGTTTTTAAAAAAAAAACCGAACATATTTTTTTTAAATAAACCGGACGGTTCACGGGAGAAACCGAATCGGCGCGGGCGGGCTACCTCGGCGGCTCTTCGCGGCGAGGTCCGCGGGGTCTCCGTGGTCGGGGCGGGTCCCGTGGTGGCGGCGGGTCGGCGAGGGGCTCGGCGACGGCGGCGTGTTCGGCGACGAGGCGACGGCGGCGGCGTTCGAGGCGACATGGCGGCTCGGTCGGGAGACGCAGAGGCGGGCGAGGTGAGGTGAGAGGGGCCGGGGCGGCGGGGTGGCTTGGGAGGGGCAAGGCGAGCCGGGGTGGGCGGGACTCGGCGGCGTGGCGTCTCGTCTTGGCGGGACTCGAGCGGGGTCAAGCCTGAGGAGGAGGGGAGATGGGGGCGGCCTGGGCTGGGCTGGCTGGCTGGCCTGCCGGGCCTCGGTCCAGAAGCGCGCGTTTTTTTTTTAATTTAAAACAAAACAAATAAAATAAATATCAAAAGAACTCCAAATTAATTAAAACAACTTTTCTCCGACTCCTAAAAATGAGTCGAACAAAATGAACTTTAAAAACAAAATACATGCAAAAATATTTTTAAATGCTCATTTTTGCCTAAGCAAAATAAATCTCCAAAACCCAAATTTGGTTTATTTATAATATCTTCATTTTTCCTAATTGTTTGGGAAAGTCATATTATTACCTCTCAAGATATGAGCTACGATCTCGCCCATGTAGTCCTTGCGGTAGTCTTTAGTTCTCCTTCCAATTGATGATCCTTTCCTTCGCCTTCGCAACTCCAACATGTCATTGCACATTTGATTCTCCCGCGCCGAATGTGCTGATTTAACTCCGGATGAAAGCTGCAATGGACCTATCCTTCTTGGTGTTGACGACGTCCCAGCTTGTCATCTCGGCCCGCAAATCTGGTAGATGGTGTCCTTGAGATCTTCTTGATAGACTTCTCCAATGCGCCCCATGGTGATGTGAGCTGCCATGCTCTTTCCTGCACTCCAAGTGGGTGCAATCGAAAACACTATCTATTGGCTTGGTGATTGGGGCGAATGTCCTTCCCGAACGTGAGCATGAATCTTCCAAATCCTCTTCAGCAGAGTGGCGTTGAAAGTCCCGTGAAGCTTGGTAGTCCAATGTTCGTGTACTTAGTAACTTCCTTCAAGTGAAATCCAAAAGGTGTGCCTTCATCCGTTGGGTGTACTTGATCTTCGCCATCCGTCATCCTAAAGAGAGTAGAAAAGATGAGGAGTTAGAAAGGGAGAAGAGAGAGTGATCTATGGCTTTAACTTAGTGGTCGTGTCCTACACCAGTGGTGCTCGATACCATTCTCAGAGCGACCTGCACCGAATGGATCTAGCGCTCGTGCTCGTTGTCATCCTCGGATCAAGAATGCCGACACCACACAAGATTTCAAGGATTTATAGCAGAGTAGCAATCACACACTTATTACATCGATGTCCACAAGGAACTGAATAAAATATGGCTTAAGGCCATCTAATAATAACAACGGAAGACTTGGAAGATAAGCGAGTCCATCAACTCCAACGGCATCACCGAGTATAGAACCACGACCTAACACCTTACTCGTCGTTCAAAAGTCTCGCAACGAAAAGTTGCAGCCCAAAACGGGTCAAGACATGGAATATGCCGCAATGTAACACATAAAGAGCAATGAATGAATAAGCCTATACTACATGCATATTTGGCTGGTGGTAAGGCTCTACGGTTACATTTGCATAAAGCTGATTTTTCCTACATCAAAGGAATAATTTTATTTAACTATCATGGTGGTGGTTAAACATTGAAGATGGTTGACAAAAGATCCTCAATCCCAATTAGAAAGTACTCATCAAAACCCAATGGCTTTTATTTAGAAGTAACATGTTGAGATTCACATGATAATCAAGCACGGATACTCAAATTGTCCATAACCGGGACACGGCTAATCATGATTAGTTTATTACACTCGCAGAGGTTTATGACTTTTCCCCACAAGACTCGACGCCTCCGCTTGGTTCTCGTGACTACATGGTGTTTGAGAAACGGATGACCGAGACATAGTCTTTCGTGGCGCTTAGCACCTTACATGTGGGTAGACCGTATCAACCTATATCCCCTACATCAGCTAGTCTGCCCGTAAGAGTTCGCAGACGACTTAGTCAACTACGCCAGAGCCCATAATTGGCTTGTGGCTGCACACTAAAGTTTCCAGCTTGAATAATCTTATGATCCCTTAGAGCCTGGGTGGCGGTCCAAGAAATACAGCAAGTCCTCGATAGAAACCAGTGCCTCAATCCACCCAGATGTGTGTTAGGTTGCCACCTTAGATAAACCATTAATTAAACAATCTCACATCTGTCATGGATATTCACTCACCCAATCCACGCCTACTAGCATAGCATGGCATGAACAAGCAAACGAGAAGTAACTCCCAAGGTTTCATAAGTAAAACAGTAATAGGTACTACCTCAATCTACTTCCCAATTCCCACAATTTAATTAGATCCTAATCATGCAAGTGTTTGAGGAATAGATCTAATGCATAAAACTGGGTAGTAGAAGGGTATGATCAGTGTTACTTGCCTTGTCGATGATCCGCTGTCCTAGAGATTCAAGTAACAAGCGGCGACCGGTGATCTAACGCAGACAAACAACAAGCATACAATAAGTATTCATCTAATGCACAGGAAATCTCGAATAAAAGATCTAACCAGAGAGTTCAACTTAAGAACCCTGGTTGCAAGAGAATCGAATCAAAATAAACTCCAAAGTCGAAACTCGAGAGAGAACGCCTCGGCTTAGCAATCTGAAATTAGGTCAAAATTTCACAGTGGCAAAACTCTGTGAAAGTAGGGTAGTCGAACGGCGGTTTCACATTTAAACTCCAGCGCTTGAATCACCGATTCCGATAAACGAGCGAGAAATAAAACAGTTTTGAAAATCAGATCCAAATCAAATCGTAAAAATAACGGATTAATTCCGATTAAAAGAAAAACGACGAACGAGTTAAAAGTTTAACGCTCATAATGTAATCTAATCTAACGAACGCTGTTCATCAAAACGAACGGTTCGGTGAACGTCTGCTAAATAAGAAAACCAAAAAATAAAACCAAGCTAGGTTTTTTTAAAAAAACCGAACATATTTTTTTTAAATAAACCGACGGTTCACGGGAGAAACTGAATCGGCGCGGGCGGGCTACCTGGCGCGGTTTCACGGCGAGGTCCGCGGGTCTCCGCGGGTCAAGTGGGTCCGCGGTGGCGGCGGGTCGGCGAGGGGCTCCGGCGACGGCGGCGGTTCGGCGACGAGGGCGACGGGCGGGCGGCGTTCGAGGCGACGGCGGCGGCTCGGGTCGGGAGACGCGGGCAAGGGCGAGGTGAGGTGAGAGGGGCCGGGGCGCAAGGGGTGGCTTGGGAGGGGGCAAGGCGAGCTGGGTCAAGGGACTCGGCGGCGGCGGCGGCTCTCGGGCAAGGGACTCGAGCGGGGTCGGGCGCGAGGAGGAGGGGAGATGGGCCGGGCGGCCGGGCCTCGGCCTGGCTGGCCTGGCCGGGCCTCGGCCAGTGGGGGCGCGTTTTTTTTTTTAATTTAAAACAAAACAAATAAAATAAATATCAAAAGAACTCCAAATTAATTAAAACAACTTTTCTCCGACTCCTAAAATGAGTCTAACAAAATGAACTTTAAAAACAAAATACATGCAAAAATATTTTTAAATGCTCATTTTGCCTAAGCAAAATAAATCTCCAAAACCCAAATTTGGTTTATTTATAATATCTTCATTTTTCCTAATTGTTTGGGAAAGTCATATTATTACCTCTCAAGATATTTTTATAGGAAAAACTTTATGAAGATAATTTAAATAAATCCAAATGATCCTATTTCCAAAATTTGAGAGATCCCAAATATGAAAATTATGAAACTTCCAACTCTCTCCGAGGGTCCTTGAGTTGCGTGAAATTTCTAGGATCGGAAAATGCGAGAAAATATGATATGCATGATGACCTAATGTATAACATTCCAAATTGAAAATTTGGGATGTTACAGTGAGCTCTAGGAGTACGTGACAGGGGAGGTGTAGTGGACAAATGTGCATCGAGTCATCCATATACCGAAGGATTGTTTGTCATCGGTACGTCGTCTATGTATAGGGTGACATTCTATGTTTCGAGCTATTAGACATATACATACGTCACTCACTGTAGGGACCCAGAATTCTTACCTCACAAAAAATTCCAATCCCAGCACTTCCCTTCCGTAAAACATTAGATAAGTTACTAGATCTAGATACATGCAATGAGACTGAGATACCTGTCTATCGAGAGATGCTACTAAAATCACCTCTGTCGAGCTCCCTTGTAGTTAAGTTTCTCTATTTTAGCACTAAGTTCCTTTGTCATAACCTCTATTGAGCAGGTGATGGGAGAGGGGTCGTTTCCAAATGTGCATTGGCCATCTCTCGATAGAAGAACATATCTGATTCGCCTATGACAAGGCACTAGGTGCAATTTTCTCATGACAAGGCAAAATCTCTCAACCGGTGCCAGAGGAGACGGATGGTGATCAAATGACCATCGATATTTGCTGCATATAGATGAGCTGCTCATTAAAATGAGGCATTAGGTGGTATATAGCCATTCGCATTGTAAACCTTCTATTTTTGAAATATATGGAGTTAAGTTTCATATTTACCCATAAGTTTCTTTCCCATGAGCTCTAAGGAAGGGTGACCAATATGCATTCGCCGACTCCTCATTCGATTGAATGGTACAAGCGATTCTCTTGAGACACACGAGTGTTGCCTAATTCCAATTTCGAGCTCTATCTTGTTAAGTTTCTCAATCTTCTTCACTAAGTTTCATTCTGATTTTGGCAATGTGCTGCTCAATAAAATGAAGTGTGTGTGTGTGTGTGTGTGTGTGTGTGTGTGTGTGTGTGTGTGTGTGTGTGTGTGTGTGTGTGTGTGTGTGTGTGTGTGTGTGTGTGTGTGTGTGTGTGTGTGTCAACAACGCGCAGCATTGTAAACCTCCTCTTTTTGAGCCATATGCAGTTAAGTTTCTCATATTTGGCCTTAAGTTTCTTTCTCATTATCTCTACGGAAGGGTCACCAAATATGCGTTCGAGGAATCCTCGTTCGACCGGATGGTACACGTGATTCCACCGTGGTAGACGAGCATTGCCTAATTCCAATTTCGAGCCCTATCATGTTAAGCTTCTCAATATTCTTCACTAAGTTTCTTTCTGATTTTTATACCTTGCTTCAGCATTTCCAAATGGATATTAAACCAACAACTCATGATAAGAGGCCATTGTGTATATTTCAGGTCCATACTGGCCATTGCAAAATCTCTCAACAAACATGAGAGGAGAGGGATAGTGACCACAGGAGCATCGCGTCATCCATTGACCGAAGTATATTTGATGTTCACATGCGAAGTCTTTTTTAGAACGCATCAAACCTCCTCTTTTTGAGCCATATGCCAAAGGACACATGAGATTTGTTTGCCATTAGTACAACGTCTATGTATGGGGTTACATTCTATCTTCCGGGCTCGCACAAATATACATACATTGCTCACTACAGGGACCCAGAATACTTACCTCGCGAAAAAAATTCAATCCCAGCACTTCCCTTTCACGATATATTAGACCACCTATTAGAAACATAAGTTCCTTTGTCATAACCTCTATTGAGCAGGTGATGGGAGAGGGTGGTTTCAAATGTGCATTGGCCATCCTCGATATAAGAACATATCTGATTCACCTATGACAAGGCACTAGGTGCAATTTTCTCATCACAAGGCAAAATCTCTCAACTAGTGCCAGAGGAGATGGATGGTGATCAAATGACCATCGATATTTGTAGCATATAGATGAGCTTCTCATTAAAATGAGGCATTAGGTGGAATACATATAGCCATTCGCTGGAAACCTCCTCTTTTGAGCCATATGGAGTTAAGTTTCTCATGTGTAACCCTAAGTTTCTTTGTCATGAGCTCTACGGAAGGGTGAACAATATGCGTTTGCTGACTCCTCGTTCGACCGAATGGTACACGCGACTCTCCTGCGGCAGACGAGCGTTGCCTAATTCCAATTTCGAGCTCTATCTTGTTGAGTTTCTCAATCCTCTACACAAAATTTCTTTCTGATTTTTGAGCCTAGATGCATTGCTCATTGAAATGAGGCACTAGGTGGAATATAGGTAAAAGGCCACAAAGTAGCTGCTTGTAAACCTCCTATTTTTGAGCCATATGGAGTGAAGTTTCTCATATTTAGCCTTAAGTTTCTTTCCCGTGAGCTCTACGGAAGGGTCACCAAATATGCGTTCGAGGACTCCTCGTTCGAACAAATGGTACACGTGATTCTCCTGCGGCAGACGAGTGTTACCTAATTCCAATTTTGAACCCTATCACGTTAAGTTTCTCAATCTTCTTCACTAAGTTCTTTCTGATTTTTGCGCCTTGCTTCAGCATTTCCAAATGGTTATTAAACCAACACCTCATGATAAGAGACCATTTTGTATATTTCAAGTCGGTACGAGTCGCTGCAAAATCTCTCAATAAACATGGGAGGAGAGGCATAGTGACCAAATGAGCATTGCGTCATCCATCGACCGAAGTATATTTGAGATTCACCTGCGAAGTCTTTTTAGAACGCATGAAATATGTTCACATGACGAGGGTTGTGATACGAGGGCATCAGGTCCATCGTCAAAATCACCTCTTTCGAGCTTTATGGAGTTAAGTTTCCTAATTAGGCACTAGGTTTGTTTTTCGTTAGCTCTATGAGTACGTGAATGGGGAGGGATTGTTGGAAAATGTGCATCGTGTCAGCCATATACCAAAGGATACACGAGATTTGTTTGTCATCAGTATGACGTCTATGGATAGCGTGACATTCTATCTTGCACAAACATATACATTTCCATACGTTACTCACTGAAGTAAAAATCTCAACCAGTGCCAGCGTTGACGGATGGCAATCAAATGACCATTGATATTTGCAGCATATAGATGCCTATTTCATTAAAACGACGTACTATATAGAATATATATATAAGTATGCGTAACCAGTGAGCCTCAGAAACCTCCTAATTAGGCACTAAGTTTGTTTTCCGTTAGCTCTAGCAGTACTTGACAGGAGGATTGTGGGTAAATGTGCATCGAGTCAGCTATATACCAAATGACATGCAATCTTCCATGCTACTTGCAGACATATACATTCGACATACATTGCTCACTGTAGGGACCCGGAATTCTTACCTCACGAAAAATCCAATCCCAGCACTTCCCTTTCATGATATATTAGACCACATATTAGACATAGATACATCCAATGAGGACAGAGATACCCGTCTATCAGGAGTTGCAACTAAAATCACCTCTGTCGAGCTCGCTTGTAGTTAAGTTTCTCAATTTTAGCACTAAGTAACTGAACCTTTGTCAAAACTTCTATCGAGCAGGTGATGGGAGAGGGGTGGTTTCCAAATGTGCATTGGCCATCCCTCGATAGAAGAACATATCTGATTCACCTATGACAAGCCACTAGGTGCAATTTATTGCCAGACGATCAAATGAAGATCGATATTTGCAGCATATAGATGTGCTGCTCATCAAAATGAGGCACTTCGCACTGGGTGGAAGAAATATAGTTGTACGTAACCGATGAGCATTGAATACCTCCACTTTTGAGCCATAAAGCACATATATACCCCTAAGTTTCTTTCCCGTGAGCGAGTATTCGCTCGACCGAACGGTACACGCGATTCTCCTGCGGCAGACGAGCGGAGGCATTGCCTAATTCCAATTTTGAGCTCTCTTGTTAATTTTCCCAATCTTCTTCACTAATAGTTTTTTGAATTTTTGCGCCTAGATGCGTTACTCATTAAAATGAGGCAAAGGGTGGAATATATATAGGTGTGTGTGTCACCGGCGAGCGTTGTATAGCAAAAGTGAATGTCGTATAGCCGGCTCATAAAAAAGAAAAGCTAAGTGCTAAATAGAGAAAACTTAACTTGATATAGCTCGAAAGGGCAGTTGGTGAATGATATTTTTTTTGGTGAGAGAAGCATACATGGCCATGCTATGAGCACTCGTGTATGCTTGCGAGCTTGGTTGATCAAACATCCTATCATATTTGCCTTCATAGGCTTATCTTGTATATATTATATGTCGAGCAACGAGCAATGCACATTTGGACACCACCCATCTCCCATGACGTACTCCATAGAGAATATAAAGAGGGACTTAGTCTTAATGTGAAGAAACTTAACTCCAGGGAGCTCTAAAGTGGCCCCTTATCACGAGGTTTTCGTGGTAACCACGAATAACCACTCAGAAATTATGAGCTAGAAAAAGAAACTTAGTGGACAGTGTAACAAATTTAACGTGATAGTGCTCAAACAGGAGCTGGACAACACTCGCCTGTCAAAATCAGATCTCGTATAACCGCCGACCGATAGATGGCTTGACACACATTTGTTCACATCCTACATAGTGCTCAAGGAGAATAACTTAACATGATATAGCTCAAGGAGGAGTTGGCAAATGGATTTTTTTGTGGAGAAGCATCCAAGGCCATGCGGTGAGCAATGCCCGATATGCTTATGTAGCTTGGTTCATCAAATGTACTCTATAGTGCTTAAGGAGAAACTAAATATAACTTAACATGATATAGCTCGAAGGAGGAGTTGGCAAATGGATTTTTTGTGTGGGAGAAGCATCCAAGGCCATGCGGTGAGAAGTGACCATATACGCTATGAGCTTGGTTCCTCAAATGTTCCGTCACATATGTCATAGGTGTATTATCTTATATATCCTACTGTCAAGGGGTAAGCAATGCACAGTTGTACACAACCCTCTCCCATCACGTACGCCACATAGCACATGACATATGAACTTAGTGCAAATGTAAGAAACTTAACACCAGGGAGCTCAAACTGGTCTCTTATCACGAGGTTTTCGCTAGTAACCATCGACAAATAATGACACTATGCGGAGGTGCACAAATATTATAAAAGAAACTTAGTGGACAACATGATAAACTTTACATGATTGTGCTCCAACGAGGAACTGGCGAACGCTCGCCTAGCAAAAGTGAATCTCGTATACCCGTCGGCTGAGCTCATAAAAAAAAGCTTAGTGCTAAATAGAGAAAACTTAACTTGATACAGCTCAAAAGAGGAGTTGGCAAATGGATTCTATGGTGAGAGAAGCATCCAGGGCCATGCGATGAGCACTAGATGTGTATTCTTGCGAGCTTGGTTGATCAAACGTCCCGTCATATTTGCCATAGGCTTATCGAATATATCTGTATATGTCGAGCGATGGGCAATGCACATTTGGACACCACCCATCTCCCATCACGTAGTCCATAGAGAACATGAAAAATTCAAGGTACTTAGTCCTAATGTTAAGAAACTTAACTCCGGGGAGCTCGGAAGTGGTCTATGGTTTTCGTTTAGTAACCACTCAGAAATTATGCGCAAATATTAGCAAAGAAACTCAGTCGACAATATAAGAAACTTATCGTGGTAGTTCTCAAACAGCAACTGGACAATGCTCACTTGTAAAAATCAAATCACGAGACCACTCGACCAATTCACACCAATTGATGGCTTGATGCACATTTGGTCACATACTCTATCATGCTGAAGGAGAAGAACTAAATATAACTTAACTTCAACTTGAGATAGCTCGAAGGAGGAGTTGTACACAACCCTCTCCCATAACATACGCCACACAGCACACGCACAAATGAACTTAGTGCAAATTTAAGAAACTTAACTCTAGGGAGCTCAAACTGGTCTCTTATCACGATGTTTTACTTTAGTAACCATCAACAAATAATGACACACGGCAAATATTACAAAAAAAACTTAGTGGACAACATGATAAACTTAACGTGATTGTGCCCGAATGAGGAGCTAGCGAACGCTCACCTAGCAAAAGCAAATCTCGTGTACCGGTCGGCTCATAAAAAAGCTTAGAATTAGTGCTAAATAGAGAAAACTTAACTTGATATAGCTCGAAAGAGGAGTTGGCGAATGGATTTTTTGGTGAGAGAAGCTTCGCATCCACATGCGATGATGAGCATTGTACGTGTACGCTTGTGAGCTTGGTTGATCAAACGTCCCATCATATTTGCCATTTCCTCCTCCCATAGGGAAGGCTTATCTGAAGACTTATATATCTTTATATGTCGAGCGATGAGCAATGTATATTGGACACGACCCATCTCCCATCACGTACACCATAGAGAAATGAAAAGGGGCTTAGCCCTAATGTGAAGAAACTTAACTTCAACGATCTCTAAAGTGGTCTCTTACCACGAGGTTTTCGTTTAGTAACCACTCGGAAATTATGCGCAAATATTAGAAACGAAACTTAGTGGACAACGTAAGAAACTTAACATGATAGTGCTCGAAACACGAGCTGGACAATGCTCACCTGTCATAATCAGATCTCGTACACCCTTCGACCGATTGATGGCTCGATGCACATTTTGTCATGTGCTCAAGGAGAAGAACCAAATATAACTTAACATGATATACCTCGAAGGAGGAGTTGGCAAATGGATTATTTTGTTTCTTCGTGGGAGAAGCATCCAAGGCCTTGCGGTGAGCAATGCCCGTATATGCTTGCAAGCTTGGTTCCTCAAATGTTCCGTTAGATATGTCATAACTATTGTCATAGGCGTATTATCTTATATGTTCATACTGTCGAGAGATAAGCAATGCTCTGCACAGTTGTACACAACCCATCTCCCGTCACCTACGCCACAGAGCACATGACAAACGAACTTAGTGCAAAAATAAGAATCTTGACTTCAGGGAACTCTAAACTAGTCTCTTATCATGAGGTTTTCGCTTAGGAACCATGAGCCATCGACAATTTCATGACACAATGTACGTGTATGCTTGTGAGCTTGGTTAATCAAATGTTATGCCGTAGGGAGGCTTGTCTTATATATCTTTATGTCGAGCGATAAGAAATGCACATTTGGACACCACCCATCTCCCATCACGTACCAGAAAGAACATGAAAAGGACTTAATCCTAAGTGAGGAAACTTAATCCCGAGAGATTGAAAGTGGTCTCTTATCTTCATTTAGTAACCACTTGGAAATTATGCTAAATATTAGAAAAGGAACTCAACGGATAATGTAAGAACCTTAACAGGATAGTGCTTGAAACATGAGCTTGGCAATGCTCACCTGTCAAGAGCGGATCTCGTATACATTGTCGATCGATTGATGGCTCGATGCACATTTGGTGACGTGCTCTATAGTGCTCAAGGAGAAAACTAAAATAATGTAACTTGATGTTCTACCTCGAAGGAGGAGTTGGAGAAGCATCCAAGGCCATGCGGTGAGCAATGCCGGTATATGCTTGCGAGCTTGGTTTCCCAAACGTTCAGCCCGATATGTCATAGGTGTATCTTATATATCCTACTGGAAGAAGCGGCTCATTAGAAAAGAAAAACTCATTGCTAAATAGAGAAAACTTAAGTTGATATAGCTCGAAAGAGAAGTTGGCAAATGGATTTTTTTTGTGAGAGAAGCATCCATGACCACCATGCGATGAGCAATGTACGGTATGCTCATGTAGCTTGGTTGATCAAACGTCCGTCATATTTTCCATAGGTTTATCTTATATATATTTATGTCAGCGATGAGCAATGCACATTTGGAGACAACCCATGTTTACCAAATGCTCTTTCGAGCTATATCAACCTGTCATGGAAGCTTCTCTCACCAAAAAATCAATTCGCCAAATGCTCTTTCGAGCTATATCAACTTAAGTTTTCTCTATTCAGCACTGAGTTTTTCTTTTCTTATGAGCCGCTTCGACGGGTATATGAAATTCGCTTTTGCTAGGCGAGCCTTGGCTAGCTCCTCATTCGAGCACAATTGTGTTAAGTTTCATCATGTTGTCCACTAAGTTTCTTGTGTAATATTTGTTCTGCTCCATATTATGAATATTTGTTGATGGTTACTGAACGAAAACCTCATGATAAGAGACCAGTTTCGAGCTCCCTGGAGTTAAGTTTCTTAAATTTACACTATATCTGTTTGTCATGTGCTCTGTGGAGGACGTGATGGGAGAGGGGTTGTGTACAACTGTGCATTGCTTATCCCTCGACATTAGGATTAGAAACATTAGGTGAAAAGGTCATTTAAGAAACTCCTACGACATATCTGACGGAATGTTTGAGGAACCAAGCTCGCTAGCAGTTCGCATATACGGGCATTGCTCACCACATGGCCTTGGATGCATTTCGCATCTCCCACACAAAAAATCCATTTGCCAACTCCTCCTTCGAGCTATATCAAGTTAAGCCTCCTCTCCAATGTAGTTCTTCTCTTCTCCTCCGAGCGTTGTCCAACTCCTGTTTTGAGCACTATCACGTTAAGTTTCTTACATTGTCCACTAAGTTTCTTTTCTAATGTTAACGTGATAGTGCTCTATAGTGCTCAAGGAGATAGTGGACAGTGTAACAAATTTAACGTGATAGTGCTCAAACAGGAGCTGGACAACACTCGCCTGTCAAAATCAGATCTCGTACACCCGTCGACCGATAGATAGCTTGACACACATTTGTTCACATCCTACATAGTGCTCAAGGAGAATAACTTAACATGATATAGCTCAAGGAGGAGTTGGCAAATGGATTTTTTGTGGGAGAAGCATCCAAGGCCATGCGGTGAGCAATGCCCGATATGCTTATGTAGCTTGGTTCATCAAATGTACTCTATAGTGCTCACAGAGAAACTAAATATAACTTAACATGATATAGCTCAAGGAGGAGTTGGCAAATGGATTTTTTGTGTGGGAGAAGCATCCAAGGCCATGTGGTGAGCAGTGACCATATACGCTATGAGCTTGGTTCCTCAAATGTTCCGTCACATATGTCATAGGTGTATTATCTTATATATCCTACTGTCGAGGGGTAAGCAATGCACAGTTGTACACAACCCCTCTCCCATCACGTACGCCACATAGCACATGACATATGAAGTTAGTGCAAATGTAAGAAACTTAACACCGGGGAGCTCAAAACTGGTTTCTTATCACGAGGTTTTCGTTTAGTAACCATCGACAAATAATGACACTGTGCGGAGTGTGCACAAATATTATAAAAGAAACTTAGTGGACAACATGATAAACTTTACATGATTGTGCTCCAACGAGGAACTGGCGAACGCTCTCCTAGCAAAAGTGAATCTCGTATACCCGTTGGCTGAGCTCATAAAAAAAAGCTTAGTGCTAAATAGAGAAAACTTAACTTGATACAGCTCAAAAGAGGAGTTGGCAAATGGATTTTATGGTGAGAGAAGCATCCAGGGCCATGCGATGAGCACTGGATGTGTATTCTTGCGAGCTTGGTTGATCAAACGTCCCGTCATATTTGCCATAGGCTTATCGAATATATCTCTATATGTCGAGCGATGGGCAATGCACATTGGACACCACCCATCTCCCATCACGTAGTCCATAGAGAACATGAAAAATTCAAGGTACTTAGTCCTAATGTGAAGAAACTTAACTCCGGGGAGCTCGGAAGTGGTCTATTATTACGAGGTTTTCGTTTAGTAACCATTCAGAAATTATGCGCAAATATTAGCAAAGAAACTCAGTCGACAATATAAGAAACTTATCGTGGTAGTTCTCGAAACAGCAACTGGACAATGCTCAGTTGTCAAAATCAAATCACGTAGACCACTCGACCAATTCACACGAATTGATGGCTTGATGCACATTTGGTCACATACTCTATCATGCTGAAGGAGAAGAACTAAATATAACTTAACTTCAACTTTAGATAGCTCGAAGGAGGAGTTGTACACAACCCCTGTCCCATAACATACGCCACACAGCACACGACAAATGTACTTAGTGCAAATTTAAGAAACTTAACTCCAGGGAGCTCGAAACTGGTCTCTTATCACGATGTTTTACTTTAGTAACCATCAACAAATAATGACACACGGGCAAATATTACAAAAAAAACTTAGTGGACAACATGATAAACTTAACGCGATTGTGCCCGAATGAGGAGCTAGCGAACGCTCACCTAGCAAAAGCAAATCTCATGTACCGGTCGGCTCATAAAAAAGCTTAGAATTAGTGCTAAATAGAGAAAACTTAACTTGATATAGCTCGAAAGAGGAGTTGGCGAATGGATTTTTTGGTGAGAGAAGCTTCGCATCCACATGCGATGATGAGCATTGTACGTGTACGCTTGTGAGCTTGGTTGATCAAACGTCCCATCATATTTGCCATTTCCTCCTCCCATAGGGAAGGCTTATCTGAAGACTTATATATCTTTATATGTCGAGCGATGAGCAATGTATATTGGACACGACCCATCTCCCATCACGTACACCATAGAGAAATGAAAAGGGGCTTAGTCCTAATGTGAAGAAACTTAACTCCAACGAGCTCTAAAGTGGTCTCTTACCACGAGGTTTTCGCTTAGTAACCACCGGAAATTATGCGCAAATATTAGAAACGAAATTTAGTGGACAACGAAGAAACTTAACGTGATAGTGCTCAAACACGAGCTGGACAATGCTCACCTGTCATAATCAGATCTCGCACACCCGCCGACCGATTGATGGCTCGATGCACATTTTGTCATGTGCTCAAGGAGAAGAACCAAATATAACTTAACATGATATACCTCAAGGAGGAGTTGGCAAATGGATTATTTTGTTTCTTCGTGGGAGAAGCATCCAAGGCCTTATGTGAGCAATGCCCGATATGCTTGCAAGCTTGGTTCCTCAAATGTTCCGTTAGATATGTCATAACTATTGTCATAGGCGATTATCTTATATGTTCATACTGTCGAGAGATAAGCAATGCTCTGCACAGTTGTACACAACCCATCTCCCGTCACCTATGCCACAGAGCACATGTCAAACGAACTTAGTGCAAATATAAGAATCTTGACTCCAGGGAGCTCTAAACTAGTCTCTTATCATGAGGTTTTCGCTAGGAACCATGAGCCATCGACAATTTCATGACACTGTGCGTTGTTCAAGCAAATATTATAAAAGAAACTTAGTGGACTAAACTTAGTGGAAGGACAACGTGATAAACTTAACACAATGTGCTCGAATGAGGAGCTAGCCAATGCTCGCCTAGCAAAAGCTTAATCTCGATACCCATTCCATTGGCTCTCACAAAAAAGAAAAACTCAGTGCTAAATAGAGAAAACTTAACATGATATAGCTCAAAAAGGAGTTGGTGAATGGATTTTTCGTGAGAGAAGCATCCTTGGCCATGAACATGCGATGAGCAATGTACGGTATGCTTGTGAGCTTGATTAATCAAATGTTATGCCATAGGGAGGCTTGTCTTATATATCTTTATGTCGAGCGATAAGCAATGCACATTTGGACACCACCCATCTCCCATCACGCACTCAGTAAAGAACATGAAAAGGACTTAATCCTAAGTGAGGAAACTTAATCCCGAGAGATTGAAAGTGGTCTCTTATCTTCATTTAGTAACCACTTGGAAATTATGCGTAAATATTAGAAAAGGAACTCAACGGATAATGTAAGAACCTTAACAGGATAGTGCTTGAAACATGAGCTTGGCAATGCTCACCTGTCAAGAGCGGATCTCGTACATACTGTCGATCGATTGATGGCTCGATGCACATTTGGTGACGTGCTCTATAGTGCTCAAGGAGAAAAACTAAAAATAATGTAACTTGATGTTCTACCTCGAAGGAGGAGTTGGAGAAGCATCCAAGGCCATGCGGTGAGCAATGCCGGTATATGCTTGCGAGCTTGGTTTCCCAAACGTTCAGCCCGATATGTCATAGGTGTATCTTATATATCCTACTGGAAGAAGCGGCTCATAAGAAAAGAAAAACTCATTGCTAAATAGAGAAAACTTAAGTTGATATAGCTCGAAAGAGAAGTTGGCAAATGGATTTTTTTTGTGAGAGAAGCATCCATGACCACCATGCGATGAGCAATGTACGTGTATGCCTGCGAGCTTGGTTGATCAAACGTCCCGTCATATTTTCCATAGGTTTATCTTATATATATTTATGTCAGCGATGAGCAATGCACATTTGGAGACAACCCATGTTCACCAAATGCTCTTTCGAGCTATATCAACCTGTCATGGAAGCTTCTCTCACCAAAAAATCAATTCGCCAAATGCTCTTTCGAGCTATATCAACTTAAGTTTTCTCTATTCAGCACTGAGTTTTTCTTTTCTTATGAGCCGCTTCGACGGGTATAGGAAATTCGCTTTTGCTAGGCGAGCCTTGGCTAGCTCCTCATTCGAGCACAATTGTCTTAAGTTTCATCATGTTGTCCACTAAGTTTCTTGTGTAATATTTATTCTGCTCCATATTATGAATATTTGTTGATGGTTACTGAACGAAAACCTCATGATAAGAGACCAGTTTCGAGCTCCCTGGAGTTAAGTTTCTTAAATTTACACTATGTCTGTTTGTCATGTGCTTTGTGGAGGACGTGATGGGAGAGGGGTTGTGTACAACTGTGCATTGCTTATCCCTCGACATTAGGATTAGAAACATTAGGTGAAAAGGTCATTTAAGAAACTCCTACGACATATATGACGGAATGTTTGAGGAACCAAGCTCGCTAGCAGTTCGTGATATACGGCATTGCTCACCACATGGCCTTGGATGCAGTTCCGTCTTACGCAACTCCAACATGTCATTGCACATTTGATTCTCTGGCGTCGAATGTGCTGATTTAACTCTGGATGAAAGCTGCAATGGACCTATCCTTCTTGGTGTTGACGACGTCCAGTTGTCATCTCGGCGTCCATAAATCTGGTAGATGGTGTCCTTGAGATCTTCTTGATAGACTTCTCAATGCGTCCCATGGTGATGTGAGCTGCCATGCTCTTTCCAGGACTCAAGTGGGTGCTTGAAAACACTATCTATTGGCTTGGTGATTGGGGCGAATGTCCTTCTGGAGCGTGAGCATGAATCTTCCAGCGCTCCTCTTGAGCAGAGTGGCGTTGAAAGTCCGGTGAAGCTTGGTAGTCCAATGTTGGTGCTTAGTAACTTCCTTCAAGTGAAATCCAAAGGTGTGCCTTCATCCGGTTGGGTGTACTTGATCTTAGCGTCCGTCATCCTAAAGAGAGTAGAAAAGATGAGGAGTTAGAAAGGGAGAAGAGAGAGTGATCTATGGCTTTAACTTAGTGGTGGTGTCCTACGGTCGGCGTGTGCTCGATACCATTCTCTGTAGCGACCGGACCGAATGGATCTAGCTCTGTGCTCGGTGTCATCCTGGATCGATGTCTTGACACCACAGTACTTGAAGGATTTATAGCAGTAGCAATCACACACTTATTACATCGATGTCCACAAAGGAACTGAATAAAAATATGGCTTAAGGCCATCTAATAATAACAACGGAAGACTTGGAAGATAAGCGAGTCCATCAACTCCAACGGCATCATGAGTATAGAACCACGACCTAACACCTTACTAAGTAAATGCGAAAAGTCATAGCGTAAAAGTTGCAGCCAGCAGGTCACACATGGAATATCTTGGCAATGTAACACATAAAGAGCAATGAATGAATAAGCCTATACTACATGCATATTTGGCTGGTGGTAAGGCTCTCTGATTACATTGCATAAAGCTGATTTTTCCTACATCAAAGGAATAATTTTATTTAACTATCATGGTGGTGGTTAAACATTGAAGATGGTTGTGACATCCTCAATCCCAATTAGAAAGTACTCATCAAAACCCAATGGCTTTTATTTAGAAGTAACATGTTGAGATTCACATGATAATCAAGTACGGATACTCAAATTGTCCATAACAGGGACACGGCTAATCATGATTAGTTTATTACACTCTGCGGAGGTTTGCACTTTTCCCCACAAGACTCGATCGCCTCCGCTTGGTTCTCGCACTACATGGTGTTTGAGAAGCGGATGGCCGAGACATAGTCTTTCGAAGCGCTAGCACCTTACATAATGGGTAGACCGTACCAACCTATATCCCTACATCAGCTAGTCTGCCCGTAAGAGTTCATACGACTTAGTCAACTACGCGAGCCCATAATTGGCTTGTGGCTGCACGAAAGTTTCGGTTTGAATAATCTTATGATCCCTTAGAGCACAGGTGGCGGTCAGAAGAAATCTGAGGCAAGTCTGATAGAAACCGGTGCCTCAATCCACCCGGATGTGTGTTAGGTTGCCACCTTAGATAAACCATTAATTAAACAATCTCACATCATCATGGATATTCACTCACCCAATCACGTCTACTAGCATAGCATGGCATGAACAAGCAAGCGTGAAGTAACTCCCAAGGTTTCATAAGTAAAAGCAGTAATAGGTACTACCTCAATCTACTTCCCAATTCCCACAATTTAATTAGATCCTAATCATGCAAGTGTTTGAGGAATAGATCTAATGCATAAAACTGGGTAGTAGAAGGTATGATCAAAGTGTTACTTGCCTTCTTGATGATCGCGTGTCCTAGAGATTCGAAGTAACAAGCGGCGCACTCGGGTGATCTAACGAGACAAACAACAAGCATACAATAAGTATTCATCTAATGCACAGAAATCTCGAATAAAAGATCTAACGGAGAGTTCAACTTAAGAACCACAGTTGCAAGAGAATCGAATCAAAATAAACTCCGAAAGTCGAAACTCGAGAGAGAGCGTCTCGGTTTAGCAATCTGAAATTAGGTCAAAATTTCACAGTGGCAAAACTCTGTGAAAGTAGGGTAGTCGGAACGGCGGTTTCGTTCTGAAACTCGAGCGCTTGAATCACGATTCGATAAGCGGCGAGAAATAAAACAGTTTGAAAATCAGATCGAAATCAAATCGGAAAAATAGCGGATTAATTCCGATTAAAAGAAAAAGCGACGAGCGAGTTAAAAGCGAGCGTTAGTTAACAGAAGCGAATCTAACGAGCGCGTTCCTTTGAAGCGAGCAGTTCGGTGAGCGTCCGTTAAATAAAAACCGAAAAAAATAAAACCAAGCTAGGTTTTTTAAAAAAAAACCGAACATATTTTTTAAATAAAACCAGACGGTTCACGGGAGAAAACCGAATCGGTGGGCGGGGCTACCTCAGCTCTTCGCGAGTCAGTCCCGTGAGGTCTCCGTGGTCGGCGAGTCCGGCGGGTGGCGTGAGGTCGTGAGGGCTCGGCGCAATGGCGTGCTCGTGACAGGCGGCGAGCGGCGGCGTGGCGGCAGCGGCAGCTCGGGTCGGGAGGCAGAAGGAGGTGAGTGTGGTGAGGGAGGGCGGTGGGGTGGCTGGGGGAGGCGAGGCGGCGGGGTCAGGCGGGACTCAGGCGCCGGCGTCTCGTCTGTGTGGGACTCAGCGGGGTCAGTCCGTGAGGAGGAGGAGATGGGCAGGCGGGTGGGCTGGGCTGGCTGGTGTGGCCAGCTGGGCCTCAGTCCGAGGTAGCAGTTTTTTTAATTTAAAACAAAACAAATAAAATAAATATCAAAAGAACTCCAAATTAATTAAAACAACTTTTCTCCGACTCCTAAAATGAGTCGAACAAAATGAACTTTAAAAACAAAATACATGCAAAAATATTTTTAAATGCTCATTTTGCCTAAGCAAAATAAATCTCAAAACCCAAATTTGGTTTATTTATAATATCTTCATTTTTCCTAATTGTTTGGGAAAGTCATATTATTACCTCTCAAGATATTTTTATAGGAAAAACTTTATGAAGATAATTTAAATAAATCCAAATGATCCTATTTCAAAATTTGAGAGATCCCAAATATGAAAATTATGAAACTTCCAACTCTCTCGAGGGTCCTTGAGTTGCGTGAAATTTCTAGGATCGGAAAATGCGAGAAAATATGATATGCATGATGACCTAATGTATAACATTCCAAATTGAAAATTTGGGATGTTACATGAAACTCTAAGTGCGTGACGGGGAGGTGTAGTGGACAAATGTGCATCGAGTCATCCATATCCCGAAGGATTGTTTGTCATCGATGCGTCGTCTATGTATAGGGTGACATTCTATGTTTGAGCTATTAGACATATACATCGTCACTCACTGTAGGGACCCGAATTCTTACCTCACAAAAATTCCAATCCCAGCACTTCCTTAGTAAAACATTAGATAAGTTACTAGATCTAGATACATGCAATGAGACTGAGATACCTGTCTATCGAGAGATGCTACTAAAATCACCTCTGTCGAGCTCCCTTGTAGTTAAGTTTCTCTATTTTAGCACTAAGTTCCTTTGTCATAACCTCTATTGAGCAGGTGATGGGAGAGGGGTCGTTTCCAAATGTGCATTGGCCATCTCTCGATAGAAGAACATATCTGATTCGCCTATGACAAGGCACTAGGTGCAATTTTCTCATGACAAGGCAAAATCTCTCAACCGATTGCGGAGGAGGCGGATGGTGATCAAATGACCATCGATATTTGCTGCATATAGATGAGCTGCTCATTAAAATGAGGCATTAGGTGGTATATAGCCATTCGCATTGTAAACCTTCTATTTTTGAAATATATGGAGTTAAGTTTCTCATATTTACCCATAAGTTTCTTTCCCATGAGCTCTAAGGAAGGGTGACCAATATGCATTCGCCGACTCCTCATTCGATTGAATGGTACAAGCGATTCTCTTGAGACACACGAGTGTTGCCTAATTCCAATTTCGAGCTCTATCTTGTTAAGTTTCTCAATCTTCTTCACTAAGTTTCATTCTGATTTTGGCAATGTGCTGCTCAATAAAATGAAGTGTGTGTGTGTGTGTGTGTGTGTGTGTGTGTGTGTGTGTGTGTGTGTGTGTGTGTGTGTGTGTGTGTGTGTGTGTGTGTGTGTGTGTGTGTGTGTGTGTGTGTGTGTGTCCGTCAACGGCGAGCATTGTAAACCTCCTCTTTTTGAGCCATATGCAGTTAAGTTTCTCATATTTGGCCTTAAGTTTCTTTCTCATTATCTCTGGAAGGGTCACCAAATATGCGTTAGAGGAATCCTCGTTCGACCGGATGGTACGTGATTCCACCGTGGTAGACGAGCATTGCCTAATTCAATTTGAGCCCTATCATGTTAAGCTTCTCAATATTCTTCACTAAGTTTCTTTCTGATTTTTATACCTTGCTTCAGCATTTCCAAATGGATATTAAACCAACAACTCATGATAAGAGGCCATTGTGTATATTTCAGGTCCATACTGGCCATTGCAAAATCTCTCAACAAACATGAGAGGAGAGGGATAGTGACCACAGGAGCATCGCGTCATCCATTGACCGAAGTATATTTGATGTTCACATGCGAAGTCTTTTTTAGAGCATCAAACCTCCTCTTTTTGAGCCATATGCCAAAGGACACATGAGATTTGTTTGCCATTAGTACAACGTCTATGTATGGGGTTACATTCTATCTTCCGGGCTCGCACAAATATACATACATTGCTCACTACAGGGACCCAGAATACTTACCTCGCGAAAAAAATTCAATCCCAGCACTTCCCTTTCACGATATATTAGACCACCTATTAGAAACATAAGTTCCTTTGTCATAACCTCTATTGAGCAGGTGATGGGAGAGGGGTGGTTTCCAAATGTGCATTGGCCATCCCTCGATATAAGAACATATCTGATTCACCTATGACAAGGCACTAGGTGCAATTTTCTCATCACAAGGCAAAATCTCTCAACTAGTGCCAGAGGAGATGGATGGTGATCAAATGACCATCGATATTTGTAGCATATAGATGAGCTTCTCATTAAAATGAGGCATTAGGTGGAATACATATAGCCATTCGCGTTGGAAACCTCCTCTTTTTGAGCCATATGGAGTTAAGTTTCTCATGTGTAACCCTAAGTTTCTTTGTCATGAGCTCTACGGAAGGGTGAACAATATGCGTTTGCTGACTCCTCGTTCGACCGAATGGTACACGCGACTCTCCTGCGGCAGACGAGCGTTGCCTAATTCCAATTTCGAGCTCTATCTTGTTGAGTTTCTCAATCCTCTACACAAAATTTCTTTCTGATTTTTGAGCCTAGATGCATTGCTCATTGAAATGAGGCACTAGGTGGAATATAGGTGTGCGTCACAGGCGAGCGTTGTAAACCTCCTATTTTTGAGCCATATGGAGTGAAGTTTCTCATATTTAGCCTTAAGTTTCTTTCCCGTGAGCTCTACGGAAGGGTCACCAAATATGCGTTCGAGGACTCCTCGTTCGAACAAATGGTACACGTGATTCTCCTGCGGCAGGCAGTGTTACCTAATTCCAATTTTGAACCCTATCACGTTAAGTTTCTCAATCTTCTTCACTAAGTTCTTTCTGATTTTTGCGCCTTGCTTCAGCATTTCCAAATGGTTATTAAACCAACACCTCATGATAAGAGACCATTTTGTATATTTCAAGTCGGTACGAGTCGCTGCAAAATCTCTCAATAAACATGGGAGGAGAGGCATAGTGACCAAATGAGCATTGCGTCATCCATCGACCGAAGTATATTTGAGATTCACCTGCGAAGTCTTTTTAGAACGCATGAAATATGTTCACATGACGAGGGTTGTGATACGAGGGCATCAGGTCCATCGTCAAAATCACCTCTTCGAGCTTTATGGAGTTAAGTTTCCTAATTAGGCACTAGGTTTGTTTTTCGTTAGCTCTATGAGTACGTGAATGGGGAGGATTGTTGGAAAATGTGCATCGTGTCAGCCATATACCAAAGGATACGAGATTTGTTTGTCATCAGTATGGCGTCTATGGATAGCGTGACATTCTATCTTGCACAAACATATACATTTCCATCGTTACTCACTGAAGTAAAAATCTCAACCAGTGCCAGCGTTGACGGATGGCAATCAAATGACCATTGATATTTGCAGCATATAGATGCCTATTTCATTAAAACGACGTACTATATAGAATATATATATAAGTATGCGTAACCAGTGAGCCTCAGAAACCTCCTAATTAGGCACTAAGTTTGTTTTCCGTTAGCTCTAGCAGTACTTGACAGGGGAGGGATTGTGGGTAAATGTGCATCGAGTCAGCTATATACCAAATGACATGCAATCTTCCATGCTACTTGCAGACATATACATTCGACATACATTGCTCACTGTAGGGACCCGGAATTCTTACCTCACGAAAAATCCAATCCCAGCACTTCCCTTTCATGATATATTAGACCACATATTAGACATAGATACATCCAATGAGGACAGAGATACCCGTCTATCAGGAGTTGCAACTAAAATCACCTCTGTCGAGCACAAGCATGTAGTTAAGTTTCTCAATTTTAGCACTAAGTAACTGAACCTTTGTCAAAACTTCTATCGAGCAGGTGATGGGAGAGGGGTGGTTTCCAAATGTGCATTGGCCATCCCTCGATAGAAGAACATATCTGATTCACCTATGACAAGCCACTAGGTGCAATTTATTGCCAGACGATCAAATGAAGATCGATATTTGCAGCATATAGATGTGCTGCTCATCAAAATGAGGCACTTCGCACTGGGTGGAAGAAATATAGTTGTACGTAACCGATGAGCATTGAATACCTCCACTTTTGAGCCATAAAGCACATATATACCCCTAAGTTTCTTTCCGTGGCGAGTATTACATTTCGACCGAACAGTACCTGCGATTCTCCTGCGGCAGACGGCGGAGGCATTGCCTAATTCAATTTTGAGCTCTCTTGTTAATTTTCCCAATCTTCTTCACTAATAGTTTTTTGAATTTTTGCGCCTAGATGCGTTACTCATTAAAATGAGGCAAAGGTGGAATATATATAGGTGTGTGTGTCACGGCGGCGTTGTATAGCAAAAGTGAATGTCGTATAGCGGCTCATAAAAAGAAAAGCTAAGTGCTAAATAGAAAACTTAACTTGATATAGCTCGAAAGGGCAGTTAGTGAATGATATTTTTTTGGTGAGAGAAGCATACATGGCCATGCTATGAGCACTCGTGTATGCTTTGAGCTTGGTTGATCAAACATCCTATCATATTTGCCTTCATAGGCTTATCTTGTATATATTATATGTCGAGCAACGAGCAATGCACATTTGGACACCACCCATCTCCCATGACGTACTCCATAGAGAATATAAAGAGGGACTTAGTCTTAATGTGAAGAAACTTAACTCCAGGGAGCTCTAAAGTGGCCCCTTATCACGAGGTTTTCGGTGGTAACCACGAATAACCACTCAGAAATTATGAGCTAGAAAAAAGAAACTTAGTGGACAGTGTAACAAATTTAACGTGATAGTGCTCGAAACAGGAGCTGGACAACACTCGCCTGTCAAAATCAGATCTCGTACACCCGTCGACCGATAGATGGCTTGACACACATTTGTTCACATCCTACATAGTGCTCAAGGAGAATAACTTAACATGATATAGCTCGAAGGAGGAGTTGGCAAATGGATTTTTTTTGTGGGAGAAGCATCCAAGGCCATGCGGTGAGCAATGCCCGTATATGCTTGCGAGCTTGGTTCATCAAATGTACTCTATAGTGCTTAAGGAGAAACTAAATATAACTTAACATGATATAGCTCGAAGGAGGAGTTGGCAAATGGATTTTTTTGTGTGGGAGAAGCATCCAAGGCCATGCGGTGAGAAGTGACCATATACGCTTGCGAGCTTGGTTCCTCAAATGTTCCGTCACATATGTCATAGGTGTATTATCTTATATATCCTACTGTCAAGGGGTAAGCAATGCACAGTTGTACACAACCCCTCTCCCATCACGTACGCCACATAGCACATGACATATGAACTTAGTGCAAATGTAAGAAACTTAACACCAGGGAGCTCAAAACTGGTCTCTTATCACGAGGTTTTCGTTTAGTAACCATCGACAAATAATGACACTATGCGGAGTGTGCACAAATATTATAAAAGAAACTTAGTGGACAACATGATAAACTTTACATGATTGTGCTCCAACGAGGAACTGGCGAACGCTCGCCTAGCAAAAGTGAATCTCGTATACCCGTCGGCTGAGCTCATAAAAAAAAGCTTAGTGCTAAATAGAGAAAACTTAACTTGATACAGCTCAAAAGAGGAGTTGGCAAATGGATTCTATGGTGAGAGAAGCATCCAGGGCCATGCGATGAGCACTAGATGTGTATTCTTGCGAGCTTGGTTGATCAAACGTCCCGTCATATTTGCCATAGGCTTATCGAATATATCTGTATATGTCGAGCGATGGGCAATGCACATTTGGACACCACCCATCTCCCATCACGTAGTCCATAGAGAACATGAAAAATTCAAGGTACTTAGTCCTAATGTTAAGAAACTTAACTCCGGGGAGCTCGGAAGTGGTCTATGGTTTTCGTTTAGTAACCACTCAGAAATTATGCGCAAATATTAGCAAAGAAACTCAGTCGACAATATAAGAAACTTATCGTGGTAGTTCTCGAAACAGCAACTGGACAATGCTCACTTGTAAAAATCAAATCACGTAGACCACTCGACCAATTCACACCAATTGATGGCTTGATGCACATTTGGTCACATACTCTATCATGCTGAAGGAGAAGAACTAAATATAACTTAACTTCAACTTGAGATAGCTCGAAGGAGGAGTTGTACACAACCCCTCTCCCATAACATACGCCACACAGCACACGACAAATGAACTTAGTGCAAATTTAAGAAACTTAACTCTAGGGAGCTCGAAACTGGTCTCTTATCACGATGTTTTACTTTAGTAACCATCAACAAATAATGACACACGGGCAAATATTACAAAAAAAACTTAGTGGACAACATGATAAACTTAACGTGATTGTGCCCGAATGAGGAGCTAGCGAACGCTCACCTAGCAAAAGCAAATCTAGTGTACCGGTCGGCTCATAAAAAAGCTTAGAATTAGTGCTAAATAGAAAACTTAACTTGATATAGCTCGAAGAGGAGTTGGCGAATGGATTTTTGGTGAGAGAAGCCGCATCCACATGCGATGATGAGCATTATGCGTGTGCGCTTGTGAGCTTGGTTGATCAAGCGTCCCATCATATTTGCCATTTCCTCCTCCCATAGGGAAGGCTTATCTGAAGACTTATATATCTTTATATGTCGAGCGATGAGCAATGTATATTGGACACGACCCATCTCCCATCACGTACACCATAGAGAAATGAAAAGGGGCTTAGCCCTAATGTGAAGAAACTTAACTTCAACGATCTCTAAAGTGGTCTCTTACCACGAGGTTTTCGTTTAGTAACCACTCGGAAATTATGCGCAAATATTAGAAACGAAACTTAGTGGACAACGTAAGAAACTTAACATGATAGTGCTCGAAACACGAGCTGGACAATGCTCACCTGTCATAATCAGATCTCGTACACCCTTCGACCGATTGATGGCTCGATGCACATTTTGTCATGTGCTCAAGGAGAAGAACCAAATATAACTTAACATGATATACCTCGAAGGAGGTTGGCAAATGGATTATTTTGTTTCTTCGTGGGAGAAGCATCCAAGGCCTTGCGGTGAGCAATGCCCGTATATGCTTGCAAGCTTGGTTCCTCAAATGTTCCGTTAGATATGTCATAACTATTGTCATAGGCGTATTATCTTATATGTTCATACTGTCGAGAGATAAGCAATGCTCTGCACAGTTGTACACAACCCATCTCCGTCACCTCGCCCACAGAGCACATGACAAAGCGAACTTAGTGCAAAAATAAGAATCTTGACTTCAGGGAACTCTAAACTAGTCTCTTATCATGAGGTTTTCGCTTAGGAACCATGAGCCATCGACAATTTCATGACACAATGTACGTGTATGCTTGTGAGCTTGGTTAATCAAATGTTATGCCGTAGGGAGGCTTGTCTTATATATCTTTATGTCGAGCGATAAGAAATGCACATTTGGACACCACCCATCTCCCATCACGTACTCCGTAAAGAACATGAAAAGGGACTTAATCCTAAGTGAGGAAACTTAATCCCGGAGAGATTGAAAGTGGTCTCTTATCTTCATTTAGTAACCACTTGGAAATTATGCGCAAATATTAGAAAAGGAACTCAACGGATAATGTAAGAACCTTAACAGGATAGTGCTTGAAACATGAGCTTGGCAATGCTCACCTGTCAAGAGCGGATCTCGTACACATTGTCGATCGATTGATGGCTCGATGCACATTTGGTGACGTGCTCTATAGTGCTCAAGGAGAAAAACTAAAAATAATGTAACTTGATGTTCTACCTCGAAGGAGGAGTTGGAGAAGCATCCAAGGCCATGCGGTGAGCAATGCCGGTATATGCTTGCGAGCTTGGTTTCCCAAACGTTCAGCCCGATATGTCATAGGTGTATCTTATATATCCTCTGGAAGAAGCGGCTCATTAGAAAAGAAAACTCATTGCTAAATAGAAAACTTAAGTTGATATAGCTCGAAGAGAAGTTGGCAAATGGATTTTTTGTGAGAGAAGCATCCATGACCACCATGCGATGAGCAATATGCGTGTATGCCTGCGAGCTTGGTTGATCAAACGTCCCGTCATATTTTCCATAGGTTTATCTTATATATATTTATGTCAGCGATGAGCAATGCACATTTGGAGACAACCCATGTTTACCAAATGCTCTTTCGAGCTATATCAACCTGTCATGGAAGCTTCTCTCACCAAAAATCAATTAGCCAAATGCTCTTTCGAGCTATATCAACAAGTTTTCTCTATTCAGCACTGAGTTTTCTTTTCTTATGAGCAGCTTGACGGGTATATGAAATTCGCTTTTGCTAAGCGAGCCTTGGCTAGCTCCTCATTCGAGCACAATTGTGTTAAGTTTCATCATGTTGTCCACTAAGTTTCTTGTGTAATATTTGTTCTGCTCCATATTATGAATATTTGTTGATGGTTACTGAGCGAAAACCTCATGATAAGAGACCAGTTTGAGCTCCCTGGAGTTAAGTTTCTTAAATTTACACTATATCTGTTTGTCATGTGCTCTGTGGAGGGCGTGATGGGAGAGGGTTGTGTACAACTGTGCATTGCTTATCCCTCGACATTAGGATTAGAAACATTAGGTGAAAAGGTCATTTAAGAAACTCCTCGACATATCTGTGGAATGTTTGAGGAACCAAGCTCGCTAGCAGTTCGCATATACGGGCATTGCTCACCACATGGCCTTGGATGCAGTTCGCATCTCCCACACAAAAAATCCATTTGCCAACTCCTCCTTCGAGCTATATCAAGTTAAGCCTCCTCTCCAATGTAGTTCTTCTCTTCTCCTCCGAGCGTTGTCCAACTCCTGTTTTGAGCACTATCACGTTAAGTTTCTTACATTGTCCACTAAGTTTCTTTTCTAATGTTAACGTGATAGTGCTCTATAGTGCTCAAGGAGATAGTGGACAGTGTAACAAATTTAACGTGATAGTGCTCGAAACAGGAGCTGGACAACACTCGCCTGTCAAAATCAGATCTCGTACACCCGTCGACCGATAGATAGCTTGACACACATTTGTTCACATCCTACATAGTGCTCAAGGAGAATAACTTAACATGATATAGCTCGAAGGAGGAGTTGGCAAATGGATTTTTTTTGTGGGAGAAGCATCCAAGGCCATGCGGTGAGCAATGCCCGTATATGCTTGCGAGCTTGGTTCATCAAATGTACTCTATAGTGCTCACAGAGAAACTAAATATAACTTAACATGATATAGCTCGAAGGAGGAGTTGGCAAATGGATTTTTTTGTGTGGGAGAAGCATCCAAGGCCATGTGGTGAGCAGTGACCATATACGCTTGCGAGCTTGGTTCCTCAAATGTTCCGTCACATATGTCATAGGTGTATTATCTTATATATCCTACTGTCGAGGGGTAAGCAATGCACAGTTGTACACAACCCCTCTCCCATCACGTACGCCACATAGCACATGACATATGAAGTTAGTGCAAATGTAAGAAACTTAACACCGGGGAGCTCAAAACTGGTTTCTTATCACGAGGTTTTCGTTTAGTAACCATCGACAAATAATGACACTGTGCGGAGTGTGCACAAATATTATAAAAGAAACTTAGTGGACAACATGATAAACTTTACATGATTGTGCTCCAACGAGGAACTGGCGAACGCTCTCCTAGCAAAAGTGAATCTCGTATACCCGTTGGCTGAGCTCATAAAAAAAAGCTTAGTGCTAAATAGAGAAAACTTAACTTGATACAGCTCAAAAGAGGAGTTGGCAAATGGATTTTATGGTGAGAGAAGCATCCAGGGCCATGCGATGAGCACTGGATGTGTATTCTTGCGAGCTTGGTTGATCAAACGTCCCGTCATATTTGCCATAGGCTTATCGAATATATCTCTATATGTCGAGCGATGGGCAATGCACATTGGACACCACCCATCTCCCATCACGTAGTCCATAGAGAACATGAAAAATTCAAGGTACTTAGTCCTAATGTGAAGAAACTTAACTCCGGGGAGCTCGGAAGTGGTCTATTATTACGAGGTTTTCGTTTAGTAACCATTCAGAAATTATGCGCAAATATTAGCAAAGAAACTCAGTCGACAATATAAGAAACTTATCGTGGTAGTTCTCGAAACAGCAACTGGACAATGCTCAGTTGTCAAAATCAAATCACGTAGACCACTCGACCAATTCACACGAATTGATGGCTTGATGCACATTTGGTCACATACTCTATCATGCTGAAGGAGAAGAACTAAATATAACCTTCAACTTTAGATAGCTCGAAGGAGGAGTTGTACACAACCCTGTCCCATAACATCGCCACACAGCACCACGACAAATGTACTTAGTGCAAATTTAAGAAACTTAACTCCAGGGAGCTCGAAACTGGTCTCTTATCACGATGTTTTACTTTAGTAACCATCAACAAATAATGACACACGGGCAAATATTACAAAAAAACTTAGTGGACAACATGATAAACTTAGCGATTGTGCCCGAATGAGGAGCTAGCGACGCTCACCTAGCAAAAGCAAATCTCATGTACGGTCGGCTCATAAAAAGCTTAGAATTAGTGCTAAATAGAAAACTTAACTTGATATAGCTCGAAGAGGAGTTGGCGAATGGATTTTTGGTGAGAGAAGCTTCGCATCCACATGCGATGATGAGCATTATGCGTGTGCGCTTGTGAGCTTGGTTGATCAAGCGTCCCATCATATTTGCCATTTCCTCCTCCCATAGGGAAGGCTTATCTGAAGACTTATATATCTTTATATGTCGAGCGATGAGCAATGTATATTGGACACGACCCATCTCCCATCACGTACACCATAGAGAAATGAAAAGGGGCTTAGTCCTAATGTGAAGAAACTTAACTCCAACGAGCTCTAAAGTGGTCTCTTACCACGAGGTTTTCGTTTAGTAACCACTCGGAAATTATGCGCAAATATTAGAAACGAAATTTAGTGGACAACGTAAGAAACTTAACGTGATAGTGCTCGAAACACGAGCTGGACAATGCTCACCTGTCATAATCAGATCTCGTACACCCGTCGACCGATTGATGGCTCGATGCACATTTTGTCATGTGCTCAAGGAGAAGAACCAAATATAACTTAACATGATATACCTCGAAGGAGGAGTTGGCAAATGGATTATTTTGTTTCTTCGTGGGAGAAGCATCCAAGGCCTTGCGGTGAGCAATGCCCGTATATGCTTGCAAGCTTGGTTCCTCAAATGTTCCGTTAGATATGTCATAACTATTGTCATAGGCGTATTATCTTATATGTTCATACTGTCGAGAGATAAGCAATGCTCTGCACAGTTGTACACAACCCATCTCCCGTCACCTATGCCACAGAGCACATGTCAAACGAACTTAGTGCAAATATAAGAATCTTGACTCCAGGGAGCTCTAAACTAGTCTCTTATCATGAGGTTTTCGCTTAGGAACCATGAGCCATCGACAATTTCATGACACTGTGCGTTGTTCGCGCAAATATTATAAAAGAAACTTAGTGGACGAAACTTAGTGGAAGGACAACGTGATAAACTTAACACAATGTGCTCGAATGAGGAGCTAGCCAATGCTCGCCTAGCAAAAGCGAATCTCGTATACCCATTCCATTGGCTCTCACAAAAAAAGAAAAACTCAGTGCTAAATAGAGAAAACTTAACATGATATAGCTCAAAAAAGGAGTTGGTGAATGGATTTTTCGGTGAGAGAAGCATCCTTGGCCATGAACATGCGATGAGCAATGTACGTGTATGCTTGTGAGCTTGATTAATCAAATGTTATGCCATAGGGAGGCTTGTCTTATATATCTTTATGTCGAGCGATAAGCAATGCACATTTGGACACCACCCATCTCCCATCACGTACTCCGTAAAGAACATGAAAAGGGACTTAATCCTAAGTGAGGAAACTTAATCCCGGAGAGATTGAAAGTGGTCTCTTATCTTCATTTAGTAACCACTTGGAAATTATGCGCAAATATTAGAAAAGGAACTCAACGGATAATGTAAGAACCTTAACAGGATAGTGCTTGAAACATGAGCTTGGCAATGCTCACCTGTCAAGAGCGGATCTCGTACATACTGTCGATCGATTGATGGCTCGATGCACATTTGGTGACGTGCTCTATAGTGCTCAAGGAGAAAAACTAAAAATAATGTAACTTGATGTTCTACCTCGAAGGAGGAGTTGGAGAAGCATCCAAGGCCATGCGGTGAGCAATGCCGGTATATGCTTGCGAGCTTGGTTTCCCAAACGTTCAGCCCGATATGTCATAGGTGTATCTTATATATCCTACTGGAAGAAGCGGCTCATAAGAAAAGAAAAACTCATTGCTAAATAGAGAAAACTTAAGTTGATATAGCTCGAAAGAGAAGTTGGCAAATGGATTTTTTTGTGAGAGAAGCATCCATGACCACCATGCGATGAACGCCTCGTTAGGCTAGGTCTGCTTCCGCCGCCTCGCAACGCAAGGTGAGTTCCTGGGAGATGGCCCATGACCGGGGCATAGGTTTAGTCCGCGGTTGGCCTCTCTATTAAGCCTAGGTCGGGTTGCGGCGTATTGTTTGACCGAGGCGGGCATGACCCGGAAAGTGTGTCCGCCGAGTTAAGCGAAGCGTGGTGGGTAAGTTGGTGCACCGCAGGGAAGAAAACATCTATCGATAGCCTGTCCCTACGGTAACGGACACTTGGAGTTGTATCCCGATCGATACAACTAGAACTGGTTACTTGAGATGAGACATGGATATGAGCATTTGATTGTGATGATAATCGGATAGTATGGTTTCGGGATTTCTTTCTCGCAGGAGTCGAGAAAGGATCTCCGCCGAGGTTGATAACACTATCTGCTACTTTAAGTTATGTTACTCTACTCCTCTTGTTTGCTGCAAGATGGTGGTTTCCGGAAGATGCTAGTCTTCGTTAGGACTAGGCCTTCTCTCTATTCTCGGCATTCTGCAGCTCAGTCCATCGATATGGCCTTTACACATATATCCATGCATATGTAGTGTAGCTCCTTGCTTTGTAGTACTTTGGATGAGTACTCACGGTTGCCTTGTTCCCCTTTTTCCCTACCTCTACTCGATTGCTGCCATCGACGATGGAGCCTGTGATCGAGACGCCACCGCCACGCATTTACTACTACTGGAGGCGCCTACTACTACGCAGCAGCCACCGACGACCACCAGAGTGACCTAGGAGGATCCAGGCAGGAGGCCTGTCCTCTTCGATCCAGATCCCTGCTTGTGCTAGCCATCTTATGGCATCTTGTTTAACTTATGTCTGTACTCAGATATTGTTGCTTCCACGACTCGCCTATGATCGAGCACTTGTATTCGAGCCCTCGAGGCCCTCGGCTTGTATTATGATGCTTGTATGACTTATTTTATTTGTAGAGTTGTGTTGTGATATCTTCCCGTGAGTCTTGATCTTGATCGCATACATTTGCGTGCATGATTAGTGTACGATTGAATCGAGGGCGCCACAGATTTGCAAGGAATTAACTGAAATATTTGCAATGAATTGGATGCGTGGAATGCGTAATGATGGAAAAGAAAGAAATCTAGATGAAGTTTTTTCTGAAAGGGGAAACAAATATGCATGAGACAAATGCAAAAGAAAACATAAGAGAACTTCATCTAGAATTGGGCGGTGACAAGGTCCCCTATGTTAGAGCATATTGACTTAGGAGTCAAGTGAGGTCACTTGATCATAGGTCATACTATCGCTTAAGCTCAAAATGGGGTTACCATTTTTCGCTTAAGCATCTTGATGTATTCACATCTTGTCGAGTTGCTTTGACTCATGTCTTGGAGTAAAGCTTCTAAGATGAAATAACATACCTTGGGTGGTGGTGTTGATCGTGATCATGTAGTTGAACTTGTGTGGGTTGCTCAAGGTTGATGTAGCTCATCAAGAGTTGGGAGCACCACTTGGAATTTGAGTTCATCTACCTACATAGGTTAGTTCTTGCAAGGAAGATCACTTGTGTATCCAAATGACAATCATGAAACTCAACATAGAATTTGTCAAAGGATATGTTGAATGGTTTCACTTCCTTGTCTTCAACCACCATTGTGTAGAGACTTGGTGATGTAGAGATTGCTCAAGATGTGAGTGAGTTGCAATCTCATAGACTTAGATTCATCCAAGTACCTACAAGGGTTAGATAACATGCAAGATGCAAATATATCCAAGACATAAGATTATCATCATAAGATAAATATCAAGGATTAGTCATAAGCTCATGTCTTGCATGTATCCAATGGAGTTCCTACTCCAAGTTTGAAGCATCAATGATGTTCAATTCACCTCTTAACCTGCAAAACACTTTCTCATCAAGTGGTTTAGTGAATATATCCGCTAATTGCTTTTCGGTGCTAACATGCTTAAGATTAATGTCACCCTTAGCAACATGATCTCGAATGAAATGATGACGAACTTCAATATGCTTAGTTCAAGTGTTGCACGGATTGTGAGCAATCTTGATAGCACTTTCATTGTCACAAAGTAATGGAACATGTTTCACATATATCCCATAATCTTTAAGAGTTTGGGTCATCCAAAGTAATTGAGCACAACATGAACCAGCGGCAATGTATTCCGCTTCAAGGTGGATAAGGATACCGAGTTTTGTTTCTTGGAAGACCAAGACACAAGAGATCTACCAAGAAATTGACAAGCACCAAGTGGACTTTCTATCAACCTTGTCTCCGCATAGTCCGAGTCGGAGTAGCCAACAAGATCGAAAGAGGCCTCTTAGGATACCAAATGCCAAAATTTGGTGTATGAATTAAGTATCTCACTATCCTTTTCACGGCCTTAAGGTGACATTCTTTAGAGCAGCACACACTTAGCATGATATCGGGACGTGAAGCACATAGATATAACAATGAACCAATCATAGAGCGATAAACCTTTTGATCGACCGTTCACCATCTTTGGTCAAATCAAGATGTCCACTAGTAGGCATGGGTGTAGTCATACCTTTGCATTCTTGCATATTGAACTTCTTGAATAAGTCCTTGGTGTACTTCGCTTGAGAGACAAAGGTTCCTCCTTAGTTTGCTTGATTTGCAAACCAAGAAAGAATTTGAGTTCACTCATCATAGACATCTCAAACTTCTTCGACATTAGCTTTCCAAACTTTTCACTAAAATGAGGGTTAGTAGAACCAAATATAATATCATCAACATAGATTTGGCACACAAATAGTTCTCCATTGACCCTTTTAGTAAAAAGAGTAGAATCAATTTTTCCGATTTCAAATCCTTTTTCGATAAGGAACTTGGTCAAGCATTTATACCACGCTCTAGGAGCTTGTTTAAGACCATAAAGGGCTTTGTGAAGCTTGTAAACATGATTTGGTTTCTTAGGATTGACAAAGCCGGGAGGTTGTTTGACATAAACTTCCTCCTCTATTTCACCATTTAGAAAAGCACTTTTAATGTCCATTTGGTACAAGGTGATATCATGGTGATTAGCATAGGCAAGTAAGATGCGAATGGACTCAAGTCTAGCAACGGGAGCGTAAGTCTCACCATAGTCCATTCCTTCGACTTGTGTGTAGCCTTGGGCGACAAGACGTGCTTTGTTGCGAACTACTTGTCCATCTTCATCTTGCTTGTTGCGAAACACCTATTTGGTACCGATGAGGTTGTGGTTGTTGTCGGGCCTCTCAACCAATGTCCACACTTGATTTCTCTCAAAGTTGTGTAGCTCTTCTTGCATGGCGTTTATCCAATCCGGATCTTCTAATGCTTCTTCAACCTTCATAGGTTCAATGCTAGAGATGAATGAATAGTGTTCACAAAAGTTAGCTAAACGAGTTTTGGAGCGAGTGATTCTCCCGGTTTGGATATCATTGTAGATTTGCTCGACGGGATGGTCTTTAGCAATTCTTGCTCGAACTCGTGTCGCTTTTTGCTTGGGTCTTGTTGAACATCTTATTCATCTTGTTCTTCTTCTTGGCCTTCTTCATTGTTGGCGTTGTCGTTTCTCTTGTCGTGGTGGAGAAGGAGGTTGTTGACGCTCGTCTTGGTGCACTTCCTCGCTTTCTTCATCTTGGTGTGTCCCACTTGTGGATGCTTCCATATCAACTCTTGGTTCACCTTGTCGTGAGGTAAAAGCTTCCACTTGGATGGATGAGGTACTCTCCTTCACCTCCGTTGGGCGAATCTTGCCAATAGACAAATCTTGGATTTCTTTCGAGGGATCTTTGTCTCCTACATCAATTGGCAATTGCTCTACTTGCGAGCCGTTAGATTCATCAAACTTCACATCTACCGTTTCTTCAACCTTTCGGGTGAAATTGTTGTAGACACGGTATGTGTGAGAGTTTGAGCCATAACCAAGTAGGAAACCTTCATGAGATTTAGGAGCAAATTTAGAACGACGATGCTTATCAAGAATGTAGCACTTTGAGCCGAATACTCGAAAGTATCCAACTTGGGGTTTGTTACCGTGAGAAGCTCAGATGTCGCCTTGCCGAGTAGCTTGTGAAGATACAAGTGATTTGTTGCATGACAAGCTGTCTCAACCGCTCGCCTAAAAAGTGCTTCGCGCCTTGTACTCATCAAGCATCGTTCTCGCCATTTCGATGAGCGTCCGGTTCTTCCTCTCAACAACTCCATTTTGTTGAGGTGTGTACGTAGCCGAGAAATCGTGTGAAATTCCTTCTTCGTCAAGAAAGGTGTCCACATCTGCGTTCTTGAACTCCGTTCCGTTGTCGCTGCGAACCTTCTTGATCTTCACTTGAAATTGATTTTGGGCCTTCCTAGCGAAGTTTTTGAAGATCTTTTGAACCTGCGATTTATCATCGAGAAAGAACAACCACGTAAATCTTGAAAAATCATCAACTATAACTAGACCAAAAGAATTTCCACCGAGACTTTTGTAAGCGTTGGGACCAAAGAGATCCATATGAAGTAGCTCGAGTGGCCTCCTTGTGGTCATGATGTTCTTCACGAGATGCCTTCCTCCAACCTGTTTACCTGCCTGACAAGCACTGCAAAGTCTATCCTTATAAAATATGACATCGTTAACTCCAAGGATATGATTTCCTTTAATAAGCTTGTCAAGGTTTCACATGCCAACATGACCTAATCGTCTATGCCATAACCAACCTTTAGATGATTTAGCAATAAAGCAAGTTCTAGGTTGAGCCTTTTTAGTGAAATCAACAATATATAGATCACCTCTACGCACACCGCTAAACACCATTTTATGATTATCTCTACGAAACACTTGGCAATCTACTTCTGTAAATAGGACATTGAAACCGAAATCAGCAAGTCTAGATACTGAAAGTAAGTTGTATCCAAGAGATTCAACGAGCATGACATTTTGTATGGAGCTATCATGTGATATGGCCACCTTACCGAGGCCAACCACCTTACCCTTTGAGTTGTCACCGAAAGTGACATACTTTCGAGGATCATCGTTTTCAGCAAGCTCACGAAACATGTCTTTATCCCCGGTCATGTGATCGGTACATCCACTATCAAGAACCCATTCCTTTCCACCCGCCATATATCCTCAAGATTTGCCATAAGACCAAAGTGTCTCATTGCATCATCAAGATCAAGTCACTATCATCATCCTCATCATAGTATCCATGTTCAACATCGTTATGTGGTGGATCAAATCCTAGAGAGGGTGATTCGTTAGAGTGACTTTGACAATGATCTTGCTTACGAATTTTTATAGCTTCGGAAATAATATCACTAATAATTCCAACATCTCCTTTGGCACGCATAAGGTTTATAAGCTCAAACAAACAATGTCACATCCTAGCTAGTCCATGCATTAGAGTGTTGCATCATGACTACTTTCATCGAAACCTGAATTGGGGAAGACAACCCCCGTAACCCTCCTGAATTCAACTAAGGTTTACTAAAATATTTTCAATGAACCTGAATTGCCCTTCTAAAAGTTCACCCTCTTTGTCTTGGGTTAGAACCTCCGCAAAATTGGTGCACAATTTTCTAGGTCAATGTAAGGTCATTGAATTAAATCATATGTAAATTGCATTTGGGCATTTAAATACTAGTAAATATTTTGAATTCTCAAATAATTCTGAAAATAAGTGTGGGCTGTTGGAGATTTTCTAAACAGAGCCTCCGATTATTTTCAGGATTTTAGAAGTGCCTAACTATTTTAATAAGTCCACAAACTTACGAATAATAGAAAAGAAAATCAAAGCAAGCAGAGGCTTACTCGGCGCCCATCCGCAAGCCCACCGCTGCCCAACCCAGCCACCGCCCAAATGAGCTGTTTGGTTTGGCCAGCAGCAGCCAGTGCTCGACAATGCACTGGGCCACGCCACGCAGCCGCCCGCCGCCCTGCCTCCTCCTCTCACTGCTCACGCCCTGGTCGGTCACCCATTCCTTCCCCGAGCTTGTAGACACACTATCTCCTCCCAAGCTCCTCTCCTCGCTAGCTCAAGACCATGGCCGACGCTGCGCTACCAAGGCCACTGCGTGACAATCGCGCCTCCGTCAGTCCTCGCGCCATGCCACCGTGTCTGTGAGCTCGCCGCCCTCCTCTCTTCGAGCAAGCCGAGCCTGAAGCGCCGCTTGCCTCAAGCCGCTGCACCGACCTCGCCTGACTCCTCCACCGCCGGAGATCCTTTTGCCGCCACCACCGCATCAGCTCGCCCCCGATCAGCTGCCGATTGCACCGTCGTGGACCGCCGTGAGCTCAGCTACCTCCTCCCCTTCTCGCTTCGCCTCGAGCCCCGCAGCGACCCCATGGAGCTTCACCAAGACGCACCACCGCCGAGCTTGTCGCCGACGTGTCTCCGTCCAACCACCGGCCACACCACCGTGTCTAACACACTCACCGCATCGCGAGGAGGCCAACACACCACCCCACGCGCCTCGCCATGCCCCGTAGCCACGGGTCCATCTTCACCCGACTTCGGCAACCGCCACGGTTGTCGCCGGCGACGTTTCCGGCCACCCGAGCTCAACCACCACCACCGAACACTGCAGCTTGTTCCCAGCTACACGTAGATGCCCTCCGCCGCTCATTTGGTCGCTGGAACGCACTAACGCACTCGCACCGCCGCGTCTGGCTTCACCGGCGGCTAAACGCCAGCGTGTTTGACCTTGACTTTGACTAGGGTGGGCCCAGGTTGACTCCCCTGAGTCTATGACAAGTGGGGCCCCCCTCTGCTAATTAACCCAGATTAGTTTTAACTAAATTTAATTAGTTTAATTAATCTGACATGCGGGACCCATCGTCAGTTGACTCGACGCCCCTTTGACCATCGACGTCACCTCGACGCGACTGCTGACCCAATAACTAATTTCGGATTTATTTTTATATAGGAAATTCCAAACTGCTGTAAACTTCAAAAATTCATAGAAATTAATCAGAATCCAAATGCAAAGATTTATATATGAATTTTATCAAAAATTCAGTCTATCCATTGGTAATGGTTGCATGCATGACAGAACAAGTTAACCTTGCTGTTTAGGCAGAATAAGATAATGCACTAATATGGTTATGTTAATGAACTAACATTTGAATCTTTGATTCAAATGAGTTCATTCCTTTTTGTTCTAGATTGCATTAGGCCAAGACACATTCATATTGCCATGTCATAGCATGCATCATATTGTTGCATATCGCCATGTGTTGATTATGTTCGTGTGTCTTTCGTGGTAGGTTCATCTCCGAGGATAACCCCAATATCCGTCTCAAGGCGCACCCTACTACCACTACATCGAGCAAGCAACCCATTGATCATTCCGATACAAACCCATGATCTCGCTTCTCGCTCTTGTTTATCTGCATTAAGACAACGCGATTCAAACTGCTGTGTGTTGCGGTAGTTGAACCCACTTCCTTTGCATGACCTGTCATTGCCACAAGAATTAGATGAAACCCACTAGCATGTGTAGGAGTTGATTGAGCCATATTTGTGTTTCCTACCATGCTATGCTTGCTATGCTTAGAGTTGTGTCGTCGGCTCATCGGGATGATGAACTAGAGTGAAAGGTTGTGTCAAGAATTTAGAGTGAAGTGTTGAGCACGATTTGGTAAAGGTATCGATGAGAGGCCATGTAGGAGTACATGGTGGGTTGTTTCATTGAAGCCGCCCTAAGAACCGAGATCTCTGTGTGATTTAAGACTCAGCTACTACCACACATTGGGATCCTTAATTGACCCTCTCGACTTATTAACCACTCTTGTCCTCCGTCCGGAGTTGCAAAGTAGTTTCGTGTTTGTAGCATGTGGGGACGCGCCTTGCGCTGACCTTAGGGTGGGCTGTGTTGCGGTAGGCACGTGGCACGGTGTACCGATTCGCCTGTTTTGTGTCTCGGGAACCCTACACACATCGCTCGGGGCCGTTAGTGGAAACTCGGCCGGACTCCTCATGGATGGAACCCGAATAGGCGATAAACCCGACTAGGGACTCGTGTGTTTAGTCAGTCATGGCCGACACCCTCGCTGGGCTTCCGCTTGAAGGTTGCCGAGTACATGTCGTAGCGCGATAAGTGGTGAGAGCGCAGGTGAAGAAGTACACCCCTGCAGGTATAAAACTATTCGAATAGCGTCGTCATGTAAAGGACTACTTGGTCACCTATACAGTTCATAGACAAGTAAATGGACACTACTAAAAGCCTCAAGATAAGTGTGAGTATCATGGATGGCCCTCTCGTGGGTTGACGAGAGAGGATCCCCGATGGAGTATTGTGTTGGTGATTAGTGGACTGCAAAGCACAAATGCTTTTCAAGTGGTGTCACATAGGATAGCTTAGCCAAGAGTCAAAGCTGGCTTGTGCAAATAACTCCACTACCTTCTTGAGAATGTGCATGTATAGTAGGATTCTGCTAGAAGACTTGGCCGAGTACCTCCGCACTCATGTTGCTTTAATTAATGTTTTCAGACGACAACACCGCCACCTCCGATGGGTTCTATGTAGACCTTGACATCGACGAGTGACTAGCCACCCGTGTGGTGATCCAAGACTTGTGAAGGGCCGATGTAGATAGAAGGGCTTCACAAGCCTTCTTTCTTTTAGTGTCTCAGATCGAGACTAGTTTGCTTCCGCATGTGCTTGTATGTTTGTATGATTTGAGTGTCGGGTCATGTGACCCCTATCTGTATGAACATGTTATGTCCGGCTCCTGAGCCTTTTAAATAAAGTACTTTGAATTGTAGAGTTTTGTTGTGATGCCATGTTGTATGTACTCATATCGGGCATATTGTGTGTATGATTGAAATGCTTGGTATGAGTGGGATCCGACAATCTAGTTGTTTATCCTTGGCAGCCTCTCATATGGGGAAATGTAGTCTAGTGCTTCCTCGAGCGATAGTAGTCCGCTTCTGCCTGGTTCACGAGTCCTGCTAGCCCAAAGACTACCGCCTCGACACTTGGCGGGCGGCATGTGTTTCGCTTGTTCTCGTGGTTCTGTCCCTTCGGGAAATGTCACGCTGTGACATCCGAGTCCCGCCTAGCCTGCTACAGCCGGGTTACCGAACTGTTAGCCCAGTGCTACAGCCCGGATTCATACGTTGATGACCGACATGCTCGATGTGATTCATGTATGCCTGTCCCCATGGGTTAGTACCGCTTTGGGTTCATGACTAGCCATGTCAGCCCGGGTTCTCTGTCATGTGGATGCTAGCGACACTATCATATACGTGAGCCAAAAGGCGCAAACGGTCCCGGGCCAAGGTAAGGCAACACCCGTGGGAATACCGTGCGTGAGGCCGCAAAGTGATATGTGGTGTTACCGGCTACGTCGATGTGACTTGGAATCGGGGTCCTAACAAACAATCACCAAACATAGGATCACTAGAATTCATCTTACTCAAGGCAATAGACTTATGGAGAATTTCATCTAAATTTTTCAAGGAATAATCTGGAAATCGTTCCTCAAGAAATTTCCATATGGTATAGGCACAATCAAGAGTAGGCAAACTAGCAATCAAGTTTTTGGGCAATCCTCTTATGATAAGATTGATGGTTCTAAGATTGTGAATCATGTCAAGATCCTCTTCGGGTGTGGGATCCAAGGGATCAATATGAGGTGCACAAGGGCTAGCAATGTACTTTTTCAAATGATATTGATTGAAAATTACAAGCATCTCATTTTTCCACTCATGAAAATATTCTCCATCAAGAATAGGCACTCTATGTCTAAGACTTCCAATAGTAGACTCATCCATCTTCCTCCAATGGTGTTTAAACCAAAGCAATGGAGACCAAAGCTCTGATACCAATTGAAAGGGATCGAGAAGAGGTGTCTAGAGGGGGGTGATTAGACACTAAGTACCAAAGTTGCAGTTTTTAACTTCTTTAGGTTTAAGTGGAGTTTAGGCACAAGTTTAACACTCACAATACACATCAAGCAAGCATGCAACGAGTATATGAGCAGCGGAAAGTAAAGCATGCAACTTGCAAGAATGTAAAGGGAAGGGTTTGGAGGATTCAAACGCAATTGGAGACACGGATGTTTTTATCGTGGTTCCGATAGGTGGTGCTATCGTACATCCACATTGATGGAGACTTCAACCCACGAAGGGTAACGGTTGCGCGAGTCCACGGAGGGCTCCACCCACGAAGGGTCCACGAAGAAGCAACCTTGTCTATCCCACCATGGTCGTCGCCCACGAAGGACTTGCCTCACTAGCGGTAGATCTTCACGAAGTAGGCGATCTCCTTGCCCTTATGAACTCCTTGGTTCAACTCCACAATCTTGTTGGAGGCTCCCAAGTGACACCTAGCGAATCTAGGAGACACCACTCTCCAAGAAGTAACAAATGGTGTGTTGGTGATGAACTCCTAGCTCTTGTGCTTCAAATGATAGTCTCACCAACACTCAACTCTCTCTCATAGGATTTGGATCTGGTGGAAAGAAGATTTGAGTGGAAAGCAACTATGGGTAGGCTAGAGATCAAGATTCATATGGTAGGAATGGAATATCTTGGCCTCAACACATTCTCTCAGAAATAGGATGCTGGAAGTGTAGGCTTGTTCTGATGGCTCTCTCCATGAATGAAGAGGAGGTGGAGGGTATATATAGCCTCCACACAAAATCTAACTGCTACACACAATTTACCAAACTCGTGGGACCGAATCAACAAACTCGGTCTCGACCGATTTAGCAAATCTAGTGGTCAAGTAGGATTTTCGTGGGACCGACATGCAACTCGGTAGGACCGATATGGTTAGGGTTAGGCATAACGTATCTCGGTGAGACCGACATACAAACTCGGTGAGACCGATTTTGGTAATAAGCTAACCAGAGAGTTGGTCAGCAAACTCGGTGAGACTGACACACAAACTCGGTGGGACCGATTTTGGTAATAAGCTAACCAGAAGTTTGCATTGTAATCTCGGTAGTACCGATTGCTCAAACTCGTGAGACCGATTTTGGTAATGGACATACACAGAGATTATAATCCTATCTCGGTGAGACTAAGATCCCTATCGGTGAGACCGATTTGCCTAGGGTTTGTGGCAAGTGGCTAAGACATCCGAACTCGGTGGCGCGGATAGAAAGAATCGGTAATGAGTTTGACTTTGGGTTTAGGACATATGTGGATGTGGGAAAGTAGTTGAGGGTTTTTGGAGCATATCACTAAGCATCATGGAGCAAGAAACTCATTAAGCAACACCTCATCCCCTCTTGATAGTATTGGTTTTTCCTATAGACTCAATGTGATCTTGGATCACTAAAATGGAAAACATGTAGAATCTTGAGCTTTTGAGCTTGAGCGAATCCTTTGTCCTTAGCATCTTGAAGGGGTTCCACATCCTTTAGTCCATGCCACTCCATTGTTGAACTTGTCTGAAACATATTAGATAAAAGTGTTAGTCCAACAAGAGATATGTTGACATTAATTACCAAAACCACCCAGGGAGCACTTGTGCTTTCAAAGGTCCCCACAGTGGCTTCAGAGCTTCAGAAGACAAGGGCAGCTGAAGCCAAGGCCAGAAAATGCAAGACCAAAAGCACCTCTGATGATGCTCCACCCACCAAGAAGCGCAAGACCAAGAAGAGAGATCGGGCTGCCCCCACAGAGCCCCTTGTAGTCGAGCCAATTTATGTTGCTCATCCTGAATCTGCACACCAAGAACGACGAATGATAGTTCATGAGCCTGCTTCCACAGAGGCTCCTCAAGTCAAGACATTCCAAATTGTTGACCCCATTGCAGTCAAGACATTGGTCATCATGACAATGTTGAAGATGATGAAGTCCTTCCTCGATCGAACACAACGTAGATCATCGCATGTTCTATTTAACAGCAAACTCATCAGCATTGGTCTTCCATTGACGCCAATTGCTCAGGATGACTCATGGGCTGATCACCCACAAGACTCCCCCCGTCAAGCAGGAACACCTCTTACTCCCGCAACTCAAGTCACCACTCCGGTGATTGAAGATGAAGACTTTGTGTCCCAACCAACTCCATCTCCACAAGTGTCGCCATTGCTCCGCAGTTTCGCAAAGGACCAAGGCCACGTCTCTCTCGTCAAGTGTTCCGTATGAGAAGAGCGACAATCCGTTTCACGCCAAGTCTTTCCTGAAGCCTCTCCAATTGTGAACAACCCTGATTCTGAAGCCAAAGAGGCTGAAGATATTCCGGCTGCATCAGCCGACCAAGAAGAACCAAGAGAAGAATAAGCACATGTTGCTACGCCCCCTACCAACCAAGTTGTTCTCGAGGAGAACGTGTCTGACCCTCCAGCTACTCAAGTGGAGGTTAACAACATTGAGGCGGCCACCAACACCAATACTGAAGCCAATGACGTTGTCATGGCTGATGACAATGTGGCGCCTGAAGTTAATGTGGTGCCAGTGTAGGGGAACGTAGTAATTTCAAAAAAATTCCTACGCACACGCAAGACCATGGTGATGGCATAGCAACGAGAGGGGAGAGTGTCCGCCCACGCACTCGTGAGACCGAAAGCGAAGCGCTATAACAACGCTGTTGATGTAGTCGACGCCTTCACGATCCGACCGATCCAAGTACCGAACGTACAGCACCTCCGAGTTCTCGCACACGCTCAGCTCGATGACGATCCCCGGCCCGATCCAAAGAAAGCGCCGGGATGAGTTCCACAAGACGGCAAGGCAGGACGATGATGATGCTCCACTGACGCAGGGCTTCGCTTAAGCTCCGCGACGATATGACTTCACCGGCGCAGGCTTCGCTTAAGCTCCGCGACGATATGACCAAGTGGAATATGGTGGAGGGGGCACCGACACGGCTAAGGAACGATCCGTAGATCAACTTGTGTGTCATGGGGTGCCCCCGCCTCGTGAGATATAAAGGAGCAAGGGAGGGCGGCCAAGGAGGAGGAGGCGCGCCAGGGGGAGTCCTACTCCCACCGGAGTAGGACTCCTCCTTTCCTAGTAGGAGTAGGAGAGAAGGAAGGGAAGGGAGGAAGGTGCGGCCTCCCCTAGTCCACCCGGACTAGGCCTTGGGCGCGCGCCTGCCCTAGGCAGCCCCTCTCTCAAGCAGGCCCAATAAGGCCCAATACTTCTCCCGGCGAATTCTCAGAATCTCCCAGATTCAAAATATCCGAATCATTCGAACCTTTCCAACTCCGAATATAGTCGTCCAATATATGATCTTTACGCCTCGACCATTTCGAGACTCGTCATGTCCCCGATCTCATTCGGGACTCAACTCCTTCGTACATCAAAACTCATAAACTCATAATAAAACCGTCATCGCAACCTTAAGCGCATGGACCCTACGGGTTCGAGAACTATGTAGACATGACCTAGAAATATTCTTGGTCAATAACCAATAGCGGAACCTGGATGCCCATATTGGCTCCTACAAATTCTACGAAGATCTTTATCGGTCAAACCGCATAACAACATACGTTGTTCCTTTGTCATCGGTATGTTACTTGCCCGAGATTTGATCGTCGATATCCAATACCTAGTTCAATCTCACATCGGCAAGTCTCTTTACTCGCTACGTAATGCATCATTCCATAACTAACTCATTAGCTACATTGCTTGCAAGGCTTATAGTGATGTGCATTACCGAGAGGGCCCAGAGATACCTCTCCCACAATCGGAGTGACAAAACCTAATCTCAAATACGCCAACCCAACATGTACCTTTGGAAACACCTGTAGTACTCCTTTATAATCACCCATTCGTTGCTAGACGCTTGGTAATACCTAAGGTGTTCCTCCGTAAACGGAGTTGCATAATCTCATAGTTACAGAACATGTATAAGTCATGAAGAAAGCAATAGCAACATACTAAACGATCAAGTGCTAGGCTAACGGAATGGGTCATGTCAATCGATCATTCTCCTAATGATGTGATCCCGTTAATCAAATGACAACTCATGTCTATGGTTAGGAAACATAACCATCTTCGATTAACGAGCTAGTCAAGTAGAGGCATACTAGTGACACTGCTTGTCTATGTATTCACACATGTATTATGTTTCCTGTTAATACAATTCTAGCATGAATAATAAACATTTATCATGATATAAGGAAATAAATAATAACTTTATTATTGCCTCTAGGGCATATTTCCTTCAGCCGTAAGTGACAAAGACCAAGTCAATACAAAGACCAAGTCAATGTTGCACCAAGCCACCGCCATCGCCTCCCTGCATCGCCTCCAAGGCCACATACTATTGCGAAAGCATACAACTATGGTCAGCTGGTCACTATCAGATGACCTATTCTAGTTCCTCCTCCTGTTGTTGGTCCGCAATTTGACTATCACGTCGAGCATAGGCCACGGGTCCAGAAGCCAAAGCCAAGATCGCCTGTGTTTCTGTGTAATCGCCACTTCAAATAGGTCCTTCAATGCTAATGGCTTCATTGCGCACAACACCTTCTTTGATAGTGCCAAGAACCCTTATTCCAAGCCAAGGATTTCATCAGATTGGTTCTGGAGCTATCAGCAGCGCAGTTATTATTCATGTGTTCTTTATGATCAAGGGCGCATCTTCCCTCATATGTGTCTTGACTGTGAAGCCATTGTTGGATTGCCTTGCCTTGAAGAAGCCCTTGACTGCTTCCGTGATGCTGGACTGCTGAACTTTGTGACTGATAAGGAGCATTGGAATGAAGAACTTCTGCTTCAATTTTATGCTACCTCCACATTCATGGATACAACAGGATCCGAAGACTTGGGTCCTTGAGTGGATGACAGTAATGTCCATCATGAAGTCAAAGCTTTTGACATCATTGAGCTAACCGGCCTGCCCACTCCAGGAGAATTATATGAACCTGGTTGTCAGCTTCACTGCAATGCTTTGGAGAGTATCTTCCATAAGCCAGAGCCCAACATGAGCCAAATGTTGAGCATGATGAAGCCTCTGCCACATGATGCTGAGTACCCAAAGGAGTTCTTTGTCAAAGACCTAGAGTATCTGCCCCGCACTATCTATCACATCATCAGGCGAACTCTATGGCCTGTCAAAGGACATTCTTCAGCAGCAAAACTTGAAGGAGCAATGAAGACTTTGGTCTTTTATATCTTCAACGGCATCGCCTTCAATGCTCAAGACTTCTTTATCGAAGTTGGCTGCATCAGCTCGATCTCTTTGGATGAAGTTCTATGTCCGTGGGTCATGTGCCTCATCAAGCTACACTCACCTGTCAACTATCGCCCTCCGCCGCAATCATCTGATCTTTTTGCCAGAGGTTGATATGTCAGTTGAAGCCATATACCCAGAGCCTGCCAAGGAACCTGTTTGTCTTCACAATGCCGATCACCAAAGCTTCACACAACCCATTGAAGGTGTCCAGCAAATACTGTGTTTATCCTTTGGCCGGCAATACACGCCACCTCACCGTGCTCAAACCGAAGCCACCGAAGTACTATTGCTCAAAGGCCTCTAAGCGATCTCGTGTTCTCAATGACCGAGAGCTTCTCGTTGCTCTACATCGTAAACAGGATAAGCATCACCATCGGGTCGAAGCGCCAGATGCAAAGCCTCTTGGTGGACGAATCGCATTCGCAATCTTGCCACCAAGAATGCCTTTGTTACACATGAAACCTGCCGGAGGTCATGGAAGAGTTTGACATTGCTAAGTGCTGAAGCAGATCTTCAAGACAATGGCTTCACTGAGAGATTCAAGTTTGACTCCACTCCTCCAAGGAATGATGTCTTGCGTCGAACTCCGTCTCTTGAAGACTCTGGTTATTCCTCCTCCGCTGCAACTGTGAATGCCAGAGTGATCGATGATCAAGATGATGTTATTTCACCACCTCCAATGCGTATCGACACTGCACCAAGTTCGTCTGCACTGCCAAACCCCAACGCCGACCCTGCAGCTTCTCCTACTCCTTCTGGGAACGAGTAGAGGCTCTATGTCTTCAAACCTTTTGGTCCCATCGACAAAAGGGGAGAAGCATATGAGTTGATAGTCTTCAAGCGGGTCCATATGGGTGGTTGCTTTATATTTTGCCTAGTGTTTACAACTCTCGCTTTTGATACATTTGGTTCTTTGAGTTGTAACACTTAAACTTGATGGTCGTCTGCTATGTTTTCTGATATTCTATGATGCGATGATAAATTCCGCATGTGCAATGATAAATTCTGCACTTAGTCATTTTGCATACGTCCATTTTTCATTATGCATGTAATTATCTTTGTCATATCAAATCATGCATGATGAATTGTCTTCATAAGTTGAAGAGGATCTCCACAAGTATAACCTGCCATGTGCATTTGCATTCCAAAAGCAAATTACTTATATGCACATCTTCAGGGGGAGCCTTTTGCTACTTTTGATGACAATACCTTTATCCTTTACAATTTCACATACTTTTATCCCCGTTGAAAACTTCAACCAGTTTGTCATCAATCACCAAAAAGGGGGAGATTGTAAGTGCATCTAGTGCCACCCCTAGTTGGTTTTGGAGTATTGACGACAAACCTGGTTGAGGGACTAATGTGTTTGTGAGAATTGCAGGATAACACAGGTAGTAGTCCCACATTGATTTGGTTTACCTACCAGAGATGACCCCTAAAAATGTATGAAGACATTGAAGACAATGGTGGTATGTGAAGATATTCACATTGAAGACTATGACAAGAGAAGGCATTGTGTGACGACTATGGAGCGCGAAGACTTAGTTGTTTCGTTGTTTCCTTTTCTTCTTTGTTGAGTCATAGGAACCAATCAGATCGCTAAGTGGGGTCCCAAAGTGAACAAAGTCAAAGTGACTGAAGTGATGCTCAACTAAATCCTATGTCTTCGAGCCAAGACAATGAGAGCAAATCTTATCCAGAGTCGATGAATCGCTTTACTTGTAGCCCAAGTAAAGTTGATGCGTGTGTTTGAAATCGACCGCTGAACACGTGTCGTTCCTTAGTGACCCAGGTCATTTTTGACAAATCAGGTCGAGTTGCCTAGTGGCTATAAATAGCCCACCCCTACACCATAAATTGGTGGCTGCTCAGAGTTAGTGCACGGCTTTTGTCGCTTGAGAGCAACCCACCTCCAAGCTTTTGAGAGAGAGAGAAATCCTTGCGAGGACAAAGCCCAAACACCTAGAGCCAAAGAGTGTTAGGCATCATCAAGTCTTTCTCGTCACAGGACCTAAAGACTTGTTACACTTGAGGACTGTGAATCCTCCAGCCGGTTAAGCGTCGCATTTTGAGCATCCAAGAGTTATTGTGGATCGCCGGTGAACAAAGTCTGTGAAGGTTTGGAAGTCTACCTTGAAGACTTACCAGAGTAATTGGGAGAGGACTGGGTGTCCTTAGCTCAAGGGGAATAAGGTGAAGACGCAGTCTTCTGAGTTAAATCTCAGCCTCCTTAACCAGACGTACAGTTGTCACAGCAACTAGAACTGGTCCAACAAATCCTGTGTCCTCAACAAGTGACTGGTTTATCCTCTCCCTCTCTTTACTTATAGTTTGTCTTCGTGAAGTCATTGCCTGCTTGCACGACTTGTTTGTCTTCACTGTGTGACTACCATCATTGTTTGGCTTCATACTATCTTCCATCCTGATCTTTACTACCTAGTTGCTATTAGTCTTCGTGCTTTCACTCCATTGCATACTTGACTATGGCTTTCTTAGTGTAGTCTACCTTCCGCTGCATATCAATAGGTTCATTTCTATTGTTTGTCTTCGAAACTCTCATGTTTTGAAGACTTCCATAAAAATCGCCTATTCACGCCCCCCCCCCCCTCTAGTCGATAACTAGCACTTACACTTACAGTTTGTATTCATGAAGTCTTGCCTACTTGCATGATCTGATTGACTTCACTGTGTGAAGACTGTTGTTGTTTGGCTTCATACTTTCTTCCATCCTGATCCATACTACCTAGCTGCTAATAGTCTTCGTGCTTTCACTTCATTGCTTACTTAACTATGGCTTGTCTAGTGTAGTCTACCTTCCGCTGCATATCACACTACAAAAAAAAGACACATCCGTGACATTTTGGGCCGAACAAAAAAAAATTATGCCATACATATGACACTTCTATGACGATAATTGTGATGTGAACCTAGATCATCATAGATGTGGTGGGCTCCTACTTCTATGACAAAAATCATGATAGAAAATGGGCTTTTCGTCCCGAGGGCCGGAGATGCAGCTGCATGACATCTTTGGGCCGCCCATGACGAAAAAACCATGGTAGAAGCGAGGGTAGGAAAATTTCGGGAGTTGCTTACGGTGGGAGGTTGGGGCGTAGCGATGCTGCTTTCTCTCGTACACGTGACGCTGCTGTGTGCGTAGGCGCTGGCTCTAATCGAACCCGAGCAAGGCGTTGGGCTCTAATCAACCCGAAGGACAGACCGCAGTTACGCTGCTATCGAACCCGAGCGATAGATCAATGGCTGTTAATCGAACCCGATGGAGCGATTCTTCCTACTCTCGCTAATCAAGCCGATTGATTGATGAACAAAGAGAGCGCGTTGGGGGGTTGATGAATAAAGGAGCAAGGGCGTTGCTTCCGGATGAACAGGACCCGTGGTGTGGAGGGCTAGATGAACAGAGATGGTGGAGGGGTGGCCGAGAGGGTGGTTGAACAGACCCCGTGGTGTGTGTGGCTGGATGAACAGAGACGGTGGAGGGGTGCCCGTGGAGGGTGGTTGAACAAGAGCCGGTGGAGTAGCGCGGTGGAGGCTAGATGAACAGAGCCCGTGGAGGCCGGAGGAGGTCGACGGTAGCCCGTGGAGGCCGGAGGAGGTCAATGGTGGAGATGAACAGATCCGTGGAGTCCTGTTTTGCGGCACGCCACACCCTCTCGGCGAACAGACTCCTGCTTCACCGTAGGAGGTCCGCTTCTCCGCTTTGGCGGTACGCCACACCCTCCCGATCAATAGGACCCCGTGACGACCGTGAGGAGGTCCGCTTCTCAATTTTGGCAGACGCCACACCCTCCCGATCAAAGGACCCCTGCTTCGACCGTAGGAGGTCCGCTTCTCCGCCAGCGCCACGCCAGCCTCGCTTCCATCGCCTGTTCCGCCCAAGCCGGTTGGCTCCCACGGGTTCCGTTGTTTCCCGATGAACACGACGGATTCCGCTGCTCTCCCATGAACACGATGCATTCCGCTGTTCTCCCCATGAACACGACGCATTCCGCTGTTCCCCATGAACACGAGCCCTTGCCGTGACGAGCGCGCGATTAGGCGTTCGAGACCCCGCCAGATGTACACATACGCGGTCAGATTTTCTTTCTTGCACTCGGCGCCAGACGACGCGTACATGCTACGGCACGCCTACTACAACACGCGCGCTTACTACGACACGGCGCCGCTTACATCGACCAAGATGTACGCATATCGTCACATCAGATGACAAGGCTACGACACTTCGACCAGTGTGGGCTCCGACCGCCGCACTTCCTTGCTCGCTAAGATGTAGCTGGTGGGTCCGAGCGGTGGGGCGAATCGTTTTTTTGCGGACGACTTCCTTGCGTGCGAAGGTGTAACTGGGTCCCGCAATGTCGGGGCGAATCATTTGTTTTGCCCGGACACACTTCCTTGTGTGCGAAGGTGTAGCTGTTGGGCCCCAGCAGTCAGGGGGGTGAATCGTCTTTTTTTTTGCCCGGACGCACTTCCTTGCGTGCGAAGGTGTGGCTGGTGGGTCCCAGCAATGGGGCGAATCGTTTTTTCGGACGCACTTCCTTGCGGCGAAGATGTAGCTGGTGGGTCCCAGCAATGTGGGGCGAATCGGTTTTTTCGGACGCACTTCCTTGCGTATGCGAAGATGTAGCTCGTGGGTCCCAGCCTGTGGGGCTTAATCATTTTTTGCAAAATACGGTGGCCCGTCCGGTGGGTCCCCGCTGTCGTGGAGGAATAATTATTTTGCGCTGTAATAAGGAGGCACTTCCTTGCGGCTGCCGTGGACTCCACTGTCGGCCTCTCCACGCATACCCACGTCCGATGGAAGTCGCTTGACCACGCTGACCACGCCAAGACCGAGAGCACCACGGCGGTGGACGACGGCGAGGCCTAGAAGGGACGACGCGAGCCGAGAAGACGCGCAATGGATGCACACGCCAAGAGGAGTACGAGGGTTCATCGGTTGCGCGCTACCGCCGCCGCAGAATAACAGGGGTGTGGGTGAGTGGAGGGATGGCCGGCCAGCGGTGGGAGTAGTAGGGGCGGTGAGGCCTCCATGAAGCACACCGCCACGGAGGCGTGGAGCAAAGCGGCACGACCGGGCGCTGCTTGGGCGGCCGGAGCAAGAAGACCAGAGGTTGAAGAAGCACGACGGTCGTTGGATGGACATCGACGGTCACTACAGCTAGAATCGCTTATTATTGACAAAGTTGACAAAGCCCTTGGTACGCCAACTTAGTAGGCCCACAGTCAGCTTCCAAACCGTCGCCCTATATGTCGTGGGAGGAATCATTTTTGGCGGTGAAGCTAGAATATCCGAGATTGAAGAAGAACCACTAAGATCCGTTGATGGACATCCAACAGCCACCGCCGCTAGAACCATGTGTTGACTATAAGTTGACAAAGCCTTGCATACGCGTCAACTCTATTTTTTTAGGGGACGCGTCAACTTAGTAAGGCCAGAAATTTCTAGTTTGGTGCATTTTCTAATAGTTACTACCCAGTTTTTAATAGTTACATCCCATTTATTATTTCTTAAAGTCCATTTTCTTGTCAAGCCTAATGCATCCCTCCTAGGAAAGGTTTGCAGCCCAGCGGGGCGGTGAATAACAACTTGACCTTGCCTGGGTATTCCTAAAAAAAGTATAGCTAGGCTAGCCATTTTCAGCTTGAAAAAATTAATATCCGGCTGGATATCTCGTTCGGCTAGACGGGCCACAGCCCGCCCAGCTAATACCTGCAGCGATATTTTCGTTGTTGTTCAATGGAGAAAATTAATATCTGGGTAAACATCGAAAAAATCTGCAAGGCTCACCTCAAAACACAAATATCGCCGAGCTGCTTGGTCCCAAATTGCCGGCCGCTTCTTGTGCAATTCTCTCGCTTATTGACTAGAGTACATAGGTTGATAATGGTGTGGGACCGTGATGTCGTGAAACCAGAGGAAGCAAAATAAATTATAGTTATATATATAATAAGGAGGCACTTATGTACATGAGGCTATGGACCTGGTGGGTCCCCATTGTCATCCTATCCAAGTAAAGTCATCTCTCGCCGCCGCCGCTTCCGCCCAAATAGTCGAGCCGGCCGCCCGCTTCCCGGTGCAGCGATTGTTCGCTTCAAACGACATACAAGTGTCGCCCATCCGCCCATCTGCCGCAGACACATTAATGATACGCTGTTGCCGAGGTAGCTACTCCGGCGCCACACGCCCGTCCCTCCGCCCGCCCACCATTGTTATATAAATCGCTGCGCCGCCATAGCTGCATCATCCGCATCCGCTCCTTTCTCCTGTCCACACCACTACTGCCCACCATGGCTTCTCGCGCCCAGCGCTCTTCGGACGGCGGACGACGGACCACAAGGAGATGGCAGCCATTGCTGCCGATCGTTGGCCGCAAGCAGCCGGAGGACGACGACGCCCTAATGGAGAACATGGTAGTCGACGATCCGCGCCAACCCCTCCTCCGCGTTATCCTCGCCGGTGCATTGCACCATGACCATCGGCGCAGGCCCGTGCTCAATATATGGACAGGTGAGGCCGATGCGTGAGGATCAGTTCCGAGAGGCGCAGCCGATGCCGCCACAACCACCATCTCCTCCAGAGTACCGCAGAGAGGAACATATCGCCGCGAGCGGGCGGAGCAGAGGCGCTGCTCGACTTCGCATCGCCTCCGCCGCAAGGGCCGCCGAAGGCCAAGCGGTACCGCATGCGGGTGGCGGAGGCTGCGGCCGCCTACAAAGAGGCTAGCAAAGAGGGCGATGAAGCGGGCGAGGCGCTGTTTGGAGAGATCAAGGACGAGGCAGAGGACAATGTCGGCTCCGACGAGTCCCCGCTCCGCTGGCGTCGACGACGCCCTGCTCCGTCGAGGCCCCGCAGCGCCAACAACGAGGCAGAGGACACCGACGGCTCCGCCGAGGCCCCGCCCTGCTAACAACGAGGCAGAGGACATCGCCGGCTTAGCCGAGGCCCCACCCGCCATCAACGTGGGGAGGATTTCCACCGCTCACCGAGGCGCCGCCACGGCAACGAGATAGAGGATATCGCGGCCCGCCGAGGCCCCGCCCCGCCGCCAATGAGGCCACGCCACACGTAAAACGAGGAAGAGTAGAACACGGTAGGTCGCCGCCGGGTTCAAGTAAGGCTACCACCGCTACCCTCCGCTGAAGACAAGCTAGGCGGGTTGACCATTGACGGCCGGTTAGCTTCTTGGCAGCGACGTGGAGTCGAGAGAGCTACCGAGAAGAACGCCGCTTCTACTTAATCACAGTGCGAGTTGGTCGATCGACACACGGGCCCAACAGGCCACATGTCGCATTACGAATCGCACTCGCAGCTAAGTCACAAGCTTATGTTTGGCTCAATGACATGTGGGTAGCTTCGTTAATTAATTATACCTCCGCCAAGCACCCTTTTAGTTTTTTTTCAAAAGGAGGATGACTTCGCCTCCGTGATTCGGGAGATGCATGCGCCACAAACACCCTTTTAGTTGAAGAATGTATGAAATGTAATGAAGTCGGCATGTTTATATGAACCGACCGTATGAATGAATTTATTTCGGTTAGTTTGAATTCATGTATCACTGGCATTGGTTGAACATGCAAAACAATACGTACTAGCATTATTCCTAGGGTGATCACCATGTTTGTAGTAGTTTCACATGTACTCCCTCCGGTCCTTTCTAGTGTGCATACAAGTTTTATTCTGCAAATCAAAGTATCTCTACTTTGACCAATCTTATACAAAAAGTATGCACTTTCACAATGTGCTAAGTAAAAAGGAATGTATGAGTACAAAGAGTTTGAGCAGCTTTTTAGCTTTTGTACATTGCAATCAAACACACAGCTCGGCAATTCATAGAGAACATTCAAAACAATCGATGATTATGCATCTCAGCGACTCACATGTCGAGGCAATATTTACTTCACAACTAAAGAATAAAGAAAAATTAATCGCCACGCCGACAGCAAAGGGCGCCCCTGCTCAAAAATATCAAACGATATCTTGCTAAAATCAATGAGCAAAATTTGATAAGGTTGTCCCATTCCAAAATATCAAATGCCTACGATTGTGGAATGGGCAGGGTTTGCCATCAGTTCGACATTGACATGGCACCTCGTGCTAAATAAACTAGCTGTTCTTTTTGTGCGTTCCACCAAAATCAACCAAATTCGCAGTAGCTTGTATGATTTCGCCTTTATATGTTGCAATGCCTTGAACTTATGGGCACCTCCTTTCTTGTGGTGGAAATGAATGATTCAATGTATTCATGAACATGTTGTGCAGTTCCCTGCTGAAATCAAGTCGAGCACCCTGCTTGCACAAATACAAAAAGTGATTAGTATAAAGCAAACTGTACTATGAATTGACAGTTTAACAGTACATACATGGTCCATGTAGAGCACACTTTAGAAAAATGGAACTCACCAGAAAGAATCCTAGAACAACATTGTACTCACAAGATCACAAAGAAAAAAATGGAGATTTGTCATCCTTCCGAGCTGAAGTTAGTTTGGTCTTGTGGGGAGTAATGTAACCATCCTTCAACTGCTCCTTCCGATGAGAAGATAGATGGGGCTTCTTCATCCCGCATAATCGAACTAGTCACTTCACGTACTCCATATTCTTCTTTGAGGAAGATGATCCCTGTTTGCTCGAAAAAAGGAAAGGAAATATTTAAAACAACACAGATGAAGCACTTCTCAAGGACAATACCACTTTTTCATGACAAGATTCTCAACAAGAGCACAACACCAATAGAGATGACAAAGCTCAATCATATGGATGAAATCGGTGGGTGAGTACCAACATTTGTCGAGGTTGATTGTGTAGAGCATACAGATGAAGAACTTCTCCTAACCATCTGCTGCTATCTATGGGGTGGCCATGCTTACTATATACTCCTCGATTAGTTTAATGTTTCCAACATCTTCTTGTGCAGTTCCACTAAAATATATGGTATCTTCAAAGAAGATCCCTGTTTGCACAAGTAGAGATAATTACGTATGGCATCAAATCAGTGGCAAAACAATTGCTCGCTCCAGCCATAGCAATAAATTAAGATGCAAAACTATATCATTTCTTGTGTCATCACAGCCCAAAGATTCTTTACAAGACCGTCGGTTGATTTTTGTTTTTCTTCCGCTTGTTCTTCCCTTCATCACTTGGTTCAATAATGCATAAGCTTCGCCTTCAATGTAAGATTTGGCATGTCAATTAGGGAGCAAAAGTATAGTACTAAACTTAATTTTTTGATGAAAGTGGCAAAATACAGCCGGCAGTTTAGAAATATCCTTATCTTACCTCAATGGGATATTACAAGGCACATACAGATTGGAAGTCTTGTCTCCATTTGTGCAGTTCACTAAAATCAAGCAACATTATCGCATAAGTAGCACAACATATGAAAGCACATCATGGAATCATGTGAAAGAAGGCTAGTAATCGACCTCTCATGATGCGAATTCAAACAACTCACAAGAAGAAGATCTGAACCAAATTCGCTTTTAACGGATAGGAAGTAAGATCTCCTCTTGTGCAGTTCCACTAAGATCAAGAATCAAGCAACGTTGTCGATTGTGACATTTTGGTTGAACTGCACAAAACACTCTTAAAACAAAAGTGTTTTGTGGAGTGCAACAAAAGGTCACAATGGCAACGAGGTGAAGTAGATAACCCTGTTTACATAGAGGTGCAAAGGAAACAATTAGTGGTCAATAACGGTGGATGACACAAAAGCCAACAAAAAGAAGCATCTACCTTATCTAAATGGGAAAGAAAGCAAGACAGTAGCATTTCTCAAACGGTGGCATTGATTAATATTAACATAGAGATTATATTAATAATAAAATTTGTTAAACATGTAATTTGCTTTTAATCGTGGCATTACATCAATTTTCCAATGCATTATTAGAGGGTGTTTGTTTACAGGACATTTTGGTGTAGGGACTAAAAAAACTCCATGTCAGTCACATCTAAGCCAAACAGGAGGGACTTTTCGGGACTAAAAGTGGGCATTTGGGACTAAAGAAAGAAGACCCCGAGAGAGTCTTTTTGGGACTTTTCCAACAGTTGCCCCTGCCACGCATCACACCTTGTTTCTAGTAGTTCATTACCAGGGGTAACATGGTCTTTTATCATGTCATTTAATAACCTCTAGTCCATGTTTAGTCCCCGAACCAAGCAGGTAGGGACAAGGAGTTTTAACCAAACAGGCCTTAGATTAACAAAGCTAATGAGTTGCACGGATGTGGACGACCAAGACCATGTGCATCTACCGATGTACTGTGGTCATGCACACTGTTGCAACAAACAACAAACAACCAAGGAGCATATTTGTGTTGGTCCCAGTTTTGTTATCTTTAGACACCTTTCCCTATGTGAGCGCAGCAAATCTAGTCCTGCTCAAACTCTAGAGCATTGTCCCTTCCTTTACTTTTTGAACTAGTACTTTTGCCCCTTCCTTTCCTCTTTGAACCACGTCCTAGATTTATGCGATACAACTTTCCCCACTACTTTCCCCCATTCCTTTCCTCTTTGAACCACGTCCTAGATTCATGCTATACAACTTTCCCCCTTCATTTCCTCTTTGAACCATGTCCTAGATTCATGCTATATACAACTTTTCCCACTACCTTCCCCCACTCCTTTCCTCTTTGAACCACGTCCTAGATTCATGGTATACATGCAGCTAGAGCAATGCATGTGGAGTAAGTAAAATATACCTTAAGGTTCTTGGGGCGTGGTTCGATTGGGCGGACGGACTGTTGTGGAAGAAGAAGGGGTTTGAGGCCCTCCCGCCGCCACTGGTGGAAAGTGAACAGCAGCGCCGGTAGTGGATTCCTCCTCACGACGGCGACAGTTAAGCCTCCTTCCTTTCCCGGACGGACGGATCCTGCCGCTCTTTTGAGCAGCAAAGGAGGGAGAGAGAGGCCAACGAAGTCTTGTTTAGATCTGGAGAGGGTGAGAGTGTGAAGAGAGCAACCACAAGCACCGAGGCTCCAGCGGGAGAGGGCGAGAGAGTGTGAAGAGAGCAACCACAAGCGCTAAGGCTCCAAAGGTATATATATAATCGGAGAGAGAGTGTGAAGCGTGCAAACCCTAGAAAACATTTTGACCACCAAAGAATCCTCCCGCAAAAATTATGCTCAAGTGTAGTTATCGAACCCGAGACCTCAAGTTTGATGAGCGAACAAAGCTAACCAGCTACACAACCTCCCGTTATGTTCAACAAGAGGAAAATAACCTTTATACATTCTGCATTCGTGTGACAGGCATGCCGTGTTTTTGTGTGTGTGTGTTGGAGTCATTAGGATTTCAATCATAATCGTGTCATGTGGCTTTGGTGGTAAGACTATCCATAGTGGTGTAGAAATAATGCAGCCTTAGTCACATTACCTCTCTCCACATAGTACGTTGGGTCCCACCAATGAGGGTGAAACAAACAAATTAATAAGAAAATTAAAAGCGCCAATGTGTATCTTACTACCTCACACATCTCTCTACTACTCGAACACCGTCCAATTGATCCTCTGTTTCGCCACGCACTATTTTAAGTGAATCCTTATTATAACATGCACACAAATTTTGGGCACTTGTATTCGACTTAAGTCAAGTGCCACCGTATCTCGTGATATCGCACTACTCCCTCCGCCTAGGTGTAATAAGTCACGTTAGAAGATGCAACGGGACCAAGGTGCGTGCGTAAAGGCCTGTGTGTTTAACAACATGTGTGTGTTAGAGAGTGCGACAGATCGACCTACTCCTATAGAGATATGGTGTGTAGTGTACGATTTTAGCCGCAAAAGTCGGTGCATCCTCTCGTTTCCGGGCGTGTCCGGTAAGGACATGCGGACAGCTGCCACGCCCGCTCCTCACCAGCCTGGCCCACCCAAAGCCCCTCCATCACCCGCGCGCGCTTCCCGCCCGGAACGGTCAACGCCGCTCCAAAGAATCGGTGCCGCATTCATGCCCAGGCAGAGCGGACGCGACCTCTCACTGGCGCAAGAGTGATGGTTGCTTCGTCGACCCGCTTCCATTGACACAAAGATCGCTCCACCACAGAGCACCCAAACACGGCGGTTAGTAAAGGAACCGCAGTGCTCAAAGCACAAGGATCTTCTCAAGTGGTTTCAGTTCTGGATTTGTTTTGTCATGCGGCGTTTATTTGCGCTGGTCGCCACTTTGACAACCAAAGGTATATGATATGTCGCTTTGTTCCCTATATTTGCACGGTGGCTAACTTTGATGCCCAAAGGATGTAATATATGTAACAGCCGTGATAGCCTAGCATAAGTTGCTTGCTTATTTATGTCCTAGTTGTCTTGTTTATTTGTTTGCTTGCGATCGATGCGCTTCTTTTTAAAACTAGGCCAAAATAACCATGGGCTAATATTTATCGTAGTGACATGGGCCTCCACGGGTCGAGAAACAATGGGCCTTCTACGGGCCAGAAAACAATGGGCCTTCTACGGGTCGTAGAAACAATGGGGCTTCTACGGGCAGATCATCAATGGGCCTTATACGGGTCGTATGACCATAACGGGCCATTGTTAATAGGCCATATTTGATGACGCTATGAAAACGGCCCAACGTATTAACGGACCACAAACGGGCCGATGTAACCACAGGCTGAATTTGGCCCACAAGCAGAAAATGACAGTAACGAGCCGTAAGTAAACGAATGCTGGAAATGAACCTAAGAATAAATGGGCTCTGAGAAGGCCGAAAGATAAAATTTGCTGGAAACGGCTGAGGGAGTCCTGTATTAGGGGGTATCCGGATAACCGAACTATCACCGTTGGCCGGACTCTTGGACTATGAAGATACAAGATTGAAGACTTCGTCCCATGTCCAGATGGGACTTTCCTTGGCGTGGAAGGCAAGCTTGGCGATACGGATATGTAGATCTCCTACCGTTGTAAACCGACTCTGTGTAACCCTAACCCTATCCGATGTCTATATAAACCGGAGGGTTTTAGTCCGTAGGACGAACAACAATCATACCATAGGCTAGCTTCTAGGGTTTAGCCTCTCCGATCTCGTGGTAGATCCACTCTTGTACAACCCATATCATCAATATTAATCAAGCGGAGTAGGGTTTTACCTCCATCGAGAGGGCCTCAACACTGGTAAAACATCGTGTCCCTTGTCTCCGTTACCATCCGCCTAGACGCACGATTCGGGACCCCTACCCGAGATCCGCCGGTTTTGACACCGACATTGGTGCTTTCATTGAGAGTTCCTCTCGTGTCGTTGTTGTCGTGAAGGATGCCTCATCCCGCCTTTAAAGATGGCACTGCTGTTAAAGGAGCTTTCGCCACCGCCAAACTCTCCGGCTAGGCGGTTTTCTTATGACCGCCTATTCGTCCCGCTACCGACGATGACTTTCGTCATCAAAAGCAATCTTCACATTAACTCGAACTCGCCGAAAGTTAGATCCGATGGAGCTCTTCCTTGAACGAGCTCTTGGATCGCATCGCTGCCTCGGGAGTTGCTACAGCACTACGATCGATTGGGCCTAAACCGATCCGAGAGAGATCAACTCTCCCTGTGTTACCCACCACGCTGTTGTGGTAGAGGAACAATACGATGACTCTTCTCCTACCTTAAGGACCAGCTATGTCCGGATTCCCGACCCTCCATGCCGGATTCGGTGGAGGGAGGACACCACTCAAGCCCCGAACTTAAAGTCAGCAATGGGCTAGATTCATTGACAACCTCCAAGAACCCAAGCTTCCAAGTTCGAAACTTTGGCCCTCGAATCTTAGATCGGACGGGTTCGAATTTAATTCCACCCGCCCACCCAAACATAAGCGATCTATCCCAAATCCGCAAGAGCCCGTGAAACAAAGACATCATTATCGGGCCGATTCCTCCGGTTATGGACAAGATAAAGGATTGCCGCGAGGAGGACGTAATTTCATTCTTCCGCAATAATTGCATGGACAAGGGAATCCTAAACGCCATAAGTCATCGTGGAAATTACACGCTTTGTTGACTTGGCGTCCGTAGTACGAAAAGTATCGCGCGATGGAGAGCGCCTGAAAACCCAAATCAAATTTTGGGATAATCCGTCCCAATAATGCACCCTAGTCCGAAATAAAAGGGTGCATTATCACCAGCACCGGGTTACATACCAAAAGCAAAAACCCCAAAGGGCATGGAACCAGATCGAGGGATGGCTCAATGGACCTCGCAAAATTCATAGCATAGAGGGCGCCACTCCAACTCATAGCCTTAGAACATGTTGGATACTACGGCAGTGGCCAAAAGCTGGCGAAGAGCTTTTAGCCCAGAGCACCAGCCCAGCAATACCAAGACGGCATTAACAGTTTTCGAGACTTTCGTGATCAAATAATATGCGAAACGAACACTTTGCAGCCTTGCCAAGTCTACCAGATAGCAACAATAAATCCATGGAGGACACGGCTATTACCTTTAACGCCAAAGGATTTAACCTAAATTCAACAGCCCGAGCACCACCAGATTGGTCCTCAATTCAATAGTGGACGGCCGCTTTACCAAGGTACTCATGGACGGCGGCAATGGATTAAACCTCATCTACAAGGAAACCTTCAAAATGGAAATAGATCGAGCCGATAGAGCAAAGCAAAGACAACCTTTAGAGGAATAATCCCCACGGGAAGCATGTTGTACAGAAAGATCACACTAGATGTGGTGTTCGCACGCCGGACATTATAGGTCCGAGGAGGTCACATTCCAAGTGGCCCTGCTCAGCAATGGATACCACGCCTATTAGGGCGAGAGGCATTCACAATTTTTCAAGCTATACCCCATTACGGTACATGAAGCTCAAAATGCCCGACCCAACGGAATTATCACTCTCGCTAGTGACTCGGACATAGCCCGCACCAAAATAAAACAGCCGACTTGCCCTTGAGGCACTATCCAAGCCCTAGTGGCAGAGGAACTCATCCGCACAAGGCCCACGGTGAACAGGACGATGTGATACTCGATAAGAGATCCAAGTCCACCTCTTTAAACCGCGCATTTAAATAGTCAAATTCCAAGTCCATCCAACGGACCCTACAAAATGGCCTCCATCGGGTAAAATTAAACCCCGATGTGGACGCCAGACCACGAGAATTCCTATGCTAAAATTGGGACATTTTTGCTCGGCACCCTTCAGACATGCCAGAATCCACACTACCGGGCAGAGCACACCTAAATATCCTAAAAGGATTCAAGCCACCAAACAAGCTCTTCAAGCGTTTCTCCGAACCCAAGAGACAGGCCATGGGAGAGGAGCTAGCTAAACTATTGGAGGCCGGATTCATCAAAGATATTAAACATCCTGACTGGCTAGCAAACCTGGTAATGGTACCAAAGAAGGACAAACCGCGCCTATGTGTCGATTTTAAGGACCTTAATAAGGCTTGCCCAAAGGATCCTTCCTCCCCTCAAGATCGATCAAATTATCGACGCTACCGCAGGACACGATCCATTGTGTTTCTCGACGATACTCCGCTACCACCAAATTAAGATGGCAGAGCTGCATCAAGCTGCAACGGCATTCATCACACCATACGCCCATTCTCGCTTCAACACAATGCCCTTTGGGCTCAAAAACGCCAAGAACATATCATCAAGATGATTCGTATACATGTCCGCAAACCAGATCGGCAAAATAGTAGAGGCATACGAGACGATGTGGTCACAAATCCAAGCATGTCGAAACCCTAGTCGATTTACTTGAGGCTCACATTCGATAATCTCCAAACATATGACATCAAGCTCAACCCGAAAATGCGTTTTGCTGCATCACCGAAAGCTCTTGGGCCTCATTGTATCCGGTAGAGGAATTGAAGCAAACCCAGCCAAGATCCGAGCTCACACAATTGGATATCCCCAAAGACCTCAAACAAATACAAAATTGATCGATGCGTATGCTCTAAGCCGCTTTATCTCCCGCTTAGGAGAAAAGGCATTACCCTTTATCGCCTCCTCCCAAGACCAACACTTCGAGTGGATTTGATGCCGCCACGGTCGGACTCAAGAAATCAAAGCCATATTGGCAACAACTGGTCCGCCGCTACCAACATGGGCGAACCAATGCTATTATACATCGTAGCAACCCATCAAGTTGTAAGTGCGGTGCTCGTTGTCGAACGAGAAATGAGCGGACACAAGTTCCCTCCAAAACCAGTTTACTACGTGTCCACCGCCCTAACGCCATGCAAGTCACGGTACCAAGATTATCAAAAGATAGCATACGCAGTGTTCATGGCATCCCTAAGCTGCGACACTACTTCCAAGAGTGTTCGATAACAAGAGCCTCAAGTACCTCTTAATGACATTATAAACAATCATGACGAATGGGTCGGATTGCTAAATGGGCCATTGAGCTCCTCCTGCTCGACATAACCTACAAGCCACGGCGAGCTATTAAGTCGCAAGTTTTGGCTGACTTCATCGTCGAATGGATCAAGTTTAACTCCCTAAAGAGTACGGCGATATTCCAACCGATCATGCACTTCGACGGCTCCAAAATGTTGGTCGGCTCGGGGTCAAGCGCTGCTCGACGTCCCCAACCGAGATACAGTCCAATACGCATTTCAAATAATGTACACGGACTCCAACAACGCAGTCAACACGAGGCCCTTCCACACGGTCTCCGGATGGCGCTCCATGGGCATTCGACGCCTAGAGGTGCGCGATTCAACCTCACGATATCCCAAATAAATGGGGACTTTGATGCCAAGGATCCAAAATGGCAGCTTATTGCAATGCCGCCCTAAAAATGTTAGCTCGGTTTGAGGGGCTCAATTTCACCATATAGCCCGGATAACAACCAAGTCGCCAGACGTGTTGGCACGCATTGGCAAAGCGATGCCCCCCCCCAACATCTTCCTAGAGAGGCTTTTCAAGCCATCCGCATTATGGGAGGGAGAGTCCGGAAATAACAACCCGGACCCAACTACAATGCCCCACACCAACTTTCGACATAGTTGGTGGTCCCGCCAACTAAATAACACCGCCGCCTCACGCAATAATGGCAGTCATTGCCTGCGGATGTAACCATTCCTAGCTTACCTAACTAGGCAGGAACTTCTCGAGGACTAAAACGAGGCCCGCTGCATAGTGCGGGCGGTCTAAAGCCTATAAGGTCCATGAGGGAGAGCTTTATAAGAAAAGCACAACCGAGTCCTTCAAAGGTGTATCTCTCAAGAGGAAGGGCGGAATCTCCGGCTGAAATTGTAAGTGCATCTAGTGCCCCTTAGTGATTTTGGTGTATTGAAGACTTATAGGTTAAGTAACTGATGCGCTTGTAAGTGTACACAGTGTCTATAAGTCTATGAGGAGTTTGATATTTACAAGGAAAGTAGACCCTAAAATGAATTTCTTCAATCAAGAATTTGATATTCAAGACTTTTCAAGACTTTGAAAGTGAAGAAATTGGTGTGATTCTCAAGACTTGGTAATCGCTGAGGAATATGAAGCGTGAAGACTTTTGTTTTCGTAGTTTCATTTTCTTTCTTGAGTCATAGGAAACACCGATCGTTAAAGGGGGTCGAGGAAATACTAAGGAAAAATTTCCATTTGATGCTCAACTCAAAATCCTCACCTACCAATCCCTTCGAGTGAAGCCTTTGAAATCTCATACAGCTTCATCAATTTCTTCAAAGGATGAGACGAAGTTCTTCTAGTCACCGAGGAATTTGTTCGATCGAGGAGTTAGGAATTCGCCAAAGGCGAATTGCCTACACAAAGGAGGAACATGATAGCCCCGAGGAATTTGATGTTCCAATTTCCGATCGCTGTTGTGTCATGCGCCACCGTCCCCAAAATATCTCCACCTAACGGTCATATCATTTAAGGGCATTTATGTCTTATCATGTCGGGCTGCTCCCTAGGCTATAAATAGCCGCCTCTACAACCACTAGTTGGTTGGCTGCTCCGAGAGAACTTGACACTTGTCATTTGAGAGCAACCCATCCTCCGAGGACTTTGAGCGAAAATCATCAAGTGAGGAAAACCCAAAGTGAGGAAAACCCAAAACCAAACCCCAACAAACCCAAAGTGATTGAGCATCATCAAGAAATTGATCCCACGTGGATCCGACGCTTTTACCTTTGAAGACTGTGCTTCTTCCAGACGGTTAGGCGCCACGGTCTAGAGCATCCAAGAGGAATTGTGGATCGCCGAGTGACCAAGTATGTGAAGGTTTGAAGTCGCTCAAGACTTACCACGAGTGATTGGACGAGGTCTGCGTGGCCTTAGTTCAAGGAGAATACGGTGAGGACTTGGTGTCCCGAGCTGCGTGCTCGAGATCGGGTGTCCGGATCATGTGTCCTCGAGTTTAAATACTCACCGCTCCAACCAGACGCATAACCGAGACAGCAGCTTGAACTGGTCTACCAAATCATTGTCTTCACCAACCTAATCGGTTCTATTTCCTCAACCCTTTCATTTCCTCATTCTTGTGTTGAGTGTTTGTCATATCTGTGTTTGAAGACTTTGATCAAGACTTCTCAATTTCCTCGCTCAATTTCTTCACCTGCTTGTCTTCATCTTGTGTTATCCTCGTGATTACGCTTTCAGACTGTGATTGTCTTCATTTCATCATGATGACTATGCTTGTAATCTGCTATGCTTACTTCGAGTACTTATTCCGCTGCATGTATTTCTTCGCTAAGGAATTTCCTCACGAGCAAATTCCTCATGAAGAATTTGTAAAATTCATAAAATCGCCTATTCACCCCCTCTAGTCGATATAACGACTTTCAATTGGTATCGAGCAAGGTACTCCCTTGTTCGTGTGATTTTGGTTTAACCACCGAGTTTTAGTTATGTCGACCGCAGTATGAAGAAAGTGACATGCCCTATCTTTGACGGTCACGATTATCCCAAGTGGAAGGCCATGATGAGGAAGCTACTCATGGCAATGGACAAATGAGTGTGGACCGCCAACGAAATTGGCCTCACCGATCTATGCAAGGCGGCGAACACCGATGACATTCGCAAGTTCACTCGACTTGACATCATGGCTAAGGATATCATCTGCTCTCGCCTATCTAGAGATGAATTCAAGCGCATTATGCATCTTTGCAATGCGGTTTATCCGGGACCGAATCTCGATGTTTATGAAGGTCATCGAACTCATTATGATTCCTGGTTTGAGGACTTCAAGGAATCTCTCAAAACGATGACTTTCGAGCCGTAATCATCATCATCCGTGATTATGCTTCATGGCAAAAGGTGCCAAGGTACTCAATTACACCTCCTCCGAATCTAGTGAAAATGAATCGATGAGGATCTCAAGCCCAGCTACTCTAAACTTGCTAAGATTGCTATAAACAACAAAGGGCTTTTGAAAAGGTTCAAAACATGCTAGATAAGAGTGATGATATGTTAGGTGAAGAAATGGATCGCACTCAAGCCCCGATCGAAAATCTTCAGAGAGTTCGCCTAGATTTGACAGCCTTCAAGGTCATCATAACACTCTCTTATCTCGATCATGAGAAACTTTCTTATGAATTTCTTCAAAGAAAGCAAGATCTTGAGAAGCTAAGAGCGAGTTATGAAGATCTTCGTAAGGAGCGCGATTCATTACTTGCTCAACAAATCAGCGCTTCTCAAGAAGAATTTGTTCCTCCATGCTTAAAGTGCATTGAACGTGAATCGCTAATTCTTCACCGAATGTTCAAATGCTTCAACTGTTATAAATTCTTCACCGCCTCGCTATCACTAATTCCTCATCCGAGGACATTGCTAGTATCACCGACGATGCAGATCGAAGGAATTGTACATGACAGTATGTACAAAAGCCTCAAAGGGCATCGACTTTGTGATGTGCTTAAAAGCAAATCCTCAACAGAAACCCTAGGAAAGAGGGTATTGCCTTTGAGAGGAAACTCAATGTCGATGGAACGATCGAAGCCCGAGCAAGATCCCAAAACCTCATGGGTTGCTGCAAAGGGACCTCCAGCTTGATCCATCTACCTTATCTGGTTTTACATGTGAATTTCCTCATTTCGATGATGAGTCATTTGACTCAAACTATAAACTGTTCAAAAATCAGAATGGTGAAGTATTTGCTAGATATGTTGGCACTAATCGCAGAACGGTCCCCTATGAAGAAAATCTGGGTTCCCAAGAAATGTCTTGAAAGTCTTCGTGAATGTCCTCATGACACCACCTATGAAGAAAAGGAACCCCAGATCAAATTCTTCATATGGACCAAATTCTTCATATGGATCCAAGTCCTCATATGGACCAAATTCTCACGTGGATCAAATTCTCAAAAGGATCAAAGTCCTCATATGATTATCATCGTATAATAACTCGCTTCGCAGGTAGAGCTAAGGGCTATGAATATGTGCATTATTCTTCAAACCAATATGTTCATAAGTCCTCAAGAATTTCTCCGCTTATTCATATGCTTACCCTAACCCCTCTTATGTGAAACGAAATGGTTTGGCCTCTATGCCACCATTCTCATATGGTGCTCGCAGAATGATGAACTCTTTGCCACCCCTTCGATGTGGGTGGTGAAGAAAAGAACTAATCTCTTCGCAGGGTCAGTCTCCGTGACGTGCCTCAACGCTCAAGAATTTGTCGGGGCCCGACAAAATTGCTCGAAGGACGCAGATAATCATGATGAAATGAACTTTCATTTCACACGCCCTCATACCGCTTATCTAAATATCGATCGATGAAATTCATCCGATGAACTTGATATCATATTCTTCACCGATGAAGTATATGAGATCGTAAGTTGTACTAATTCATCCGCAGGATGATCAACCCAAAGCCACCGAGTGGGTTCTCGATAGTGGATGTACAAATCACATGACCGGTGACAAGAATCTATTGATGGATGCTCCCTTATCACCGCCACATCTCAAGCATATCATCTTGGCCGACAAAGGCAAAAGTCGTATTGGGACTTGGTAAGGTTGCTATCTCTAAGGACATGCACATGGACAAAGTCATGCTTGTTGAGTCTTTAGGATATAACCTCATGTCAGCCTCAATGCTTTGTGATCTTGATATGGTTGTTATCTTTGGCAAGTATCGCTGTGTTGTGATTATGGAAGTCGACAATTCCAAAGTCTTCAAGGCTTTAGGAGAGGAGACTTGTATATTGTTGATTTTTCCACAGACCACAACCAGCCGTGGTGCCTACTTGCAAAAGCTTCGTATAGGCTGGCTATGGCATCGATTTACTTGGTCACGCAGGCATGAGGAATTTGCACACGCCATGAAGAAGAAGCATGTCATTGGCATTGAGAATGTCAAATTCTCAAGGATCACTTATGCGGAGCCCGTGAAGCTGGAAAATGACCAAGGCCAAGCATCCAAATAAGACTATCATGACCACTACTCGCCCCTTCGAATTGCTTCACATGGACCTCTTTGGTCCCAATCATTACTCATTGTCACTAATGAAGCATCACTATATGGCTTTGTTATTGTTGATGATTACTCGCTACACATGGGTACACATTGTTACTTACAAAAATCAAGTGCAGGAAATCTTCAAACGATTTTCCTCGAGGGCTTCAACCAACTTTGGTGTGAAGATCAAGCACATCAGAGTGACAATGGAACTGAGTTCAAGAATTCGGACTTGATGATTATCTTGATGAACTTGGTATTACTCATGAGTTATCTGCCCTTATACTCCTCAAAGAAATGGCGCCGTGGAGCGCAAGAAATGTAACTCTTGTTGAGATGGCTCGACTATGCTTGATGAATACAAAACGCCTAGTCGCTTCGGATTGAAGCAATTGACACCGCGTGCCACATCATCAACAGAGTATATCTTCACAAATTCTTCAAGAAGACTGCCTATGAACTCCTCACCGACAAGAAACCCAATGTGTTATTTCAAAGTCTTCGTGCTAAATGCTGGATTAGAGATCCTCACCACCACTCTAAATTTGCAACCAAAGCACATGAAGGTTTTATGCTTGGTTACGAAAGGACTCGCGACACCTACAGAGTCTTCAACATCGCACTTCACAAGATTGTTGACATCAGAGATGTGCGGTTCGATGAAACTAATGGCTCGCAAAGAGAGCACCTACCTTCGTGTTAGATTAACCAGACCGAGGATTCTATCAGTTCAAGGCAACCGAGGATGTCATTCCCATCAAGAAACTGTCAAGAATTCATTCCTCGACGCCAAGAACGCCGAAATGATGCACCAAGATAATGTCAAGAAAATGGTGCCGAGGAAAATGATCAAATTCCTCAAGACAACCAGCTCATCCTCGCTGCAAAAAGAAGTGCAAGTTGACAAGATCATCGATGACATTGAAGCGCCAGTCCTCTCACTCGCCAAAAGCTTCACATTTATCTAACTTTTGTGGGCACTATGCTTTTGTCTCTATCACAGAGCCCACTAAGGTAGATGAAGCATTTCGAGCCGAATGGATTCAGGCCATGCAAGAAGAATTACATCAGCTCGAGCTCAACAACGTGGGAACTGGTCAAACGCCCGATCCTCGCAAGCATAATATCATTGGCACAAAGTGGATCTATCGCAACAAGCAAGATGAAAATGGTCTTGTGGTGAGGAATAAGGCACGACTAGTAGCTCAAGGCTACACGCAGTTGAAGGAATTGATTTCGATGAAACTTTTGCACTGTCGCTAGACTTGAGTCTATTCAAGATATTACTCGCCTATGCTAACCATCACAATATCACTTTATATCAAATGGATGTGAAAAGTGCATTCCTCAATGGTAAGCTTGAGGAAGAAGTATATGTTGCTCAACCCCTGTGTTTTGAAGATCCAAAGAATCCTCGACAAAGTCTTCAGACTAAATAAGGCCCTCTATGGTCTCAAGCAAGCCCCTCAAGTGGTATGATACATTGAAGGAATTCTTCGTGAAGAATGGCTTCACACCCGTTCACTCGACCCTACTCTCTTTACTAAATCATATGATGGTGAACTGTTTGTGTGCCAAATATATGTTGATGATATTATCTTTGGTCAGATCGACCAACGTTATAGTGATGAATTTGTTTATATGATGAGTGAAGAATATCAAATGTCTATGATGGAGAGTTGAAATTCTTCTTAGGTCTTCAAATTCACAACAACACAATGGCATATTCATATCTCAGAGAAATACCTCAAAGATGTCCTCAAGAAATTCGCATGCAAGATTGCAAAGGCGCTAAAATTCCTATGCCCACAAATGGCCATCTATGCAATCGATGAAAATGGTATTGACTTCGATCACAAGGTATACCGCCCATGATTGGTTCTTTATTGTACTTATGTGCATCTAGGCCAGATATAATGCTTAGTGTTTGCATGTGTGCCCGATTTCAAGCTACACCAAGGAATCACACCATAAGGTCTGTGAAGCATATTCTTCGATATCTAGCTCACACACCAACACTAGGATTATGGTACCCCAAGGGCTCTACTTTTGATCTCATTGATATTCGACTGACTATGCTGGTGATCGTGGATCGCAAGTCAACATCCGGTACTTGTCATTTCTGACGATCTTTGGTCCGTTGGTCCTCAAGAAACAGAACTGCAGATCACCGTCCATCGCGAAGCTGAATACATTGCTGCTGGCTCGTGTTGTGCTCAATTACTATGGATGAAGCAAACCTCAAGGACTACGGCATCAACGTGAAGAATGTGCCTCTCATCGTGACAATGAGAGTGCCATCAAGATTGCTCACAACCCAGCTTCAGCACTCAAGACAAAGCACATTCAAATTCGCCATCATTTTCTTCGTGATCATGTGTTGAAGGGCTTACATCTCCATCGAAAGCACGTGAAGATCAAGAACAGCTAGCTGATATCTTCACTAAGCCCTTGGATGAGAAGAGATTTAGCAAGTTGCGTGTGAGCTAAATATCTTAGAATCTTCGAACGTTTTTGAAAAGGCACACATCCTAACACTCATGCAAAATTGATGACTTAGATGTGCAACACATGAAGAAACGTTTTTCTTCAATCAATGAAGAATAACACTCTAAGTGTGAAGAAATTAATGAAGAATTTGATTCTCAGAACCCTACGACAATTGTACACGGTGTCTGAAATCATCATTCTTATACGGTGGGTCACGCCACCACCAAAGTTGAAAATCTTCAATTTGAGTTTTTCCTCAATTTTTGAAATTCTTCAATTTTTGAAATTCTTCAGTTTTTCAAATTCTTCAGTTTTTCAAATTCTTCAACTTTGCAAATTCTTCACTGCTTCGCTGCCTTTCTTCATTGGCTATATATATATATGGATTTATGTCCTCTACAAGATTCACTTATGGCTATTTCTTCAAGTCGCTTTTTCGCTAAGTGAATGTGATCGACCCTTTCCTCTATGCTATACTCAACCCAATCCATTCACAAATTCTTCATGTGCGTTCTACTTTGAAACTCGCTCAAATTCTTCATCGTGTCCTTGATAACAAGAAATTGCGAACGGAACTTTTAAAACGAATCTTATCCAAACTTCGATTTTACCATTAAACTGCTCCGCATCCCACGATGCATTATTATATCCACCCACGATCGCACACGATCTCCACTACATCAGACGTGGTGACACATGTCGTGAGAAGGAAGCGGTCAGGCATGTTCGTCCTAAATCTTCTGGACCAGCCGCTTTTCACCGTGGCTATAAATACCCTCTCTCCTTCCTCACTCTTTTACTCGCCGATCTCTCTCCCGCCGAGCTCCTCGAAACCCTAGCGCCGCCGCTACTCCATCGTCGCCGGTGAGGAAAAGCTTCACCGCTTGACCTCTTCGCCGACGATCGCTACCGATCGTGGAATTTCTTCACTCCGCCCGCCAGTAGCTGATTTCTCTCGCCAAGTTAGGGCGGAGAAGATCTGAACGATTTAACTTCTCAACTGTTCATCTCAGTTCGTCGTGTTCTTCACTTCGTAAATTAAAAGTTACTTTTATTTACTCGCTTTGATTCTCAAATTTTCTTCAAATTCTTCAAAGGTGTTTATTTCAAATTCTTCACACATATGAACACCTCAAATCTCTTGACTCATTTCTCTAAGCTATGATTTTCTTCAAGATTCCTCAATTGTGTGGATCTTCGATCTATACAACTCGAACCTAAGATAAAGAACGCTTATTGAAATTCTTCAAGGCTCATCCGTCAAAATCCTCAAACTTGTTCTTTTGAAAACCCTCCGAGAACGATATGACCTCTTCAAATTCCTCGCACCTATACTCTGCTCACAGTACAAATGTCCGCCGCTGAATCCCTAGGTTCTCATCAACTTAACTCATTTGCAGCTGCCTCAAGAAAACTGCACACTTCTTCAGAGAACTCAATTGTTCAATTTCCTCACCAAGAAAATGGCGATGGCAAGAAGCCGCAGAAGGAGGAAAGAAACCGAGGTCATGACAAGATTCAAATCCTCGAAGAAATATATGCCGACTATTGCACACCGATGAGGAAAACAAAACCAACGCAAGGTGCGATTCGAAAATTGAACGGAGATGGGCACGGAATGGAAGGAATACCGCTATGTTACACCCAAGTACATGAAGAAATTCGCTAAATCCTCCATGCCCAAGAGCCCTTTGGCACCAGTGCCAAGTAGCTGATCCCACTAGCGCCAAACGCGTGAGGACTTTCCGAGGAATGGGCTAAACGCCAAGCTGTTGGCTAAGCAAGCAAAGGAAGCGTGAAGAAATTCAATGAGGATTCTGCCCGCCGCACATCGAGGTCTCGCCAAGCCAAGAAATCGATGCAAAAGAAGTCCGCCTACAAGCCAAGTGCTTCATCATCTATGCCCTCACGCCAAGTTCCTCAAAGAGCTCCTACCAGCAAATTCTCAAGAACAAATTCTCTCACGCTGCTATTCCATCAAAGTCCTCACCTGCTCCGCCCAAGCCTTCGCCCAAAGCACTGCCACTTGTCAAAGGATGCTGGATTTTCAATTGCCTCGTGCACCTCTCGCAAATTCTCACTGCTTTCAATTCTTCATCCGCCCGACGCTGTCAAGACAAAAGCTATAGTGGACGTGGTCCTCGCCTAGCCCAAGGAAGAAACAGCTTGTCGTCCATGTGCTCTTCGATGATGAGGCATCCGATGAAGAACTTGAAGAAATCATCGAGACCGCTGCTAGAGCTGCAAGAGCCAAGGGAACAACTGTGCAACGCTTTTGGACCCAAGAAAGTCCTCGATTTCATCGACCGCACAACGATCCAAATACCCTCTCGCTCGATCTTCCTTTGACACCTGGTCAAAGTCATATGTTGACTCATTTCATCGCTGAAGAAAATGGAAGTTCGAGAAGGTGAAGGAAATCAAGAAGGCTCAATATAAGAAGGAGAGGTTTCAAGAAAATGTTGTCAAGATGACACCGAGGAACTTCTTCAAGCCCAAACTGAATTCAAAACCTCAAGAAGAACTTTGATTCATTCTATGCTGAGTGGAAAGGAGTCAAGACCAGATTCGCTGATCCGACGAAGAGAATCACTCTGTTGCTGCTGCTGCAACATGAACTCCTCAGTCAAGCATCCGCTCAGCCTTCAGAAGAAAATGCCAAGCAACGCCAAGCTCACCGCTGAAGAAAATTCTGAATCCAGGCTGATGAAGTAATTCCAGCCACCGAAGAAATCGCCAGGCACCCACTAGTGGTGCGCTCAAGAAATTGCTCCTCAAGAAACTGCTCCAAATTCCTCACCTCCTCCCGCACCAACCCCAGCTCCAATTCTTCCATCTGCTTGGATGTGAAGAAACCAAGGCATGGAACGAGCTGCTGTGAAGAAGAGAAAAGCATCACAAGGCCGATTCTTCGATCGCCAAGAAATTGAAGCCTATGACCAGCTCGCTGAAAACCCGATTGATGCTATTCCTATTTCCTCCATACCTTCAAAGGAAGTGGTTCCTTTGGAGAAGAATATGAAGTGCCAACCGGATCTCGATGAAGAACATCAATCTCCGTCTGCTCGAGAAAATTGATGAGGAAATTGAAGTGGAAGCAATCCTTCAACCCCAGCCATTCCTCATCGCATCAAGAAATTCCTCAAGATGGTGGTGAGGAAATTGAAATGAAGATGTGGATATTGATGCACCACTCCAAGAATCAATGATGATTTTGGGAAAATCAACATCCCAATACTCCGCCTTCACCCCGCTTCAACAAGTTCCTCACTCCCCGCACAGATCGTCCAGATCGACTCAAGAAAATCAACCCACGAGTCCGTGCATGAAGAAATTCCAGCCACTAGCGTGAAGAAAACTGCCGCTGCCGCTGAAATTCCTCGATCGCATGTTGAGGATCAAGAATTTCCTCAAGTCAAGAACCTGAACTTACCATTCCAGAGGTGGTGATGCAATTGATCGACACCCTCCGCCAAATGTAAGAATCCGCTCTCGACCAAACAAAAGTTCAAGGCTGAAGATTTCTTTGTCGAGCATGTGTTCTTCATCAATACAATCCTTATGACTCGCCGGATTAGGAAGAGGCGCTCGACTGCCACCAAGCAAACTTCTATTCCTCGGTGCTTTTCAACAAGGACAAAATCTTCGATCATGCTCATATTCCTCATGTGGATATGGAGTCGCCGCCGGCTTTGAGCCCGCTTCTAAGTGTTCTTCACGATGCGTGTCTTCTCAACTTTTGCACCGATATATGTGATTGGAATGAAGAGCTAATTCTTCAGTTCTATGCAACACTTCACATCACCGGAGACGTCAAGATGTGACTTCATGGGTCTTGGATTGATGACCGAAAATACCCACTACAAGGCACCAGAAGTGAATTGCTTCGCGTCTTCCACTCAGTCCTCCAGCTTGACGGTGCACGTCCGATCTATGAAGAAAAGGAACTTTCAAATCACTATATGCAAGTGTTGATGAAGCCATTGAAACCAAGGCAAGCTCCAAGGACCAAATTCTCGTCAAGGAATTGCTCTATGTGCCTCTAATAGCCTATCGAATTTTGTCAAGACTATGAGTCCTATCAAGGGCCACGACTCAATGATGAAGAGGTCGCTGGCATCATGAAGAATATGCTTTTCAACATCATCCATGGCGCTCCCGCCAATTTCCATGATTTCTTCATGAGGACTCGCCAACATTGCCATGTCACCTTTTGAGTCAAGCCTTATGCGCCTTTGGATTATGAGATTCATCAGTCAAGATCTTCACCAATTACAAGGTCGACACTTTGAACCACCGCAGCTACCGCCTCTATTGAAGTCCTCAAACGGCCAATTACCTCACCGATGAAAAGGGAAAGGCTGCTGCTGTGATAGATGAAGGCATTCGCCCATTGATGGACAGCCAAAGCAAAGATCTTACTCCACCAATGATGACTCGCCACCCATGACTCAAAGAAGAAATACCTCGCTTAAGCATAGTCCTCAAGCTATCAGACCTGTGGTGATGACCGATCGTGAGTTACTCCTCGCCTTCATCAAGGTTGATCGCAATCATAAGTGGGTCAAACGCCGCTTGGTACTATTCTTTACAACATGACTTCAACTCACAATGCAAAGAAGAAAACCACTACTATCTTCATGAAACCTTCAAGCGCACTGGCTGTTCTTCACATGTATACAATGAAGAAGAACTGAAATCAATGGGACTCAAGGAAGAATTTGACTGGTCCGCACCTCCTCCAAGAAATTCAAGAAGGTCAAAGTTCCTTCCTTGGTGGCTAGCTCCTATTCTTCATCTCGCGACATCGATGAAAATGAAGATTTGGAAGACATCGCTGCTGGTCCTACTCAACGAACAACCCCGATAATGTCAAGCGCCCGCCTTCAACTTGAATTTCCTCAAGAGCGTTAGTCCTCGCCGATCCTTTTGGTCATTCGATGACAAAGGGGAGAAATTTGAGTTAGTCTTCGCCGGTCTCGCTTTTGTCTATATACAGTATTTTATTAAGTTACAACTCGCTCTTCCAAACCTTTATTGGATTGAGTTGTAATCTTAAACCCGATGGTGCTTTGATACTTTGATGCATTATGCTTTTGCTCGATTTGAAGTAGTTTTGATACTTGTTATGCTCTCGATCCAATTTGGCCTTTGGGCTCGATACTCTTTTGTGTGTTACATTGCATAACATCAAGCACCATATTTCATCATGCATTTCAAATTCTTCATACTATATGTTAAATGCGTATGAATTACAAGATATAGGGGAGATCTCCATGATTCATTTCTCAAATGTGCATTGCCTCAAAAGCAAATTCCTCACTATGCACATCTTCGTGGGGAGTTCTTCTATATCTTGCAATCAAAATCCTCATTATCGTGATTTACACTTCACATGTTTATCCTCGTTGAAAACTTAACCTATGTTGTCATCAATCACCAAAAGGGGAGATTGTAAGTGCATCTAGTGCCCCTTAGTGATTTTGGTGTATTGAAGACTTATAGGTTAAGTAACTAATGCGCTTGTAAGTGTACACAGTGTCTATAAGTCTATGAGGAGTTTGATATTTACAAAGGAAAGTCGAATTCTAAAATGAATTTCTTCAATCAAGAATTTGATATTTCAAGACTTTCAAGACTTTGAAAGTGAAGAAATTGGTGTGATTCTCAAGACTTGGTAATCGCTGAGGAATATGAAGCGTGAAGACTTTTGTTTTCGTAGTTTCATTTTCTTTCTTGAGTCATAGGAAACACCGCATCGTTAAAGGGGGTCGAGGAAATACTAAGGAAAAATTTCCATTTGATGCTCAACTCAAAATCCTCACCTACCAATCCCTTCGAGTGAAGCCTTTGAAATCTCATACAGCTTCAATCAATTTCTTCAAAGGATGTAGACGAAGTTCTTCTAGTCACCGAGGAATTTGTTCTCGATCGAGGAGTTAGGAATTCGCCAAATGTAATTGCCTACACAAAGGAGGAACATGATAGCCCCGAGGAATTTGATGTTCCACTTCCGATGCTGTTGTGTTACGCCACCTGTCCCCAAAATATCTCCACCTAACGGTCATATCATTTAAGGGCATTTATGTCTTATCATGTCGGGCTGCTCCCTAGGCTATAAATAGCCGCCTCACAACCACTAGTTGGTTGGCTGCCCGAGAGAACTTGACACTTTTCATTTGAGAGCAACCCATCCTCCGAGGACTTTGAGCGAAAATCATCAAGTGAGGAAAACCCAAAGTGAGGAAAACCCAAAACCAAACCCCAACAAACCCAAAGTGATTGAGCATCATCAAGAAATTGATCCCGCTGGATCCGACGCTTTTACCTTTGAAGACTGTGCTTCTTCCAGACGGTTAGGGCCACGGTCTAGAGCATCCAAGAGGAATTGTGGATCGCCGAGTGACCAAGTATGTGAAGGTTTGAAGTCGCTCAAGACTTACCACGAGTGATTGGACGAGGTCTGCGTGGCCTTAGTTCAAGGAGAATACGGTGAGGACTTGGTGTCCCGAGCTGCGTGCTCAGAGATCGGGTGTCCGGATCTGCGGTCCTCGAAGTTTAAATACTCACCGCCCAACCAGACGCATAACCGAGACAGCAGCTTGAACTGGTCTACCAAATCATTGTCTTCACCAACCTAATCGGTTCTATTTCCTCAACCCTTTCATTTCCTCATTGTCGTGTTGAGTGTTTGTCATATCTGTGTTTGAAGACTTTGATCAAGACTTTCTCAATTTCCTCGCCCAATTTCTTCACCGTTTGTCTTCATCTTGTGTTATCCTCGTGATTACGCTTTCAGACTGTGATTGTCTTCATTTCATCATGATGACTATGCTTGTAATCTGTTATGCTTACTTCGAGTACTTATTCCGCTGCATGTATTTCTTCGCTAAGGAATTTCTCACGAGCAAATTCCTCCTGAAGAATTTGTAAATTCATAAAATCGCCTATTCACCCCCTCTAGTCGATATAACGCACTTTCGTAAATTCATGCCGGACTCGGTAGGCACCATGCCGCAGCCCGGCCCTTGTAGGCAAGGCCTTCCAGACAGATTTTATTGGCCGACGCCCGCAAGATGATGCTCAGACTTAGCCCAATGATGCGCGGTTGCCGCCTCTTTGCTAATCAAAGCCACATGCCACCCACCGCCTCAAAACTATACCCATCACCGCCCTTCGGTCCTGGGGTTTGACATGGTTGGACCCCTTAAAGGAGGAACCCACAAGCAAAATACCTATTGGTCATGGTGGATAAATTCACCAAATGGATAGAGGCCAAGTTCAGAAGACGGCTGAATCCGACCGTGATAGACTTCATATCGTGGGTAGTACACCGCTACGGCGCCCCCATAGCATCATCACTAATAACGGCACTAACTTCACAGCCGATGAGGTCAAACTCGTGCAAAAACATGGGCATCAAGCTCGACCACGCTCAGCCTATCACCCCAAACTAACGGTCAAGTCGAGCGAGCAAACGGTCTAATCATGAGCGGCATTAAACCTGCACTAGTGTGGTCCTCAAGGAATCTAACACGACCGGGTAGAGGAGCTCGACCAGACTGGGGCTGCGGACCACGCCAATCGCACTACCGGATTCACACCATTTTTATGGTATACGGCGCAGAGGCAGTTTTGCCCTGCGACATAATTCATGACTCACCGCGGCGCATGTACGAAGAAAGAGAAGCCGAGCTCGATTAAGGTGACAGCTTGACGCTTTGGAGGAGGAGCGTGACGTGGCAAAAGCTCGCTCCAAGATTCTATCAACAAAGAGGCTCAAGATATCAAAGCAGGAAGTACGGGCCAAAGCTTACAATGTTGGCTAACTAGTTCTACGCTCACGGACAAGAAAAAGGACAAACTCAAGCCCAAATGGGAGGGTCCTTCATCATCGATCAAGTCCCGACCGCGGAGCGCACTGTCTCATAAACACATTGATAACCGACTCGAGCCGAACCCATGGAACGCAGCTGCCTCCAAGATTCTACGCCTAGCGCCGGATTCTGAGTTTGTCTCCTTCCCCATCTGTATTTTATACTTTAAGTTGTCTTTATTTCTCCTTCTCCTCCCTTTTTCCGCCGTTAAAGGCCTGCTTATGCATTGTTCGACACACTTGACGCGCTATCCGCGCCATTATACTCGGGCTTTTTTAATGTAAGCTTATTTATACGGGCTTTATGCCCAACACATGTGTCACACTTCCGCATGTACCTTTTATTCACCATTATATGCACCGATATGACTTAAGTTTTGGCCAAGCTGGGTTGTTCGGCTCTCGTGCTTACCCCTCACGCTCCCGATTGTTCGGCTAGGTGGTAAAGGGAGCACCTCTCGCGATTGTTACTCACGGGTCACTTGGACGGTACCTCGACTGGTGAAGCCGAAAGCTAGCATTCTTAAGGGAATATTCGGTCGGTGAACTAAAAGATGATTTTTATTTTTCATTTATCTGCCCCAGATGCTTTTCTCGCTTTTTCGCAGTCCGACATGCACTTTAGGGCATGCCTCCTGTGGAAAGGAACCCCTAACGGAACTATTCTCCCCGAAGATGTTTCTTACTAACCATGTAATATAACATAACTAGTTGGGCACTTGTCCGATAAAGCACTCATGACCCCTACGCTCGGTCTCCACGCATGCCCCGTTTTTACATAACCGCGAGGGTATTCGGACACACTGGACTATTGGGTCCCGAGGTTGAAGCTTAAAAGGTCCGCTACGACAAACGATCTATAGTGTGGCTAGAAGGCATTTTACATGTCATTTTAAATTACATAGTCAAATTGACTGATTGTATTCCTCTTCAATGCTATCTAATAGGCTGTCTAGTTTACAGTCCCTGTGAGATCTCCTTCCCGTTGGGCCCCACAGGTCCGACCTTGGCCATGTGGTTTGGGTCCGCAGGTACCGCTGCCTTCACCATGGCCCAGCCTCCTCGGCACCTTGATGACAGCCGATATCTTCCATAGTCGGAAGCGCCACTGTTCCCTCAAGCTTCTCCGCAAGCTCTCCAAGGCCTTCGGGCAGGGAGATAGATGGACACAAGGCTCGGGCGGTTTTCATCACCCGCCAACTCGCTCGTGCAGCTGCAATAGCTCGAAGGTCACCCAGAACTGGCATTTCTCGCAGACGACCCGTGAGCATACCTATGCATATAACTCGTTAGTTGGCTTCCTCGCCAACTCTTTTTCAAAGTTCGCCAAGCATTTACTATAAATGTCGCGATGAAGTCGCCGATTCTCCTTCACGGAGTCCGATACCGGGCACGAACATCCTTAGTTCCTCACCCAGCTGGGTGTTGGCATCCCGAGATTATTTTTCTTGCCTCACCCTTGTAAGCACATTCTCGCCGCCTTCAACCGCGCGAAGAGCTGTTGTTTGTCCGGATCTAGTCCGCGCCATCTGCAATATTATTGTCGATTTACACACACGCCGCACTTCACAAACTACTTATGTTTTGAAGCATATATTACCATAGGGGGTCTATGTGGCTCCCCCTATAGCGGCTAGTGCGGCCTCAAGTTGGGCCTTGCATTCTTCAAGCCCCGGGACACGGGTATTCTTTTTGTAAGATCCTCAGATAACAAATGATCCTTAAATCAGTTATTCTAACTATTTTAAGTCTCGAGGGCTACCGCATATATAACCGCCAAATTTCTCACCAGATGTCCTTTACATATCGCCCGTGGCTCGCTTAGACCATCTTGAGCTACACGGAGGTGCGATCTCCGAATTGAAGGCATTCAATGCCTCTTGGGAGAAACATGTGTCACGAAGAACTGTCTCGCGGCGCCTGTGATTCATGGCGCCTCCACCTCGGAGTTGGTGGCGCATAACTGTCAAGATCCTCTCGTCGGAGGAGCGCACGATGCACGCCTCGTGCTCGCCTCCGCTTCGACCCGGCTTTGGAGCCCGGGTGGCGGAGGCTCGATTGGCAACCTCTCCGGACATTACTCGGCGAGCGCTTTTTCCCGAAAAGAGCACCAGCATAGTACGCCTTCCAGAATCAACTCGAATATGGTGACGCGCCATACCATTGCGGGCGGCGTTTCGATCCGACCGCACTTTTTAGATTCATAACAGACGCCCCTTATTGGCTAGTCAGCTGGCTCGGCCTCCGCCTCAAGGCACCTCTCGCTAAACACCATTGGTATACGGTGATAAAAATAAGCACGGATGGGTCATTATCGAGTGTTGGGACCTTGGTCTCGCCATTCGTGAGGCTGGAAGTATTCCGGTAATCGGCCGAATGGCAACCAAGGCGCTATCGATGCTCAATTGGTGAAATACCCCATCAATCAGCTCCACCAATATGTCCGGATCCTCTTGGAGGCCGGATCGAGGAGTCTTTCCGGATCCTCGGTTGTGGAGGTGGGCTGTTTATGTCTTTTACGGCTGGCGCAGTTCCTCGCGCCAAAATCACAAAATGAGATACCTAACCATGGGAATACGGATCGGATGTGCAAAAGAAATGTCCGCTACCCAGCTTCGAGGATTGTTCATAGAAAATCCGCTCGATGGACCGACGCGAGAAAATCTTCCTCTTCTCCCTTGTACAGCATGGACAAAATCTTCACCAAATCGGCGATCGATCCCGCCCCTTACGGCCATGACGGGTGGCATCGCCCTCCCGCTGAAATCCCACATGGGTGGCCTCTATATCGGAGCCGCCCGCACTTCAAGATAATACATGTGGCCATGACACCGATCATGGTCATCCGAATGAGCCAACAATCTTATTCGCCCATCGGGTAAAGGATGTCCTCGCTGCCTTCCTCCGGGGCTCATGGGCGCCAACTCAGCGCTTTCTTCAAAGGAGCATCATTGAACTCCGGAGACCGATCCAACAGATCCGCAGCAGACGCCTTCTATATAAAACCATTCAAGGCCAGTCTTCGGACGCCTTCTTAGGGGTTCCGGATAGATATCTGGTCCCGTGATGCGCTACAGCTCGGCCCGCCCACTTGATATATTGACCCTCATGAGAACGGGGTACAAGGCGAATAATCTCTTCCACAAAGGCAAAATGAGCCTCGATGCTCAAGAACAGTTTGCAAAGGGCCACAAGCCCGCGATGTGCAAAATGGAGGCAAAGCGAAGGTGGTGCAACCGAGGTCAGAGAACTCCAAGAGCCCCGGAGAAAAGGATGAATTGAAACCGAGTCCTCTTACTAGATAAGAGACAAAGCATACCCGCCTCCTTGAGAGGGATCGGGACACTCTCCGCTTGCTTTCCGCCTTATAGGTGGCGAGTCCGCTCGAACCGAACCATGAAGGCCGGGAAGAAATCCCTTGGTTTGAGTGTCACTAGCTCGCTATGGGATCGAGCATCTCTCCCACTTCAGCCGAGGGCCGGGAGCGCGAGAGGAGGAGCTGCGCCGACCGCCCATGATGGAATGGATTTTGTCGAGGCGCCCGATGAAAGCTCCTTGAGGGGGATGGTGTGACTCAGATCCGGGTCCTCGCCCTTTTATAGGCGGCTCACTTATGCAGCTAGGGGATAAGTGTAAAATACCCTAGCTTTGCATTCATTCGCACACGGAAGATGGCCATTATTGGGGAAGCCAAGGAGCGCAACATTTATTAGAAGTCGGACACTATTCGACAAATATATGGAATTTGGAGAAGAACCCGCCTCGCAATGCCGAAGACAAACTATGCGCCGGAATCATCGTCATTGAAGCCTGGTTCAGGGGCTACTGAGGGAGTCCTGGATTACGGGGTGTCCGGATAGCCGAACTATCACCGTTGGCCGGACTCCTGGACTATGAAGATACAAGATTGAAGACTTCGTCCCGTGTCCGGATGGGACTTTCCTTGGCGTGGAAGGCAAGCTTGGCGATACAGATATGTAGATCTCCTACCGTTGTAAACCGACTGTGTGTAACCCTAACCCTATCTGGTGTCTATATAAACCGGAGGGTTTTAGTCCGTAGAACGAACAACAATCATACCATAGGCTAGCTTCTAGGGTTTAGCCTCTCGATCTCGTGGTAGATCCACTCTTGTACTACCCATATCATCAATATTAATCAAGCAGAGTAGGGTTTACCTCCATCGAGAGGGCCCAACTCGGTAAAACATCGTGTCCCTTGTCTCCGTTACCATCCGCCTAGACGCACGCTCGACCCCTACCCGAGATCCGCCGTTTTGATGACCGACAACGCCCAATCAATAACGGCCCTTAATGGGTATAAAGTGATATATCGTTCATTACGCCGCCACCACGGGCCGTTAATGGGTGTAAAGTGATACATCGTTCATTGCGGGCCGCTTTCACCACGGCCGTTAATAGGCCAAGAGTTACCTAGGGCATCATATGGGCCGAAGACGCCATGGGCCATACATGGGCCGAAGTGAAAACAGTCGAATCATATTGATAGCCCAGATGACGCCATCGGGCCTAATTCGATAGGGCGAACGGCCTTGGGTTAGCGGGTCAGAATGGGCTATATTCGAACAGCCGTTAACAAAGCTTTCCATGGGCCGCCCGCCACCTCGACCAATTCAAACGGGCCGCCTTTTCACGTGAATGGGCCTCTGGCCTGCCACGGTCGACGATCATAGGCGCCTTCATTCAATGAGTGGATGACATCCGTCCCAACGATGAGTCGACACGCAGTTTCCTCCACCAATGATGATTTTACACGGAAAATCCCCATTGGTCGGGTTGTTAACGGGTTATCGGATCCAAAACTCAACCCGATAGCTTAACGGCGCTCCATTACGGTGGATGCCACGTGTCGGTCACCCTTGACGAAAGCACTTCGCGGACGCGCGATTTATCGTCATGGAAGTGACACTCCGATGATAATTTTGGTAATGTCATGGAACACTTCTACGACAAAGACGTGTATGACTATCTTGATTCTTCCATAAATTTGTCATGGATGTACATGCATGACAAAAAACGCGACCTACTGTGACAAACACGTATCATCACGGAAGTGTATTTTTTTGTAGTGTCAATAGGTTCATTTCTATTGTCTGTCTTCGAAACTCCCATGTTTTGAAGACTTCAATAAAAATCTCCTATTCACCCCCCCTGTAGTCGATAACTAGCACTTTCAGTGATCCTATCTTGCAAGTTATAGTCACCTACTACGTGTTATGATCTGGCAACCCCGGAGTGACAATAGTCGAGACACTTCTCGGTGATGACCGTAGTTTGAGGAGTTCATGTATTCACTAAGTACTAATGCTTTGGTCCGGTATTCTATTAAAAGGAGGCCTTAATATCCCTTAGTTTCCAATAGGACCCCGCTACCACGGGAGGGTAGGACAAAAGATGTCATGCAAGTTCTTTTCCATAAGCACGTATGACTATATTCGGAATACATGCCTACATTATACTGATGAATTGGAGCTAGTTCCGTGTCACCCTATGTTATAACTGTTGCATGAGGAATGCCATCCGACATAATTATCCATCATTGATCCATTGCCTACGAGCTTTTCACATATTGATCTTTGCCTCGTTACTTTTCCGTTGCCACTGTTACAATTGCTACAATACTACTACTATCACTTTTGCCACTGTTACCGTACTTCCATACTACTTTGCTACTAAATATTGCTGCAGATATTAAGTCTTTCAAGTGTGGTTGAATTGACAACTCAGCTACTAATACTCAAGAATATCCTTTGGCTCCCCTTGTGTCGAATCAATATATTTGGATTGAATACTCTAACCTCGAAAATAGTTGCGATCCCCTATACTTGTGGGTTATCAGGTCTTCATCTGGAGGTCCAACCCACACCATTTCTTGTTGCACTATAACCACTAGCGATGTCCATGATTTTGAGTTAGCCTCCTCTCATTCTCCAACTACAATGCTTGATGGTACATCTCTCAGTTCATCAACCCTGATCTTGACCATCAAGGCGGCTAGTACTTCTTGCTCTGTCCCAGAGGAGCAGTTGGCCAAAGCTTCTGACAAAATTAGCAATCTCGTGAATTTCTCTTTTATCAAACGGAAAGCCTGCAAGCAAAACCCAGATGTCTCTATTCATAGGAAGATTTCTCCAATTCAAACCCTGATTATATCTCTAGAAAATCACATGAACATCCCCAAAAACATGCGAGCTCTAAAGTACCATTGCATCTCTATCAAAAGGGGAGTTAAACCTAACATAAGCTTGTCCAAATGGCCAAGGGCAAATCTCTGAAAACCCTAAGTGCTTCACTTCTGTGATGAACTCCCCAATAAGCTGTCTCGCAGTAGGGAAATGAACCTAAATATTAGGCATTGGTATTATCGTGGTGATTGCCCATTCTTCATGCCTTGGGGCAATCGGTGCCGATATGACACGCATCCTCGCAGGCCTGCCTTCAACCTGGATCGCCTGGTGATGCAGCGGCAGGAACGGGGCTGGGTCGAAAGGGAAGTTCACCATGGCCGCAGCTGGGCTGGCTCTCCTAGCAAGAACAGAGGAGAGCTGAGAGTTTGGGGCGATGGCGGCTGTTAGAAGAGAGAGAGGTTTGGTGTGTTAGAAGAGAGAGAGAGAGAGAGAGAGAGAGAGAGAGGTTTGGTGGAATAGTTGTTGTATTGCTTGAGCCTCATGGGCATATATATAGGAGTACAATGATCAACTTGGAGTACAAGACAAGCCAGAACAAATCCTAGTCTATCTCGTCTTTCTTAATAATCAATAAACTCAACATCCCCCCGCAGTCACAATTGTAGCGACGTAGACGGTGAGACTGGAGAAGAATCTGAAGGCAAGCTGACGGACACCCCCGCCAATCGTAACAATCGATGCATCGCGGAAGTCGTGGCTAGAGTGGAAACCCGACGAGGTTGCTCAAGCAAGGCGGTAACCCTTTGTGCCGTTTGTCAAAGTAGCCGAGAGCGTAGGTGGTGTAGCCGTGGTCGAGGTTGCCGTGCGAAGAACACCGTGGTCGATATCGAGTCAGGGTAGCTGGGATCGAGGAAGTCGCCGTGGAGCCGCGGACGCAAGGGGGCGCAGAGTTAGCATGGGCACAGTGATGTCGAAGTAGTGGTGCGCTGGGAAGAAGATGATGTTGACGAGGCGTCGTGCCGGGTTTGCCAAACCCGGGGACACATCGTAGACGAAGGCACGCGTCCGTGTTGCCAGCACCGGGCATGCGTAGACGGACGAAGACGAAGTTGATGAAACACCACACCAGACTTGCCAAGCCTGGGGACACGTCGTGGACGAAGGCACGCTTCGGTGTTGCCAGCACCGGGCATGCGTAGACTGGGACCTGCATGAGCTGTACGCCATGTCGAAGAAGTCGGAGAAGCCAGCAGAGAAGGACTCGACAACGATTGCGGCGCCAATCGGCATGGGGCCGATGTCGCCCGCGGTTGTCGGAGTAGACGAAGTGGTCGGGGTAGATGACGGAAACGCTGGCGACGGGTTGGTGCTGGACGGAGACGAAGGAGGTGGACGGGCGGCGGCGGCTACAAGGGTAGCGGCGGCGGCTAAAGAAGAGCGGCGGCGGCTAGGTTAGGAGCAAGGTGGAGGTGCTCGAAGTAGGCGAAGAACCCTGACAGCGTGACGAAGACCAGCGCGGATAGTGGCGTTCCCGCGCTAAGGGAGACGGCGTGGTGCATACCACGGGAGGTCGACGCGTGGTGACGGCAGAGTGGACTGCGGGCCGCGACGCTATGGCTCAAAGGGGCAACGCAGTGGCGGCGGGCAGGTCGGGGCGACAGCGGGAAGACCTCAGGGCAGCGGCGGGGACCGCGGGCCGCGGCGCTACAACCCGAAGGGGCGGCGCAGCGGTGATGCGGGTCGGTGCAGCCGGGAGAAGAACCACTGGGCGGCGGTGCTGCAGCCCGACAGGGCGACGCAGCGGCAGCCCATTGCTCGATCGATAGAGGGGCGCGCTGAACTCGGGACGGTCTTCACGGGGCCTGCAGAGGCGCGGCAACCGACGGGCCAGGTCGGTCGCACGGCGTAGATGAGGCGGATCACGGCGGTAGGCGGGTGATCAATCCGATCGCGTGCGAGGTCGGGGACGCCGCTCGATGGAGGCGGGGTGGCGGCGGAGTCCGATATGAAGCCGGCGACGATGAACGGCGTGGGAAGACATGTGGACGAGCGCGTCAGCACCGGCACCCGGGCTGCCAAAGCAGCGCTGGCGCCCGGGCAGCAAGGCCGGAGCGGCCAACGAGGCAGCGGCGCCCAAGCTCGAGGCAGCCAACGGGCCTGACGCAGCCGGGGACGAGGTCGGCGAGGCAACCCGCAGGGCCACCGTGCTGACGCGGCAGAGGCAGGTGGTGTGGATCGATTGGCGGGCCGGCGCGCGAGCAGCGGCTATGATTGGCCGCTGGATGGCACGAGGCTGCCGAGTGGAGGCGATGCAGGTGTCCCGGTCGGAGAGGGCGGAGATGGTCGGCGTAGATCGACGGGCGGGCGGGCGCGCAAACGACGGCCGTGAGGGGCCACCTGTCGTGCGAGGCCGTCGGGTCGGTCAAGGAGCCGGCCGGTCACGACGGTGTCGGAGTAGAGGCGCACGGGGGGCGGCGGCGGGCGACGCAAACCGGTCAAGTATAGATCGGAAAAACAAAAAGGAAACGCCGATCAAGATGACCGGCAGGAGAGAGAAAAACCCGGAGCAAGGGCTTGGGAAAAGACTCTTTAGGGCAGCCGATCAACACGACCGGCGGACGAACCCTAGGTATGGGCGGCGCCTCCCCCGATGGCGGTCATGGAGGCCGACCGCCCCGGGGGCGACGTGCGGGTGCGGAAGCTGCGGCGGCTAGGGTTAGGATCGAGGTAAGGCTGATACCATGTTAGAAGGGAGAGAGAGGTTTGGTATGTTAGAAGAGAGAGAGGTTTGGTGAAATAGTTGTTGTATTTCTTGAGCCTCATGGGCATATATATAGGAGTACAATGATTAACTTGGAGTACAAGACAAGCCAGAACAAATCCTAGTCTATCTTGTCTTTCCTAATAATCAATATACTCAACAGCGGCGGAGGTGGCACAGAAGAGTCGCTGGGCAATGGCGTGTCGCGGGTGGACAAAGAGAACATATCACGTAACAATTGGAAGAGTTGATCGAGAGACTTCCTGGACTAGTGCCATGCCGCTCTCCCCCTCTCCTCCTCCTCCTCGTTCTCTCCGCCCCACCTCCCTCCTTCCCTCCCAGATCTAAGTGATTCTCCTCTCTCTACTTCTCCTCCCCTGCTTCCTCTGCTTTCTTTTTCGTTCGAGCGCTTCCAATGGATTCTCATGACACGCATATCCAGCTTCCTCACAAAGACCCTCTGGTCTTTGCGGAGGGTTTCAATCCTGATCCTGGGATTGAGATCAATATGCAAGGCCTTTCCATCCAAGATCCACAAGTTATACATATCCAGGCTCACCAACATCATTCAGATCCGGCCAAAGAAAAAGGTACTGATGCAGCTTACAATATCTTGATGAAGCTGGCTGTTACTGGAGGACAGCCAAGAAAACTCTCTCTCAGCGTAGTTCAGCAATCTATGGCCAGAGCATGGAGGGAGAATTATCAGGGTATATCTCAACTTTCAAGGTACATATTTGTGGCACACTTTCAGTCCTTGCAATCTGCTATGTTCGTGTTCACTAGGCAGCCCTGGAGTATGGGATCTGATAATTTTTTGATTGAGTTCATGGATCCTCAAGATCACAGTAAGGATATTCAGGATTATAAGTTCGACACCGTTTTCATTACTGTTCGTATTTGTGGTGTCCCTGCTCGTTTCCGTTCTCAAGAACTACTACTAAAGATTCTGAACACATTGGGCGAAGTTTCAGAATTTCATCCTTTTGTTCAAGCCATGCTTTCAGCAAAACCTGATTACATGTGGGGTACTATTAAGATGTCTGTCGCCAATCCTGTTAGAGATAAAATATGGATATCTTTTCCTGAGAATTTTGCATCCTGGGTCTATTTGTTCTATGAGAAGATTGGTAGGATTTGCACCTTTTGTGGTCAGCTGTTTCATAGCGTGCAACACTGTGACACTAGGAATAATTTGCTGATTTCTAGACATAGGCTAAACATTCAGTTACAACAAATTCCTGCGGCTAGATTTGGGCAGTGGATGAAAAAGATTGAGCTCATCCCAGCTGCTAATACTGAACAATCTCCTAAGAGTTTAGAATCTGTTTTCTCCACTTTTTCAAATCCTCAACTCATCAGGTTACAGAAACAGTCTTAGCAAGAAAGGCAAGATAGAGCCAAGACTATCTTGCCTTCTGACACTATTCCTCTTCAAGCTCAAAAAAATCAATTGGCAAATGTTACATTGCAAATCCACAGGGGAGATCACTCAGGTTCGCTTCCAGAAGGGATCCAGGGGAAGAACTAATAGCTTGTTCATCTTTCTCATGCCCATTGCACTACTGTTCATGCTCCGAGCGGTGCTCCATTGACTACAGTGGTGGCTGCTCCACCAAACACAGTTGTTACGGATGCGGAGATAACGCGGTGCATTTATGCGGGAGACAAGCTGATTGAAAATCGACCTCCTCTCGCAGACGATCGCTCCAAGTCGGCATCTGGTTCAAAGCGGCGAAAAAAACCAATGCACTCCATCAACTGATCCTGTTTTGGACCCTCGCCACCGCAGTGAGACGGACATTCCCAGACAAATTCATGGGCCACAGCTGGGCCAACAGCAGTACCAACCCACTCAAATATTGCAAGGACAGAAAGGTATTTGTATTCTTCAATCCACGGCTGCCTCTCCGTCTTCAACCTTGCACACCTCTCATCAGCCTAAACCAGCAAACCCCAATTCTTCCCCAAATCTGCTCAGTTTGCCTGCACACTATGCTCCTCTCACTTCTCAGAACCCAGCTATGCCTACTCTCACTGCCACTATGGAGAACATTTTTCCAATGCAGAGAGGCACCACTACTCTTTACCCTAGACCTTTGTCCTCTCCATCTTCCTCCTGGCGCAGACTCCCTTCTCCACCAAAGCTCTCTCCTAAACGACCTATTGCAGCCATTCTGAATCCCCCATTGCCGCCGTCGAAGCGTCTGGAGTTGACTGGCCCTTCAGATGCACCTCCTTCCACTCAGGAAGGCCCGGCGGTAGGCGGAGTTGTTGCGGGCGCAGTCCAAGCCCCCGTTTCGTCGTCGCTCGATCCCCTAGCTGGACCGGGACTGCTCGGATCGCCTCCGCCTGGCCTCGCCCCTCTTGCTCCTGCCTTCGCCAATCAAGCTGGGTCCTCTCCCCCTCTCCGATCTGGAGACCCAACAGGAAGCGCCCGCCTTGTCGCCGATTCCCCCTCCCGTCCCTTGCCAGAAACTCATATTACCAGATATTCATCGGTCGACAGGAGCCGCCGTCGATCTACAGCTTCTAGATGGGATGTTCCCCCAACTGGGACATCTGGAGGTATGCGTGCCTCTGTCAACCACTTTCCTCGCCGTTGCTATAGTGCTAACACTTGGGACCGGGAGGTTGTATCCAATCCGATGGTTGGTAGCAGTATGTTGTGCGGAAGCAGCAGCAAATTTGTGGTAAACTTGGATGTCAATCCCGCTGTTAACCAAATTAGCCTTACTGAGGAACAACGCAGAGAAGCAGCAGGAAGCTATGATCCATACCCAATTAGGACGCCTTCGCACTCTCTCAGTGCAGATGCAGATAGCTCTTACAAGGGTCCTATCTCTCCTCCTAGATATGATCGCTTCCAGTACATGGGTTTGGATGATGGTCATAGCCCATACGGCACCACAGGTCAAGCCCCCGTGGAAAATCAAGATAACACTAGCTCCACTCGCCAAGGTGTTCCGATCGATCTTCTCATTGGTCAGCAAGCAGATAACAATGGGGTTAGCAACATGGAAATTGGCAATCAAGGAGAGGATGGCATGGATTTCTCTCTTTCTTGGCAGCGGCGCATGGTTCTAACGTGCCTCATGAGACATGAAGGCAATAGCTTGGAACCGCCGAGGTATGGGCAGGGCCTTGGCAATGAAAGAATGTTATACCTTGCTAACTTGATGCGGTCTACTCGAGCTAAGGTAACATTTGTCTCTGAAATTAAATCTTCCAAAGTCCGCTCCATTGATCTTGTTAATAGGTTTGACGTGTCTAATGCTTTTGTTGTTCCTTCTAGACGCATCGCAGTGGTCTTTGGCTTATGTGGAACGATGAGATCAAAGTCACCGCTCATGTTGCCACTTTCCACTATATATTAGCTAATGTTATCCATGTAGCCTCCGGGGTCAATTTTTGTTTGATGTGTATATATGGTGACCTGCACCACAAGCGCACTTCGTCATCCGGGACCAAGTTGTCGCTTTTGTCTATGATAACCTAGGTAAACCCATGGTTTGTATGGGAGACTTGAACGACATCTTGTATGATATCGATGGGTGTAATGGCAATATTAACTACTATCGTATGCATGCTTTTTGTTCTCTTGTCAAAATTGTGGTCTGTTTGATATTGGTTATAGCGGTCCAAAGATACACTTGGCGTGGTAGGCATAACACTTCTAAACCCATTCACGTATCGCCTTGATCGATGTCCGTTAACTCTCGATGGTGCTCTTTTATCCCAACACTAAGGTTTTAAATCTGCCTATCATTCTCAAAGTGATCATGCCCCTATTTTAATTTCTACTGATGGTAATTTTGTGAGACCTAAACAAACTTTCAAATTTGAAAACTGGTGGCTTATGGAACAAGACTTCCACTCTTTCACTAAGAATGTTTGGAACAATGCTTCTCATATTTCTTTTGCAGCAAAATCTTCCTATCTTGCAGGATCTCTGAAAACTTGGTGCAGGAAGAAAAAACCACTTCAAAATGAGCTTTCGGCCTTGGAGTCAAAAATCAATGAACTGCAACAACTTCCTCTTCATCCGCAAAATCAAGATCTCCAATGTTCTCTTACGGCAAGGTATGAATTAACGCTTTCTAAGATTAATCAATATTATAAGCAAAGGAGTAAGAAGAATTGGGTTTCTAAAGGTGATCGTAATACTAAATTTTTTTCATCAGGCTATTATTAGGCGTAGAAGAGAAATACCATATGTTCTATTAAGGATGAACATGACCTCATTCACTGTAATCCTAAGCCATTATGCAAACCTTTGTGAACTACTTCAACTATATTTTTTCATCCCCTAATGTGAATGTTTGTCCACCTTTTCCTCTTCATCAGGGGTACAATCATAACAATGATCCTACTTATTACATTCCGGATAACGCTGAAATCTTGCAGATTCTCAAAGATATGAAGCTTAACGCTTCTCCTGGACCTGATGGTTTCAATGTTGAATTTTATTTAGCTACATGGGACTGGATTAGGGAAGAGGTAACTCAACTTGTTACTAATTTTTATCAAACAGCTACCCTTCCTTCTCATATTAATAACACCAATATTGCTCTCATTCCGAAGAAATTGGTGCCCTTGCTTCCTACTAATTACAGGCCTATTAGCCTTTGTAACGTGATTTACAAAATCGTTGCCAAGTCTTTGGCTAATAGACTTAAATCTCACCTTCCTGATTATATTGATCCTGCTCAACAAGCTTTTATTCAAGGTAGGCGTATTAGTGATAACATCATTATCACTCAGGAGATTGCTCACTCTTTTTCCCTTAAATCTTGGAATCACACTGCTTTCATTCTTAAAATAGATCTTGCTAAAGCTTTTGATCGTTTGGAATGGAACTTCATAGTTTCTGCCTTGACACGTAAAGGGTTGCATGGTCATTTTATTAATTTGATTCATGCTTGTATCTCCTCGCCTACTTTCTCTCAGGCTTATTAATGGTCGCCCTCTCAAAAATTTAAGAGCTCCAGAGGTATCGCATGTGGTTGTCCCATGTCGCCTTATTTGTTTGTTTTGGCCATTAATGAGCTCTCCATTATGTGAATGAAGCTTTGAGAGCCAATCATTTACAAGGTATTTCACTTGGACCAAATTGCCCTTCTGTGCATTCTTTGTTGTTTGCAGACGATCTCATTGTGTGTGGACAGGCCACTTGTCAGGAAGCTCAGGCTATGGCCAACCTCATTCATCATTTCTGTGCTAGCTCTGGTCAAAGACCCAATTGGAACAAATCTGCTATTCTTTTCAGTTCCCATGTTCCCCAACAGGTTATGGATGACATTAAAATCATTTTTCCAGTGGCTACCCTTGATAATAACTTTACTCACCTTGGTCATCCTCTCATCCTTCCTGCTAATAATAGAGCAACTACTTACAACTTTGTCTTGGGCAAATTTTTAAATAAGTTGCCCTCTTATAAAGCTAACATGCTCTCTCATGCTGCTAGATTAGAATTAATTCGCGCTGTCTTTTCGGCCATTCCTGTTTATTATATGTCCAATATTCTTTTTCCTAAAAAATTCATTGCAAAACTTACTGCAGTAATCAGGAACTTCTGGTGGACAGGTATTAGAGAAACAGATTCCAGGAAAAGCCTTTGTCTTCGAGCTTGGAAGGACATTTCCAATTCCAAATCAGAAGGAGGGTCAGGTATAAGAAACTTGAAGGCAATTAATGAGAGTCTCATTCTGGCTGCAGCACGGAGGTTAGTAAAAATCCATCTTCACATTTATACTGCTCTCCCAAAGAAAATATTTCCCTAACACCACTATTTGGAAGGCTACTCCTGCTCCTCCCAAATCTGCTTTTTGGGCTTCTATCCTCAGAATGTTTCCCAATATTAAGAATCATGCTTTCTATCAGCTTACTCAAGGAAATATCAGTTTATGGAGTATGCCTTGGTGTACCCACTGGAATACTATTCATGACTATCTCATTCCTCAACATTCTGGCTTTGTTTATCCCTCTTTAGTTAGGGATCTTTGGATGGCTGATAACAAGACTTGGAACCATCAACTCATCTTTCAACTTTTCCGGAGTCATTTGGCTTCTCATATCATTAATAATCGACATTATTCAGATGATAATGATGATTTGCTTTGTTGGCCTTTAGCGAAGAATGGTAGTTGTTCTCCTAAATCTGCTTACAAATTTTGCTTACAAAACATTCATGCCCATCCTAGAACAACTCCCTCTCAAGTTTCTCGGACTTAAAAACTTTCTCAATATGGTGTGGAAGCATAAATCTTTGCTTCCTAAAATTAAAACGCTTGTTTGGCGCCTTCTCAAAGAATGCTCGCCATCGCTATGAGAGCAGGAAGATTCTCCAACCATATTCCTCAAATTTACTCCGGATGTACTCAACAAGAGGATGATTTTCATCTTTTTTCCTTTGTCATTTTGCTAGAGCTGCCTGGTTTGCTCATCCTTGGTATATTAGATCCGATGCTCTCGTTAATAATCGGGACTCTTTGCTTACCACCATTACTTCTTTAATGGGTTCACATCATCCTCATGCTTCGCTCCGAATATTTTCAATTTTATGGACTTTATGGAAAGCTAGGAATGATTATCTTTTGAGCGCAGGAAAGGGCATCCTAATAGGATCAACATTATGGCTGCTAGTATGGATTGTGCAATGCAGTCGAGGCACTTTTGTCATCCGATGACCAACATAGTGTTACTAACAATCTTCATAATGAACAAGAAATTCCTATGCAGGCAAATCCATCCAATCTGATCTCATCATTAAGGGGTCAAGATTTATTCCAATGCGGCTTTTTGAACTTCAAAATACCAGGTGCTCTTCGAGGACAAAGTTGGTACGTGTATTGGTATCTACTTTTCTCTCCCTCGCCGATCTGGGAGCTGAACATTCAGATTCAAGCTTACACTGTTACCATTGATCCCATTCAAAGTGGAAGCCACGGCCCTACGCTTGTGCTGCTCGCTAGCAAACTTCTTAAATGTGCAACAGCCTACTTTTTAATCGATCGCCTTCCGCTTGCTTCGCAGTAGCTTTTAAGAATATCTCCCATCCTGCTACGCCTTGGAATATCAGAAATTACTTGGCTTCTTTTATTAAGAGTTATACTAATCTCAATGCTATTATATTACCCCTTTTGGATGTTTATGGGCTTTATTTTACACATTTATATCATTTTTAGGACTAACCTACTAACCGGAGGCCCAGCCCATATTGCTGTTCTTTTTTTTGCCTATTTCAGTATTTCGAAGAAAAGGAATATCAAACGGAGTCCAAACGGAATGAAACCTTCGGGAGCGTGATTTTTGGAACGAACGTGATCCAGAGGACTTGTAGTGCAAGTCAAGAAGCAGCCGAGGCAGCCACGAGATAGGAGGTCCCCAGAGGGCGCGCCTGCCCTCGTGGGCCCCTCATGCCACCGACGCATTTCTTCCTCCTATATATACCTACGTACCCCGAAAACATCCAGGGGCACCACGAAACACAATTTCCACCGCCGTAATCTTCTGTATCCGTGAGATCCCATCTTGGAGCCTTCGCCGACACTCTGTCGGAGGGGAAATCAACCACGGAGGGCCTCTACATCAACATCCTTGCCCCTCCGATGAGTTGTGAGTAGTTTACCACAGACCTACGAGTCCATAGTTATTAGCCTCCTACTGGATTGATACCTTGGTTATCAAAACTGAGGGAAATACTTACGCTACACTTGCTGCATCACCCTCTTCTCTTCGAGGAAAATCAATGCAAGCTCAAGACGTAGCACGGTGCACGCCCAAGGTGGACGCCGACTGGTGGTCACCATCCCCGTTGCGCGAAGAGGTCGTGCAGGCGCCATCGTAGCCGACACAGCAGGCGCCTCCGACGTGGCAGGGGCCGCTATCCCACCTCTGGCAGCCACCTCCATGCGCCAACCTCACTAGCGACGACGACGAGGAGGAGTAGACGGCGGCCATGGAAGGCAACGACAACCACGACGACCCTTATCTAGTTTTTTTAAAATATTTAAAATGTTTATGTTTATATGAGTGTGTTCAACTAGGGTAATCCAGACGTTTTAAATGTGTGTATTGATATCTTTTAGTTGTTTTTAACGTTTATTTAGGGTTTTCGGGTTTTTTTATTCACGTAAAGAAACGGACCATTTGGTATGCGGCCCACCTGTCGGACGCATCGACAGGCGCGCACAACCTCAAGCAGATGTCAGATTTAGGACAACCCTAACGCCCACACGTGTGGTGGGAGCTAAATCCGCCCACACGCTCTATAACACACAGACTACGCTATGTCACCGCGTACATGCATGTGAGAATTTTTTTGAATTTTCAGTTTTTAAAATGTTTTATCTTTTAAATAAAATATCCGTTTGAAGATCCGTTTTCACCGTTAAATCCCTCGCGACGAGATCTTCGAAACTAGATCTCATATCCATATATTTCGACGATTTTTTTTGTTAAAAATTGTCATGTCTATTGCACATGAATTGCCATGATGTTTACACTGAAGTTGCCATGTGATAAGGACATGACTACCTTGGATGAGACCAAAAATATTGCATACATGCATATTTCTCAGGTGATTTCTAGTGCAAACTATTCAATAATATATTTACGTTATCCAGGACAAAAATACTTCACAAACTTTTGTGCCATGTCTAATTGCAGGTGTATGGGACATTTGTACAATCCACATATGAAGATAAGGGAGAAAGAGATGTTTACCTGCTGTTCAAAAAGTTCTCTCACGTCACTTTTGGCCCAAGAGAAGATAGAGTCCAAGTCTCACGTTACGACTCAGATTCGGACCGCATGCAGACATACCTGACTCAAAACGTCTATAACTTTTTCATACGGACTCCAAATTGGTTGATTCTTTTTTGTTGGAAAATAGATTTCGTGCATTTTCCAACCCAATTGAATCACCTTAAAATCCGTCCGGAGCGTTGAGTTATAGACGAAACAATCTGATGCTGCAGCAGAATCCGAGTCAAACCACGAGTCCAAAGGTGTTACGTCACCTCCGCTTGGGCCCATTGGCCTTGTACGACCTAGGGTTAGTTTTAGGCTGCCTTGGGACGTCCTCCCACCTCCTTGGCCGCCACCCCTTGCTCCTATATAAGTAGATCCATCTAGTAGCTTTTTCCTTGGGATTTGTTTAGTTAAAAGTTAGCCATTGCAACTTCGTGTACTTCGCTTGTGTCCAACGACTGACCAAGACCGCTTACGGATCTCCACCATTATCAATACTTCATATATATTCGCAATATTCAGATTGCTTTATCATATTCTTGCTCGCTCTTCGATTGCTTGCGAGAATAGACCTTCGTGGTCGGTGATCGTGCTTCCGGCATCGTCGGTAACCTAAGGAGATTGGTTTAGCGATTGCTAAGGCGCAACGTCAGGCACGCTTGTAGTCGGATCGTCAAAGTTGTCTCCACCAAATCGATAGTTATCATCTCATCGAAAGATCGGGACACCTCGCCTCTATCAAGTGGTATCGGCCAGGTTGCTCGGTGAGAATTTCCAATTATCCCTAGGTTAGATTTATTTTCTTACCTATTGTCCAAGAAAAAGCCACAAAAATAAGTTAGATCTATTCATCCTTTGTCCAAGCCAGTCCGAGCCTTTGCAGTTTTCTTTTCATTGTTTGCATTATTGAATTATCGGTTGCATCGCCGTGTCGAGTTCTGGTCTTAGTGTCTTGTTCCTTTAGAGTTTCGAAGTTCTGTTCACATTAGTCACGCCGCTGCTGCATCATTATCCCTTCCGCTGTCCACCATCCCATCCATTAATTTCCATCACGTACACGACCTGTTCATTGTCATAATCATAGTTGAGGTCATTCACATCTTCGCCGATCCAATCTGCATCTTATCCAGCTTTGTCTTGGAAAGAGGAGAAAAAGATAGAGAAAAAAAGAGAGAAAAAGGAAAAAAAGAAAAGAGAGAGAAAAAAGAAAAAAGCGTGAGAAAAAAAGAGAGGAAAAAACCGGATCTATCTAGAATCAATCTCGTACCTGAATTCGGATTGAATCTGTTTTATGACTGTTCAGTAAAACAGGTGTATCTTCCTCATACGAAGTCCGCTTTGACTCGTGAGTACTCAAATTAAAGCTAGAGACGAGGCGCATCTAAATAGTTGCAGAAGCTAGTTCAATATTTGACACCTCAAAATCGGCTTCTAAATAGGTGTTTTGCCCTCTGAAGTTCGTGAACACAGCTTGTTCCAATTTTTCAGGCCAGCTTTAGAATTCTTTGACTCCTCATATCAACTCGAATTGAGTGATTCTTTTTGCATTGGAAAGCTTGAGTTAGTAGCATTCTTTGAAAGAATTTATCAGAAAATTGGCTCAAACTTTTCAAGAGGAAAGTTGAGAGAGAGTTGTTGTATGTCCCGCTTGGCGCTTGTTTTTCATCATTATCTTCTTTGCCGCCAGGATCTTCACTTATATCTTGCTGTCAAGAGCTACTTAGTATCCTTTATTGATGCTAGTTGTGCTATTCCGTGACCTCATTAGTGTTCTAGGCTCGCCTCTAGTCCGGTCTAGCCTAGGACCAAAGACAAGATCGTCGTTGAGCGCTTATTCAACATTGCATCTTTGAATTGATTATTGCTAATCTTTTGCTACCATATATAGCCAACCCAGCTCCACATATTTCTACACGTGTATACGACGCTCTCCTGGCAATCGCTTTACTCAATATTCGGAGTTACTTGACACCGCTGGTTGCCGATCACCGCTTTGCATGGTAAGAACTTGTAAGACATTGATATTTGCTTTATCGTGAGCGTTTTACCACCACATCCTAGTAGTTATAGGAACATTATTTTTGGATTTTGTTTCTTGTTCTACTAATCATGACAGGATCCAGAGTCAATTCATGGGCTTTGTCGATCGCGGAGACATGCCACCACCTATGCAAATACCACAACCGTCACGAGAGGTGCACAAACATCCAAATGCACATGATCAGGTTCATGTTTCTATACCACCATTTAATGGCCGTTTTAGACCTCCTTTATATATTGAATGGGAGTTAGACATAAATAATATATTTGCTTCCCATAATTTTAATGAACGTAAAAAAGTTATGGTTGCGGTTGGTTCTTTCACTGGTTATGCTCTAGTTTGGTGGAGTGAATATTGTCGGTTACACCCTGATTATGTACCTAATACTTGGGATGGTTTCAAACATGTCATGAGAGATAGATTAAATCGATGTTTATTATACTGTGGCATGATTAAAAACTGGAACATTTAAAACAAGGTAGTGACACCGTAACAAAATATTATGATGATTTACAAACTACCTTGTTGCACTCATTTTTAGAAGAAAGTGAAGAAGATTTTATGGATAGATTTTGGGGAGGATTAAACCATAATATTCAGGAGATACTAATTCATGAAGAGTGTTATTCTATGGACCATTTGTTTCGTCTTGCTTGCAAAGCTGAACAGGAAATAAAACGACGTGTTGCCCACAAGGAGAACAAGCGCACGGTGCACATTCCAACTGTTGATACAGATGTTTATTCAACTACTAGGCGTACTATGACAACCACATCCGTTGTTGCGAGGACTACATCATCTCCACCATGTGACACATCACCATCGAGAGTGCCTGCATCATCTGAGTTGACTATAAGAGGTAATGACAAAGGTACAGATTTTCCACTTTTACATGAGAATGATGCATGCCTAGTTAACTTGAATACATCATGTGTTGAGCTACCCACTACTTTGATCACACCACCTATTTTAGAGGATTATATTGATAATTTGACTTTGCCATGTGATTAAACAACTGAAATACCAACAATTTTGAGAGCACCCGTTGAATTAACTATTGATGCAAAAGAATCAATGTTTAATCATTTTGATACGACCTCTAATCTTGGTGATGATTCTGTGTCGAATGACTCATTGCATGTTTGCTTATCTAAGCATGTTGTAGCATTTAAATTTGATTCAAATAAGGTTTATTCACCAATGTTGGGATGGTTTAATGATGAACATTGTCAATCTCTTGAAATAAATAAGAGCTTCACTTATATGTGCAAACTGAGTTGCAGTATTTTCAAGCCTTCTAGTTCTTGTGCTAATTTGTTGGCTTTAAATTTTATGAACTATGCAAGTTACTCATCTATTCATGTGTCATATATGCAAAAATCAAGGGAAGTAAAAATGGATGACGTATACATATACAACATGTACACCTTGTCTCTTTTGTTAGCCACATTTCAGATTAAGCAACGCCGAGGACGGCTTTGTTTTCAAAAAGGGGAGGATGATGAGGACATGACTACCTTGGATGAGACCAAAATATTGCATACATGCATATTTCTCAGGTGATTTCTAGTGCAAACTATTCAATAATATATTTATGTTATCCGGGACAAAAATACTTCACAAACTTTTGTGCCATGTCTAATTGCAGGTGTATGGGACATTTGTACAATCCACATATGAAGATAAGGGAGAAAGAGATGTTTACCTGCTGTTCAAAAAGTTCTCTCACATCACTTTTGGCCCAAGAGAAGATAGAGTCCAAGTCTCTCACGTTCGGACTCAGATTCGGACCGCATGAGACATACCTGACTCAAAACGTCTATAACTTTTTCATACGGACTCCAAATTGGTTGATTCTTTTTTGTTGGAAAATAGATTTCGTGCATTTTCCAACCCAATTGAATCACCTTAAAATCCGTCCGAGCGTTGAGTTATAGACGAAACAATCTGATCTTTGCAGCAGAATCCGAGTCAAACTACAAGTCCAAAGGTGTTACGTCACCTCCGCTTGGGCCCATTGGCCTTGTACGACCTAGGGTTAGTTTTAGGCTGCCTTGGGACGTCCTCCCACCTCCTTGGCCGCCACCCTTGCTCCTATATAAGTAGATCCATCTAGTAGCTTTTTCCTTGGGATTTGTTTAGTTAAAAGTTAGCCATTGCAACTTCGTACTTCGTTTGTGTCCAACGACTGCACCAAGACCGCTTACGGATCTCCACCATTATTAATACTTCATATATATTCGCAATATTTAGATTGTTTTATCATATTCTTGCTCGTTCTTCGATTGCTTGCGAGGAATAGACCTTCGTGGTCGGTGATCGTGCTTAAAGATCGTCAAGAACCTAAGGAGATTGGTTTAGCGATTGCTAAGGCACAACGTCGTGCACGTTTGTAGTCGGATCGTCAAAGTCGTCTCCACCAAATCGATAGTTATCATCTCATCGAAAGATCGGGACACCCTCGCCTCTATCACCATGATATGTTTCAGCTATTTTCTTCTATATTTAAAAGTAAAATTTGACATATTATAGAACGGGGAATTAAGAAACTAGACTTGACATGCACCATAAACTAAAATTGCCATGATACATGCACTTAAAATTGTCATGGTTCATATAAAAAAATATTTTCATGATCAAAGTATTGAAATTGCCATCATAAAAAAACTAAAATTGCCATGCTCTACAAACTAAAATTGCCACATGGCAACTTTAATTTAAGCACTATGGCAACTACAGTGTAAACATCACGGCAACTTTTGGGTAAATTTTTTTTTTTGAAACATATTAATATGGGGTCTAGTTTTGAAGATCTCGTCGAGACGGATTTAATGGTGAAATGGATTTTTAATTGATTTTTTAATTAAGGGATAAAACATTTTAAGCCAAAAATAAAAAAAATCTGCTGATATCATATGATCATACGTGATAAAATGAATGGTGATAAAAGCATGTGGACAATATGCAAATGCCCATACGGGCGTTAGTTTTTTTTACAGATTTATTATGGATTTTCCGTCTGTGCAATGAATGGATAAGTGGTGGATCTCCGCTGTGAAGCAGTAACCAGCAGCAACCACTGCAAACAGGCGTAAACGTCATCACTCGACACATCGACCCTTGACTCGACTAGACGCAACAACAGCACCGACTTGACCAAAGTAACTTCCTCCTCGGCATGAGCGGCTCATCAGCCATTGCCCTTCCAATCCGCCCAACCTCGCATCCCTTTCCCCGAGGAGTGGCAGAGCTCGCCTCCCTCGCGTCGTCGTCCTCGTCGGCATGAGCGGTTTCCTCGTACGCACTAGATGCACCAGCTTCATTCACTTCTCCAAATCTTCAACAAAAAGTTCCTGTTGATTTGTTTGTTGTTCGTTGGAGCGATTTAAGCTTCGATTTTTTGTTTTTGTTTCGATTCGTTGATCTTGACTGTTGCCGTTACGATTTGCTTGGAGTTTCAGGCTGTGGCCGGCAAGATTGTCACGTTCCTGCTGTGGGTGCTCTTCCTGTTCCTGCAGACAGCCACCAAGGTTGTCGGGGGCCTCCTGCAGGTTGCACCGCCAGCCGAGCCACAAGAAGAGCCGCAACCAGAAGCAGCACCACGACCCAGATCGCCGCCGGCTGCGAGGAACCGCGCCGGCGGCGGCCCCGCGGACCCATACGATCCGCAGTCACCGCTGTGGGACCCACCACCGTCCCCCCACACCGCTCCGGTGACGGATGAGTATCACTCGTCCTCGATCTACCGGCGGCGGGTGAGCGCCCCGCAGGCCGCTGAAGATTTGGTGGTTTCCTCCAGCAGTTACTCTCATTCGGCCGTGGCAGCAGCGCCAGCCTCTCCGGCTCATGCCGTCTCAGTGCCACCAGTGTCGCGGACAATTAAGACACCGGCAGTTGCCAGTAAGCGGCCCAAGCTGGAGAGGAAGTACTCCAAGATTGTGGACCAGTACCGCTCCTTGGATGAGGTATGTATCAATGTGTGTATTGGATTGGTGATGCTCAAATGTTCAACACTGCTTCCGGCTCGAAGCCATATCAGGGATGGAATTAGCCATTGTAGATGGCTTGGACATCGGTGGTATCTGGTTTAATGTAGTGCTGTGGAGCTTGCATGGTGCTTACATGTAAAAGGTGCGAAACTGATAGTGCAAAATTTCACCCGGATGATAACAAGATGGGGAACAATTTGCACGAGCCGCACAACAAACTGATGCATCTGCTCTTTTGAAATTGAAAATTGCAAATCGAGCCCGCCGAATAAACACTGTTTATAGACTAACGCCAAACAACCGAGTCCAGAGGGAGTACTTACAAATTGTAAGGAAATATACTCCCTCTTTAAAGAAGTACTCCCTCCGTCCCAAAATTCTTGTCTTAGATTTGTCTAAATACGGATGCATCAAGTCACGTTTTAATATTAGATTCATCCGTATCTAGACAAATCCAAGACAAGAATTTTGGGACGGGGGGAGTATATTTCTTTACGGAGGGAGTACTTAACAAATTGTGACACTTGGCTCAATACTAGAGTTCTGTATGCAGGTTATTGAAGCATTAGCGCAAGCTGGCCTCGAGTCTTCCAATTTAATCATTGGAATTGATTTCACGAAAAGTAATGAATGGACAGGTAGTTGAATAGAATATATGCATTGGACAAAACATTCATTCTTGATGCTTGACTATGTCTGCAATTCGGCATGCAGGAAAGAGGTCATTCAATGGTGTGAGCCTGCATCATATTGGTGATGCCCCCAATCCTTACGAGCAGGCAATCTCCATCATTGGACAAACACTGTCAGCTTTTGATGAGGATAACTTAATTCCGTGCTATGGTTTTGGAGATGGTAAAGCTCAAACTTTTCTTTTGTTAATTTACCAATATATAGTGAAATTGCACAAGACTTATAGTTCAGTTTTATTTGGAAAACGCAGCATCTACACATGACCAAGATGTATTTGCCTTCAATCCTGACGAAAGACCATGCTATGGGTTTCAGGAGGCTTTGGCTCGATATAGAGAAATTGTTCCTCATCTTCGTCTTTCCGGTAGGAAAGCTCAATTTTGATTGTTGTTTTTTGAAGCGTACAATCATGGTCAATGTATGCATAAAATTTGTTATATGTTTGAAGGTCCTACATCATTTTCTCCAATAATTGAAATGGCCACAACCATTGTTGAGCAAAGCGGTGGCCAATACCATGTTTTAGTAATAATCGCCGATGGACAAGTAGGCTTTTTTATATCACCCTTCTTATTTTTATTTTTAGTTCAATTATTATATCATTGGCTTCCTGTGCATGATGATGTTTTTCCTATGTTGGTATTATTTGGCCTGTGTCTGAAATATCATTATGCAGGTCACACGAAGTGTTAACACTGAATTTGGTCAATTAAGTACCCAAGAGCAGATGACTGTAGATGCTATTGTGCAAGCCAGGTAATGTGGGGTTATTTTAGGCGGAGTATGTAAAATGGTGTACCATAGAAGTTTCTTAGTTGCAATAAATATCATGATCAAGATGCTGTTGTGTTGTATGTTTAATCTTAACATGATTCCTGTTAACACCAGATGTGTACAGTTAAGGGTGTGTTTCATTATTCTACTACCCCAATTTTCTATTGCTTACCTGATGGCATAATGCGTATATGTACTTAGAAAGTTCTGTTTTGGTATGTCAAAATACACCTATTTGTTTGTATTTCTTGTTCCTGCAGTATTCATGTCCAGCTTGCAACAAATTATTTACATTTGGTTAGTAACTACAGAGTAAGCGTAAGACGTTGAAAAGCTCTTGCTACTTGTCTTGATTTTCAAACAGCTGCAGTAATTGCTATCAGCATTTAATTGTTTTTATGTCACCAATAGCCTTGGGGAAACACAAAGTCCCAACAAAGTACATTACCCTCATCAGGCTGCTCGTAATGGTGAGTATCATATACTAGTATCATGCATATGATACTAGTGTATGATACTACTTCCGTAATGCATAGTATCATAAGTTAGTATCTTAGGTTGCCTTATTAATTCCCATCCATGACACAAAGTAGTACAACATTTAATATGATACAGTATCATAATATGATACCACATCCTCTCTTTCCTCATTTAATTGTGTGCCACATAATAAAAAAAAGTCTAGTTGGCATGCATGATATCGTTTATGATACTACCATTACGACCAGCCTCAAGGACATATACGATAATGTTGTGAGAAGTGTTCGAAGAAGTGATGGCGACACTGATGACTTTCTAGTTAAAATAGCACTCCACCATGGGTCAACTTTGAGGCCTTATCCTTTTGCTTTGGTGATGGATGAGGTCACAAGGAGATATCATGGTGTATGCTCTATGTGGATGATGTCGTGCTAGGCAACAATAGTCATACAGGGGTTAATAGGAAGTTAGAGCTGTGGAGGCAAACTTTAGAATTGAAAGGTTTTAGGCTTAGTAGAACTAAAACTGAGTACATGAGGTGTGGTTTCAGTACTACTAGGCGCGAGGAGGAGGAAGTTAGCCTTGATAGGCAGGTGGTACCTTAGAAGGACACCTTTCGATATTTGGGGTCAATGACGCAGAAGGATGGTGATATCGATGAAGATGTGAGCCATCGAATAAAAGTTGGATGGACGAAGTGACGCCAAGCTTTTGGCGTTTGCTATGATAAGAGAGTGCCACAGAAGCTAAAAAGCGGGATCTATAGGATGGCGATTCGACTTGTGATGTTGTATGGTGATGAGTGTTGGCTAACCAAAAGACGACATGTCCAACAACTAGATCTACAAGAGATGTGTTCTCACACGAACAAGTTGTGTACCTCCAACGCCGAGGGTGATGCACCGCAGCTCACGTCGAAGGAGGCCCGTCCGGAAGCGTGGTACACAAACAATCCGGCGGGTGCTTTTCAGGACCCGAAACCCCACGCACCCGGGAGGGACCCCGTCTGGACGCGCGGCGGCTATGGGCTGCCCTAGGTCGGTTCGCCCGCCCCTAGAGCCTCGAGGACCGCTGTCCTTCAACACGAAGAACGAACGAAGAACTAGAGAAAGAACAAGGGAGAGATATAAAACTAGGGTAAAAAATATATGTGTTTTGCGATTGTGTTGTTTTTTCAATCGGTCGTCACACCTCGTGTATATAAGAGGCGGATGGACTTCCCGTGCAAGGAAAGGTTAGAATTCACGTTCAAAACCCTAGTTTGGGTCCAACTCGGAGTCCAAACTTTCCAAAACTGTTCAGTTTATAATCTGGCTGCACCTTGCGGATCACTTTTGAGGCAGTAAATGACCTCCGATGAAAATGCGCCCAAAAGCATATTTACTCGTTTCGACGAGACGAACAACTTTCGTGTTGAACGTTTTTCGATTAGAGGGCATCTTCAGGGCCAAATGGCTCCCGCAAAACAGGCAATTATTCACGCAACTCATCAGACATAGTCACATGTGTGTCTTGTCCCGGGCGTCATATTTTGCTCACTGCAGGGTCGCGCTGTGCGGGCTCTAACATTTGCATACGACTTCGGATTGGGACGATTTTTATATCAAAATCGATCATTTGTGATCTTTGGCTTGGGATCTTTTGTGGGGTTCAAACCAAAGTACCTTTGCTTGTGCCCCTCTTGATAGTACGACTGTCCTACACTCAATGGACAGTCGTCGCCTCAGGCAACTTGCGAGGTGTCGTAGGGTTCCCTCTGGGTTCTGGTAGTCATGAAGCGAGTGTTCAACAAACTGGTGCAGTTGATACATGAAGCTAAGCTAAGAGTTCGCACCTTGCTTTTGCATGACCATTGCCAAAAAATATAACATCATAAATTCATCATATGGATTGACATAACACTGACTTCTCCTTGGTCATATGTTCCCATTTTGTTGCAGTGAATTTCCTTTGTCTATAATTCTGGTCGGAGTTGGAGATGGTCCTTGGGACATGATGAATGAATTTGATGACAACATTCCCGCTAGATCTTTTGACAATTTCCAGGTAAATACCAAAACTATATAAATACTGATATTTGCCTCCCAAGCAAAATAACGGTGATATTCGCTATCCTAGTTTGTCAACTTCACCGGAATCATGTCAAAAATGATCAGTCAAAGCAACAAGGAGACAGAGTTTGCTCTTTCAGCACTCATGGAAATACCTTTGCAGTACAAAGCAACATTACAGCTTGGAATACTGGGGTAAGCAGAAGCAAGAGCAAGTGTAGTTACACATATTTCTTATTTACCATTCCTAGTTGGCTTTGATTGTCTCATTTGTTATTCATGTTTTTACTAACTAGGCGTCGACTTGCAAAGTCTCCAGAGCGAGTTCCACTTCCTCCTTTTGCAAGTTATAATACCACCTCAAGAGCAGCACCATCTTGGGCAAATAACTTCCGAAGTGTGCCTTCTAATCTTAGGGAGGAGGCAACTTTAGATTCAACAATCACACCGTCAGTTACACCCCCACCAGCTGCAGATACACCCCCACCAGCTGCAGATGCTAGAGCATCAGAACTCCAAGTAAGACAAATACTGCCCTGCTATATTGTAGGATCTTTATAAATTGATCCAGACTAGAAAAAAACGAGAATCTCATGGGCAGGCACACACAATATAGTAAAATAGTGTATGTAGTAATTTTTGGAACAATGTTACAGCATAGTGACTTGAATAGTAAAAAATTGTTCCAAAATTGCTACTTTTTGTGCACAATTTTACTATACTACGTATAGTTTTCCTAGCGGTGTAGAATAACTATTCTACACTCGAGCTTAGCATAGCACTATTGTGTGTGCGCGCGTGTGTGTGTGCGCGCGCGCGCATGCTGAGCAATTAGCCAACTACTAAAAATAAGGGGATCCGAAATTCGTAGGAGACATGATAGTTTGGTTTTTCATGTGATTTGTTTGGTACCGTCAAATAAAATACTACCATATTTTTCATGGTGAACGGTAGTGGTATAATGATATCAGTATATGAATATGAAAAGGAAGTATATATGTTGAAAGTAGTTTCCTTCTTTAGGATGATTAAACAATTAATGATACTGCTAGCCACAATCCAAACAAGTATATACTTGTCGGCAATTGAAAGGTACCACCTCTGTAACTAGATACTCCCTCTGTCCCATAATATAAGAGCGTCTTTGACACTGCGCTAGTGTCAAAGACGCTCTTATATTATGGGACAGAGGGAGCATAAGACATATTTAGTTACAGAGGTTACTTGAACTGCAAAAACGTCTTATATTTAGTTACAGAGGTAGTATATACTACTTGGCACTATACTGCTTAATTACAACCCAAAAGAGTGTATATTGGTTGCCAATAAAACAGGTATATACTACCACGTGCTAAATTAAGGGGTATGTACTGTTTATATCCAAAACAATATATACTGCTTGGCAGTTAAAGGAAGATATACTCTTTTCTTTCAAAGGAGTATATAGCTTATTTTTCATGATGGAGTAAATAACTTTTTTTCTACCTAATGGAGTATGTCAAGCTAAAGTACGCATATATGTTCATAAAGAACAGGAGTATATACGTTTAGTTGATGGAGATGACTCGTGATCTAGGCTACTGGCTGAGGGGATCAATTAGCCAAGAAACTACTAAACCAACTCTTGAGATGTTATCAGCCTTGCAAAGGCAAGCTGACATGGCCACCACTAAGGTCTATTGCTGCAAGAAATAGAAAAATCCAGCAAAAACAAGGTAACAAGCAATCTTAAAAAAGCTAAGTCCATTCACAACCCTCGACTTACCAAAGAGTTTAACTTGCAACCCTTGACTCCAAAAACCAGTTAGAACACACTCCTAACTTCCAATACTGTTTACTTTACTCCCTTGAGACGATTGGGACATGGTTTTGTGTGGCGTGGCACATTCAAATTGACCCCTCAAAGCTGAGGTGGCATCCGAGTTAGCAAAAATTATGAAACAAAATTGCTTATTCCATTTGTCATAGCACATCTTCTTCCTCATCTTTCTCTTTCCTTTCTCTGTTCCTATATCCCGAGCCCAAGCGAGCAGCTGCGGTGTGCTCCCGGCCATACCCGCCTGCCAGTGTGTTCCCGTGCTCATGAAGATCTAGCACGTCTGCTAGCATCTGCATAATAACGATCCTAGGTCACCACTTCCACACAACGTACACTTTGCAACATGCACGCCATGTAGGTGGAATGGTCGGTATCATAACATAATTCCATACAAATCCTTAGCTATGCGTAGGCGAGGAAAAACGAAAAGAAGTCCCATAGCGATTAGGTCCGCGATCAGCCAACTACAACATTGACCATATACGCACCAACCATCTCATGACAGCACACGGACGATGAGGTTCTTCAACATCAACTCCTTCGGGAAGGAAGCGACGCTCAAATGTCGCCGTCACCGAATCCAACCACCTAGGCCAGAATCTAGGTTTTCAGCCTGAATAATCAGACCGAGCATATCCGAGTAATGCCTTCAACAACGTAACGACGTAGAAAAAACATCGCTATTGCCAGGTATAACTAGCTCGGGTCAGACCTAGGCCTTCACCCTGGAGCTCGAGTAGCACCACCATGGAAGTCACTCATGTGTTGTCGCCATCGCTTTTTCGTGATTCCAACAACTACATGTGATGTGCTACCGCCATTGCTGCACAACCATAACTCTGTGTCAAGCCGTTGTCCATAGTTTGCATCTCACCGCCGAAGTCAACCACCAGATATGGAGAGATGAACCCTCCCGAAGACCTTTTGGTGACCACCGCCGTTGTGAAGCCGCAGGAGGTCGCTCCACCATAGTTTGTAGGCACCAGCACTTGGCCGACCGGTTCTAGATCACCACCATCAAGACGTCCAGATTTGAATCAGGCAACCACGCTGGTTTGACCAAGGACAACGCCAAGTTGTGGTTGAAGGGAAAATCCCAACTCATCGCCACCATCAATATGTGTGCACAAGTCTCTCAATTCATCATCATACACCGCAATGGTTGAAGGGAAAATCACATGCTCAACCATCTTGTCACCGTCGCCACGGGTGAAGGCCGAAGATGGCACATCATCACTCGCCTTCATGACCGAAGGGAACATTCCATGCTCGGTCATCTCACTATCGCTTCTGAAGATGGAAGCATCATTCTTGCTTGTCACCATGTCACTCGCCTCGAAATCTTGGTCCTTGAGTGGCTCTGTAGTCGTAGTCGTCGTCGCGCCGTTTTCAAAAAGAATCATGGTAGACTCGGCATCGTTAATGCCACGAGGAGGGATGGCGGTGAAGTCGAACTTTGGAGCGTAGTATTGGAGCTCGTCGGGCTTGGACATCTTTGTGGTACTACCCTTATGCTCGTTGCCTTGCAGTTGCCTTGGAGTTCGGTTGTCGCGAAGTGTGCATGGGGTCGAGAAGCCTTGGCCTTCTTAAGTTCTTGTTCCGCACTGAGAGCACCAACGTAGAGGTCATCGAGAGACTCGTATTTATTGAAGAAGATAGTCTTAGCGATGTCGTTGTTCAATCCCGTGGTAAAGTGGCACTTCATCCAAATGGGGTCATCCACACCGGTTTGTCGTAATGCCTTCTTCATCTCCATGAAGTACCCGCCGAGGGACTTGGAACCTTGTTTGCTGTTCTCCAATTGGCGTCGAAGATTTTCTGTGTAGGTGGAAGGCACAAACTCTCGCCGCATAGCTTTCTTCGTTTTGGGCCAACTCATGTGGAAGTCCTTCGAAAGTGTGTGAAGCCACCATGCCGATGCGTAGTCGCGGAAGTTTCTTGTGGCGCACTTCACTTGATCTTCGGAGGGGGACTTGATGTAGTTTGAGGTTCATAGAAAGGAGTCTCATGGTCGGTGTCAAGGTCATAGTAGCTCGTGGAAGTGGCGAACCTAAGCTTAGGGAGCTTCTCTTGTTCATATTCTTGAGGTACTTGTCAGCGAAGATGCCGCACATCCAAAGGCGAAGATGCCAAGGGAGGTGGTGAAGTCCTCGAGCTCTCAAACTTCATGAACTTGTCGGTGATGGTGTCGATGCCGATGTGACCTTGCCGGAGATGGTAGCTCGTGAGCATGTCACTTGAGTATCTTCTTGAAGATGATCTTGAAGACCTCTTGCTGTTGTTGATGAGGACATTGAGCTCCTCCATTTGAGCGCCCATCTTGGCGTCGACGTAGCTCTTGTTGACATCGAACTCGTCGTCGTGGATGTGGACTGAAGGAGATGTGTCGTCCTTATACATCATGGCACTAGTGCAAGTAGCAAGTGCTAAAAGGGAAAGAACAATATCAAGTTACCTTCTTGGCTCTGTGGATGACAAGGATAGAAGATTGTCCAATGTGTACTAATAGAGCAAATATGGTGTTGATAAGTGTTCCGGAACGCACCCACAACTCACAGCGAGGCTATATGTGGAGCTCGGTAAGGGATTAGTGGCACAAAATATCAAGCAAATTGAAGTTTAAGATATTGTAAATGTTGAAATCAATCCAAAGGACTCAAAATGGAAAGCAAGTGATCACTGAAGTAGAGGAGGGCGTAGAGGAGGGCAACAAAGAACACGTGCGGTGGGATAATGGGGCTTGTGCAACTATAGAGATGAGCAATACAAAATTGCCTAACGAAGACTAAGCTCGTGTTGCACAAACACATGGAGAGACACTAGCTTGATAGCACATTTGGGCACGATTTTGGCACTGAGGGAGTCCTGGATTAGGGGGTATCTGGACAGCCGAACTATATCCTTTGGCCGGACTGTTGGACTATGAAGATACAAGATTGAAGACTTCGTCTCGTGTCCGGATGGGACTCTTGGCGTGGAAGGCAAGCTTGGCGATCTGAATATGTAGATCTCCTTCATTGTAACCGACTTTGTGTAACCTAGCCCTCCGGTGTCTATATAAACCGGAGGGTTTAGTCCGTAGGACAACAACAATCATACCATAGGCTAGCTTCTAGGGTTTACCTCTACGATCTCGTGGTAGATCAACTCTTGTAATACTCATATTCACAAGATCAATCAAGCGAGAAGTAGGGTATTACCTCCATAGAGGGCCGAACACAGGTAAACATCGTGTCCCTTGCCTCTGTTACCATCCACCTTAGACGCACGATCGGGACCCTCTACCCGAGATCCGCGGTTTGACATCGACATTGGTGCTTTCATTGAGAGTTCCTTGCTGCGTCACCATAAGGAAGGATGTCTCGTCTCGTTGTCAAGGACAGCGTCACCTCTGGGAGCCTTGGCTATCGGCCGACTCTCCGGCTAGGCGAGTTCGTCATGATCGCTTCGATTCGTCTGCTGCTACCGACGATGACTTCTCGGGTCATCGAAAACAGCCTCCACGTCGGCTCGGAACTTGTCGAGCAGATGGATCCGATGGAGCTCTCTTCCCTAAACGAGCTCTTGGATCGCATCGCCGCTTTGGGAGTCGCTACGGACTATGATCGGATCGGACTTAAACCCGACCAAAGGGAGATTAACTCTCCGCCGGTCACCCATCAGATAGCGGTGGTGGAGGAGCAGTGCAGTAATTCTTCCTCAATCTTAAGGACAAACTATGTCTGGATTCTAGAGCTCTCCGAGCCGGATATCTGTATAAGGAAGGACATCCCCCAAGCCTTGAACATAGAATCAAGCAGTGGGCGGACCTATCAGGGCCCCGGGCCGAACCTCCAAGATCGGAAACTCCCATGCCCCCGGGTCTCAGATCGGGTTATGGTTCGGACTTAAATCCGCCCACCCACCCAGATACAAGCGATCTCTCCCACATTAGACAAGAGCCCTGTGAAGCGAAGACATCACTATTGGGCGATTCCTCCTTGTAATGAACAAGGTCAAAGACCATCGAGAGGAAGACGCAATTTCATTCTTTCGCAATAATTGCACGGACAAGGGAATCCTTAACGCCATAAGCCGCCGCAACATAGCACACTTCACGACTTAGCGGCCATAGTAACGTAAATCTTGTGCGATGGAAGCGCCGAAAACCAAGCAGAATTTTGGGATAATCCGCTTTGGCTAAACACCCATCCAATCAAAAGGGTGCACCCCGTAAGTCACCCGATTCAATCACAAAGAAGCAAAAGCCCTCTACAGGCATGGAACCGTCATCGAGGATGGCTTAACGGACCTGCGAAATTCACAAGACGGTGGATACCACACCAACACACGGCCTTAGAGCATGTTGGGTACTCGGCGAGTTGCTAAGAGCGGCGAGGATCTCCTCATTCAAAACACCACAGAGCAACATCCCGCGAATTACAATACGGTCTTAACAGTCTTCGAGACATTCGCCTCAAATAATAGGCGCAAGCGAGCACACCGCAGCCTTGCAGAAATCTGCCAGGTGGCAGCAATAAATCCATGGAGCGACACAGCTATCACCTTCAGTTCTAGTGACGAACCTAAATGCCAAACAGCCCGAGCACCAGCCGCATTTGTCCTTAGTCCAATTGTGGACGGCTTTCGGCTCACTTTAGTCCAATTGTGGACGGCTTTCGGCTCATTCCTCCGAAGATCTTGAAGCTCATAGACGGCGGCAGCGGATTAAATCTCATTTAAGAGGAAACTCTTCACAAAATGGAAATAGACTGGAACCGCATTGAGCAAAGCAGCACAACCTTTAGAGGAATCATTCCCAGTCGGGAGGCACGTTGCGCGGGGAAAATCACACTAGATGTGGTATTCGGCACACCGGAAAATTACAGTCGAAGAAATAACATTCCAAGTGGCCCTGTTCGAGAGCGGATACCACACCCTTATAGGGCGGGAGGCATTCACGATCTTTTAAACTATACCCCATTACGGGTACATGAAGCTCAAAATGCAGGCCCAATGGAATTATCACTCTAGCTAGTGATCAGGACATAGCGCTCCGTCGAAAACAAAACAGCCGCGACTAGCCCTCGAGGCACTATCCAAAGCCCTAGCGGCAGAGGAGTTAATCTGCGCACGCCGGCCCGTGAATGTGGACGACGTGATACTCGACAAGAGATCCAAGTCCACCTCTTTCAAACCAGCGAACGAAATAGTCAAATTTCAAGTCCACCCAACGGACCCTACCAAAACAGCCTCAATCGGGCACGCTTAAACCCCGATGTGGACGCCGACCACGGAGTTCTCGCGAGAATCGGGATATATTTGCTCGGCACCCATCAGATATGTCGGGAATCCCATGCAAGTTGGCCGAGCATAGCCTTAACATTCTAAAAGGATTCAAGCCGGTCAAGCAGACTCTTCGGCGTTTCTTCGAACCTAAGTGACAAGCTATGGGCGAGGAGCTGGCCAAGTTATTAGAGGCCGGATTCATCAGAGAAATAAAACACCCGGACTGGCTAGCAAACATGGTGATGGTACCAAAGAAGGACAAATCCTGGCGCTTATGTGTCGACTTCAAAGACCTCAATAAAGCTTGCCCAAAGGATCCCTTCCCCCTCCCCGCATCGATCAAATTATCGACGCCACCGCGGGACACGACTCATTGTGCTTCCTCGATGCATACTCTGGCTACCACCAAATCAAGATTGCCGAGTCCGACCAAGCCGCAACGGCGTTTATCACGTAAACGGCCCTTCATTTCAACACAATGCCTTCGGGCTTAAGAACGCCGGTGCAACATACCAACGCATGATTCGGACATGCCCGAAAAGCGATCGGCAAAAGCGGTGGAAGCATACGTAGACGATGTGGTCGTCAAAACCGGACACGTCGACTCCTTAATAGACGACTTGAGGCTTACGTTCAACAACCTCCGAACATATGACATCAAGCTCAATCCGGAAAAATGCGTGTTCGGCGTGCCCGCCGGAAAGCTCCTGGGCTTCATCGTCTCTAGCAGAGGAATTGAAGCAAACCCGGCTAAAATCCGAGCCCTGTCACAATTGACCATCCCAACAGACCTCAAACAAATCCAGAAATTAACTGGATGTGTTGCGGCCTTAAGCCGCTTTATCTCCCGATTAGGAGAAAAGGCACTACCCCTTTATCGCCTTCTTCGGCGCACCGAACACTTCGAGTGGACGGATGCTGCCACGGCCGGACTGGAAGAAATAAAAGCCATCATCGCCACCAACCCAATCTCGGCGCGCCAAACACCGGCGAACCAATCTTTGCTATACATAGCGGCAACTCATCAAGTCGAAGCGCGATGCTCGCCGTCGAACGCGAAGCGGACGGACATAAATTCCCCCTTCAAAAGCCGGTATATTATGTATCTACTGTCCTTACCCCATGCAAATCACGGTACCCGCACTATCAAAAGATAGCATATGCGGTATTTATGGCATCCCGGAAACTACGACACTACTTTCAAGAGTGTTCAATTACAGTGGCCTCGAAAGTGCCACTGAACGACATAATAAATAACCGTGACGCCACAGGCGGGATTGCCAAATGGGCCATCGAGCTCCTCCCGTTCGACATAACATATAAACCTCGGCGAGCTATTAAGTCGCGGTATTGGCGATTTTGTCGCCGAATGGATAGAAGCGAACTCCTAAAGAGTACGGCGATACTCCAACCGGATCATGCACTTCGACGGCTCTAAAATGTTGGCGATTTGGGGCTGGCGTCGTCTCGACGCCCCTACGGAGATACTGAGACAATACGTACTCTATCAGTATCTGAGACTCCAACAATGCCGCGAATCGAGGCCCCATTACACGGTCTCCGGATGGCGTTTCCATGGGCATTTAACGCTGGAGGTGCGCGGGGACTCGAACCTCGCAATATCCCAAATAAATGGAGACTTCGACGCTAAAGATCCGAAAATGGCGGCTTATCGCAATGTCGTACTCAAGATGTCAGCTCGGTTCGAGGGGCTCGAATTCCACCATGTAGCTCGGAAAAACAATCAGGCGGCGGACGTCCTCGCCCGTATCGGCGCTAAGCGTGATCCGGTCCCACCCAACATATTCTTGGAAAGGCTGTTTAAGCCATCCGTGGCATGGGATGGGGAAACAAGCAACACCGACCCGCCACAACGCCAGACACCGAACACTTCGACATAATCGGCGGCTCGCCATCGAAATAACACCTTGACCCATGTAATAATGGTCGCCATCGCCCCATGGATCGAACCATTCACGCCTACCTAACCGGCAGAACTTCCCGAGGACCAAAATGAGGCCGTTGCATCGTATGCGACGATCTATAGCCTACAAGGTCCACGAGGAGAGCTCTATAAGAAAAGCACCACCAAGTCCTTCAAAGGTGCATCTCCAAGAGGAAGAAGGCGGAAGCTTGGCAGAATTCACATGGGACTCGGTGGCCACCACGCCGCAGCCCGAGCCCTCGTAAGTAAGGCCTTCCGTACAGGATTGTAGGACCTTGAAGTATGTCTAGAGGGGGGGTGATTAGACTACTTGACCAATAAAAACTTAACCTTTTCCCAATTTTATAGTTTGGCAGATTTTAGCTATTTTAGGACAAGTCAAGCAATCATCACACAATTCAAGCAAGCATGTAAAGAGTATATAGGCAGCGGAAATTAAAGCATGCAACTTGCAAGAAAGTAAGGGGAAGGGTTTGGAGGATTCAAACGCAATTGGAGACACGGATGTTTTTGGCGTGGTTCCGATAGGTGGTGCTATCGTACATCCACGTTGATGGAGACTTCAACCCACGAAGGGTGCGCGAGTCCACGGAGGGCTCCACCCACGAAGGGTCCACGAAGAAGCAACCTTGTCTATCCCACCATAGCCGTCGCCCACGAAGGACTTGCCTCACTAGCGGTAGATCTTCACGAAGTAGGCGATCTCCTTGCCCTTACAAACTCCTTGGTTCAACTCCACAATCTTGTCGGAGGCTCCCAAGTGACACCTAGCCAATCTAGGAGACACCACTCTCCAAGAAGTAACAAATGGTGTGTTGATGATGAACTCCTTGCTCTTGTGCTTTAAATGATAGTCTCCCCAACACTCAACTCTCTCTCATAGGATTTGGATCTGGTGGAAAGAGGGTTTGAGTGGAAAGCAACTTGGGGAAGGCTAGAGATCAAGATTCATATGGTAGGAATGGAATATTTTGGCCTCAACACATGAGTAGGTGGTTCTCTCTCAGAACTGGTAAGTTGAAAGTGTAGGTTCGTTCTGATGGCTCTCTCCACGAATGAAGAGGAGGTGGAGGGGTATATATAGCCTCCACACAAAATCTAACCGTTACACACAATCTACCAAACTCGGTGGGACCGAATCAACAAATTCGGTCAGACCGATTTAGCAAATAATGTGACCGTTAGTGATTTTCGGTGGGACTGACATGCATCTCGGTGAGGCCGATATGGTTAGGGTTAGGGTATAACATAATCTCGGTAAGACCGATTACACAACTCGGTGAGACCGATTTGGTAATAAGCTTTCCAGAGAGTTGGTCAGGTAAACTCGGTGGGACCGATTTGCTCTTTTCGGTGAGACCGAAATGTTACAAAAAGGAAACAGAGAGTTTACATTGCAATCTCGGTGGGACCGATCGCTCGCCGGTTAGACCGAAGCGTTACTGAAGGAAGCAGAGAGATTGCAACCCCATCTCCATGAGACCGAGATCCCTATCGGTAAGACCGATTTGCTTAGGGTTTGTGGCAGTGGCTATGACTTTTGGAATCGGTGGCGCCGGATAGAAAGAATAGGTGTGACCGATTTTGGCTCTAGGTTTAGGTCATTTGTGGATGTGGGAAAGTAGTTGAGGGTTTTGGAGCATATCACTAAGCACATGAAGCAAGAGGCTCATTAAGCAACACCTCATCCCTTCTTGATAGTATTGGCTTTTCCTATGGACTCAATGTGATCTTGGATCACTAAAATGTAAAATGAAGAGTCTTGAGCTTTTGAGCTTGAGCCAATCCTTTGTCCTTAGTATTTTGAGGGATCCACTTTCATCATCCATGCCATGCCATTCATTGAGCTTTCCTGAAATAATAGTCTTGGAATAGCATTAGCTCAATGAGCTATATGTTGTTATGAATTACCAAAACCACCTAGGGATAGTTGCACTTTCAAGGATTTTATTGGCCGACGGCCCGAGCAAACGCACAGGACTTGGTCCAACGCTGCGTCGGTTGCCAGCTTTTTGCAAACCAAAGCCATATGCCACCCGTCGCCCTACAAACAATCCCCATCACCTGGCCTTTTGCGGTCTGGGGGCTTGACATAGTTGGACCCCTTAAAGAGGGAACCCATAAGAAAAAATACTTATGGTAATGGTGGATAAATTCACCAAATGGATAGAAGCCAAACTGTTAAAAGCGGCGAATCCGGACCCGGTGATAGACTTTATATCCGGGGTTGTACACCGTTATGGTGTCCCCACAAAGCATCATCATCGACAACGGCACGAACTTCACTACCGACGAAGTGAAACTATGGTGCAGCGACATGGGCATCAAGCTCGATTACGCTTATGTCTATCATCCATAAACTAACGGTCAGGTCGAACGAGCAAATGGTCTTATCATGAGCGGCATCAAACCCAGATTAGTGCGGTCCTTAAAGGAATCTAATACGCACTGGGTAGAGGAGCTCGACTCCGTACTCTGGGGGCTGCGGACCACGCCGAATCGAACTACCGGATACACACCGTTCTTTATGGTGTACGGCGCAGAGGCGGTTCTGCCTGCGACATAATTCATGACTCACCTCGAGTGCGCATGTATGAAGAGAGAGGCCGAGCTCGTCGGCGGCAGACAGCTTGACGCCCTCGAGGAGGCGTGGCGTGGCAAAAGCTCGCTCGCATTCTACCAAAGAACGAGCTAGAAGATACCAAAGCAGAGAAGTACGGGCCAAAACCTATAATGTTGGCGAACTCGTTCTACGCCTACCGGACAAGAAAAAGGACAAGCTTAAGCCCAAATGGGAGGGTCCCTCCATTATTAACCAGGTGTTAACCGGTGGCGCGTACCGTCTGCGGGATGCATCAGACAACCGCCTCGAGCCAAATCCATGGAACGCAGTTAGACTCCGAAAATTCTATGCCTAGTACCGGACTCCGTGTTCGTCTCCTTACCTCTGTCAATTTTTTTTTTACATTCATTATTTGTCCTTTCTTTCTTTCTTTCTTCCCCTTTTCTTTCGAGGCCTTGAAGGGCTAAATTGTGTTTTGACTACACAAACTTGATGCTTGACCGCGCTCATTATACACGGGGCTTCCTATCGTAAGCTTAAATATCTTATGGGCTTCATGCCCGCACATGTGTTATTCTTCCACATGTACCTTTTTTTCGTCACTATATGCATCGTCGACTTAAGTTTTAGCCAAGTTGGGTTGCTGGCTCTTGTATTTATGCCTTACGTTCCGTTAATTGGCTAGGGCATAAGGGAGCACCTCTGCGATTATTGTTATCGCGGTCACCGGATGTGTACCTCGACCGGGTGAAGCCGAAAGCTAGCGTTCTTAAGGGAATATTCGCCGGTGAATAAAGATGACTTTTTTTTCCACTTGCCCCAAGATGTCTTTGCTTGCGTCTCTTCTCGCAGTTCGGACATGCACATTAGGGCATGCATATCCAGGGAAAGGAACCCTTAACGGAACTATTCTCCCTGGAAGATGTTTCTTACTACCCATGTAATATAACATAACTAGTTGGGTACTTATGCATTCAAGCACTTATGACCCTACGCTTTGGTTTCCACGCATACCGGTTTTTACATAATCGAGCTGGTATTCGGATACACTCGGACTATCGGGTCCGGAGGTTGGAAGCGAAAAGGTCCGCCATGACAAATGATTTACAATCCGCTAGAGACATTCAACATGTCATTCAAATTACATAGTCACTTAGATCGACTAAATTCTTTTCTATGCCATCCAACAAAGTTGTCTAGCCTACAATCTGTTGGGAATATAATGACCAACTCTACTTGGTGATACACCAAAGCGACAGGATTTCTTTCCCATCGGGCCCCACAGTCCGACCTCGGCCATGTTGTTTGGGTCAGCCTTGGTATACCGCGTCTTCACCATGGCCCGAGCTTCCTCAGCACCTTGACGGCCGGCCGATATCTTCCATAATCGGAGCGCCGCCGCGCCCTTGAGCTTCTCTGCAAGTCCTCCAAGGCCTTGGGCAGGAGACAGATGGCCACAAGGCACTGGCGATATTTGCATCACTGCCGAACTTGTTAAATGCAGCCAGAGAGCTCGTAGAAGATCACCCGCACCGGGCATCTCGTTTATGGGGCGAATTGTCAAGATACTGCAGACATAACTCGTTAGCGGCTTCTTCGCGAACTCTTTTGAAGTTCGTTCAAGCACTTATCGAAAATGCCGCGTCGAAGCCGCTTGTTCTCCTTCTGGTCCGGCGGTGGCGCGAACATCCTTTAGTTCCACGCTCACCGGTATTGGCATCTTGGAGATCGTTTTTCTCCGCCTAACCCTTGTAAGCACGCCGCCTTGAATTTTTATTGCCGTATGACATGTTGCTCATCCGGATTCACTCGGCGTCATCCGCAATATTTATTGTCGAATTGCATGCATCTTTGCATCTTATATGGTACTGTCATTCTTTAAAGCAAAGTGCTACGGAGGGCCTTCTCGGACTCCTCAATGCGTACTTATGTTCGTGAGCCGGCCTTGCACTCTTCCGACTCTTGAGACAATTGGGTATTCTTCTCGGTAAGAACTCAAGACAGATAATGATCCTTAAATCAGTTGTGCTAACTGTTTCAAGTCTCAGGGGCTACTGATATATATAATCATCAAATTTTCTTACCCGTATATCCTTTACATGCTGGTCCGTGGCTCTGGCAAGACCATTTTGAGCAGCACGGATGCACACGTCTCCCGAATTGAAGGCATCAAATGCCTCTTCGGAGAAGCAAGCGTCACGGAGTACGGCCCGGCGGCGCCTGTGGTTCATGGCGCTCTCCACTTCGGAAATTGTAGCGGAGATTTTATCCGCATCCTCTGTAGGAGGAACGCCCGACGCATGCCCCGCCTCCGTGTCCGGCCCTGGAGCCCGGCTAGTGGAGGCGTGATCGGCAACTTCTCCGGATATAGTCTGGCGAGTATTTTTCCTTCTGGGAAACATGGGCGTTATTATGTTTTCAAAAATAGACCCACGGAGCGAGGTTTTGTATCATACCTCTGCACCGGCGTCTCAGTCCGAACCGCTTTTCTTTTCAGCCTGCCTGGCCTCGGTGCCCTTTGCTGGCAACTCGCCACGGGCTCGGCATGGCGTCCGGAGGACCTTCCCTGTAAGACACCGTGCAGATACGGAAGGTAAGGTGCGTGGAAAGGTATACTTCTCAAAGGTTGGGGCCCTGGTCTCACTTACCTATGAGGCAAGGAGTAGCCCCGGATAGTCGGCTGTAATAGCCACCATGGCCTCATCACGGCTTAATTGATAAAATATCCTATCAATTAGCTCCACGAATATATCCGAATCCTCTTAAAGGCCGGGGTCGAGGGACCGTTCAGGTTCCTCTGGTTGTGGAGGTGGGCTATTTATCTCCCTTACTGCCTTACGCAGCTCCTGCGGTGGACGGGCAAAATAAGACATTTATTGTGGAAATACGGAAGGGAAGGGCATGAAAAGTGGCAACTTACCTAGCTCGGAGGATTGTACATGGAAAATCCGTCCCGCGGTTTGATGCGGAGGAACTCCTCTTCATCTCCCTTGTACAAACCGGACAGAGTTTTTGCCAGAGCAGCAACGGAGTCCGGCCCCTTACGGCCGCAGCGGGTGGCATCGTCTTCCTCGTTAAAATCCCACATTGGGCGGCATCGGTATTGAAGCGGTTGCACCCCTCGCATAATGCATATTGACATAACTTCGGTTATAGTGAGTCCTGATAGAGCCAGCACCTTTATCCGGCTCATCAGGTAAGAAACGTCTCTATCATCTTCCTCCTGAGGGCTCCTTGGTCGCCAGCTTAGGCGTTTCGTCAGAGGAACATTATTAAACTCAGGAAGGCCGATCCGAATAGGATCCGGAAGAGGACGTCCTCTATATAGAACCACTCAAGGCCGGTCTTGGATGCCTTCTTCGGGTGCGGACGGATATCCGGTCCGGCGATGCGCCATATTTCGGCTCCGCCCACTTGAAACAAATGACCCCTCACGTATGCGGGTACGAGGCGAATAGCCTCTTCCATAGCTCAAGTGAGCTTGCAGCCCGTAAACAGTTCGCAAAGAGTGACATAGCCAAGAATGCGCAATATGGAGGCAGGGTGAGATTATGCGGTGGAGGCCGAGAACTCAGGAGCCCGCGGAGGAACGGGTGAATTGAAACTCTAGTCCCTTAATAAATAAGGGACAAGGCATACCCGTTCCCCTTTGGAGGATTGGGAAGCTCTGCTTGTTCTCCGCCATTATAGGTGGCAAGCCCGGCTCGAACGGGACCATATACCTTTGGGGAGAAATCCACAGGTCTATAGCCTCACTAGTTGGCTATGCGGACGGAACACTTCTTCCAATCACCGGGCTTAGGGCTACTGAGGCGAGAGGAGGAGCTGCGCGACCGCCATGTTGGAATGGATTTTTTCAGGCGTGCTCGATGGATACTATTGTGGGAGGATGGTATGATATGGATTTGTGAATCCCCGTCTCTTTAATAGGCGATTGGCCTACATGGCTAGGGTGGCAATTGTAAAAATGCCCCGGCTTCTCGCATTCGCTCGACGCGTGGAGGATCTCCATTATTAGGCGCAGAAACCAAGGAGTGCAACATATATGGGAAGCCGGACACTATTCAGAATTTGGAGAAGAACCCGCCTTGCAATGCCGAAGACAATCTGCGCGCTGGACTCATCGTCATTGAAGCCTGGTTCGGGGGCTACTGAGGGAGTCCTGGATTAGGGGGTATCCGGACAGCCAAACTATATCCTTTGGCCGGACTGTTGGACTATGAAGATACAAGATTGAAGACTTCGTCTCGTGTCCGGATGGGACTCTCTTGGCATGGAAGGCAAGCTTGGCGATACGGATATGTAGATCTCCTTCATTGTAACCGACTTTGTGTAACCCTAGCCCTCCGGTGTCTATATAAACCGGAGGGTTTAGTCCGAGGACAACAACAATCATACCATAGGCTAGCTTCTAGGGTTTAGCCTCTACGATCTCGTGGTAGATCAACTCTTGTAATACTCATATTCATCAAGATCAATCAAGCAGAAAGTAGGGTATTACCTCCATAGAGAGGGCCCGAACCTGGATAAACATCGTGTCCCTTGCCTCCTGTTACCATCCACCTTAGACGCACAGTTCGGGACCCCCTACCCGAGATCCGCCGGTTTTGACACCGACAGGCACCAATCCTATATATGCAACCAAAACGTTTTCCTATTCCATGTCTCTGTATGCACAAGTTTATCTTTTCATGCCCCACTTTTGCTTATAAGTTTTGATCTTTTCCTTGCTTAGAAGCTTTTTTTTTCTCTTTGCCACTATTCTTATTGAGCCTCAACTAAATACGCATGGGAGTAAGCTTTCACACTATATGATATACCAAATGATGTAACAATATGATATCATATCACTATGGTGCTCAAGTTTTCGCGTAGCATGACAATACTTGGATAGCTAGTATCAATAGTTATGAAGGTGATCGCAAAGATGGTGGGGCTATCAAAGTGTAATGGCAAGGAAAGGTTTGTGACGAAATGGATACCTTCGTCAAACTTAACTTTTCACTTAGTTGGAGGTAACCGGCCTTGCTTCCGCTAGGTGGTCTCAAAGGATGGATGATCATCGTCGCTTGTGGAAGCTTATGGTTGATGTAGTCGATGGAACGGTACACGGTATCGTTGTTGAAGCTTATGGTTAATTTTTCACTATGGTACACAATATGGATGATCCCCAAGTTGCCGATACAATTTGGAGACTCAAATCACAACTCAACGACCACAAATGCAATGGGGACGAAAAAGGGTCAATATTGCAGAAGTTATGGTGGTTTTGATAGAGGGCCTAGGCGAAGATGCCAAAATTTGAAAATTTTGATGGGCTCAAATGGTGTGGGAACTAATTTTGGTGGATGGTGGATGTCAATAACTACAAAACGAGCTAAAGAACATCAAAATCAGAGTCCGGATGAATTAGTTAGGGCCAAAACAAATGGCAGCCTAAGTCAGTTTTCCAGGTATTGGATGTCCGGTCGTCCGAGAAGCACCGGAAGTCCGGTAATGGCTAGATGTCCGGCCGATGGACGCAATTTCTATACCGACACCGGATTTCCGGTGGGGCTACCGGATGTCCGGTGGCTGATATCCAGCACGGGATTTGGACTACGGATCGCGATTTTGGGGGCAAAATTGATGGGGGGAAAAAGACAAATTGGGCCTAGAGAATGCCAAGGGAGGTAGATCCATTTGCCAAACACTAGATCCACAAAAAAAAATCAACAAAACTCGGTAGAACATCAAACCACAAGATAAAATTGGGGCTATTTTTGTTGGAAATTTTTAGAAATTGGGCAAGAGCACAACAAACTAAGGGTAGAAAGTGAGGGGTAAGGCTCCAAATTTATGGCAACCTTGCTTTGATACCAAGATGATGTAGGGTAGAGACCCTATGTGGCCCAATCTTCATAAATTGGAGCTGGATTTGAGAAAACCCATGAAGAACACAAGGGGAATCACACAAATCAACACATAGATGCAAATGAAGATACACATAGATAGTTCCATGTTCCAAATCATCCAAGGAGTGAGATGGAACAAGATAGTTTTTCCCCAAGTCCTAGGACAAGGAGGCCTTGATAATCCACTAGGGATTCTTCTCCAAAGGAGGCTTTGTGTTCCAATGGAGTCTCTCTCTCAAGAGGAATCCCACAAGGGGAGATACATGAGCTAAGCTCTATGATTTTGTTTCTATTCTTAAGGGGGAGGTCTATTTATAGTATAAGCCACGGAAGGGTAGGTGGGAGAGAGATATAAGGTCAAGTGGCCTGTCTTGCACACATGCAGGTACCGGAAGTCCGGTGGCTCGCGAGAAACTGGATGTCAGGTACACACCGGAAATTCGTTGATTTCCTCTTGGGTGTCCTGGCACCGGATTTCGGTGGGTACCGAATGTCCGGTTGGTCGTGAAGCACCCGATGTCTGGTACGCCATTGGATGTCCGGCCGCTGGAGCACGACTTAATCTTGGCTCCTCCTAGACGGTCCTCTTCATCAGGTTGTACCTCCGCAACTTCCATCTTCCGTCTTCGCCTCCACGTTTCCTTCGCGGATGGTGTAGTTGTTCCTTTGTGCTTGCACTCCTCCTCGTCATCCGTGAAGCTCCGATCAAATCTATACATGCATGATAGATTATTAAGTAGTATACCATCCAAGAAGGAATCAAGTGAACATGTATAAAGGAGATTATTCATCTTTATATGTATGCACGTGTCACTTGGCAAAAGTGCTCTTAACATGGTGATGTTCTTAGGATGCTCCGCATCAAGTGTCCTACTAGGACCCGACTCCATACTCTGTCTACCCCTGGTATGACTCCAAGTTTAACTGTAACCTACCTTGTACACAATATTCAATACAACTCTAACAAGCACTTGGTACTCTGTTCAAGTCAAGCCTGCTTTCCTATGCAAGCAAGTTCCCTAGCCCATTGTGGTTAGGTAGTGTAGAAAAGCAAGCAATATTCTTAGTTTTGAATGGCGAGCATAGCACGGTAAATTTTGTTTTTTTGCACAATATCCAAGCATGCCATTTTTCATTAGTGAAAATTCTACTCCAACATCTGTATATTCTGTTTTTCAGTAAATTGTTTTCGTTGAAATCGAACAAACATATGTATATTCACATCTACTTTTCGATATTTGCAGTTCTGCCCAGTTTGCCTTGCCAAACCCCGGGACATGGCATTTGGTTGTGGTCATCAGGTGAGACTTTATAACACTGGTAGGCCTAGACTGTTTAGCTAGACCGCGTTTTCCCAGTTCTAAGTTCTTCTTTACATGCAGACTTGTTCAGGGTGTGGACCGCAGGTCGCGGATTGCCCTATCTGTCGAAGGCCAATTGATACAAGAGTAAAACTATACTAACAGCCTCACATGCCTAACTAGGTTTGACTGAAGTACGCTGGAGTGTTGAAAGTAGAATCCATGGAAAAGAAAAAGAACTCCGTTTGTACTGTAGCTTGTACCATAAAGAAAATGAATAACAGTTGTGTACTGCTCTGTGTTATATGTCATCAATTACCTAGAACGGGCACTACTGCAAAACTAGTAACCAGTGGCAGGCGAAAAATAGCTACTAGTGACGGTCACTAGTTTTGGGCCTGCCACTGGTAACTTAAATACCACATTTCTTCCCGTCACTGGTAACTTAACCAGGCCCACTAAAAAAGTTGCCATGGCAGTGTTTTGCAGTTCATACAACACATTATCGATACAAACATGCATGCATGTCATCGTCCATAAAATATGCATTCTATTAGTGACTAGTTGAATGCCCATCGTCCATAAAATATGCATTCTATTAGTGACTAGTTGAATGCCCGTGCGTGGCATGCGTTGCCACATGCCACGGGCACAAATAACTATTCGCTAACACCAATAATATGAAGCCAATATCAAATATACACTTTAGTTTTAAATACCAGACAGTGTCATGTGCACATATTCCAACTCCTGACTCCAATAATCACTTGTTATAAAATATAGACACGAAAGCTCTTCTCATTTATAAATATCGCCAAATTTATGCAGGAGAGCGTGCTTCAAGAATAAGAAGGATGCTCCCATGATGAAACATTTATGGTCTTATCGAGAAACAGTTGTTGTAGTTGTTGACATTGAATAGGAAACAATTAACAAAAATGGTTATGTCGGCATAGAATAGATCCACTCTGTAGTTACAAGAGTGAAAAATGACATGCGTCGTCACTATTTGTGAGCAAAGAGGAATTTGACCTTTTTTCAGTTTTGTAATTTTTTTTAAAACCCCACCCATATATATCAAATAACAAGTCATACAATCGTTCATTACACAATTAGCCATGCAGTGCGGAACAGTACTATAAAGCACACCATCGAACCTGCTATCAAAACTAAATTTAACTATCTCATGCGCCGTCATATTAGTATGTCTGTCAATCTTAACAATCTTGAGATCCTTAATAAACTTAGCAGCGCTGATTGCTTTTTTTTTGATCCACCAAAGGAGACCTGTCAAAGGTTTCTTTTGCAAGAAAAGATGCAGCAAAAGAGCAATCAGTTTCCAAAATAATAGGTTTGAGAAGAGTGATACCAATATATATCCCGGCAAGACATGCACGAAGTTTCGCTTCGTCTACTCTGGAGCACATATGAATAAAATCCCATGAAGAAACCAGGACTTCTCCCAGATGATTCCTTGCGATAACCCCAACGCTAGCCGATCCTAAACTCTTCATGAAGCTAGCATCAACATTTATCTTAATATACTCCGGATCCGGAGGCTTCGAAAGAGCACGATCATTTTTTTGCGGACTAACGAACTTCCCGTCACCAAACACCCCCTTACCCTTTTTGCTTAAATCCACTTGCACATAATTGTTGGCAGACGTGAATGTTTTCCAATAATTTTCTACAAAGATTACAGAGGCGGTCACAAATTCTTTTCCTCTTTCAAAAATTAGGTCATTCCTCAGGTGCCAAACTCTTCAAAACATGAATAAAACTTGCTCATGAACCGGCGACCCCAGTTGATCAAGCAGGATGAAGAGCCAATCCGGCCCCGTAAATCTGAACAACTCCTCATCCGAAATATTCCACACTTTCCCAAGGCGATACGCAAAGCACGCGCCTTAGGACATGTCACAAGGGCATGAAAAATACTCTCATCTTAAACACCACAAATAGTGCACAAACCCAAGACCGTTTGATGATGGTTTACCCTATTTACCTGTACCGCCAAACTGTTGGTCGCTGCTCTCCAAACAAAATTTCTAATTTTTTGCGGGACTTTAGCCTTTGAAATAACATCCCACATTCTTATTTTCTTATTAACCGCACTGCTGGAAATTCCTGTCTCCTTGCTGCAATCTTTGAGATTTAACGCCAGTTTATACGCACTTTTAACAGAGAACATATCACTTTTCTCATAGTGCCAAGCAATAAGATCCCCCTCCCCCACGGACTGAATGCATAACTTTAAGTTCTCCTCAGCATCATGGTGAAAAAATAGCTGCCTAATCAAATTTTCATCCCATGTTTTAGTCCCGCTCATGAATAATTCCGACACCCATTTCAGTATAGTACGCTTCTTTTTTGCTATAGCTTTTAGGCCCGAATTTCTTGGAAGCCAATTATCTCTCCAGATGTTAACATTGTTGCCATCGACCACTCTCCATATGACCTCTTTTTTTAATAGTTCCAATCCATGCATAATACCCTGCCAATTCACCGACGTGGCTTGTGGGAAAACCGTATCCAGTATGTGACCATTGGGATAATATTTTGCCTTCAAAACCATAGCACACAACGAGTCCGGGTACACTAATAACCTCCAGGCTTGCTTAGCTAATAGTGCTTGATTAAATAACCTTAGATCACGAAACCCCATGCCGCCTTGACCTTTTGGTCTTGTTAGTTTATCCCAAGCTAGCCAATGTGTTTTCCTTCTATCCTCTTCGTCTCCCCATCAGAAATTTCTCATAATCTGAGCAAGTTCCTCACATAATGAGATTGAAAATTTAAAAAGTCTCATGGCATACACTGGCAGCGCTTGCAGAACACCCTTAATTTGAGATTCCTTTATACCACTAGAAGCATACTTTTCAATCCAATCTGACGCTCTTTTTAACGCCTTATCCTTGGTCGTCTGAAATTTCCCAACCTTCATTCTACCCTCAGGCACCGGTAATCTAAGGTACTTATCCTCAAAACCTTCAGCGATAATATTGAGAATAACCATCGTAGACACCTGATCCTCCATACTGCACTTTTTACCAAATTTAATGGAGCACTTATCTGGACTCAGAAGCTGACCAGTTCCCTTCTCATAAACTGACAAAATGTTTTTAATGGTTAATGCTTGATCAATGGACCCCTTGGACCTCTTTTCAGTTTTGTATTTTGTTACTATACTCCTTTGACTATAGGACATAGGTTGTTCTTGCTCCTTTGTTTTCCAACCATACCTTATATCTTTTTGTGAACTAAAACAAAAAATAACCAGAGATTGTCCACAACTCAAGGAACTGTTGGAAAACCACATACGGCATACATAGAACTAAATTTTTACATAACATGATGTACGTTTAAGCAATTAAGCTAAGAAAGTTTAGAGAAGGAATATAGCCATCTAGCGCACCACTTATACACCTGATTATGTTCACATATTCCAACCTTTTCAACTTAGTGAAAAACTAACCAGCAGCAACAGAAATCACGTAAACAAAATAAGGAAGAAAGTGTATTTCTCCAAATAAAACCCAAACTTTGCTTGTTTACTTTTAAATTAAAATTATCATTTATTTTTGAAGTTGTTTAACTTCTTAGTCAAAATCATTTGCAAGGTCTCCATAAATTTAAATACAATAATCAATTATCATTCTCTTGAAGGTAGTTAAAAGCACATGCATCGCTACATAGAAATAAAAAGCATATCACCTCAGATTCTTAGAATGTCAGGCTGCCGTCACTGCTTGGCCTGACACCCAACTAAGCTCAGCCCAGTGAGCACTAAGTGCTACCTCTACAATTGATCATACACTGGTAACTAAGGACTATCAAGAAAAATCGAAAGAATGTGATGTGACATTACATCGAGAAATATACAACACACAACAAACTTAGCTCCCTTGTCCATGTGAAGAAAACTAAAACATATGAAACGGCAAAAATAATCTGAAGACATCTTAGACCATCTAGTATTACTCAGAATTTATAGTGAAAATGGTTTTCTAGATTTTGATTACCACATGTACCAAACCTTTACCTACACGGCTATGATGAATCAGACTATATATGCATTTTATTAAACGGCTGCGCTAAAGTAAGCGAGCGCGCATTCTTCTTAGCCTACGCTTCGGCCGCTCCTAATTAGGCGCGTGGGTCTCGCGGTGAAGGTTCCACTCCACCGCTATTCTGGTTGAGGGTAATGAGCTTTGTAAAAAAGAAGTAACGCAATTAATTTTATTGCCATGCTTCGTCGGATGTATTCCGTCTCTGTGGTGACTATTTATTGGCAGTAACGGGAATAGTAGGGACGGTAATGGACGTGGATTGTTTACGAGACACTTAATAATCGTTGGTTGCACACCTAAGCGTAAAACCTTGCTAGCATGTAGTAACGGATTACTACGCTATGATAGAGTCGATGGTAAACCTACAAAAGTCCGGGTAGTAATGCATTACTACAAGAGCTCTCTTTATTGGGAAAACACTTGAATGTAGTAACGGATTACTATGCTATGATGGAGTCAGATGGTAAACCTAGTAAACTAGGGTAGTAATGCATTACTATTTTTGCAGGTCCAATTACTAGATGGTAAACCTTGTAAAACCAGGATAATAATGCATTACTACTTCTGCATGTCCAGTTACTAGGTGGTAACACCATTACTACTTCCGCAGACCCAATTTACTACTCCCTCCGTTCGAAAATACTTGTCATCAAAATGGACAAAAAGGGGATGTATCTAGATGACAAGTATTTTCGGACGAAGGGAGTAGATTGTAGCAATTAACGGCTAGGTTGGGCTCTTTTACGATCGTCAATTAACGCTGGACATGGTGTAGGCGTGGGAGGGATTGGGCATGCTAACTTGAGCATGGATCGTGACTCGTTAGTACTGTTTTTCTTTCAAAGGACAGCCGGCCTGGTCGTAAGTTCATTACAGTTGATTTTATGATCGAGCCCGCGCTTCGGCTAGTTAGCGCATACAGTCTATGGGTCGATGGGCGGCCGGAGCGCAGGCTAGGTTATAATGCGCGCACGCTGACTTTAGCATGTCTATTTTATTAAATCCAATGTAATTGTTCTTAGAGAAATGGTCAATCTTAGTACATACTACCTGACGTGAAGGCAATATAGCAGCAGTATTTATTTACCTATTTGAAATGGAGACAAAAGAGTAGTTTTTTTTTGCGAGGGACAAAAGAGCATCTCTAATAGACGCGCAACGCGCGGCGCGCTAAAAAAGAGTTTGCAGCGCGCTGTTCACGAGTTTTTGCGCGGCGAGGAGCGCTTGCTCCAGCGGCCGCTGCAAAGTTTAGCGCGGCGAGCCACTCCAGCAGGCGCTGCAAAAAAAAAAACTGCGCTATGCATTCAAAACAGATAAAAAAACCATAGGCATAGATAAAAGAAGTGATACATAGATAGTTCATCTAGCATAGATAGGTAAAAAAAGACACTAGTCCGAGGTAAAAACTACGGTGCAATTAGAAAGTACTCTGAGTCGTCCTCCTCCTCCTCGCTTGTGTCGTCCGACGTATCAAGCCACGCCTCTTCCCACCGCTCATCGTCGCTAGAGAAGAATGATGCTGCTCCCAAATCGCACTGTGATATCGCCAGTGCCTTCTGACGACGCCTGCCCGCCTGTTTCGCGTGCCGCCTTGCCCTCCTCTCCGCCCAGAAGGCATGCTCGTTGGCGACGTCCTCCGGGTGGCGCTGGCGCCACTCCGCCATGGCTCGCTCGTCCGCTTCGGCGATGAGGAGGCGGCGCTGCCGCCGACGGTGTTCCTGGCAGTCGGCGTCAGTTATTAGCCGCGGCGGAAGGGGCGATGGCCTGCACCTGCTCGCATGTCCAGACGTCCTAGAAGTTCATCTGTGGGTGAGGCCTCGCCTAGCCGCGACGGAAGGGGCGATGGCCTGCACCTGCTCGCATGTCCAGACGTCCTAGAAGTTCATCTGTGGGTGAGGCCTTCCGAGGCGCCACACCGCCGCGTCGTACGCGCGGGCGGCCTCATGCGCGGTCTCGAACGTGCCGTGGCCGAGGCGGACGTCGCCGGACCGATTCTCAGCGTAGAAGGCGCCGGAGGGGCGCTGATGGACACCACGGTTGCCCAAAGATCCCCGGCGGCGCGGCGGCATGGTAGCGCGTCGGCGGTGGGGGGCGAGGAAGCGGGGAGAGAGCGCGTGGCGAGGTGGAGAGCGATGGGAGGCCACGTGACGTGCGCAACAATTTATAGGCGCGCCGCGGCGCGCAACCGCCCGCTTTCCCACGCGCGCAATCGTTTCCCGTGCGCCTGAGTTTTCCACCTATGCTGAAGCGCGCAAAACCGTCCAGCACGCGGTTTTTGCAGCTGCTGTTGGAGATGCTCTTGACTAAGTAGTAATAGAGTTTGGAGTTGAGCAGCAGTCAATGAATCAGCCACACGAAGTTGGAGAACCTTGTGCCAAGGTTGTAAAAGCATTTGGCCTTGGGAAATTCTCAGCGTGTTCAAACCTTTTATTGCATGAATTGCTACTACGAACATGCACCCTCCCTTGTGGCACTAGATTCATTGCTAGAAAATCAGTGCGACCACAAATATAGCCTTTTGAAATTTTGAAACGCTGATTGAAAATTGGATGAGATCTTGACTAAGAATGAAAAGCTCTGGAACAAAAAACGTGTACAATTATGGAACTTCCTACAATTATGAGGCTTTTTAGATCCAATCAAGTCTTAAATTCCGCCAGTGAAGAATTGGGCTACTGGAATTAGTAACTTTGCCACAGCGCATAAAATCAAAACATCAGATGCTTCTATCAGGAGATTCCTCGCCCCACAAACAAATCTCCGCTGCAATCAGTTGATTGGTTCCAAAAACATCTGGGTACAAACATGAAGACCTGGATGTCTCATCAACAGTCCAGAGCAGCTACATCTCCAGTCACACGTGCCTATGTTCGTACCGAGAATTCTACCAAGTGTAGGTTCTACATCAATTCTGGCCCATCAACCTTCCGGTCGAGGCATTTTATGTTCTTCATGTCTACCACCAAGCTGAGCATCATGGTGGCTCACGTTGTGCTTTGGTGCATCACTAGGTGCTGCGGCTTGTGCTCGAAACCATCATTTCTCTTGGTTAGAGAATGCTCATCTTTAATGTCCACCAGAACTTCAGCCTCTTTCGCAGTCTCTGGAACATTCTGATCACCATTGTTGTCCCCATTTTCTGCAACGCCATCAGCATTACGGTGATCCTCTTGATGCATACTACAATCGTTCCTCTCCTGCTTGATCTTCTCATCCTCAACAGCCAACTCCACACCATGTTCTAATTCCCTCTCAAGTAGGTCGTCATCATCCATCACATGTACCTTCCTAGCAACATCACCTTTGAATTTTCTTCGCTTCTCCAAAGCTGCCTTTACCTTGTCCTTGTCAATTTTATTCATGGCATCCATCATGGAGGATGAGACACTGGGATCACCACTGTTACTGAGATTACCATCTCTGGATTCACTGGAACTAGCATGCGATGGAAGAGGTTTCTCTTCTGTTTGAATACCAGGTTTGTCGCTGGGCCTGGAACTTCTCGGCAAGGACTTTGTGCCATCATGCAAACCATCCTTTGTACTAGTATCAACTCTACCTCCACTCTGACTGCTTGTTTTGTCGTTTTCATGGCCACCATTGTCATTATGAAGACTTTTCTGGCCACCAATCTGCTTGTGTGGCTTTGAGTGCTCAGCACCATTGTGAATTGGAACACCTGTTGATGTAGAAGGATTGGAATCTGACTGTTTGGATGCTGGATGATGCACAACAGGAGGTTCCTCGGAGTTGGCTTCTGCTTTTACGGAGATCCTTTGATTAGGCACACCAGCTGAGCTCCCTTCAGCTTCATTCCCATTTGTTGGTTGCGACTGTACAACGCGGTTTTGCTCATACAGCTCTAACATTTGATTGCTAACCTCTGCAATCAAGAGATAAAAGAAATGCATTAGTATTAGACGTGAATTTATCACGCCATGTTACCAAAGTTCAACTACAAATTAACTGCTACTCCCTCTGTTCACAAATGTAAGATGTTTTGGATATTTTAATACGGACTACATACGGATTGAAATGAGTGAACAAACACACTAAAACGTGTCTACATACATCCGGTTCGCAAAAAAGTTAGAACATGTTATATTTATGAACGGAGGGAGTAGAAGATGAATCAAAGCCATGAACAAGGACTACTATGGAGCACCATTGAAACAGACCAGATTCTACAAGACCAAAGGATTTTCTGGAACCATCAAATCTTCAAGCAACTGACTGAAAATCATGCGCTTTGTTTCCTGTTTGTAAACAGTCGGGTGCTCTTAGATTGAGAAGGCGTCCTTTTCTTAGCTATCTAGAGATGACTACAAAACATGTTATACAGTGTATTATCTTGTAATGTTGTCTCTAGTGGTTAATTTTTGCATGCATATAAAACAATGTAGTGATAAAATTAGAAAACATGTGTAAGAGATGGCATCCACTACAATGGAGAAAAATATCTTATCTCAAGCGCTAAGAGATCATCTCTTAGGATTTTTTGAGAATGAAATCATCTCTTAGTTGAGACAAGGAAAAGGCTGAAATCACCCCATTGTACATGCCCTTATAATCTTTATTACGGATATTCTATTTGGCAGGTACAGAGGAGATTAAAAGTGTCTTGCCAGATCTATAAACCACTGAACTGGCTTAACTAGTCCCATATGAAGCAATAGTCACTAGAAAAAGTCAGAACTGGAACGCGTGATAGTATAGTAAATAATTCATAAAACTGTGTACAGCAGCTACACCATGTATAATTAGACTTCGGCTTTATTACCACCACTAGCATAATGATCGCGTTGCTACAGAACCAAAAACTGATTGCAGTTGTATTTGATTAGTAGCATACAACAACCAATGCACTTGTTACTTGACATCATAAAAAGTACTCCCTCCTACCCAAAATATAAGGCGTGCTTGACTTTGCACGGTCCTTGATGCATGACTTTGACCATTAATATATACCATAATACATGGATTGAACATGTATCAATAGTATCATCGTATTTGTCTTGCAAAACAATTCTATTTCATACGTCTTTATAATAATTTCGTAGGCATATATAATCAATGAAAATCAGAGTCAAAGTTGTGCGATGAAGACAAGAAAAGTCAACGCGCGCCTTATAACATAAAAGGGTAATAACACCATAATCATAAAAGGGTAATAACACCATAGTGGCCATAGTACATGTCATGGCTGGATTTTAAAATTTGAAAGTTAGGATTATGAGGATTACGGAGGAGGGGTGGCCGGAGGGTGGGGAATGGGGAGGAGGGGTGGCTGGGTAAAATATCATTGCCGGATTGACTGGCTGGTTGGTGTCGCAGTAAAAGAAATTGTGTACTACCATGTACTAGTACTGATCAAATACTTTCCCATTCAAAACATGAGTGAGGTGGTGACTTGCTAGTTTGATTAAGCTGCGTATAGCGGCAAGTGAGGGTTTCGAGAGTCCACAATTGCATTAGTTGTTACTGTTTTGTTTATGATCATTTTCCGCAAACCATAAGGCCTTCTTTGGTTCATAGGATAGGAATTTTATAGGAATAGGAAAATCATAGGAAGTGAGATGACATGCATGTCAATTCCTATAGAGAAAGAGATGCCATTTGGTGCATAGGATAGGATTTTTTTCCATTGAGTCTAGGCTAATGTTTTTTTTTTCCTCCAAAATGTGAAGGATTGATTCCTATCCTACATAGGAATAGGAATCCATTCCTACAAACCAAAGGGCTTCAAAGGAATTTTTCCTTTGCAAATCCTATCCTATCCTATAGAATTCCTACAAAAATCCTACAAACCAAAGGGGACCTAAGAGGGTCCGATGGGGGTCGAGACTCGACACATTACTTGTAACTGTTTTATTGATGTATTTTTTTCAAACCAAAGAGGGTCCAGAGGGGTTCGAGACTCCACGATTGAATTACTTGTGACTGTTTGTTTATGATTATTATTTTTTTTACAAACCAAAGAGGATCCAACGGATCCTGCATGGGTGAGGAGGATTTGGATGGAGTGGGGGGTGAACCGAGCACCACCACCACCAACTCAAATTTATAAGTAATATATATAGGACTGATTTTCTGCGCTCATGGGAGTATGTACTCTCACATTAAATATACTTCTCTATCATTCTCAATATACCTTATTAATTATCTAAGATACCTCAATACAAATTTCATAAAAAGAACATCATCAGAACCCTTAGTTTATAAAATCTAACAATTTTACGTACGAAAAGGCAGTCTACAAGCAAATGATCTGGAACACATTGACTCAAATGGAATTTTTTATTTAACTCACTTTGCGCTATCTGGTAATTATTAATAAAGCATATTAAAATGATAAAGGGGTAGTATAATATCTATGTGGTACATGAAGCACAGGAGTACGCACGCCCAGGAGTGCAGAATCATTTCCTTAGCTAGAATGAAGCAAAGACACATCCAAATGGCTGTTTAACAGGAAAGTTTTGTACATATCCTTATTTTTAGCTACTCAACAAGAATAGTACTTGCAAAAAGATCAGTTTCACACTATTAAGTATTTTCACAAATGTCCAAGTGATTGTACGCTTACTTTAGTTCTTTCTTTGTATCCCTAAAACCCAGATGCCACAGGAACACATAAAAAGGTGAGTCCCGGTGGTAAGATGTACTAAACCACAACAGTAGTCACTGTACAGCAAGGAAGCTAGAAATACAGAAGAAACAAACCAAACAAAGCAGAAGGAAATTTCGAATTACTGACTTTGCATAGAGGAACCAACCTTCCAGCTGTCTTGGTGTCACATCAAACTCCTGATACCAAGCCTTCTCACCGTCATCTGGAAGAAATTTCACTTTGAGAAACTTACCAGCCAAAAAGAGAGCACCTGCTGCAATATGATGGGGCTTGAATTGCAAACAGAGTGAAGTGCGCAGCCTGTACAGTACACACCCTTTTAAAGGAGGTCTAGTAGACATATAAACTGAATACTGGAATGGCTAAAAAGAACAAGGGTAGCATCAGCATACCCATCATTGACAAAATTCCAGGCAACCTGAGGAAGCGCATTATGAGTAATCTTGAATTTCTTTATTGTTTCAACCAAGGGCTTGTAAGGATGGTGCACATTAAGGTCAAAACCAAGTGTTGCAAGTACAACTCGCTCCCCAAGTAAAATGAGTTCTTTTTGCCGATCATATACTTCCTGCATAAGACAGTAGTAGACAATTTGTTCAAGCATTATTCCCAGAGGAACTCACTTTGAACTAACTATGAACTGGTGCAGAGAAGATCTACATCGACAGAATATAAGTGTACCAACACAATGGAACCATCAGAAATATGTGGCAGATACAGTGGTAACTACAATAGAAAAAGATCTGCATCGATAGGCGAAGTGTACTGAACTACTGATACAGTTGAACGGAACCTACACAAATATGTACCTATACAGTTGAATGGAACCTTCACAAATATGTGGCAGATACAGTGCATTCACTTCACCCAAGTTAACACAGCAAATGTTAATTTTTCGAACAAGCACAAACTGAAAATGGAAGCATGCAATGGCAACTATTTATGGCCATCCTCATTTTGTTTATTAACTTCTTCACAAGAAAAATCATCATCATCACCAGAAATAATTAGGAATCAATATTTGTAGCATGTAGACCTCAAAAGTCACAAAAACCAACGCAAAAATGGATCTCAGAGGCATGCATTACCAAACTGAGAAGTACATCAATGATTATGATTCAATCGTAATAGGCAAAAAATACAGTATACAGCATCTACCAGAAAATACTTTGTGTGCACATCATAGAGCAAAATTATTTTATACTCGGTTTGCACCCAACCCATCATAGAGCGAACTTACTTGCTTACAGGAAAGGACATCTGTTATTTTTCCTTGTATCAGCTATATTAGAGAACGGCAAGATCATACGAGGATATAAATCCTATGATTCAGCACTCCTCCAAACACAAGAGAAGAACCAAACTAGCCGGGTGCTGATTGTAAAATATATAGCTGGTAAACTTCAGCAGATGATGATGCAATCAAAACGATTCCAAAATAAATGATATACTGATGAGAAAAGGTTAGGATTCTGATAGAAACAGCCAGCCTTCTACTTGCTATGTTTCTGAAGTTATTTTCTGTTATTGTATGAGAACAACAAGATTTATAGGGTGAAATCAGGTCATGCTACAACTTTTGTAAAGGGAAAAAGGTTCACCAAAGAACAATCCATAGCAAAAGAAGCATCCAATTGGATCCATTACATTACCCTCTGCTTGATTTTCTGACCAGCAGCAGGATCCTTTTTATGAATAAGCTCGTAAGAAACCAGGATGACATCCTTCAAAGGCCTAGGTGTTTCTTCGACTTTTCCAGCCAAGAACATGCAAACAGTAGCGATTGTCTGTATAGATGTTAGATTCAGACTTCATTTGCCCATTCGCCATGAAAAAATAAGAATAACTGCATAACAAATAGTATAGAATACTAATATTCTGTCAAGACATATAGAGGAAAAAATCACACCATTACCACTTCTGCTGCAGATAAGAACACAAGAAATCACATGCACTCCTATTTCAGTAAACACGCTTGGTACTACTTCATGGATAGGGTGATTTCAAATGCTTTCACGTTCAATAATTTAAGAGTACCAGGGCCTAAATCAACTGTGCTGGGTGTTTGAGAGCTGTACCAGCCAAAATATTCATGATAAACCCTCGACCCCGCATAATTGATCAAATGGTGTGCCCACCTGTGAACTGCTATTTAGTAACAAGGTCTCAGGCTCTTCTAAACTAAAAATCCCCACATCGCGCCAAGAGGATGTACATCTGTGCATCTTATCCTTATAGAAAATACCTACTCTTTATAACCACCCCCTACAGTTCACTAAAGTACAAGTTGTTTTGACATCTGAGTCTGCTGCTAGCTTCAGCGCCAACTTCTATTGGACTGGAGAAGTACGAAGTGTATTATTAGCTATTAATGCCTCTGTATGGAGAGAACAATCACCAAACTGGAAAACCATGGAGATAGAAACTATTTGTTATTTTTATTCAAACTAAACTATGAGGCAAAAAAACAGAATATTATAAACTCAAATAAAGTATCTACATGTTATATAAGTTAGGAGCTGCACTTCATCAAATATTTAAAAATTGGACTATAGTTAGTCATTGACTAACACTTACTCGTCTATCATTTTTTGCATGAGAATGACGAAGGTAAAAACGGTGACAGAACACAATAGATGTAGCAATTGTCACTTGTGGCCTACATACAAAGAAAAAACTCAGCATAAGTTAACAGTATAGTTCCAGCAAGCGTTGTGGCATTATCTCCGCGTGTCATAAAAACTAAAGATACGAGCACAGCAATTTTTATCGCGATTGCAAACTATTAAAGATGTGATGCGTGGTATGGATGCCTTCAAGGGCCAAAAGAAAAAATACATACAAACATGCATTGCCCAAAACAAATCTAAAATGACAGACCACCATCATACAGGGCATATTTTCAGTATATCTTGACATTTCATATGATATGATAATTTATCGTATTTATGAAGAAAAAAACCAGCCAGCAGTTCATTCAGAAAAAATGTGCTTGCCATAAGAGTGCTCCATAAAGAAGTAAAATATTATCTTATCAGACAAACAATTGAATATCTCTGGACCAAATATATGCTGGTATAAAACAAAACCACATCAGGAGAAGCAATTACAAAACAATGATAATATAAACACACATTTTGAAATATTTAACATGGTAAGCAGAGCACTATTTTTTTGGATAATTAAGGGACAGTCAGCCAACAGGCTACAGTATCAATAAATGCATAGAAGGACATAAAATATCTTACACTTTGAGTCGCATCCCCAAATCTTGTAGATAAGTGCAATACGATTTCCGGAGGTAAGTCTCTTTCTTTAAATCAATGCCATCCCTCTTGGACGGAGAATTCTCTTCTATTTCCTTTCTACTGAAATACCATGAAGCACTAAGTTTGCCAGCTTCCTTATTCCCGCTCTTTGTAATTCTGTAGGGGCTATTTTCTACAATTCCATGATGTGACGAATCACTTGGCAGCATAGCCATGTAAGCTCCCAACTACATTCAGCACACAGTGACGAAGGTAGTCGTGAGTTTTAGGACAGTTACTGAGAAAAAATATACATGATAACATGATACTGATAAGCATAGTCCTGTTGCCAAGCTAAATAGTAAAGATCAAATATAGCTGGCAGATAGCAGGGCCCGCTTGCAACAAATAAGTCAGCACGCCCAATAACTGAACTGTTGGTAAGAATTAGTCTAGTAGAACATGCCGTTACGAACGTATGCAGGGAAGAGATGTACTCGAATGTAATTCGATGGGCTAGGACAACTGACATTCAGAAAATAAGCAGTTTAGAAGTTTCTGCAAGTCAAAAATACACAAGTATAAATAATCCACGCTGTTAGTGCAAATAGCATTAAAAGCAGAAATTGCTAAAAACAATTACTATATGAACAATATAGGTGTGATCAATCCAAATGTCTAGGATAACACTCATGCTGCTATTTTTTTTACGGGCAAACAGTAGGGGAAACCCCTATGGGTTTTTTTTTTATCATGCTGATATCTACCAGCCAAGGGTATCCACTGGTTAATAAGGACAGCCCGGAATTAATTATTGACCTACAGTAAGTCTGTGATCTGGTGAATCCGTGAATGACCTGTTCACACACAAATAACCATTGCCTCTTGATTTTCTTGCTTCCTTTATTCCAACACATGCCACTGGCTATCTGTGTGACTCCATTTTTTCTGGTCAAACACATTTGCAGAAACTGACATTCACAGACCGTTCCAAACCGTGACCCTGTTTCGAGCTTAGAATCCTACAGGACACCAGAATCACTGACCAAGTGTTCGTGGACAGGTAGGCAATATTTGCAGAATTTACACCCCTGCCAATAACCATTGGACATCTGCTATTGTGGTATCAAAAGCCCCAAAGCCCAGCAAGTTGTTATTTTAGCCTAACCGAAGCATGCAGTAAGTGAAACAGATCTAAAGCGCTCCAAACCGTAATCTGAATCTATCATATCCAACAAAACAATGACCCAGACCTAAGAGGTCTCGCAAAACCGAAGTCGGGACCATTAGACGCGCAAGATCGCAATTTGAACCCATACATGACACCTAAAATCAAAGTATTCCGTCTCATCGCGGTATCAACCAACAGCATCAAACGACCACGCCCTAGGGTTCCGAAATTCCAACCTCCCATTGATCGATCTTTCACTTCCTCAGTTGGCAAATCAGAACAATACTTCGGGCAATGCAAGAGCCAAGAAATGAAGGACTGATCTAGGGAGAAGAAACATGGATTGGCAATAAATGAATGGACTGACCTCGTATGCCTTGACGCAGCTGCGGACTAGGACGAAGCCAGCGAAGCGGGAGCGGCTCACAGGGTGTATGCTGCCGGGGCGCCAGGACCTCCGGGAGCTACTGCCAGGCTCGACGGAATGCTCGCCCCCGCTGCGTGCGGCCGCCGCCTCTCCTGGCTGGGCCTAGAAGCAAGGGAGGGAAGAGGAGGCGTCGGGGGGATAAAACCAGAGTAACAGAACCCCTATACCAGTGCGGTTTTCTTTCTCCAGAATTTTCATCTCCCTTCTCTATTTTGTGCTATTGACTGATTGATATAAGGATCGCCTCTGCAAATTTAAGCAAACTATATACGTGAAATGTTATGGTGTTTGTCAGATTTTTAAGATTCCCCAACGAACATATTTGTCACCGTCAGATTATAATGCACACGTCTTAAAGCAAAGCCAGAAACACGTAGCAAAAAGAATTTTTCATAGGTCGTCGCGAATGCCCAACAGACCGCATTTTTTTCCACTGTTTGCTTTTTCTCTCACTAGCGCCCCATTCCCTAACTCAGTTAAGTGTGTTTCGATTTCGGTGATGAGGCGTGCGAGGAAGGGGACGGCGAAGATGAGGCAGGTGGCGCCACCGACTAGATATAGGCCGCCGACAAAGACAAAGGTAGAGGCATGTTGCACGGCGGCGGGCCGGCGCCACTAACGAGGCGTGTTGCGCGGGTGGCGCCATGATGTCGCTTAAATTACGTCGGTATTTTCTCAAAGAGGAAGTGATGATGCAGTACGACTACGCTAGGTAATTTCCTCATTTATGAAACCAAGGTATCAATTCAATAGGAGAACCAAGCAACACTATGTAAACGAGACCTGCACATAAAGAAACAAATACTTGCAACCCGGCGCTTATGAGGGGTTGTCAATCCCTTCTAGGTAACGGCGTCGGAATTTGGTAAGTTGAGGGGAGACTTTACTTGATCCTCCCTGATAAAAAGATAGATAAATTTATGGTAGATTGGATAAATAGCTCTCGATAAAACGTGAAATAAAATAAGTAATAAAAAGGTGCAGCAAGGTATTTTTGGGTTTTTTAAATAATAGATTTGAAAATAAAAGTAAATAAAAATAGATCTCAAAGCAAATATGATAAAGAATAGACCCGGGGGGCATAGATTTCACTAGTGGTTTCTCTCGGGAAAATAGCATACGGTGGGTAAACAAATTACTGTTAGGCAATTGATAGAAGATCGAATAATTGTGACGATATCCAAGGCAATGATCAATATATAGGCATCACGTCCAAGATTAGTAGACCGGCTCATGCATGTACTACTATTACTCCACACATCGACCGCTATCCAGAATGCATCTATTGTATTAAGTTCATGAAAAAACGAAGTAATGCAATAAGAACGATGACATGATGTAGTCAAGATCTATTCATGTAGGAATAGCACCATCTTATTATCCTTAATAGCAACGATACATGCGTGTCTTGTTGCCCCTTCTGTCACTGGGAAAGAACACCGCATGATCGAACCCATCACAAAGCACCTCTTCCCATGATAGTTGGCCTAACTAAACCAAAGATTCGAAGAAGAAATACGAGGCTATAAATAATCATGCATATAAGAGATCAAAATAAAACTCAAATAATATTTATGGATATAGATCTGATCATAAACTCAAAGTTCATCAGATCCCAACAAACACACCGCAAAAAAGAGTTACATCAAATAAATCTCCAAGAGACCATTGTATTGAGAATCAAAAGAGGGAGAGGAAGCCATCTAGCTACTGCCTACGAACTCGTAGGTCTATAATGAACTACTTACGCATCATCGGAGAGGCACCAATGAGGATGATAAACCCCTCCGTGATTGTGTCTAGATTGGATCACGTGGTTCTGGAACTTGCGACGGCTGGAATTGTGTTTCGTCGACTCTCCTAGGGTTTCTGGAATATTTGACCTCCCGCACCGCCTCTTCGCCCTGTAAATTTCCAAATATTCCAGAAACCCTACCTCGCAAAGAGGTGTGCGGGAGGTCACCGAGGTGCGGCGAGGCGGGAGGTCACTTCTTTGGCCCACCGAGTGTGGTCGCGTCGCCATCAGGACCTGGTCGTGCGTGTGCAACGTCGCCTCGGTGCCGCGTGGCGAGGACACGATGAGGGTCTGCACGGCGCCCAGGCGAAGGAGCATCACGTCGGGAGTGTGCTTCTTGGCGAGGCCGTGGAGCGAGACATGCGGAAGGGCACCGAAAAGTTGCAGGTGCTCGATAATGGGCAGCGCTTGCGGCGAAGTAGGGAGGTACAGGCACTACCCTGCTGATCTAGTACTTCCGATGAACTAGTGATGCAGAGACAAGAGGAGAGGGGGAGCGGGAACAAAAACAATGCCCGCACAAACGTCTCTAGCATGAGCTTCTGCACGAGGTCCGCCATGTCGAGCTTGGTTACTCTATCAAGTTAGCATCACAAGCTCGTGGCTTATAAGCAGCCACACATGGTAAAAGGCAACAAAAGTATACATACATATATACGGTACACTGGACTTGGAGCAATAATTGTGCTTGTGTGTTCAATAGCAAATCTAGCATTTCAGATGGATAAGCCATTGATACTCAGTTAGTATGCACAATCTAGCACTAGTAGTGTCATCCTAAGAGACCATTATGTTTGTTTGGAATAAAAGACCACGATGTTAATGCGTAGGAAGTTTTGATTTATGTTTCTACGGCACTTGCTAACAAATTTTAAACCAATTGACAACCAAAGGGATTCTAGTATGTTCACAGCTAGATAACGACACATGAAGATGCCATGATAAAATTTGTTGAAAACATTGCATTTTTATCTTATATAGCATGGCAATTTTATAATATTTAGCATGGCAGAATTAAAGTGAAAATGTTCTAAAACCATGGCAAACTTATGAAATGAATCTGCCATGTCATGATTTAGAAAATTAGTTGCATAGCATTTCTCATCTAATTATTTTGATAATCTAGAAAAACATATGAATGTGAATCGGCCATGTCATGACAAGTATGTTTTGCACTTTTTGCCATGTCAAAGACTAGTTGCCATGGTTTATCTAAATTTTCCATTGGCAATTTATACCTAGCTAAAAGAAAAAGCACATGGCAACTCTGAACCATGTTTACATAGATGTCTGGTTTCACCAATCCATAAGCATGACAATTTGTGAAGAAACTTATGAATTTGAATCTGCCATGTCATGATTTAGAAAACTACACCCTCTGTAAGCAAATGTAAGATGTTTTAGGTCACACGTACCGACCTAGAGTGTCTTACATTTGTGTACAGAGGTAGTAGTTGCATGACTTTTTTGTCTAATTATTTTTGAAATAATTAGAGAGCACATGAATGTGAATCTGCCATGTCATGAAAATTAGATTTTGCACTTTTTGCCATGTCTAGATTTGCCATCTTTTTTGAAAAGAACCAAATTTCCTAAATTTTGACTTGTTTTATATTACTAAACTAGCATGCACTTCTGTTTTGCAGACAATGGTAATTTTATTAACTAGACCATGATAGTTTCAATGTAGATAGCATGGCATTTTTATTATTTTTTAAACTATGTTATTTTTATTGTTTAAAAGATGGCATATTTCTTATTTTATACCATGGCATTTTTCTCATTTAGACCATCGCGAATTTTTGACCATAGGTGTGTGCATGGAATCAAATATATTTTTATTTACATGCACTCACATGAAAATATTTTTATATATTCTTTGCCATCTTTGTATAATATACTCTCATGGCAAAACTTATATTTTTCAAAAAAAAAACTCTCCAATTACCATGTCAAACAAGTTGGTATGGTTTCTCTACAATTTGTCATCTCTTTCCAAAAGAACAAAGTAACCCAAACTCAATATGTTTATATGGCTAAGCTAGCATGGCACTTTTATCTTGTTAGACCATAATATTTTTATTAATAGACCATGGTAGCTTTAGTGTAGTTAGCATGACATTTTTGTTACATTGTCTATGCCATTTTTATTATTTAAACAGTGACAATTTTCTTTTTCAGAACGTGGCATTTTTGAAGAGCGTGGCATTTTATTATTAAGAGCATGTCAATTTTAATAATGAGACTATGGCATTTTTTATAGGTGGACCATGCCATTTCAATTTAGGTAGCATGGCATTTTTATTCTTTTGAGCATGATAATTTTATTAATTATGGCATTTCTATTAAGTATGCCATGGTAGCTTAATTTAGTAGCATGTCAATTTTTATTCTTTACAACATGACATTTTATTAATTATATCGTGGCCAATTTTCTTTGTCTTATAATTATTTTTCATTTTGACATATATGGCCATTCTAGACTTGTGTTAGTTTGTCATTTTTGGTACTGTCACGTGGCATTTTGTATTGATCCATGGCCAAAATAAAGAAAAAGTGTCTGTTGCAAATGTTCCATATGGTTCATGGCAACTTTCGAGATTTTTTGTGTTTGTACACATGGTAATGTTTCCCTAAATAATTACTCATGGCAAACTGTAAAAAATTATTCCTATGGAAATTTGTAGGAATGTTTTGAAATGTCCCCATGGCAAATTGTAGACCATTTTTATCCAATACGATGACTGCAAAATTTTATACCCGTTGACAAATTAAACTTTTTCCAACAAGTTGACATTAATCATTTACATAATTTCCCAACTATTTTCCATGTCATGGCATTTCTATTTCAGTGATTTTTTATTTTTACATCCATGCATTTTTTGCATTTGTTTTTCTCATGTCTAAATTATGCACTTTTTATGCAACATAAATACATTTTGTACTTTTGTATGTGTTTTAATTGTACCGTGGAAACTTTGTGTGCTTTTTCTACATTTAACATGCAAGTTTGTCTACTATGATTTAACATGGCAAACTTTCCTCCTATTTTTTAAGATGGCAAAGGTTTGGACTTTTCCAAAAATGGTTAACGAGCTGGGAGGCATAGTAAATGGGCTGCCTAGGGCCTGGTTCGCCTTGGAGGGGCTTCTCTACCGATCCCCCTCCCTGGTGGGGAACGATAGCCAGTTATTGGCATCCAACTATATTGAATTAACAAGTGGTCACCTGAATTGGCTATCCTGGGTATTTGTAATTTCCGCGAGACGGTGGGAGTATGTTCCTGGTATCTTTGGTGAGAAAGGAGAAAGCTCATGCACAAAGAGTAGGTTCAAGGTGCAAAGATTGTTGCATGGTATTTTTGATACTCGCATCAAACTTCAATATTGAATGTGATCCAAATGCATCAATGAAGAGAGAAGGGTGATGCGACCCATCGAATGGCTACATCAAATGAATGTTGATGCAACTTTTGGCTAGGACATGCTTCATGGTGCTATGGGGGCAATAATCATAGATGATAGGGGCCAGATGATTGCTGCTATAAACAAGTCGGTCAACTCTTGTTATGATGTCCTCATGTCGGAGGCGATGACTCTCAAGTTTGGGCTTAATGTTGCGGTGACTGCGGGACACAAAACAATTGTCATCAACTATGACAACCAACGATTATGAAGAACGATGGAAATTTATTTGGTAACATTACTGCTATTATTGATGATTGTTACCACCTGGCATGAGTTCATCTCTGCGTCCTTAATTATATTTTTTTCCCCGAGGAAGCTAATGATGTGCACACGAATTAGCCAAAATAGCTAGATCATCTTTTTGTGATGAGTGGTACGAAGATGCTCTTAATGAGCTACTTCATTTGTCGCTTAAGGATGTAAACTGGCTACTAGTTAATAAAGAGGAAGTAATGTTATAAAAAAAGCAATGGTCACATCATCATAATCTTGTCCAGCAAGGAAATAGGAGGTCACTATTGACGTTGATAGTATTCCACAAAGTACTCAATAGTGGCACTAACGTACTCCCTTCGATCCTTTTAGTTTGCGTATAAGATTTATATGAAGTCAAACTTTGTAAAGTTTGACCATATTTATGTGAAAAATATCAACATCTACAATACTAAGCTATACAATATGAAAATTAAATTCATGGCGCATATAATGATATTTTATGGTATTGTGAATGTTGATATTCATGCTTCGATATAGTGAAGTTTCGATGGGCGGCTCCCATGGTTTTTCCCCCTTTGCAATAGGGTTTTTTTTAAAGTGCGGGTTTACTCCCAGAGGGGGTGAATGGGAGGTTTTTATAAGTTCGTCAAACTCTGAAGAATTTGACGAAGACCAGAGTGAAAAAATAGAAACGCGAGGGAACTAAGTCATCACAGAAATGAAAAGCATGCATACAAGATACATACAAATGAAGAACATGCGATCATATAGTCATACAAGCATGAGGAATAAGAACTGAAGAAATAGAGTACAACATGATGAAAGTCTGCAGTTCAAGTTATTCAGAAAGTAGATCACAAATTCTTCAGCAATGGAATAACGTAAGGGAAGGGTGAAGATTGAAACCAGGTTGGCTCGGTGAAGACATAGTGATTTGGTAGACCAGTTCCAGTTGTTGTTGTATCAACTGTATGTCTGGTTGAGGCGGCTGAGACAAACTCAGAGGACACACAGTTCTCACCGTATTCCTCTTGAGCTAAGGTCACTTAGACCTCGCCCAATCACTCGTGGTAAGTCTTCAAGGTAGACTTCCAAAACCTTCACAGACTTGTTCACCGGCACACCACAATGACTCTTGGGTGCTCAGAACATGACGCTTAACCGTCTGGAAGAATGATAGTCTTCAAAGGTAAAAGGCGTCAGATCACACACATCAATCTCTTCGGTGATGCTCAATCACTTTGGCTCTGAGTTTTTCCCACTTAGGATTCTCTCAAAATCTTCAGAGGATGAGTTGCTCTCAAATGACAAGTGTCAAGTTCTCTCTGAGCAGCCAACCAAGAAGTGGTTGTGGGGGGTGGCTATTTATAGCCAAGGGCAACCTAACATGAATTATCATAAACACCCTTCTCTGGTATGACCGTTGTCGGGATAAGGATCCACTCGAAAACTGGACCGCGGCGCAGCAACGGTCGGAATTTGAACTCTCAAATTCGCCGGGGCACTCAATTTCCTCACTTTTAGGCAGATCGCACTGGCGAAATCCTAACTCCTCAGCCTAACCAAATTCGTCAGCAACCAGATGAACTTTGTCACTATCGCTCGCAAACGCGTCAGCTGTTCCGAAGATTTCCAAAGGCAGCACTCGAAGCGGCTTGTGTATGTATAGGTTTGAGAATTATTTTGGAAATGCGAACTATGATTCACCTAGACCCCCTTTGACAATATGGTTTTTCCTATGACTCAAAATAAGAAGAAAGAAACTACGAAAACAAAAGTCTTCAGGCTTCAAGTCTTCACATCAATTTTTTCAAAGGTTATACTAATTTCATCACCAAATTCTTCACTTGAAGAAATCCATTTTTAGTCGTCGTCTTCTGTCATGCCCAATATGCGACCCTATCCAAAAGGAACTCGAAGGTCCCACCAAGGATAGACCCGCATATTGAAACGCTTTTGCAAGGTGGATATCATTACATCAACATTACATAATAGTGGGGACACATCCAATACATACAATGTCACATGAATACAACTATACAACATACAAGATCAACATCCGACTACGGATGAATCATAAATGAAACTCAAACAACATCCACCCGCTAGCCCAGTGCTGCCGACCGCAACCTATCCCCGATCAAGAAGAAGCGAAGAAGAACTCCAAAACAAGTAACATCGCTCTCGCGTCAAGATCATCGCATAACATGTACCGCAATGTTGGTGTAGTAATCTGTGAGCCACGAGGACTCAACAATCCCATTACCATGGGTATCAAGACTAGCAAAGCTTAATGGGAAAGGAAGGGTAAAGTGGTGAGGTTGCAGCAGCGGCTAAGCATATATGGTGGCTAACATACGCAAATAAGAGCGAGGAGAGAAGCAAAGCAAGCGGTCGTCAACTAGTAATGATCAAGAAGTGATCCTGAACTCCTACTTACGTCAAACATAACCCGAAACCGTGTTCTCCTCTCGATCAACCCGAAAAGAGACACTCACGATTACGCACGGTTGGTGTATTTTAGAAGAGTTTACTTCAAGTTTACTACAACCGGACATTAACAAATTCCGTCGCCACATAACCACGGCACGGCTTTGAAAGTTTATACCTGCAGGGTGTCCCAACTTAGCCCATTATAAGCTCTCACGATCAACGAAGGATATTCCTTCTCCCGGAAGACCCGATCAGTCTCGGAATCCGGCTACAAGACATTTCGACAGCAATAAAATAAGACCAGCAAAGCCGCCCGATGCGCCGACAATCCCGATAGGAGCTGCACATATCTCGTTCTCAGGGCAACACCGGATAAGTCAAGCTACGAGTAAAACCAAGCCTCAAGTTGCCCCGAGGTGGCCCCTGAAGTTGCTCGTTCGAACCAGCACTTAGAGAAGCACTGGCCCGGGGGGGCTAAAATAAAGATGACCCTCGGGCTGGCCGACCCAAGGAAAGGGTATAGGTGGTGGTGAGGCAAATGGTAAAACCAAGGTTGGGCCTTTTTGGAGGAGTCTTATTCAAAGCAAACCGTCAAGGGGTCCCATAAATAACCCAACCGCGTTAGGGACGCAAAATCCGGGAACATAATACCGATATGACGGAAACTAGGGCGACAAGAGTGGAACAAAACACCAGGCATAAGGCCGAGCCTTCCACCCTTTACCAAGTATATAGATGCATTAATAATATAAGTGATATTGTGATATCCCAACATAAACATAATCCAACATGGAGCAATCTTCATCTTCACCTGCAACTAGCAACGCTATAAGAGGGGCTGAGCAAAAGCAGTAACATAGCCAAACAACGGTTTGCTAGGAAGGGTGACGAAGGTTAGAGGTTCATGGCAATTTGGGAGGCTTGAACAGCAAGTGATAGGTAATGCAGCATAGCGATAGAATGAAGCAACTAGCATAGCAATGATAGTAATGAGATCCAAGGTGACGGTCATCTTGCCTGAAATCCCGCTAGGAAGAAGAACGAGTCCATGAAGAAGATGAACGGGAGTAGTCGAACGAATCCTCACAATCGCAACATTACCGGAACTGAGAAGCAACACCGGAAAGAAATAAACAACATGATAAATGCACAAGCATAAACATGGCATGATGCACAATCAAGTATGATGCATGTCCGGTTTAATGAGGCATGGCATGGCAAAGTGCAACAAACGATACTACAAGTTAAGTGGAGCTCAATATGCAACGAGTTGCATATTGGCAAAACACCACACTGACATATTTAGTTTAATCTCGGTTAAGCTACCAAACAATGTCAAATGTTTTTAAACATGGCAAGAGGTGAAGCATAAGTAAACTAACTATTTAGGCAAATTTAAATGAGGCCGGAAACAACAAACAACAATTCCGGAAAATCCCCATGTCCATATTTTAGATTCGGTACTGTTCTGCACCAAACACAATTTTAATGTTGTTAAACAGCAAAATAAAGTGCACCATGTTAAACTAGGCATTTTTCCACCCCATTTACATATAAAGTTTATTTAAAATGGAGCTACGGTTATTTAGTTACGAAATAAATCATTTTAACATGGCATTTATACAAATTTAAACAAACAACAAGTTTAAACATTTTTAACATGGATGAAAGTAGCATATTATGAAACTAGATGAAATTCTAAGCATCTTACATATATAAATCATTTTAATCCGATGCACGGTTTGTGAGTTATTAGATGCATGAACATAAGGGTTTTTCTATAAAACTGCAAACTCTGGATAAATGCTAAATTCGCAGAAGGAAAAAAAAAACAGGAGCTGGGCCAAATCTGGCTGGCGCGAAAGTGCACAGGAGAGAGGGGCGGGTTGCTCACCCGGCCAAGGCCAGCCGTGGTGGTGAGGAGGCTGCAGGGCGCGTTGGGCCTTGGGAGGAGGCTGGGCAGCTGGGCTGCATGAAGCGCAGAGGAGGCCCAGCTGCTGCGTGAGTGGCGCTGCCCAGCAGTGGCGCTGGACTGGTCAACGCGGGGCGGGGTGCTCGATCCCGAGCTGCTGCTCGATGCAGAGGACGCAGACAGAACCGACGATGCAGGGGACTTGGCGCGGCGGCGCGGCTTGATGCAGAGAAGACGACGACGCGGGAGGAACTCGCCGGCGTGGACGAAAAGACAGGGTGCGGGGATCCGGGCGAGGACGGTGTTCTCCGGCGAGGTGGCGTGTGGGCGGAGCTGGAGAAGGCAGGAGCGCTGCTTGTTCTCCTTTGTCGAGGCTGAGGCGAAACGGGGCATGGCGGGCGGACTTGGCGTAGAGGAAGGAGGTCTGGCGGGGCGCAGGGGAGGCCCGACGAGGTGGAGACTGGGCGGATCCGGCTGGCCGGCGTCCGGGTTCGCATGGGGTTGAGGAGGAGGCATCGGGCGGCGACGAGGTGTTGCGCAAGGGGAGGAGCGCGTGGCCTCGGACGTCCTTGAGCATGCGGCGCAGCGACGAGGCAAGGCGGAGCGCATGATGGGGAACAGAGGGGAGGCGGCGGAGGAGATGCTCGGGACCCTCCTGGTCCAGATCGAGCGAGGAAGGAGGGCTCGGGCTGCAGCCATGGCGCGGGAAGCTCATGTAGGGAAAAAGACAGGAAGAAAAATAGTGTGAGCGAGAGGGAGACAGGGGAAAGGAGAAGGACGGGAAGGAGGGACGCTACGGTCCTGCTGGTTGCCGGCGAGGAGCGTCTCGGGGGGCCTCGAGCACGAGGAGCGGGGCTGGACTCTCGTTGGGTAGGGGCGAAGGCGGTGGAGGCCGAGGATCAAGAGAGGCTGGATTGGTCCGTGAAGAAAACAAGGGAGGTGGGTGGGCCATGGATGGATGGATTTGATGGGAGGCGGCGGCAGATCCGAGGAGGGAGGAGGCTGTAGGTGGCGGCGGCTAGGGGGGACAAATGTCCTAGGATTTAGGGTTAGGACTATTTATATAGTAGGTGGTAGGTACGAGTGGCATTTGGATCATCGGATTAAAATTGAACGGTCGAGATAAATGGCTTAGGGGAGCCCAACAACTAAACGCAGATATTTTATAGATGTTTGGGGATGATATGAATTCAACGGTAATGACTGAGCGGGTCGGCTTCCGGGCAGGTTTTGGACAGACGAGGGGGTGGTCGGGACTGGCTGTGCAGAGAGGGTCAAAGGTCCGACAAGAGGGAATTGAAAACCCGGTTGGACTCGGATCGGTCAACGAAGGCAAGGGGGAAACGCGGCAACTACGAACGGATGCAAGCTTTATGAAAACATGCAGATGCAATGCGCATGATGCTATGAGATGAGATGCATGACATGAACAAAATGCAAAACAAAAGACAAAAACCCAACCACGGAGGAAATAATATATCGCATCTCCGGAAAAAGCAAGAGTTGGAGTTACGAATATGGAAAGTTGTATCCGGGGCGTTACATCTTCCATGTGTTAAACCAAATCTTCAGGGACTATATCTCATGTGCACACTCACAAACACATTAGTCCCTCAACCTAATTTCTTCAATACTCCCAAACCACTAAGGGGGAATTTGATGCACCTACAGTTTTCCATGTTAAAATTTTGTGTTCCCTGTGATTGATTTCGTTCTTCATCATTCTTATTACATGTCATATCTCTAATATAGCAAGATCATCTTGTGCTTGTGTTCCCTTGAGGAAGTAGGATCATACTTCTTCTTTTGGGGATCAAAAAGGATATTGATCTTCTTCCCACTCTACTATGGACACCAGATTTTGTCATGGCAAAAAAGTAAATTAAGATGGCCTCATATCGAGAAGTCATCAACATGAAAAAGTTGTGTATCATCAAAATGACCAACTTTGATTTTTCAGGTCATAGCCATCCGATTGCATTTCGGGGCCGAAGTTGTGCTTGAAATACTAAGAACTCATATCTGGAGTACTGTTTGGCCGATTACACAACTAAGAAGACCTCAGATGAAAAGGTGTTCTACATAAAATGTATTCATCTTGTCGAGTCTACTGATTTTCATATTTTGTTCGTCACTGAACTCATATGCGTCCTCAGCGGCCAAAATAGTGGTCTGTAGCAGGAGTGTTTCATGACGGCTGGACATCTGGCCTGGTAGGCGGACGTCCAGGATAAGGCTAGACGAAGACCCGGATGGTTAGTCAGGAAAAAATTTGTCGGCTACTAGCTAGGTTCCCGGATGTCCGGGTAATTACGCGACCAATATTTCATACTTTCTCTGCTCCATATGTTGGTAGACAGGCCAAAACACTCACAAGATTACCTCGAATTGAAAAACTTTCAACATGAAAGGCGTTCATCTAGTCAATACGGTAAAATTTCCTGTTGGGCACATCTCCATCTAAGGTCGTATTTGGCCTGTAGGATCCAAAAACTGATCTACTGTCTCAGGCATACCTAAATCCGAATTTGGTTAATTCTGAAAGGATTTGAATGATATTTGGAGTTTTTTTTTTGTTATTCGTGAAGTTCAGTCACCTCTTATATAGACAAGAGGTGACTGCCGATTGAGCAACACATAATCGATCTATCAATATATCACTTTTTACCTTTACCTTTTATCTTCTCCCTTGTTCTTCTTCTTACTCATTCTTCATTCATTCTTTTCTCGGAGGGCAGCGATCCACGATGCCCTAGGGGCGATCAGGACAACCTAGGGCATCTCATAGCCGTTGCGCACTCTAACGGGGTCCCTCCCAGGTGCGTGGGGTTTCGGGTCAACAAAAGCACCCGCCGGACTGCTTGTGCACCGCTCTTCCAGCCGGGTCTCATTCAACATGAGCTGGGGGTGTATCACCCCCGGTATCGAGGGTACACAGTGACGTGTTCATGTGTGAACACACTTTTTGGCTACTCCTCTGGGACGAAGCTTCGAATAGTCTCCAACTTGTTCTTGCTACGAAGAGATCATCATCAAGGGTTTGCAATCTACAATGGTTATATGAGTACCCAATCCCCTTGTGTAAATGCAAATAATCCATACAATGTTACAAGATCATTCAATGAGTGTATTGTATCGGTAGCCCTAGTTTTTTCAATCATGCATCTAATTACATGCAAGGCATGATAACCCACAAGTATAGGGGATAGCTGTCGGTGTCAAAACTGGCGGATCTCGGGTAGGGGGTCCCGAACTGTGCGTCTAAGGCGGATGGTAACAGGAGGCGGGGGACACGATGTTTACTCAGGTTCGGGCCCTCTCGATGGAGGTAATACCCTACTTCCTGCTTGATTGATCTTGATGATATGAGTATTACAAGAGTTGATCTACCACGAGATCGTAGAGGCTAAACCCTAGAAGCTAGCCTATGGTATGATTGTTGTTGTCCTACGGACTAAACCCTCGGTTTATATAGACACCAGAGGGGCTAGGGTTACCTGAGTCGGTTACAAGGAGGAGATCTACATATCCATATTGCCAAGCTTGCCTTCCACGCCAAGGAGAGTCCCATCCGGACACGGGACGGAGTCTTCAATCTTGTGTCTTCATAGTCCAACAGTCCGGCTAAAGTATATAGTCCGGCTGTCCGAGGACCCCCTAATCTAGGACTCCCTCAGTAGCCCCTGAACCAGGCTTCAATGACGATGAGTCCGACGCGCAGATTGTTTTCGGCATTGCAAGGCGGGTTCCTCCTCCGTATACTCCATAGAAGATTTTGAACACAAGGATAGTGTCCGGCTCTGCAAAATAAATTCCACATACCACCGTAGAGAGTATAATAATTCACAAATCTAATCTGCTGACAAGTTTCATAGCGTGACATCATGCCACAGCCCGGTCATTATTCGAACCGTTTTTCTCAACCAGCTGCTGCACATATTGCGAGGCGGTTTTCTTGGCACATCTTGTCGAAGCAGAGATCATGTCCCCTTATCACGGGATTCTCATCAATATGGATGCGGGTAACCCAACCGTGCCATCAATTACGGCGCTTGGGGAATAAGCGAGTTTACCAGGCAGGTGGGGAGGCGCATAGTTTCCTCCGCCCTTACAAAGGGACAAGGATTCATCTTTTTCACCCGCGCCCTCTTCCTCCTTGCTCATCCACTCTTGCGCACTCGAGCTCCAGTGCCCAAGTTCGCACTTTCTCCTCAAAACCACTCCAAGTATGTCCGAAGCGGGAGGCAAGTGGATGGTCTCCTCCGTTACGGAGGAGGACATCACAAAGCTCCGGGGAGCCGGCTACCTAGCCGCGGATATCGCGCACCGGCTACCAGATGCGGGGCAGATCGTTCCTACTCCAGAACCCCATGAGAGGGTGGTATTTCTTACCCACTTCGTCCGCGGACTAGGATTTCCCCTCCACCCGTTTTTCCGTGGGCTCATGTTTTACTATGGGCTGGATTTCCATGATCTGGCCCCCAATTTCATCCTCAACATCTCGGCATTTATCGTCGTGTGCGAGGACTTCCTCCGCATCAAGCCCCACTTCGGCCTGTGGCTGAAGGCCTTCAACGTTAAACCAAAGGTGGTGGTCGGCCAGCAAGCGGAGTGCGAATGCGCCATGGTGGGCAAAATGCCCAACGTCACCTGGCTCGAAGGCTCCTATGTGGAGACCGTAAAGGGGTGGCAATCGGGGTGGTTCTACATCACCGAGCCAGCGACACCAACCGGGTGGCGGCCCCAATTTCGATCCGGAATCCCCATGCGGCTCACCTCGGAAAGAGAAGGGCCTATCCCGGGTTCCTCGGTAGAGTGACCGGGACTCGGACTGCGTCAAAAACATGATGAGCAAAAAAATCAAGCTTGTCAACATGGTCCAAGTCATGCTCTTCCGCCGGATCCTCCCGTGTCAAAGACGGGCATTCAATTTGTGGGAGTTCGACCTGGCCGAGCACCAGACGCTGCGAGAGCTCTTTGACACGACGCACAAGGACGTCTGGAAGGTGCTGTTCAAGGGCGCCGAGGTACCTCCTCCCCTTACCGAGGACCGCGGACTCAGCGCAAAGAGTCCTGCCAATCCGGTAAGTCTTTTATATCTCATACGATGTTCTTTTCTCCAGTATAACCACGCGCGGGATCTAAGCCTCCGCGCCATTTAACAGGACTAGGTTGCGGCAGCGGAGCAGATCGATTGTCCAGCCCCCCTGCCCGAAGATCCAGCGGATGCTCTCCTAACGGAGATGCTGGTTCCGACGCCTTATGATGTGCCGGAGAAGAAGGCCAAGAAGAAGGCCATGGGGACCAGGAAGGGTCTCCGACGCAAGGTTATATCGGACTCATCGTCCGAAAATACCGAGGCGCACTCCTCCCACAAAAACAAGGAGGAGGAAGAGGAAAGTTCTCCCCCCCCCCCCAGTCAGGAGGGACAGGAAAAGGAAGGCCGCCCCATTAGGGGAGGCCGAAGGGTCCAAGAAGGGAAGGACCCTCCTCCCGGACTGCTCCACGACGGCCGCTTTCAGCGACGAGGAGTGGTTACCCAGGGACAAGCCCCTGGCAAAGTCGTGAGTATCCGGATACCATAATAATTCTTGGTACGTCTTATTGTACTGTTTCTTATCACGCCGCGCATGATTATGCAGTCCGCCCCGAGCCCATATCGATGTATCTTCGTCGGATGATTCTTTGGGCCCGTCAGATATGAACAGCGATTCACTCCCGACCGCCTCCTCCCCCCGCCCTACGGACGACGCCGAGGTGTTGTCTCAAAGGGAACTGAACCAAGGGGAGACAGTTTCGGAGGCGCCCCAAGGCGACATTCCAGGCGCTAGGCGCACGAGGGGCAAGACTCCCCTGGGCCCTAACGTCGGGGGCAGCAAGTCTAGCCCCAAGCCGAATACGGCGCCGGAACCTCCAATGGTTCCGGATTCTGTCAGGCAACCCCTCGCTAAGGGGGGCAAGCCGTCTGTGCCGATGGCCTCTGTCCATCCAGAGGCATCGGACAACTAGCTGGAAGTGCTTCGCGACGCTTCCATTGATGAAGAGCACCGCACTATTATGAGTTCGGTAGTCAAGAAGGTTCAGTCCGCTAAGAGCGGACTGACTGAAGCCTGTGCCAGCCTCCTAACCGGCTTTGAGGTAAGTAATCAAATTGTAAGGAAATGTGACAGCATAGACAGTAGCCCCTGATGCTCTGTTTGGTGTTCGCAAGGAAAGGCCGAACAGAGGATCAAATAATAATCACAGTAGTCTAATCGAAATATGTCTATGTGAATAAGTAGGCTTCGCTGCTGGCCGCAGCCGCTCGCACAGCAGAGGTCGCTGCACTAAAGCGGGACCTTGAGCGGTCCAAGGAAGAGCTCAGCCTTACCAAGAGGCAGCTCGAAGAGAACAAAGGTAAGTAGTACCCCGTCCGTTTATTGATAAAGAGAAAGAAATGTGGTTTGTTAGATCACAGGATCGTTATGAATTTGCTAGGGGCCGCGACCGAAGTGGCGGCCCTGAAGAAGGCGATGTCCGAGGCCGAAGTCAAAGCGGCCATGGAGCGCACCGAGCGTGAGCGGCAAGAGGCCCGCGTCGGCGAGGTTCAGCAAGAGCTCCAGGATTTCTTCAAGAAATATGAGTCCCTGGAGCGTGACTCTAAGACGCAAGGGTCCGAGCTTGCGAAGGCCCGCGAGAAAGTACAAAATGCCAAGGCGAAGCCCAGAAGGCCCTCCAGGAAATTGAGGCGGTTAAGAAGATAGCGGCGGGTAAGGCATTCATTATGCAAAGCAAGCATGTGAAGGAAACTTTTCTTTTACTTACCCGAATTCGGAGCTCTCCAGGAGCGTTCGCAGATCTGCCCCGCAACGTATCGAATGCCGCAGAGTTCTACCAGGCCGAGGAAGGGAGCTCGACGAAGAAGTTGTTCTGGTCTCAGTATACTGGGACCGAACATCCGCTGCCCCTGATCGACTAGTTGAAGCAACTGGTCGAGCTGCACAAGGCGGCCGAACTGGCCATGAGGGGCCTCATAGTCCGGATGTGGCCTGGCGAGCCCCTGCCTGGCAGCTATTTCGGCCTGGTAAGGTGACTTGTGAATGCATGTCCACGGCTTGAAGTCATAAAGTGGTCTGTCTGCATTGAGGGTGCACGCAGGGCCTTTGCCCGTGCGAAAGTGCACTGGGCGAAGATGGACGCTGAGAAGCTGGTGGAGGAGGGGCCGCCGGAGGGCAAGGAGCATCGCCACCCCAAAATGTCCTGAAGGGTGCCCGCCTTGTGGCGGAGGAATGTTCTAAGGATGTAATATTTTAATGAATGTACTCATGTGATCTTGTGATATGAAAACGAGTTCATGTCCGCTATATAACGCTGTGTTGATTTAAAATATTACCTTCTGTGCGACCGTTTATAAAATCTAAGAGTTGGCTAGTCGTCGGCTTCTGCCCCCATGTAATTAGTACTGGGGTGTTCGGGATAAACCTGAGCACTCTTTATCCCAATTTTGGGTCCTTCGAAGGAGGTGTTCAGCACAACAAACCAGGCAATCGGACTATAAAGCTTTATCACTCTCACTTAGCCATAGAAGTCTACAATTTTAAATTTTGGCGAAGCCCCTAGTATTCGAAAGGCCGAATTGGGGCGCTATATACGCCTAAATCGGACGAGGCCGACTCCTCGCCCGAAGCGGAAAAAATCTTTAAGGATTTGAGACCTCTCGAACAGCGACCAGCTCTTGCCTCATCATGACATCATGGCCGGCTTTCATCGAGGTGCTTGTCCGGAAGAACCGGGACACTATCGCAGTAGTTCTCCCAGTGCTAACTTAGCCGATATAGCGGAACGTAAGGTACCAAAACATGGGAGCCGGGCAAACCCAACTATTGACCCAAGACATGATTCGGAGCTGATGCATATAATGCTATAAGTTTGGGGTGCCGCGCTGTCGAAAGTGTCCGGACTTTTCGTGCCATGTTATGGGGTACACTAAAGCCCCTGGCGCACTGATCGTACCAGAATGTATGAGTGCCATTTGTCGTAAATAAGTAGACAAGGAAAAAAAGGAAATGCAATAATAGGCTAACGCTATACATTGTTGTTTAAATAACACGTCAAAGCGTACGTATACAAGTAGTGAAATAAGCAAAAAATAGGACTATTTGACATGTCCTATCCAAGGGCAAGTTGCGTATGGGTATGTAAAAATAGGTACATCGATCGTTATCAGAGACCACCTGGGATTTCCGTTGTACGTCAGAGCTTCTTGCTTCCTTGGTATTTCCTTCCCGTAATGCGTCCAGCAGTCAGACTGCCGGAAAGGGCTTCCAGAGAGTAAGGTCCTGAAAGAGAGAAAATGATAAACGTATACAACCCCTGGGGCGGTTGAGCCGCATTGTGGGACGTGTCCTAGCCGTGCCTCCGCCTATGCCCATGGTATTTTTAGTGCGTAATTATGTACGCGCGGCACAAAATTCGTCGCTTGACTGGGACTAGGACGGAGGCCGAATTGCTAGGCGAGCTCTGAACGTGCCAGGCGATCCTGTTGCAGGTTACTCTGGACTCGCTTGAAGGTGTACGGGGGCTTTATCACCGAATTGGCGGTTTGCCTTAAAAGGCTGCTTCTTCTGCTGCTAGGGCCGCATTGTGCTCCTCCGTGCGGAGCGAGCGTTCTGTGTTTCCATTGACTGTTATAACCCCACGAGGTCCTGGCATTTTGAGCTTGAGGTATGCATAATGCGGTACCGCATTGAATCTAGCAAATGCGGTTCGTGTGCGTGATAGCCACTGCGGAACGAGACGATATCAAAGATTAACTCCTCGCTTCGGAAGTTTTCCGGAGATCCGAAGACCACTTCCCGTGTTATTGAGCCCGTGCAACGTGCCTCTACACCTGGGATGACACCTTTAAAGGTGGTTTTAGTGGGTTTGATCCTCGAAAGGTCTATACCCATTTTGCGCACTGTATCCTGATAAAGCAGGTTCAGGCTGCTGCCACCGTCCATAAGGACTCGGGTAAGGTGAAATCCGTCAATGATGGGATCAAGGACCAATGCGGCAGAACCGCCATGATGGATACTAGTGGGGTGGTCCCTATGATCGAAAGTGATCGGACAAGAAGACCATGGGTTGAACTTTGGGGCGACTGGCTCCATCGCATAGACGTCCCTTAGTGCATGCTTCTGTTCCCTCTTGGGAATATGGGTTGCGTATATCATGTTCACCATTTTCACTTGGGGAGGAAATTTCTTCTGTCCTCCTGTGTTCGGCGGCCGGGACTCCTCATCATCGCTATGCAGCCCCTTTTCCTTGTTTTCGGTATTCAACTTGTCGGCCTGCTTGAACACCCAGCATTCTCTGTTGGTGTGATTGGCTGGCTTACCGGGGGTGCCATGAATTTGACACGAGCGATCGAGTATGCGGTCCAAACTGGATGGGCCCGGATTGCTTCTTTTGAACGGCTTCTTCCGCTGACCGTATTTAGAGCTACTGAATCCGGCATTGACTGTCGTGTCTTCGGCGTTGTCACCATTGTTGCGGCGCTTGTGTGTGTTGCGACGTGGTCTGCTGTTACTATCTTTGGCATCTGAATTGCCATGATTTCTTGATGTGCTATTGCTGCGAGCCAGCCAGCTGTCCTCGCCCGCGCAAAAGCGGGTCATGAGTGTCGTGAGGGCTGCCATGGACTTCGGCTTCTCTTGGCCGAGGTGTCAAGCGAGCCACTCGTCCCGGATGTTATGTTTAAATGCCGCTAAGGCCTCGGCATCCGGACAGTCAACAATTTGGTTCTTTATAGTTAGGAACCGAGTCCATAATTTCCTGGCCGATTCCCCTGGCTGTTGGGTTATGTGGCTCAAGTCATCAGCATCTGGTGGTCGCACATAAGTGCCCTTGAAGTTGTCAAGGAATGCATCTTCCAAATTCTCCCAACTGCCAATGGAGTTTGCTGGCAGGCTATTCAGCCAATGCTGAGCTGGTCCTTTGAGTTTTAGTGGGAGGTACTTGATGGCATGTAGATCGTCACCGCGGGCCATGTGGATGTGGAGGAGGAAATCCTGATCCATACCGCGGGGTCTGTTGTGCCATCATATGACTCAATGTTCACGGGTTTGAATCCTTCTGGGAATTCATGACCCATTACTTCATCGGTGAAGCATAGAGGGTGTGCGACGCCTCTGTGCCGGGCTATGTCACGATGCAGTTCATACGAGTCTTGTCTGCTGTATTTGGCCCGGCCAGATTTGCTTTTAGTGTATCCGGCGTGACGATCATCGTCACGCATTGGGGCGCGACCCCGTGATCCGTAGATCGATCCCGTATGTCCTGCTTTGTTTTCCAATATGTCTCGCAGGTCCCGCGTGTTGCCTCGGGCCTTGGTATTTTTGTTTGAATGGCGGCGGGGTGCGGGCTGGACTTCGGGATGATATGCCCCTCTGTCTCGGCCACGAGGTGGCCGATCAGCCGCTGGTGATGTAGGTTTTAATGCTTCCTCCTCGAGTTGGGGTAGCAACCTGCGCTTTGGGTAACTCTTGGTTGGGCGCTCGAGTTCGTATTCCTCGGCCGCCAGGACTTCAGTCCATCTATCCGCTAGCAGATCTTGATCAGCTCGCAGCTGTTGTTGCTTTTTCTTCAGGCTGTTTGCTGTGGCTATAAGCCGGTGCTTGATGCGCTCCTGCTCGACGGGATCCTCAGGCATGATAAATTCTTCATCGCCGAGGCTCACCTCATCTTTGGAGAGATGCATGTAATTGTCATCCTCTGATTCTCCGTCTGCTGCCTGTTCCGGAGGGCTAGCTTGTTCATCCTCTCGCTCGAGGTCTGGCTGGAGGGGATTGTCGTCGTCTTCGGCACTATCCGGAGCGTTATTGTCTCTTGTGCTGGTATCGCTGCTTTTGCTATGGCGGGACTTAGAGCGGCGCCGCTGACGTCGGTGCTTGGATTGCTTCTTGGAGGGATTATCCTCCGTTATCTTATCGCCATCACCTTCTTTGGGGGTGTCCACCATGTATATATCATACTAGTTGACCCGTTGCGCCAACTGGCGCAGAGACCCGTTAAAGACATGTTGTCGATGAAAATAGGTTTATTTTTCAAGGACCTATTCGATATTTGTAGTAGAATGCTATATTGACAATATGGTTATCATGTTGTGGAACCCCTTGTGCCAAATGGTGCAGAAACCTGATGATTCCAAGTTAGCGACGAAAAGAAATCCGTGGTTTAGTTGATTTCATTACGGACAAGCACATATGACAACAAATTTAATCTCTTTGTTGGGGAAAACAGGGCTTGTTGCACCAAATGGCGCAGAGGTTGGCACAGAGGCACCCTGTGCACGAGGAAAAAAATATCCATGGCTCAATCTTATTTAATAGGAAACATGGTCGATTGTTGTCTACAATGAGATGTATATACACATTTTAAGTTGATAGCATGCTACCATCTTCACAAAGACCCATTTAAAATCATGTACACATTGAAAATATGTACACTTCCCGGTGATTGTTTGAGCAAAAAATACATAGGCTTCTGTTTACAAATATGTGTCTATAAAATCATGAGTGCTTTGGCCATAAACATAGTAGAATACAAATAAGTCAGGGGACTACATATCAACTCCCTTGCTCTTAATGCCGTAAAAAAAGTCCCTTGCTCTTAATGCCGTCAAAAAAAATTCCCTTGCTCTTAATGCCATAAAATAAACTCCCTTGCTCTTAAAACAAAACAATAAAACTTATCATTTCCTCTCATTAGAGCATTCGCCTCTTCTCCTTCTCGGGTGCCCTGTGTGCTTCCAACGAATCCTGCACCACCACCGCCAAAGTCAAGGCAAGTGTTATTCACATAGCAGAAAAACAATGTGTAATACAATTATATAGACATCTCTATTAAAATTATTGATTGCACATGTAGATGGAGACTAAAACAAAGAAAGGCATTAAGAATCAAGACGGAGAAGGTATGGTCATAGTATCCATACTCAGCCAAGAGTCTCAAATGAAGTACCAGTCATGACATAGTTAAGTTTCAGTTCAAATATCATGTACAAACTTTTCAACTTAACTTAAAAAAACATACCGAGGCTCCACCATTTGACTTCCACTTAGAAGGTTCTCATATAGATGGACCCACGAGACAAAATTATGACAGGTTAGACCAAAAAACAGGAAACATTTTCCTGTCAAAGGTTTTCAAAATTAACGAGAGAAAAACACAGAAAAATTATAGTCTCTCGTCTTGTCAAAATTACTATGTCGACCTGATTGTTTTTTAGAGGCCCAAATTTGCTTGATTCTGAATAGATGACACAGTAAACCGACTATAAAAGCCCCCCCCCCCCACACACGGACCAACGAAATGTGGTTTCAACTCCACATGAGAAAAACAATGTGGGAACTAAACATACATCCAAGCATACAAAACCAAAAATTCAAGCAAGTATTAGACAGGGCATCTAAGGCCATGATAGCATTCACTCACCTTGGTATGCAGCATCGGTAGAATGAAATGTGTCAATGCCACGATAACATCCACATGTCCACCTTCATGCCTCCCCGACCTCCTCCGCCGACCACGCGCCTCCGCCATGGCGTGTCCCGCATTCCCAGCCACGCCTTCTCAAGTACTCCCAAGAAGATAGCAGCAATAACAGACTGTGCCAACATTATAAACTTAATATTAGTATTCTTGGCAGACGTTTAACTTGCACATGAACCATATAATAAATGCAAAATTACTAATGCTAGCTTAATAAAATGACTACGCACGGTGTTGTACATGGCAAACCAAAGATCATGCTTGGTACTATCTAAGGTAGCAACTAATAAGCTAAAAGAAGGGAAACTTAATAAAGGTGCTGAATCACGTAAAATTCATGCTGCCCTTGGATAATGGATCAATCTACTCTTCCTAAATTAAACAATAGTGACACTCCAGTAGCCTAAAGGCATGATTTGCACATATAGGATACAAGATCATATGAGCAAGAACGGCAGCCATGTTCAATATAACAAACCAAAAACCTGCACTACATATGTTAACCATTGTAGCTTCATCTAGTAAAATTAGAACAATACGAGATCTTATGATCAACAACAGTAGCCAACCATTGTAGCTTCATCTAGTAAAATTAGAACAATATGAGATTTTATGATCAAGAACAGCAGCCCTGTTAGATGGAAGGCAATCTATTCAGGTGAAGAAGACATGGAGAAACACCAACATGGATGCTACCCGGCACGAGGCACTACTTTTTGATATAGTAGAACTAATCATAACAAACATGATTTATTAAGTGAACAAAAGCTATTTTCCCCTAAAAAATAACTCATATTATTTTTAAGAGAAAAGCCTAAGAGTTATAAATTTAAAAAGTAGAACCATCAAAATTATTGATTTTTAAGCTGCCGGATGCATCCATCAAGTACTTTAAGAGAAAGGCAAATGGCAAGAAACCAAAGGACCCCGCCTTCTAAAGAAGAGCTTCAATAAACTTAAATTTTCATCCTGTCAACTAATCTATAGAGACGAGAACCTTCCAAATGTCGCCTCTCAGCCAAGATATGATGATATTCAAACCTTCACTAAAAGGAAGTAACCGTCGATTGGCCAGACCTATGACACATATATTTCAAGATCAAAACCAAAAGGAAGTAACTTCATGAGTTGTGACCTATGGGCAAGTATACGTCTCAATAGCAGCTGAAAAGAAGTCAATCTCTGAAGATTCTTGCCATATGTATCCAGGCTAGACATCTTTGCTTCGAGGAAACTTTAGTGCTTTCATGTTTATACATCTCAAATTCTTTCGAGTTGCATCCCTTCTTCTCCTAGTTAATACAAACACCAAACTAAAATACATTTGGAATGGTCTAGACAGATCTCAGGAGAAATGCAATGCTATTAGCAAAAAGTTATACCTAGAGGGGGCACCTGCTTATTACATACAGTCCTTCATCCAAAGGCAGACAAAAAATTAGTCCGAGAATTTGGCAAATATGCTACGTATGCAATGAGAAAGAGGGAGCGCGTGAGGGGCATCGAGCTACCACGGCCTCCAAAACAGGTAAAACAATGGAAACAAGCGTGCGTGCACATCCTGCTCACACGCATACACGAGATCTAAGTAGCACGATACCGACCATATCCGGAACATTTAAACGATCAGCATGACATACAGATATTTAAAAGATCACCAAGGCAGACAACATGACATAGAATATACTGAAAGTAAAACACACACAAATGTAGTAGAAAGGAAAGAAGAAAACCTTGATGAGTCGAACGATGCAGCGACAGAAGAGATTGTACAACCTGTGAAATACACAAAAAAACAAGCGGTCAGAGCACAACGACACACATGCATGCAATGAACACTCGCCGGTCACAGAAGCAACAGAATGGCCTATTTACCCGAGGCAGCAAGCAGAAGCACATTGGGTTAGCAGCAGAACAGACGAGAAGAAGCGCCAGTGACAGAAGAAGTAGACTAAACCATAGAACAAGCGTTAGCACACATGCATTTCATCAAACATTATATAGGCAAGCACAGAGGAGTGGACTAACCTCAATGCGAAGGACAAACAAGACCCAAGCTCGACACAGCCGACAACAGGAAACCGTACCAAACTGCACATGAATGAAACGAAGGCAAACATGCGAAATTAGCCCAACGAATCCAAAGCAAAGGAGAAGAACATGCGAACCAGAGAAGGACGAACCTCAACCATCGAGCAGAGGAGGCCCATCGGAACAGAGCATGGGGCGGCCTCATCTCGGCCACCAAGCGGCACGGCGAGGCATGCCGCCTGGTGCGGCTGCTGTTCTCCTCGTCCCATCGCCCAAAACTCCTTCCCGATATGACTCCTCTTTCTCCATTCCCCTCGTCCTCCAAGCGACGGGCGGTGGCCGCCGGCTGCTGACAGCAACGACGGCCTGAGCAGCTCCCATCCGCCCTTCCCCAGGTCACCCGCATCACCTACCCCAATTCGCCGGCCTCTCCCTCCTTCCCAAGGTCGCCGGCTTCCCCTTCCTTCCCAAGGTCGTCGGCGTCCCCTTCCTTCCATAGGTCGCCGCCGGCCTCGCCGCAGGTCTCTTAACTCGCCCAAGGTCGCCTGCATCCCCTTCCCCAAGTAGCCGGCAGCATCACCACCTTTCTCCTTCCCCTCGATCCGCACGAGCGGCTGCACCCCTCCCCCTCCCTTCCGTGCGTGTGCTCGTCCAAGGACGCCGTCGTCGACCTCGGCTGCTCCTCCACCACCTCGCGCATTTCTCCCCCTTGCCTCCCCATCGCTCGCGCGTAGGTCGCCTCCGCCGAGAACAGGACAGTGCAGGGCTCTTCCTCCTTTTCCTCCCGCCGGATCTAAGGCGTGCGGCCGCGGAGGCGAGCCTCTCCGGTGACGGCGGCAAAGGGCGACCACATGGATCGAGGAGGAGGCGGCGGCTATAGTAGATCGATGGAGATTGAATACAGAAAGGGAAGCTCGCGAGATATTTTGCCACTCCATCTACTCTCTCCAACCCACAGACGGAGGTGAGGCACGCACGCCGCGCACACGATGCATCGATCAGCCAGGGGCCCACACGCACATGCGCCAGCCAACCCGGTTACCCAGCGCAGTCCTCGCAACTAACCACCGCGCCGCACGACCGTGCAGCCGACAAGCGGACCAGCAGCAGGACCAGCCCACCTGTCATCGCAATAGGAAATACACGGGTGCATAAGCCGGGTACACATGCACCAGCCGATCCCTGCGCAGCTGCTCCCACGCGCGACGCGGGCAGCATGCGAGGGGCGGCCCCAGGCATGTTTGACCCGAGAAAAACACCGTGGGATGGGCAGCCAGTTCAACTGACGAGCGGGACCTGAAGCAACACTGGCCCACTTGTCATCGGGCAGCACAGGCGCGGGCAGAAAACGAAGGTATATATATGCATCAGCCAAACCTCCACAACGAGCCCACGACGTGAGCACGCGGCTCAACAGGAGAGGCTGCGCCCGCACCCAAAAATTGGCTACCCAGCCAATCAGAGTCTGCCAGTCCCCGCAAGTCATTGCCCACTCAAAACTGATCGCGCGGTGAAAACTACAACCCTTATTTCCACCAACGATCCAATGGCCAGCAGCGAAAAAAGGACAATGTTGACCAGAATCGAACGACCATCGAAGGAAGCGATCGGGGGAGCCTTCTCCATGCGAGTTGCCCAGCCTCTTTTATGTTTTAAATGATGAGGTGGCAGTCCGGTATACGTGGGCGGTGGTTCTGATAAATCTCTGCATAAATCGTCCATACCGTCGATGTCTTCGGAGCCGAAATCGAGCATGTCGGTTAAATCGTCGACAGTGGATACTAAGTGGGTGGTGGGTGGGGAGCGAATTTCTTCGTCGTCCGCATCCCATTCTAGCCGGACATAGTTCGGCCAAGGGTCTCTCGACAAGAGAGAGACCTCAATGAGTTTAGCACATCGCCCGATGGTGAGTCTTTGAAAGATATCCGCGGAGGAAAACTCCATAATCGGTGCCCAGTTGGATTCGATAGGCACGAACGCAGGCGGCTCAGAGCCCGTGGCCGGGGACAAATCTAGGTGTCCGGCAACACGGGTCTCATAGGAAGTGAAGTAAGCATTCGACTCTATCGCCGCTGAGTGTGCTGCCTTCATGGCGGGGTCCATCCACCCGTCCTTGGACGGAGCAATCTGCTCCGGATTGAGGGCCGGAGTAGTTGCAGGTGTGATCTCCCGAACACCGTCCGACGGCAGAGCTAAGTCATGCCCGTCGTGACTGTGCGGTGCACCTGACATGGGCCGTCGAAGATCAAGTCTCCACGGATGTCAGCAGTATAGTTCAAGTTTCCAAACCTGACCTGATGGCCAGGGGCGTAGAACATTCTACTCCAGATGGCCGAGCGAGTTGGCCCGCAGTACGAAGCCTCCGAATACGAAGATCTGTCCGGGGGGAAAACCTCGCCCCGGATCGCATCATTGTCGATGATCGAAGGAGCCATCAAGCCTTATGGTGACGGCACAGTGGAACTCTCAATGAAAGCACCAATGTCGGTGTCAAAACCGGCGGATCTCGGGTAGGGGGTCCCGAACTGTGCGTCTAAGGCGGATGGTAACAGGAGGCGGGGGACACGATGTTTACCCAGGTTCGGGCCCTCTCGATGGAGGTAATACCCTACTTCCTGCTTGATTGATCTTGATGATATGAGTATTACAAGAGTTGATCTACCACGATATCATAGAGGCTAAACCCTAGAAGCTAGCCTATGATATGATTGTTGTTGTCCTACGGACTAAACCCTCCGGTTTATATAGACACCGGATAGGGTTAGGGTTACACAGAGTCGGTTACAATGGTAGGAGATCTACATATCCGTATCGCCAAGCTTGCCTTCGGGCCTATAGGTGACGACACAGAGGAACTCTCAATGAAAGCACCAATGTCGGTGTCAAAACCGTGGATCTCGGGTAGGGGGTCCGAACTGTGCGTCTAGGCGGATGGTAACAGGAGACAAGGGACACGATGTTTTACCTGTGTTGGGCCCTCTCGATGGAGGTAATACCCTACTCCGCTTGATTAATATTGATGATATGGGTAGTACAAGAGTAGATCTACCATGAGATCGAGAGGCTAAACCCTAGAAGCTAGCCTATGGTATGATTGTTGTTCGTCCCACGGACTAAAACCCTCCGGTTTATATAGACACGGATAGGGTTAGGGTTACACAGAGTCGGTTACAATGGTAGGAGATCTACATATCCAGATCGCCAAACTTGCCTTCCACGCCAAGGAAAGTCCCATCCGGACACGGAAGAAGTCTTCAATCTTGTATCTTCATAGTCTAGGAGTCCGCCAAAGATGATAGTTCGCTATCCGGACACCCCTAGTCCAGACTCCTCAAGAGCCCCGAACCAGGCTTCAATGACGACGAGTCCGGCGCGCATATTATCTTCGGCATTGCAAGGAGGGTTCCTCCTCCGAATACTTCATAGAAGGTTTTGAACACAAGGATAGTGTCCGCTCGTAAAACAAGTTCCACATACCACCATAGAGAGAATAATTTTTGCACAGATCGCTAACGTATTCGCGGCGTGACATCACACCACGGCCAGGCCTTTATTCGAATCATTTTTTACTGTCCACCTCAGCGCGTTTAGCAAGGCGGTTTCCTTGGCACGTCTTATCAAAGCGTAGATCGTGCCCCCTTATTCCGGGATTCTCATCAATACGGACGTGGGTAACCCGACCGTGCCGTTCGCTGGCACGCCTCTATCGGCTCGGCGAGTCCCAATCAACCACGGGGAGGGCTCTTGGTATTCAACCTCTTTATAATGAGACCAAGGCCCTCTTCTTTTTTCCACCCTCCATCGAATTCGCCTCGCGCTTCGAGTTCTAACACCCAAAGCTTCAGATTTAGGCGCTTCGGACCTTCGACGATGTCCGGCTCCGACCAGCTCGGCCGATGGATGTCTTCTTCCGTCACAGAAGAAGATGTGCTAAAGCTGCGAGATGCCAGGTATCTAACCGGCGAGATTTCGCATAGGCTGCCTGCTCCAGGGCAGGTCATTCCCACTCCCGAGCCCGGCGAGAGCGTGGTGTTCGTGTCTCACTTCCTTCGGGGTTTAGGCTTCCCGACGGATCCCTTTGTGCGGGGGCTCATGTTTTATTATGGGCTGGATTTCCATGACTTGAATCCGGAGTCCATCCTCCATATCTCGTCATTCATTGTCGTATGTGAAGCCTTCCTCCATATTACCCCTCACTTTGGATTGTGGCTCAAGACCTTCATGGTGGAGCCGAAGATGATCGAGGGGCAACAAGCAGAGTGTGGAGGGGCGGTCATAAGCAAGTGTGTTGATGCTCCGTGGCCCGAGGGCTCTTTTCAAGAGGAGCTTGGTTTGTGGCAACGGGAGTGGTTTTATATCACCGCTCCCAGGGGCACCAAATGGGTGGCGCCACCCGCCTTCCGTTCAGGTCCACCACAGCGGCTGGCATCATGGGTCAACCGGGGGCTCGAATGGGGGCCGTCCAAGGACGTTCCTCTGTTGCAGGGCCGTATTCGAGACCTCCAAGAAAGAGAGATCAATCTGGTCGTGGCGGCAGAGTTATGCTGATTGGCGCCTTCCGCCCTACAAACGCCCCCTCCGTGCTGTGGGAGTTTAATCCGGAGGGACCACGAGCTCTCCAACATTTTATGGGCGCGACGCCCAAGGAGATGTACAAACTGTTCTTGGATCACAAGAGAAGTGTCCGGACTTGACCGAGGACGCAGGTCTAAGCTGCAATCACCCGGATACTCAAGTAAGTAACCTCAGAAACGGACAGGTTGTTCATTCATTTATAATATATATGCCCTTTAAGGAGCCGTTTCTTGAACAGAGTGGATAGCCAAGGCAAAGTTGATAAGGTGTCCGCTCCCTCCCAGAGACCACGCCGGATCCCATCTTGACCAAGATGTTGAAGGCCGCGCCTTTTAAAGAAGGCGAAGGGGGAGCAGGAAGCAAGCGCCTCCATGAAGGAGGCTTTCAAGGAAGAGGGATCAGGATCCTCCTCCAAGGGGAGAAGAGGACCGCTCAAGACCGGAAGCCAAGGCCTCAAAACGGGAAAGAAGTCTTCGTCAGAAAGTCCGTGCCGGAAGTATCCCAGCCGCACTATTTCCCAAGGGATCAGCCCTCCAACAAGCCGTAAGTAAAAAGAAGGGGTCCTGTGAATAAAGAACATCCCTGTATTTATTTCAGAAGATAACTGAAATTGTACCTTGTAGTTCGGATCTCAGCCCTTCTCAGCAGAGCTCGTCTTCGGGGATCTTCGTCCGGAGATGATAGAGAGCTAAACGCTCCACCTATCGCGCCTTCGTGCGAGTAGGCGACCCTGAAGTGTCGCCACGGAGAGTTTCCCGAGTCCGCGGGGCCGACGGTCCGCGCCAACCGGGCGGCGGTCGGAGGAGTGAAGGACCTGCTCGGGCGAAGCGATATCTCAGAAGATCACCGTGCGCTAATGGCTACGGTAATTGAAAGAATTGCATCCGCGAGAGCGGATTGCATGAAGCCGCCGTAAGTTTATCGACGGGTTTGAGGTACGAAAAAATGATGTACCTTCGGCGATTATGCATATAGAATGCGCTTGTATAGATAGTAGCCCCTGAGACTCGGTATGTTGTCACAACTGACAGCGTGCCGAGGATCATAATCTCAGTACTAACATGTCGTCGTTCCTATGTAGGTGGCGGGGCGTCCGGTGGCTAGCCGGACTGATGAATTTGCCGAACTAAAGCGGCAACTTGACGAGGCGGATGCGGACATCGCGCTGGTCAATAAACGGTTTGACGAGTCACAAGGTATGCGACTTCTCGCGGACACCGGTAAGGGAGCTTGACGCCCATGCCTTACTACTTGTATGCTTTGATGCGAGCAGTGCCGCTCTTGTGGAGAGGCTGCAGGCGGAACTTGCCCGAGCTAAAGAGCAAGCCCGAAGAGTAATGCGGGCGCTTTAAAGGCGGCAAGAGCTGAAAGCGAACGGGCTGCTCACCGCCGAAGCAAAGGGAAATGGCCGATTTGGCCTCAAATGAAGAATACTACCGATCGCTGCGAGGTTCTTGAAGAAGAACGTCAAAGCGGAACAAGAGGACCTGAAAAAGGCCACCACCGAATCCAAGGATGCCCGTTCGCTATGAGAGCTGCCAAGGAGGAGCTGAGTCAGCCGGGATATTGCGGCTGGAAAACCGTTTTCGCTGTGGAGGAAATATACGGATCCAAGTATGCTCGATTGGACAAGCTGTGGAGTTCGGAGGATGCTTATCTGGACTTAGCGGCGAGCGCTGTGACGCGATTGAGCACTTCCGAGGCCAGAAGGGGCAAGAAGGGAAGAGCTATTTTGGTCGCAATTCCATAGTCCGGAGCGTCCTCTTCCGTTGACCGATCGGTTGGCCGAATGGGCCGAGCTGAGTCGATTATCCGGACTTGCCATGAAGCATGTCATGACTCATTTGTGGCCAGGCGGACCCCAGCCGAAGAGTTATTTTGGCTTAGTGCAGCAGTTCTTGGTGCGGTACCGCGTATCGACGCAATGAAGCGGTCGGCGTGTATTGAGGGGCGCAGATGGCTCTTGCCCGTGTCAAGGCATACTGGGCTGAGATGAAGGCCACCGATATTGCGCCCCCAGATTCGGACGGCGGCCGAGTACCATCGGCGCTGTTTTGAGGAAGTTCTTCCGGCGCTCATTTAATAGAGACTTGATGCTTTCGAAGGATGTTATGTTTGAATGACATGTATAATTTTATGAAACAACGTTTCAATTTAATGTAAGAGCTTTTATACTTGTGCCTTCAAGTAGCAAACTACCTCTGTCGACCGTTGATGTATATATGTATATAACCTGAAAGATGGCAGTCTTGACTTTAGCCCCACGCACATAGTGCGGGGTGTTTGCAAAGAAGTCGCACTTTCACATAATCAACGTCTTGGTCCTATAAAGGAGGTGGTAGCGTAGCAAACTAGGCAACCGGACTATAATGCTTTATCACTTTCACTTAGCCATAGGAGTTCGATGGTGGGGCTACTATATAGCCCCTGGGGGCACCACACTCTCCCGAATTCGGGATGCGTATGTGCCTGACCGGAAAACGGTCCTTCGTTAATGCGGAGGAATTCTAAACATTCCGGTGAGTCATCGAGTGGTTAACCAGTCTCTCGCTATATCATGACAGAAGCCGGCTTTCTCTCTTGAGGTGCTCGCCCGGCGAACCAGGCACAATCGCAGATAGTTCTCCGGTGCGCGTTAGCCGATAGAACGGGCGTAAGGCAGCAAAACACAGGAGCCGGCAAACCCAACATTTGACCAAAGACATGATTCAGAGCTGATGCATATAAGGCCTAACTCGAGACGCCGAACACTCCCTAAGGTATTCGGTCTTTTATAAAGCAGGCCGAACAATGCCCTTGGTAACAAGCCCCTGGTGTCCAGGTACGTGCAAACTTCTGACGCGGCCGATGCCAAAACGCCAGCCTCCTCCGCGATTATAAAAAGAGACCGGGGGATGAGTAACAACAAGAGACAGTGAAAAAGGTTTACGCAGGGTCTTAATCTGAAAAGAATCCTTGCAACGGGTCCCTGCTGCATGTCTGCGCCTGTGTCTCCGTTGCGCCGTATCCTGGACGGGTATAGCACGACATTCATCCTGGACTACATCGTTGCTGATGATTGAAGGAGCCATCGGGCCTATAGGTGACGACATAGAGGAACTCTCAATGAAAGCACCAATGTCGGTGTCGAAGCCGGCGGATCTGGGGTAGGGGGTCCCGAACTGTGAGTCTAGGCGGATGGTAACATGAGACAAGGGACACGATGTTTTTACCCAGGTTCGGGCCCTCTCGATGGAGGTAATACCCTACTCCTGCTTGATTAATATTGATGATATGGGTAGTACAAGAGTAGATCTACCACGAGATCAGAGAGGCTAAACCCTAGAAGCTAGCCTATGGTATGATTGTTGTTCATCCTACGGACTAAAACCCTCCGGTTTATATAGACACCGGATAGGGTTAGGGTTACACAGAGTCGGTTACAATGGTAGGAGATCTACATATCCGTATCGCCAAGCTTGCCTTCCACGCCAAGGAAAGTCCCATCCGGACACGGGACGAAGTCTTCAATCTTGTATCTTCATAGTCTAGGAGTCCGGCCAAAGATGATAGTTCGGCTATCCGGACACCCCCTAGTCCAGGACTCCCTCAGTAATATTATTGGGAAAAGTGTTATTCAAGAATTCTTTGATTGTACGGGAACTATGCCTATTAGTAAAAGATCTATCCTTCTTGATACAAATTGTTATGCGGATGCCATTGTCATGCTTATTGAAAAATTAGAAATAAAATTTGTCCGCTTTGCAAAATGTGTTTTATGAACTTCCCAATATTAATCATCCTAAAGCTAAAGAGATTGTCACTATCATCCTTATGCAGGAATTTTATTTTATAATACAAGAGGCTAGGGAGATTTTTGCTTTCTATAATTAAAATTTTGAACATCCTCCGATTGAAGAAATCCTCCATGATAAAGAAACTTTGCGTAGTTTGGAATCTCGGGATTATCAATCTTACAGCGACAATCTTAGGAGGAGAGTCCCTACTCAGAAATCACTCAAACCTTGTACCTTGAGAACTACGATAAATTTGATTGGATTACAAGGGGAATTTATGTAGGATTTAATAATGATTAGTTGGAAAATATGACTAAGGAACCTTTCAAAAATGAGATACGTATTTTATATGATGATATATATGGTGATGATACAGATTACGGGTTTATGAATGTCAAAATCACTAATCAAAGTCCTTTTCATGAATTAAGTTCACCTACTAGAAGGGAAATAAAGGAAAGAATATATTTTCTAAGAAGAGTTTTGGAAGATTTGATTAAAAGGGAATTGCATACCAAAGATGACAATACCTAGATCTATTGCAATATGCCTAGCTAGGGGCATTAAACAATAGCGCTAGTTGGGAGGCAACCCAATTTTATTTTTGTGTTTTTTGTTTTGCTACTGTTCTTGAATAAAATACACATTATTACCTCTGTAGTAATTGTTTTTTGGTGTTTAATTTGTGTTTGTGCCGAGTAAGACCTTTGGGATGGCTTCCGGTGATAGTTGATTTGATCTTGCTGAAAAATAGAAACTTTTGCACTCAGTAAAGTAATTTCATAATTGACGAAAGCGCGATAAAATGCTGATTCTTTTTGCACAAGATTGATATGCAAATTGCCCAGGTTTTCCTAATTTTTCAGAATTTTTGGAGTTAAAGAAGTATTCGAAGTTTTCAGATTGCTACAGACTGTTCTGTTTTTGACAGATTCTGTTTTCTATGTGTTGTTTGCTTATTTTGATGAATCTATGGGTAGTATCGGGGTATGAACCATGGAGAAGTTGGAATATAGTATATATTACACCAATATAAATAAAGAATGAGTTCACAACAGTACCAAAAAGTGGTGATTTATTTTCTTATACTAACGGATCTCATGAGTTTTCTATTGTGAAGTTTTCAAGTTTTGGGTGAAGATTTGATGGACTAAGGAATGAGTGGCAAGAGCCTAAGGTTGTGGGATGCCCAAGGCACCTCAAGGTAATATTCAAGGACAACCAATCATCTAAGCTTGGGGATGCCCCGGATGGCATCCCCTCTTTCGTCTCCGTCTATCAATAAATTTACTTGAGGCTATATTTTTATTCACCACATGATATGTGTTTTGCTTGGAGCGTCTTGTATGATATGAGTCTTTGCCTTTTAGTTTCGCACAATCATCCTTGTTGTACACCTTTTGAGAGGGACACGCATGAATCGTGAATTTATTAGAATACTCTATGTGCTTCACTTATATCTTTTGAGCTAGGTAATTTTGCTCTAGTGCTTCACTTATATCTTTTAGAGCACGGCGGTGGCTTTATTTTACAGAAATTGTTGAACCCTCATGCTTCACTTATATTATTTTGAGAGTCTCTCTAAACAGCATGGTAATTTTCTTTAGTTATGAATTTAGTCCTAATATGATGGGCATCCAAGAGGGATATAATAAAAACTTTCATATAAAGTGTGTTGAATACTATGTGAAGTTTGATTCTTTATGATTGTTTTGAGATATAGAGATGGTGATATTAGAGTCGTGCTAGTGAGTAATTGTGCATTGTATAAATACTTGCGTTAAAGTTTGTGATTCCCGTAGCATGCATGTATGGTGAGCCGTTATGTGATGAAGTCAGAGCATGATTTATTTATTGATTGTCTTCCTTATGAGTGGCGGTCGGGGACGAGCGATGGTCTTTTCCTACCAATCTATCCCCCTAGGAGCATGCGCATAGTACTCTTTTTCGATGACTAATAGATTTTTGCAATAAGTATGTGAGTTCTTTATGACTAATATTGAGTCCATGGATTATACGCACTCTCACCATTCCACCATTGCTAGCCTCTCTAGTACCGCGCAACTTCCGCCAGTGCCTTACACCTACCTTATACCTTCCTCAAAACAGCCACCATACCTACCTATTATGGCATTTCCATTGCCATTCCAAGATATACTGCCATGCAACTTCCATCGTTTCATTTTATTATGACACGCTCCATTATTGTCATATTGCTTTGCATGATCGTAAGATAGCTAGCATGATATTTGCATGGCTTGTCCATTTTTGATGTCATTTGCTATGCTAGATCATTGCACATCCCGGTACACCGCCGGAGGCATTCATATAGAGTCATATTTTGTTCTAAGTATCGAGTTGTAATTCTTGAGTTGTAAGTAACTAAAGTGTGATGATCATCATTATTAGAGCATTGTCCCATGTGAGGAAAAGATGATGGAAGCTATGATTCCCTCACAAGTTGGGATGAGTCTCCGGACTTTATAAAAAATAAAAGAGGCCAAAGAAGCCCTCCAAAAAAGGAGAGAGAAAATAGAGAAGGGACAATGTTACAATCCTTTTTTCACACTTGCGCTTCAAAGTAGCACCATGATCTTCATGATAGAGAGTCTCCTATGTTGTCACTTTCATATAATAGTGGGAATTTTTCGTTATATAACTTGGCTTGTATATTCCAATGATGGGCTTCCTCAAATTGCCCTAGGTCTACGTGAGCAAGCGAGTTAGATGCACACCCACTTAGTTTGTTTTTGAGCTTTCATAAACTTATAGCTCTAGTGCATCTGTTGCATGGCAATCCCTACTCACTCACATTGATATCTATTGATGGGCATCTCCATAGCCCGTTGATATGCCTAGTTGATGTGAGACTATCTCCTTCTTTTTGTTTTCTCCACAACCACCATATTCTATTCCACCTACAGTGCTATATCCATGGCTCATGCTCATGTATTGCGTGAAAGATGAAAAAGTTTGAGAACATCAAAAGTATGAAACAATTGCTTGGCTTGTCATCGGAGTTGTGCATGATTTAATACTTTGTGTGATGAAGATGGAGCATATCCAGACTATATGATTTTGTAGGGATAACTTTCTTTGGGCATGTTAATTTGAGAAGACATGATTGCTTTATCAGTATGCTTGAAGTATTATTGTTTTTATGTCAATATTAAACTTTTGTTTTGAATCTTATGGATCTGAACATTACATGGATAAATATGTTAGATAGCATTCCACATCAAAATTTCTATTTTTATCAATTGTTGAGGAAATCGTTAACTGGTAGCTGCTCGGTTGGCTGGTGAGTAGGGGATTAATCGGCTAATCGGCAAGTTAATCGGCCATTTAATCAACTAATCGGACGATTGATCGGTTTATAGGCTACTCGGCGACCCTACGAGTAGGGATTAATCGGCAAGTTAACTGGTTAATCGGATGAATTCTTGAACAGGGTTTTTATCATTTACCTACTCGAGGACGAGTAGGAATTAAGCTTGGGGATGCTTGATACGTCTCCAATGTATCTATAATTTTTTATTGTTCCATGCTATTATATTACCCGTTTTGGATATTTTATATGCATTAATATGCTATTTTGTATTATTTTTGGGACTAACTTATTAACCTAGAGCCCAGTGCCAGTTTCTGTTTTTTTCCTTGTTTTTGATTTTCGCAGAAAAGGAATATCAAATGGAGTCCAAACGGAATAAAACTTTACGATGTTTTTTCTTGGACCAGAAGATACACGTAGGACTTGGAAACCAAGTCAGAAGAATCCCGAGGCGACGGCAAGGGTGCAAGGCACGCTCCAGGGGGGGCGCCTGCCTTGTGGGTCCCTCAGAGCTCCTCTAACCCTATTCTTTGGCCGCCATAACCTTCTGTTCTCGTGACATCCCATCTTGGGGCCTTTTCCGGCATCCTTTCGGAGGGGGATTCAATCACGGAGGGCATCTACATCAACTCTATTGCCCTTCCGATGCATGAGTAGTTTACCACAGACCTACGGGTCCATAGCTAGTAGCTAGATGGCTTATTCTCTCTCTTTGATTATCAATACCATGTTCTCCTTGATGTTCTTGGAGATCTATCTGATGTAATCTTCTTTTGCGGTGTGTTTATCGAGATCGATGAATTATGGATTTATGATCAGCTTATCTATGAATATTATTTGAATCTTCTCTGAATTCTTATATGCATGATTTGATATCTTTGTATTTCTCTTCGAATTATTGGTTTGGTTTGGCCAACTAGATTGGTTTTTCTTGCAATGGGAGAGGTGCTTAGTTTTGGGTTCAATCTTGCGTGATTTCACCCAATGACAAAGTAGGGGTAGCGAGACACGTATTGTATTGTTGCCATCAAGGTTAAAAGATGAGGTTTCCATCATATTGCATGAGTTTATCCCTCTACATCATGTCATCTTACTTAAGGCGTTACTCTGTTCTTTATGAACTTAATATTCTAGATGCATGCGAGATAGCGGTCGATGTGTGGAGTAATAGTAGTAGATGCAGGCATGAGTCGGTCTACTTGACATGGACGTGATGCCTATATTCATAATCATTGCCTTGGATATCGTCATAACTTTGCGTTTTTCTATCAATTGCTCAACAGTAATTTGTTCACCCACCGTATTATTTGCCTTCAAGAGATAAGCCTCTAGTTAAACCTATAGCCCCAGGGTCTATTTTCCTTCATATATTTTTAGATCTATATACCAAAAATACCAAAAATACCTTGCTGCAATTTATTTACTTTTACGTTTTAGTAATCTTTTATATCTATCTCTATCAGATCTCACCTTTGCAAGTGATCGTGAAGGGATTTACAACCCCTTTTTTGCGTTGGGTGCAAGTGTTAGATTGTTTGTGTAGGTGCATTATATTGGGGACTTGCGTGTTTCTCCTACTGGATTGATACCTTGGTTCTTAACTGAGGGAAATACTTATCTCTACTTTGCTGCATCACCCTTTCCTCTTCAAGGGAAAAAACCAATGCAAGCTCAAGAAGTAGCAACATGCATTAAGCATAGCAAAGTCATAGCAGGATCAAGCCCTAACTAATTGACTCGATCACATGACAAATCTCATCCCACTTCATCACCGTCAAGCAAGCCTACAAAGGAATTACTCACTACTGGCGGTGAGCATCATGGAATTGCTGATGAAGTAGGGTTGATGATGACGACGGCGATGAATCCCCTCTTCGGAGCCTCGACTGGACTCCGGATCAGCCTCCCAACAAAGAACGGGAGGTGGAAGCAGCTCTATCTCGTAAAACACGATGATTCCTTCTCTCTGATTTTTTTCTCTGCGAGACGGTACTTATGGAGTTGGAGGTAGGGCAAATGGAGGCTCGAGGGGTTGATACGTCTCCAACGTATCTATAATTTTTTATTGTTCCATGCTATTAAAGTATCAATCTTGGATATTTTATATACATTTACTAGCAACTTTATATCTTTTTTGAAACTAACATATTTACATAGTGCCCAGTGCCAGTTGCTATTTTTTGCTTGTTTTTTTACTTTGCAGAATATAAATACCAAACGAAGTCCAATTGCCACGAAACTTTTTGGAGATTTTTTATGGTGATAAGAGACCCAAGAAGCTCCTAGAGCAAACGAGAGAAGGCCCGTGGGGCCCACTAGGCCCCTGGCGCGCCCTGATGGTTAGTGGGCCCCACAGGAGGTTTCTTGACCTACCTCCGCCTCTATAAATACTCTAAAATCCCCAAAACCCTAGGGGAGTCGATGAAGTAGTTTTTTCGCCACCGCAAGTTCTAGAACCATGAGATCCGATCCAGAGGCCTTTTCCGGCACTGCCAGAGGGGGCAACGATCACTGAGGGGTTCTTCATCATCCTTGTTGCCCCTCCGATGATGTGTGAGTAGTTTACCACAGACCTACAGGTTCGTAGTTAGTAGCTAGATGGCTTCTTCTCTCTTTTTGATCTTCAATACAATGTTCTCCGCGATGTTCTTGGAGATCTATTTGATGTAAGTCTTTTTTTCGATGTGTTTGTTGGGATTCGATGAATTATGAGTTTATAATCAGATCTATCCATGGATATTATTTGAGTCTTTCATGAACTCTTTTATGCACGATCTTTATAGCCTCATATTTCTTTTCCGATTTATTTGTTTGGTTTGGCCAACTAGATTGATTTATTTAGCCATGGGAAGAGGTGCTTTGTGATGGGTTCGATCTTGCGATGCTCAATCTCAGTGATAGAAAGAGACATGACACGCATGTATCGTTTCTATTAAGGGTAACAAGATGGGGTTTATTCATACATGAGTTTATCTTGTCTACATCATGTCATCTTGCCTAATGCATTGCTCCGTTTTTCCATGAACTTAATACACTGGATGCATGCTGGATAGCGGTCGATGTGTGGAGTAAAATAGTAGATGCGGAATCGTTATGGTTTACTAATCTTGGACGTGATGGCTATATACATGTCAATGCCTTGGATATCATCATAATTATTTGCTTTTCTATCAATTGCCCAACAGTAATTTGTTTACCCACCGTATGCTATTTTCTCGAGAGAAGCCTCTAGTGAAAACTACGACCCTCGGGTCTATTTCCTATCATATTAAAACCAAAAATACCTTGCTTCTATTTTTGTGTGTGTTTTAGTTAGATATATTTATAAAATCCCATACAATTTAATCTATCTCAATGCCGTTGAGGGATTGACAACTCCTTTACGCGTTGGGTTGCAAGTATTTGTTGTTTGTGTGCAGGTGCTGTTTACATAGTGTTGCTTGGTTCTCCTACTGGATTGATAACCTTTGTTTCATAACTGAGGGAAATACTTACCTTTGCTGTGCTGCATCATCCCTCCTCTTCAGGGAATTACCAACGCATATTACAAGCAATCAGGGGCCCATAAGCTCAGGTGGCGACCCCGCCACCTGAGCTTGTGGATCTGTGGTGCCCCCCTCTAGCAGATCTTTTGCTAGTATTTTCTATATATTTCAGAAAAATTGTCCATAAATTTTTAGCCCAATCTGAGAACTTTTATTTCTGCACAAAAGTGACACCATGGTAGTTCTGCTAAAAACAGCGTCAGTTCGGGTTAGTTTCATTCAAATCAAGCAAATTAGAGTCCAAAACAAGAGCAAAAGTGTTTGGAAAAGAAGATATGTTTGGGATGTATCAACTCCCCCAAGCTTAACTCATTTCTTGTCCTCAAGCAATTCAGTTGATAAACTGAAAGTGATAAAGGAAAACTTTTACAAACTCTTTTGTTCTCGTTGTTGTATATATGCTTAACTAGTGATCAAATTTTCAGTAAAGATTATGAACTAACCATATGAATGATAACACTTAGGTCTCACATTTACTCACGCCAATAACATAATAAATTAGAGAGCAAACAATAAGATATCTTAGATGTCAATAATTTGTCAAAACAATCATAATATGTTATGATAATATGGTATCTCGCTAGCCCTTTCTGAGACCACAAAACATAAATGCGGAGCACCTCCGAAGTTCAAGCGACGACTAAACATTGTAATTTAGGGTAGAAAAGATCAAATCAAGCTCACATCCAACATTGTCGAGGTACACAAACAGGGGTGTATGTTTCCTCTGACTTGTGCACGTACGAAAGGCCTCCGCCCCGGCAGCCAAAGCTTGGCAAAAGAATAGCTACACGAACATCCAAAGCAAGGCCAAGCCAGAGAAGCAGCTCTTAGTGAGATCAAAGAGCGGATCAAGAAGACCAAGACAAAACATTAGAGCACCACCTTGGGAAGGCCTCCCTTGCCGGGCAGGAGAGCCTTCCCGAGTTGAGGCCACCCCAAGGACAAGTCCAAGATTTCCCCGGCAGGCTTGCGGGTCTGCCAAGGGCAAATCTCCCTGCCAAGGCTCCACCGCTCCACTGCTCCGCCGCACCGCAACACAAATCGGTTATCAGTGTGGTGTAGAGCCCCCAAGTGATTAAGTGGCTTCCGCTAAGCACGTGACAACCATTTGGAAGGTTGATTACTCTCATATGACACCCGTCCAGAGGCGTGTCAAGGAGACAAGCAGGAGATGATTAAGTGGCACGACAGGCTTGCCGGGCTGCATCCTCTGCATGACACCTAGCAGTGCATTTAATGCACTTTGTCCTAACTACCATAGTTAGGTATGATAGCACTGTTAGCTATCTAATCATTAGATAAAGACTGTTTTGCCACTGTGGTCACCCCTTAAGCTATAACATGAGGTCCAAGGCAACCTAGCAAAGGATTCAGACTTTCACACACTTGTACGCGCGTAGCTGCTCTCCCCGAGGCAACTTTGTCGGGCTTGAGCGATGCATGCTCGACGTGTTCCCTCATCCAATCCACCGAAGTAGGAGTAGGGTTTTATGCTTCTCAGCAGCCCGAACCTGGGTAAAAATCACCAGCGTCACCACCGTCGTGTTGTTCCATGGCCTCTGCTCTTTGTGCAACGTGATCTTCCCCCTTGCCGAACCACAAGGGGCTGATAGTCTCATAGCTGATCGTGTTCCACCATGACAACTTTGGCGCGCCAGGTAGGGGGGAGCGCTTGCATGAACTTGAGGTTGTGAACAACGCGTCGATCGTCATCGTCATCTTCATCGTCGCCACCAAGCTGGTGTAATTTTGTAGCTCCGTCCCTTTCGAACCCCGTTCCTCGTCTCCGCCGCAGTGGAGGTGACGGCGAGGACGAGGGATGACAGCATCGCGCGGATACCATGGTTGGTAGAAGTGGTGCGGCCACCATGTTGCCAGTGACCAGATGAAGGAGGGAAGCGTGCAGCGGCGCCGCCCTCCTCACGTTCTCTCGTCGAAGCACTTTCGACCCCAAAAGGTGTTGCTTGGACGGACGAATGACAGAAATGGTGCATGATTGTCCTCCTCCTCCCTTCTCACTTGTCAATGATCGAGCCGGGCAGCGGTGGCATCACCGGTGTTGATGAGCCCGCGTGGGACTCCGATGATGTGTGAGTAGTTTACCACAGACCTACGGGTCCGTAGTTAGTAGCTAGATGGCTTATTCTCTCTTTTTGATCATTAATACAATGTTATCCTCAATGTTCTTGGAGATCTATTTGATGTAACTCTTTTTTGCGGTGTGTTTGTTGGGATCCGATGAATTATGAGTTTATGATCAGATCTATCCATGGATATTATTTGAGTCTTTCATGAACTCTTTTATGCACGATCTTTATAGCCTCATATTTCTTCTCCAATTTATTGGTTTGGTTTGGCCAACTAGATTGATTTATTTTGCAATGGGAAGAAGTGCTTTGTGATGGGTTCGATCTTGCGATGCTCAATCTCAGTGATAGAAAGAGACATGGCATGCATGTATCGTTGCTATTAAGGGTAACAAGATGGGGTTTATTCATACATGAGTTTATGTTGTCTACATCATGTCATCTTTCCTAATGCATTGCTCCATTTTTCCTTGAACTTAATACACTAGATGCATGTTGGATAGCGGTCGATGTGTGGAGTAAAATAGTAGATGCGGAATCATTTCGGTCTACTAATCTTGGACGTGATGGCTATATACATGTCAATGCCTTGGATATCGTCATAATTATTTGCTTTTCTATCAATTGCCCAACAGTAATTTGTTTACCCACCGTATGCTATTTTCTCGAGAGAAGTCTCTAGTGAAAACTATGGCCCTCAAGTCTATTTCTTATCATATTAAAACCAAAAACACCTTGCTGCACTTTTTATGTGTGTTTTAGTTAGATATATTTATAAAATCTCATACAATTTAATCTATCTTAATACCGTTGAGGGATTGACAACCCCTTTACGCGTTGGGTTGCAAGTATTTGTTGTTTGTGTGCAGGTGCTGTTTACATAGTGTTGCTTGATTCTCCTACTGGATTGATAACCTTTGTTTCATAACTGAGGGAAATACTTACCTTTTTTGTGCTGCATCATCCCCCCCTCTTCAGGGAATTACCAACATAGATTACAAGTAATCAGGGGCCCATAAGCTCAGGTGGCGGCCCCGCCACGTGAGCTCCACCCGAGCTTGTGGATCTGTGGTGCCCCCCCACTAGCAGATCTTTTGCTAGTATTTTCTATATATTTCAGAAAAATTCTCCATAAAATTTTAGCCCAACCTGAGAACTTTTATTTCTGCACAAAAGTCACACCATGGTAGTTCTGCTAAAAATAGCGTCAGTCCGGGTTAGTTTCATTCAAATCAAGCAAATTAGAGTCCAAAACAAGAGCAAAAGTGTTTGGAAAAGAAGATACGTTTGGGATGTATCAACTCCCCCAAGCTTAGCTCATTGCTTGTCCTCAAGCAATTTAGTTGATAAACTGAAAGTGATAAAGGACAACTTTTACAAACTCTTTTGTCCTCGTTGTTGTATATATGCTTAACTAGTGATCAAATTTTTAGCAAAGATTTTGAACTAACCATATGAATGATAACACTTAGGTCTCACATTTACTCATGCCAATAACATAATCAACTAGCGAGCAAATGATAAGATATCTCAGATGTCAACAATTTGTCAAAACAATCATAATATGTTATGATAATATGGTATCTCGCTAGCCCTTTCTGAGACCAAAAAACATAAATGCAGAGCACCTCCGAAGGTCAAGCGGCGATAAACATTGTAATTCAGGGTAGAAAAGATCCAATCAAGCTCACATACAACATTGTCGAGGTACACAAACATGGTTGTATGTTTCCCCTGACTTGTGCACGGACGAAAGGCCTCCGCCCCGGTAGCCAAAGCTAGGCAAAAGAATAGCTACACGAACATCCAAAGCAAGGCCAAGCCAGAGAAGCATCTCTTAGTGAGATCAAAGACCGGATCAAGAAGACCAAGACAAAACAGTAGAGCACCACCTTGGGAAGGCCTCCCTTGCCAGGCAGGAGAGCCTTCCCGGGTCGAGGCCACCCCAAGGATAAGTCTGTGACGGCCCCGATTCAATCGTACACTAATCATGCACACAAACGTGTACGATCAAGATCAGGGACTCACGGGAAGATATCACAACACAACTATAAAAACATAAATAAGTCATACAAGCATCATAATACAAGCCAGGGGCCTCGAGGGCTCGAATACAAGTGCTCGATCATAGACAAGTCAGCGGAAGCAACAATATCTGAGTACAGACATAAGTTAAACAAGTTTTCCTTAAGAAACAGATCGAAAGAGGCGCATGCCTCCTACCTGGGATCCTCCTAAACTACTCCTGGTCGTCGTCAACGGCCTGCACATAGTAGTAGGCACCTCAGGTGTAGTAGGAGTCGTCGTCGACGGTGGCGTCTGGCTCCTGGGCTCCGGCATCTGGTTGCGACAACCAGGTAGAAGGGAAATGGGGAAAAGAGGGAGAAAAGCAACCGTGAGTACTCATCCAAAGTACTCGCAAGCAAGGATCTACACTACATATGCATGGGTATATGTGTAAAGGGCCATATTGGTGGATTGAACTGCAGAATGCCAGAATAAGAGGGGGATAGCTAATCCTGTCGAAGACTAAGCTTCAGGCCACCTCCATCTTGCAGCATGTAGGAGAGAGTAGATAGTAAGTTCACCAAGTAGCATCGCATAGCATAATCCTACCCGGCTATCCCCTCCTCGTCGCCCTGTTAAAGAGCGATCACCGGGTTGTATCTGGCACTTGGAAGGGTGTGTTTTATTAAGTATCTGGTTCTAGTTGTCATAAGGTCAAGGTACAACTCCAAGTCGTCCTGTTACCGAAGATCACGACTATTCGAATAGATAAACTTCCTTGCAGGGGTGCACCACATAACCCAACACGCTTGCTCCCATTTGGCCGGACACACTTCTGGGTCATGCCCGGCCGCGGAAGATCAACACGTCGCAGCCCTACCTAGGCACAACAGAGAGGTCAGGACGCCGGTCTAAACCCTATGCGCGCAGGGGTCTGGGCCCATCGCCCGTTGCACACCTGCACGTTGCGAACGCGGCCGGAAGCAGAACTAGCCCCCTTAATACAAGAGTAGGCTTACATTCCAATCCGGCATGCGCCGCTTAGTCGCTGACGTCACGAAGGCTTCGGCTGATACCACGACGCCGAGTGCCCATAACTGTTCCGGCGTAGCTGGTTAGTGCATATAGGCCACTGGCCAGACTCAGATCAAATACCAAGATCTCGTTAAGCATGTTATTTTGAAGTTACCGCGAACGCCGACCAGGGCCAGGCCCACCTCTCGCCTAGGTGGTCACAACCTGCCCTGTCGCTCCGCCACAAAGATCCACTCGTGGGTACTCCTACGAGCCGACCCGTCTTTAGTCAGCACAGGTATCATACATGTATATAAGTATATACCCGTGATCACCTCCCGAGTGATCACGGCCCGATAGTATAGCAAGGCAGATGGACAAGAATGTAGGGCCACAAATGGAATACTAGCATCCTAAACTAAGCATGTAGGAATGCAGGTAAAGGTAACAACAGTAGTAGCAAGGACAGGCTATGCATCAGGATAGGATTAACGGAAAGCAGTAACATGTTACACTACTCTAATGCAAGCAGTAGAGAGTAGAGTAAGCGATATCTAGTGATCGGGGGCTTGCACGAAGCTCAGCCGAGAAGGAGGGGTCGTCCACACCGTAGTCGTACTGGGTAGCAGCGACGTCGGTCTCGGTGTCTAGCGATAGAAGAGGGGGGAGAAACAATAAATACAATGCAAACAAATGCATGATGATGCATGACATGACAAAGCGTGATGCTAGGTGTGCCCAATCGCGGTAGTAGGTGATACCGGCGAAGGGGGGGGGGGGAACATCCGGGAAAGTATTCCCGGTGTTTCGCGTTTTCGGACAGATGAACCGGAGGGGGAAAGTTGCGAGTTCAATAGGTTAGGGATGTGTGGAGGATGAACGGGCTGCATATCCAGATTCGTCTCGTCGTTCTGAGCAACTTTCATGTAGAAAGTATTTTCATCTGAGCTATGATTTATTTTATATGATTTTCTAAAATTTTAAATCATTTTAGAATTTATTTAATTAATTTAATCCAACATTATCCAGAATAGTGCATGCTGAGGTCAGCATGACGTCAGCAGTCAACAGGGTGTTGACTGGTCAAACTGACGTGTGGGTCCCACTGCTCATTGACTTAGTTAACTAAACATGATTAGTTAATTTAATTAAAGTGATCAGGTTAATTAATTAGGCTTAATTAAATTAATTAACATGATTAATTAAGTTAATTAATTATCTTAATTAATTAATTATATTATTATTATTTACTTTACTTAATTCCTTTTTTTATAAAACCGTTCTGGGGATGGCCCCACTTGTCATAGGGCCGGGGGGCATTGGCCCAGTGGTCAGTGGCCCATAGACCAATGGTGGCGCAACGAGGGCGAGGCGGGTGCTCGCCGCGAGGAGCGTGGCGGGCGAGGCTGCTGGCAGACGGACGCTGCCCGGCCAGGCACGACAACAGCGCATGGAGGGGGAGTGGCCGTGGCCTAGCCAGACGGGCGCGGCCCCGACGCGCTGGTCGCGAAGGTGGCTGGGACCAGCAGGGAGGCGAGATGGGCATGTGCGGGAGGGGGGCGGAGTGGCCAGAATGGCGTGATGCGCGCGCTAGTGATGCGCGACAAGGGAGAGGCGAGCGCGAGAGGAGCTCACAGGGGGAGGCCAGGAGGGGCGCGAGGGCTGGGCGCTGACGCGGCCGGGCGCGGGGCCATGGTGAGCGCGAGGCGGCGTGAGCCGCAGACAGCAGAGCGAAGGAAGGGGCGCCATGGTGGGGCAGAGCGGCGTCTGGCGAGAGCGAGGAGAAGATCAGGAGATCGGGCGGGCAGTCTGTGCGTCTGCAGTGTGTGTGGGCGTGGTGGCGAGCCATGGCCAAGTGGCCGGGGAGGGAGGAGGAGGACTGGGGTCCTCACCAGGCGAGGGATCGGGGTAATGGGGCTTGGGGAGGAGGACGGAGATGACGGGTCGACGGGAGGCAGGCGGCGATGGCGTCCGCGAGGTCGTGCTCGGGCGGCGCATTTAACGCGCGTCGGGCAAGGCGTGGCGGTTCGTGGCAAGGGCAGGCGACTGAGCTCGATCCGATCTGGATCGGGGGAGGGTGAGTCGAAGTGGGTGTCGGTGGGGTTAGGGTTTGGGTAGTGGGGAATATAGGGGAGTGGGGCGGTTGGGCGGTCTAGCTAGCAGTGGGCCGTGGCCCAAAGATGAGGGGGGAGTTCTCTCTTTTATTTTACTTTGTTTTTTGTTTTGCATTTTCTTTTATTTATTTCTCTTTTCTGTTTTACTTCATTTTAATGTATTTAGGCATTTTCTAAAAAGGTGTTTGCTGCACTATAATTACCTATGCCGTTTTTGGCACTGCCCGAACATTTTTGTTTCAATGTTTGAAGACATTTGTTTGATTGCCATATTTTTAATTGATTTTTGAATCGGTTTGAACTAACGAAAGATTAGCAACAGTAATCGTAGATGACATGGCATCATTAGCATAGGTTCACTGTAGCATAATTATCCGGGCGTTACAATTCTCCTCCACTACAAGAATTTTCGTCCCGAGATTTAGGAGGTAGAGGGAAACAGTGCGGGGTATTCATCACGCAGGCGGTCCTCGCGTTCCCAAGTGGCTTCATCTTGTAATGGTGCGCCTTTGGACTTTGAGAACTTGATCGCTTTTCGGCGTGTGCGGCGTTCAGCTTGGTCGAGAATGCGGACCGGATGCTCTTTATAGGAGAGGTCCTGCTGCAATTCGAGCACTTCATGATCCACTGCTCGGATTGGGTCCTTGAAGCAACGGCGGAGCTGTGACACGTGGAACACATCGTGAACCTGAGAAAGGTTCGGCGGAAGTTCTAGTTGATATGCCACTTCTCCGCCTTTCGGAATAGTGAATGGGCCAATATAGCGAGGAGCTAGCTTGCCCTTGATCCGGCGGTGAGCACCCTTCATTGGTGTAACTCGAAGATAAGCCTTTTCGCCAAAGTTGATAGACCATGTCTTTATGTTTACGGTCATATCGACTCTTCCGACGCGCCTTGTTGGCAGTCTTGAGATTCTCGCGAATAATGCGGACTTGTTCTTGGCATGTTGGATAATATCCGGACCAAAGAGTGGGCGTTCCCGTTTCGACCAGATTCGAGGGGTTCGACACTTTCGTCCATATAACACTTTGAAGGGGGCCATCTTCAGACTAGCTTGATAGCTATTATTATAAGAGAACTCAGCTTACGGGAGAGATTCCTCCCATTTCTTGCCGAAGGAAATAACACAAGCTCGAAGCATGTCTTCGAGAACTTGGTTGACACGTTGAACTTGCCCTTGCGACTGCGGATGAAACATAGTACTGAATGACAGATGAGTTCCCATAGCTTCTTGGAAACTTGCCCAGAATCTTGAAGTGAATAAGCTGCCACGGTCTGAGCTGATAACCAATGGAATACCGTGGAGTGGAACAATCCTGGACATATAGAGCGTTGCCAGTTGACTAGCAGTGATCATTTCTTTGACTGCCAGGAAATGTGCAACTTTAGAAAGCCGGTCAATGACGACAAGAATAGCATCATTACCTTTCTGCGATTTGGGAAATCCAGTGACAAAGTCCATCTCGACATGGTCCCATTTCCATTCAGGAATAGAGATAGGTTGCTGATTTCCAGCAGGCCTTTGATGTTCTGCTTTGATACGACGGCAAATGTCACACTCAGCAACATAACGAGCAATGTCTTGCTTCATATTAGACCACCAGAATCTCTGACGGATGTCTTGGTACATCTTTGTACTACCAGGATGCATACATAGAGGCGTATCATGAGCTTCTTTCATAACTTCTGGAGTCATATCCAGGTTTTTCTCTGCACATGGCACCACTAGGCGGCCTTTGAAGTACAAAGCGCCATCATCGGCAATAGTGAAGAATGAGGGCTTTCATACGTGAGGTGGCGCTTAATCTTGTGGGCTTCAGAGTCATATCCTGTATTCTCTTGATGGAGTCAAGAGATCGGTTCGACGACCGTGGTATTGAGGGAACCCAGGAAACAACACGAGGTTCATCTTGAAACTCCTTAGGAAGGGGAGCGAGTGCACGGAGGAACAATATGGAGGTTCAGCTTTCAATTCTTCAACAAGCGAGGACTGAACTTTGCGAACACGGAGGTGGTTGCGATAAGACTTGCGGCTCAAGGCATCTTCCATTACATTAGCCTTGCACGGTGTATAGGAAATACCCAAGTCAAAGTCGCAACAATCTCCATCCATCTCCGTTGACGGAGGTTCAGGTCTGGTGAGTAGCAGATACTTCAGACTTTGGTGGTCGGTGAAGATCTCGCAACGATTACCGAGAAGGTAATGTCGCCACTGCTTTAGCGCACGAATGACAGCAGCAAGTTCGAGGTCGTGAACTGGGTAGTTCTCTTCGTGAGGGCGCAATTTCCGAGAGGCATAAGCAATCACTTTGCGGTCTTGCATTAGGACACAGCCTAATACTTGACGGGAAGCATCGCAGTAAATGACGAAGTCCTTCTTAGTATCAGGTGGAGCAAGCACTGGAGCAGAAGTCAACTTGTCTTTGAGTGCCTGGAAACTTTCCTTACATTTGTCTGTCCATTGGAACTTGACGCCCTTATGCAATAGGTTAGTCAGAGGCCTGGCGATCTTGGAGAAGTTCTCGACGAATCGACGGCAATAGCTGGCGAGACCGAGAAAACTTCTGACTTGCTTAACGTTCTTGGTAGGACTCCAATCAAGGATAGCCTGGACTCCTTCAGGGTTGACGGAAATACCATCCTTAGAGATGACATGCCCAAGATAGGTTACTTCGGGTAGCCAGAATTCACATTTGGAGAACTTGGCATATAGTTGATGCTCTCGTAGCTTTTCCAGCACAAGACGAATATGTTCAGCATGTTCCTCTTCGTTCTTGGAAAATACCAGGATATCATCCAGATAAACCAAGACGAACTTGTCGAGGTAATCCATGAATATATAGTTCATCAGACGAGAGAAGGTGGCTGGAGCATTGGTTAAGCCGAATGACATGACAGTGTACTCATATGAACCATATCGAGTCATGAAGGCGGTCTTTGGGATATCCTCTTCATGAACACGGATCTGGTGGTAACCCAACCTCATGTCGAGTTTAGAGAACACTGATGAACCAGCCAGTTGATCATACAGATCATTGATCCGAGGAAGAGGATACTTATTCTGAATGGTAGCTTGGTTTATAGGACGGTAGTCTTGGACTAATCGGTTTGTCCCATCCTTCTTCTTGACAAAGAGAGAAGGTGCTCCCCAAGGAGAGCAACTTGGGCGAATGAATCCTTTGCAAAGAGATTTGTCGATTTCCTCCTTAAGCTCAAGGAGTTCATGCGGCGGCATCTTGTAGGGTCGCTTGGCTATAGGAGTGGTGCCTGGTTTCAAGTCGATGATGAATTCGACAACTCTAGCAGGGGGAATCCCTGGAAGTTCTTCAGGAAAGACGTCGAGGAATTCACACACGACGGGAATGTTTTTAATGCCCTCGAGTGGTGCAGCGTTGAATGCATTCAATGCATAGAGCCTTGCCTCGGCATTCTGAACCAGACGAGCATTGTAGCTTATTATTTCATCAGAAGGGTGTAGCAGATGGACGGTCTTGGTGGCGCAAACGATAGAAGCAGTATGCGCTTTTAACCAATTCATTCCCAGAATGAGATCAATGCTACAGGACTTCAGTACGATGGGAGATACAAGGAATTCCAATCCTTCAATTTCCACAGGAACGTCGTGACTAACCATAGAGGTTTGACATTGGCCCGCAGGGGTGTGTACCACTAGCGGAGTGTGCATCTCTTCGTATTTAATGCCATGCATGAATGCAAATTCTGCTGATATGAATGAATGCGATGCTCCTGTATCAAATAGAACGGATGCCAGTACTGAATTTACGAGGAGTGTACCCATCACAGTAGCAGGCTGGTCTTGAGCTTCGTTCAGATCAACGTGGTTGGCATGAACACGACCATAAGACTTGGCATTGTTGTTGCGGGGCTGGTTGTTTCCACGGCCAGCTGCGGGAAGGGCCAGTTGATTCTAATTCTGATTGCAGTCCCTGGCACGGTGACCTGGTTGACCACACTTGTAGCACAGGCCATTATTGGGAGTGGGAACAAGAGCTTGGGGTGGTGGAGCTGGAAATCTTGGCTGCCTAGATGGTGGAGGAGGCAGACGAGGTGCAGCATAGGTCTGCCTTGGGGTAGGTGCATTTGGACGGTACATGCTGTTCGGGATCCAGATCTTACGCTTCTGCGAGGGCGGGCCCGAAGATGAGCCCGTGTCACGGTTGCGCCTGTGAGAGCTCTGGTATTCCTGCAGACCAGTTTCGACATTGATGGCCTTGTTCACCAAGGTGGCAAAATTAGTAAAGTCATGCACTAGAAGTGCGAGCTTGATGTCAGCTTGAAGGCCGTCACGGAACTTCTCCTGTCTGCGTGCATCAGTTGCAATGTCCTCTTCAGCATAGCGGGACAAGTCCAAAAACTCCCGCTGATAAGCTTCCACAGTTTTGTTGCCTTGGGTGAGGTTGCGGAACTCACGCTTCTTCCGGTCCATGACTCCCTGAGGAATGAAGCGGGCACGGAAAGCATCTTGGAAGTCTGGCCAGGTGATGATTGTTCTAGCTGGCAGAGTACGCCTGTGGCTGTCCCACCATTAAGCTGCAGGTCCCTTCAGGAAGAAGGAAGCAAAGGTGACATACTTGGCAGGGGCTACATCGGCAGACTCCATCTCATAGGTGATGTCACGGAGCCAGTCATCAGCATCCAGAGGCTGAGTTTAGCTACGGTACACAGTTGGGTTGAGGCACATGAAATCCTGCAGAGTTATTGGGGTTGGCTGCTGGTTCATATTGGGGCGAGGAAACTGAGTCATCACATGTTCCATGAATTGGCGGTTCAGTTCGAACTGTTGGATCATACCAGCCATGTACTCAGGTGGTGGTGGGGCATTGCCACCACTACCACGACCACCTGGTCTAACCATCCTACTAATATATAACAGGGGTTGTTCAACATTGAGAAATTTGCAAAGACAAGAATCATTCAAGATGAAACATGCATAATGAAAGTAGCACGATAGATACTACATAGTAGTCGGCATATCTTACAAAAGGGATCATGCATAGAGTTGATTTACACGAGTTCAATTACATAGACTAAAGACATCACCGTGCACGCTTGAGCTCATGGCGAATGCATCTAACACTAACAAGCAAGACTACATCAGTCCCAAGAGGAATTGTGGAGGTAGGTGTAGCCTGAAAGCTGGTAGTGTCACATCGGGAACTCCACGTCAGCAACCTGGGGTCCGCGGATGTTCAGTGCGAACACGGCGCTCAAGTGGCAGAAGAGGACCAAGTGCGGGAGAGTAGCCTCCCACATCTGGCCAACCGACACCCTGGGGCATCACGATCCTGGCTGGGTAGATCACAGAACGCGGCAGACCATCAGATCGAACAAGGGGGTGCAAGAGCGTCAGAGCACGGTAAAGGTGCTGACGGGTGGTGTACAACTCGTGGCGAAGAGCTCAATTAGCTCGATCCAGCCCATCAGCATGCAGAACCAGGTTCTGATGGTAGAAGGGCTCTTGGGTGACAGTGGAGTAGGCAGCAGTGTAGTAACCCTCCGCACCAACATCGGATGCGGTAGCAATGTGCCTGAAGGGGGAGGTGTCCAACTCCCGATACTCTCCACGAAGACGTGTCAGAGCAGCATAAGAAGCATCGTGAACTGCCATATCGATGGTCACTCCAACACCATGAGCAGTGTGCAACACAGTAGTGGAGTCATACTCCCGAGAATAGAGGTGGACGATGGCACGATACTGCTCCTGGTTAAAGTCCTGGTACTCCTCGAAGACGGTGTACTCAGGGTGCCAACGATAACCCAGATAGGTCATCATCTCAGCTAGCACAACAGGTGATCCCGAGGCACCAATGGCTGTCGTGTGGCGCACGACCTGCCTCGTGGGTTCCATCTGAAAACAAAGATGTTTCAAAGGAGTCAAATGACAGTGTGGGAATTGTTCAAAATACTATTCTAAGAAATAACTATGGCTTATCCAACTTTGGGGTAATGTGGTCATGGGATCCTAGTGTTAGAGTTAGTAAATTCGTTTAACCCGGGTAGAAGAGAGTTCAGAGTCCCAGAGTAAAGGTCGAGGAGTAAAATATCCTAGTACCACCCAATGGCGACGTGGGCCCGTAAGACACACAGCCATGTTAGTAAAAATTTTGCAATGTCTAGACTCGACTTCGGCCAAGGAGTGTGGAAGGGGGATTCCTACAGGCAGTCGGCTCTGATACCAACTTGTGACGCCCCTGATTCAATCGTACACTAATCATGCACGCAAACGCGTACGATCAAGATCAGGGACTCACGGGAAGATATCACAACACAACTCTAAAAACATAAATAATTCATACAAGCATCATAATACAAGCCAGGGGCCTTGAGGGCTCGAATACAAGTGCTTGATCATAGGCGAAGTCGTGGAAGCAACAATATCGAGTACGAGACATAAGTTAAACAAGTTTGCCTTAAGAAGGCTAGCACAAAGCTGGGATCAGATCGAAGAGGCGCGGGCCTCCCGCAGGATCCTCCTAAACTACTCCCGGTCGTCGTCGGTGCCCGCACGTAGTAGTAGGCACCTCCGGTGTAGTAGGAGTCATCGTCGACGGTGGCTTCTGGCTCCTGGGCTCTGGCATCTGGTTGCGACAACCAGGTAGAAGGGAAGGGGGAAAAGAGGGAGAAAAGCAACCGTGAGTACTCATCCAAAGTACTCACAAGCAAGGATCTACACTATGTATGCATGGGTATATGTGTAAAGGGCCATATTGGTGGACTGAACTGCAGAATGCCAGAATAAGAGGGGGATAGCTAATCTTGTCGAAGACTACGCTTCAGGCCACCTCCATCTTGCAGCATGTAGGAGAGAGTAGATGGTAAGTTCACCAAGTAGCATCGCATAGCATAATCCTACCCGGCGATCCCCTCCTCGTCGCCCTGTTAGAGAGCAATCTACGGGTTGTATCTGGCACTTGGAAGGGTGTGTTTAATTAAGTATATGGTTCTAGTTGTCATAAGGTCAAGGTACAACTCCAAGTCGTCCTGTTACCGAAGATCATGGCTATTCGAATAGATAAACTTCCCTGCAGGGGTGCACCAGATAACCCAACACGATTGATCCCATTTGGCCAGACACAATTTTCTGGGTCATGCCCGGCCGCGGAAGATCAACACGTCGCAGCCCCACCTAGACACAACAGAGAGGTCAGCACACCGGTCTAAATCCTCTGCGCGCAGGGGTCTGGGCCCATCGCCCATTGCACACCTGCACGTTGCTAACGCGACTGGAAGTAGAACTAGCCCCTTAATACAAGAGCGGGCTTACGCCCGGTCGGTAGCGCCGCTCGATCCGACGCCACGAAGGCTTGGTGATACCACGACGCCGAGTGCCCATAAGCTGCTCTCAGCGTAGCTGGTTAGTGCATATAGGCCAGTGGCCAGACTCAGATCGAATACCAAGATCTCGTTAAGCGTGTTATTTTGAAGTTACCGCGAACGCCGACCAGGGCCAGGCCCACCTCTCGCCTAGGTGGTCTCAACCTGCCCTGTCGCTCCGCCACAAAGATCCACTCGCGGGTACTCCTACGAGCCGACCCTTCTTTAGTCACCATAGGTATCATACATGTATATAAGTATATACCCGTGATCATCTCCCGAGTGATCACGGCCCGATAGTATAGCAAGGCAGACGGACAAGAATGTAGGGCCACAGATGGAATACTAGCATCCTAAACTAAGCATGTAGGAATGCAGGTAAAGGTAACAACAGTAGTAGCAAGGACAGGCTATGCATCAGGATAGGATTAACGGAAAGCAGTAACATGTTACACTACTCTAATGCAAGCAGTAGAGAGTAGAGTAGGCGATATCTGGTGATCAAGGGGGGTGGGGGCTTGCCTGGAAGCTTAGCCGAGAAGGAGGGGTCGTCAACACCGTAGTCGTACTGGGTAGCAGCTGCGTCGGTCTCGGTGTCTAGCGAGAGAAGAGGGGGAAGAAACAATAAATATAATGCAAACAAATGCATGACGATGCATGACATGACAAAGCATGATGCTAGGTGTGCCCAATCGCGGTAGTAGGTGATACCTGCGTGAAGGGGACATCAGGAAAGTATTCGGTGTTTCGCTTTCAGACGAGATGATTTGGAGGGGAAAGTTGCGAGTTTGATAGGTTAGGGATGTGTGGCGGATGAACGGGCTGCGTATCCGGATTCTTCTCGTCGTTCTGAGCAACTTTCATGTAGAAAGTATTTTCATCTGAGCTACGGTTTATTTTATATGATTTTCTAAAGTTTTAAATCATTTTTAGAATTTATTTAATTAATTTAATCCAACATTATCTAGAATAGTGCACGCTGACGTTAGCATGGTGTCAGCAGTCAACATGGGTGTTGACTGGTCAAACTGATGTGTGGGTCCCACTGGTCATTGACTTAGTTAACTAAACAAGATTAGTTAATTTAATTAAAGTGATTAGGTTAATTAATTAGGCTTAATTAGATTAATTAACAGGATTAATTAATTTAATTAATTATCTTAATTAATTAATTATATTATTATTATTTATTTTACTTAATTCCTTTTTTTATAAAATCGTTCTCGGGATGGCCCCACTTGTCATAGGGCCGAGGGGCACTGGCCCAGTGGTTAGTGGCCCATAGGCCAAAGCGGGTCGGGCGCAACGAGCGCCAGGAGCGGGCGCCGCCACTGTGAGGCGCTTGGGCGAGGCTAGTGGTTGTGACGGCAACTGCTGGCGGGCGGGCACGACCGCGCGTGGAGGGGGTGTGGCCGTGGTCGAGCCAGACGGGCGCGGCCCCAACGCGCTGGTCGTGACGGTGGCTGGGACCAGCAGGGAGGTGAGTGGGGCATGTGCGGGAGGGGCCCGGAGTAGCCAGAATGGCGCGGTGCGCGGCGAGCGCGAGAGGAGCTCACAGGGGGAGGCCAGGAGGGGCGCGAGGTGCTGGGGGCGCTTGACGCGGCCAGCGGGCGCGGGAGCTATGGTGAGCGCGGGGCGGCGGTGAGCCGAAGTGGCAGAGCGGGGAAGGGGCACACATGTGACAAGGGGGCGAGCGGCGGCGAGGCGAGGAGGAGAAGGGGAGATCCGGGGCGCGGGCGATGCACAGGTGCCCGCGTGCGGTGGGAGGCGCGACATGGTGAGCGAGGCCATGGACGAAGTGGCCGGAGCAGGGGAGGGAGGAGGACTGGGGTCCTCACCGCGGGCGAAGGGATCGGGGCAATGGGGCTTGGGGAGGAGGACGGAGATGACGGGTCGACGGGGAGGCAGGCCGGCGATGGCGTCCGGCGGGGTCGTGCTCCGGGCGGCGACGAACGGCGTCGGGCGGCGGCGTGGTTCTGTTCCAGGCGCGGCGGGGCACACGAGCCCCGATCCGATCTGGATCCTGGGGAGGGGGCGAGTCGGGGGGGAGTGGGTGTCGGTGGGGTTAGGGTTTGGGTAGTGGGGGGGATATAGGGGAGTGGGGCCGGTTGGGCCGGCCTGGCTAGCAGCTGGGCCGACTGGCCCATTGAGGGGGTGGGGGAGTTCTCTCTTTTATTTTACTTTGTTTTATGTTTTACATTTTCTTTTATTTATTTCTCTTTTCTGTTTTATTTCATTTTAATGTATTTAGGCATTTTCTAAAAAGGTGTTTGCTGCACTATAATTACCTATGCCATTTTTGGCACTGCCCGAACATTTTTGTTTCAATGTTTGAAGACATTTGTTTGATTGCCATATTTTTAATTGATTTTCGAATCGATTTGAACTAACGAAAGATTGGCAACAGTAATCGCAGATGACATGGCATCATTAGCATAGGTTCACTGTAGCATAATTATCCGGGCGTTACAAAGTCCAAGATTTCCCCGGCAGGCTTGCGGGTCTGCCAAGGGCAAATCTCCCCGCCAAGGCTCCACCGCTCCCCTGCACCGCAACGCAAATCGATTATCAGTGTGGTGTCAAGCCCCCAAGTGATTAAGTGGCTTCCACTAAGCACGTGACAACCATTTGGAAGGTTGATTACCCTCATATGACACCAGTCCAGAGGCGTGTTAAGCAGACAAGTAGAAGATGTTGGGGAACGTAGTAATTTCAAAAAATTTCCTACGATCACGCAAGACCATGGTGATGGCATAGCAACGAGAGGGGAGAGTGTCTGTCCACGTACCCTCGTGAGACCGAAAGCGAAGCGTTATAACAACGCTGTTGATGTAGTCGACGTCTTCACGATCCGACCGATCAAGCACCGAACGACGGCACCTCCGAGTTACGCACACGTTCAGCTCGATGGCGATCCCGGACTCCGATCCAGCAAAGTGTCGGGATGAGTTCCGTCAAGACGACGGCGTGGTGGCGATGTTGATGCTCCACCGACGAGGGCTTCGCCTAAGCTCCATGACGATATGACTTCTCCGGCGAAGGGCTTCGCCTAAACTCATGACGATATGACCGAAGTGGAATATGGTGGAAGGGGCACCGCACACGGCTAAGGAAAGATCCGTAGATCAACTTGTGTGTATTGGGGTGCCCCTGCCCCATATATAAAGGAGACAAGGGGAGGTGGCGGCCCTAGAGGAGGCGCGCAAGGAGGAGTCCTACTCCCACGGGAGTAGGACTCCCCCTCTCCTAGTTGGACTAGGATTGGAGGAGGGAAGAGGGAAGGGCGCCCCCCTTCCTTGTCCTATTCGGACTAGAGGGGAGGGGCGCAGCCCACCTTGGCCTGCCCTTCCTCTTCTCCCATGGCCCATTAAGGCCCATAGACTTCCCGGGGTTCCGGTAACCTCCTGTATCTCGATAAAATCCGATTTCACCCGGAACACTTCCAAGTCAAACATAGGCTTCCAATATATCAATCTTTATGTCTCGCCATTTGAGACTCCTCGTCATGTCCGTGATCACATCCGGGACTCGAACAACCTTGGTGCATCAATACTTATAAACTCATTATGAACTGTCATCGAAGCGTTAAGCGTGCGGACCCTACGGGTTCGAGAACTATGTAGACATGACCTAGAACCATTCTCGGTCAATAACCAATAGCGGAACCTGGATGCCCATATTGGTTCCTACATATTCTACGAAGATCTTTATCGGTCAAATCGCATAACGACATCGTTGTTCCTTTGTCATCGGTATGTTACTTACCCGAGATTCGATCGTCGGTATCCAATACCTAGTTCAATCTCGTTACGGTAAGTCTCTTTACTCGTTCCGTAATACATCATCTCACAACTAACTCATTAGTTGTAATGCTTGCAAGGCTTAGGTGATGTGCATTACCGAGAAGGCTCGAGATACCTCTCCGACAATCGGAGTGACAAAACCTAATCTCAAATACGCCAACCCAACAAGTACCTTTGGAGACACCTGTAGTACTCCTTTATAATCACCCGATTCGTTGTGACGTTTGGTAGTACCCAAAGTGTTCCTCCGTAAGCGGAGTTGCATAATCTCATAGTTATAGGAACATGTATGGGTCATGAAGAAAGCATTAACATACTAAATGATCAAGTGTTAAGCTAACGGAATGGGTCATGTCAATCAGATCATTCAACTAATGATGTGACCTTGTTAATCAAATAACAACTCCTTGTTTATGGTTAGGAAACATAACCATCTTTGATTAACAAGCTAGTCAAGTAGAGGCATACTAGTGACATCTTGTTTGTCTATATATTCACACATGTATTATGTTTCAGGTTAATACAATTCTAGCATGAATAATAAACATTTATCATGATATAAGGAAATAAATAATAACTTTATTATTGCCTCTAGGGCATATTTCCTTGATCTCCCACTTGCACTAGAGTCAATAATCTAGATTACAAAGTAATGATCCTTACACCCATGGAGTCTTGGTGCTGATCATGTTTTGCTCGTGGAAGAGGCTTAGTCAACGGTCTGCAACATTCAGATCCGTATGTATTTTGCAAATCTCTATGTCTCCCACTTGGACTTGGTCCCGAATGGAATTGAAGCGTCTCTTGATGTGCTTGGTCCTCTTGTGAAATCTGGATTCCTTTGCCAAGGCAATTGCACCAATATTGTCACAGAAGATCTTCATCGGTCCCGATGCACTAGGTATGACACCTAGATCGGAAATGAACTCTTTCATCCAGACTCCTTCATTTGCTGCTTCGAAGCAGCTATGTACTCCGCTTCACATGTAGATCCGCCACGACGCTTTGTTTAGAACTGCACCAACCGACAGCTCCACCGTTTAATAAAAACACGTATCCGGTTTGCGATTTAGAATCGTCCGGATCGGTGTCAAAGCTTACATCGACGTAACCATTTACGACTAGCTCTTTGTCACCTCCATATACGAGAAACATATCCTTAGTCCTTTTCGGTATTTCGGGATGTTCTTGACCGCTGTCGATGATCCACTCTGGATTACTTTGGTACCTTCCTGCCAAGCTTACAGCTAAGCATCGTCGTGTCTGTACACACATTGCATACATGATAGAGCCTATGGCTGAAGCATAGGAACATCTTTCATTTCTCTCTATCTTCTGCTGTGGTCGGGCATTGAGTCGACTCAATCTTACACCTTGTAACACGGGTAAAAACCTTTCTTTGCTCGATCCATTTTGAACTTTTTCAAAACTTTATCAAGGTATGTGCTTTGTGAAAGTCCAATCAAGCGTCTTGATCTATCTCTATAGATCTTGATGCCCAATATGTAAGCAGCTTCACCGAGGTCTTTCATTGAAAAACTTTTATTCAAGTATCCTTTTATGCTATCCAGAAATTCTATATCATTTCCAATCAATAATATGTCGTCCACATATAATATTAGAAATGCTCTGAGCTCCCACTCACTTTCTTGTAAATACTGAGCTTCTCCAAAAGTCTGTACAAACCCATATGCTTTGATCACATTATCAAAGCGTTTATTCCAACTCGAGAGGCTTGCACTGCACCATAAATTGATCGTTGGAGCTTGCACACTTTGTTAGCACCTTTTGGATCGACAAAACCTTCGTTGCATCATATACAACTCTTCTTCTAGAAATCCATTCAAGAATGCAGTTTTACATCCATTTGCCAAATTTCATAATCATAAAATGCGGCAATTGCTAACATGATTTGGACAGACTTAAGCATCGCCACTGGTGAGAAAGTCTCATCGTAGTCAACTCCTTGAACTTGTCGAAAACCTTTTGCAACAAGTCGAGCTTTGTAGACGATTACATTACCATCGGCGTCAGTCTTCTTCTTAAAGATCCATTTATTTTCAATGGCTTGCCGATCATCGGGCAAGTCAACCAAAGTCCATACTTTGTTCTCATACATGGATCCCATCTCAGATTTCATGGCTTCCAGCCATTTTGCGAATCTGGGCTCACCATCGCTTCTTCATAGTTTGTAGGTTCGCCATGGTCAAGTAACATGACTTCGAATAAGATTACCGTACCACTCTGGTGTGTATTTTACTCTGGTTGACCCACGAGGTTCAAGAGCAACTTGATCTCAAGCTTCATGATCATCATCATTAGTTTCCTCACTAATTGGTGTAGTTGTCACAGAACCATTTCTTGTGATGAACTACTTTCCAATAAGGGAGTAGATACTGATTATCTCATCAAGTTCTACTTTCCTCCCACTCACTTCTTTCGAGAGAAACTCCTTCTCTAGAAAGGATCCGAATTTAGCAACGAAAATCTTGCCTTCAGATCTGTGATAGAAGGTGTACCCATGATCTCCTTTGGGTATCCTATGAAGACACATTTTTCCGATTTGGGTTCGAGCTTATCGGTTGAAGTTTCTTTACATAAGCATCGCAGCCCCAAACTTTAAGAAACGACAACTTTGGTTTCTTGCCAAACCACAGTTCATAAGGCGTCGTCTCAACGGATTTTGACGGTGTCCTATTCAACGTGAATGCGGCCGTCTCTAAAGCATAACCCCAAAAGCGATAGCGGTAAATCGGAAATAGACATCATAGATCGCACCATATCTAGTAAAGTACGATTCGACGTTCGGACACACCATTTCTCCGTGGTGTTCGGGTGGCGTGAGTTGCGAAACTATTCCACATTGTTTCAAATGTAAACCAAACTCGTAACTCAAATATTCTCCTCCACGATCAGATCGTAGAAACTTTATTTTCTTGTTACGATGATTTTCCACTTCACTCTGAAATTCTTTGAACTTTTCAAGCGTTTCAGATTTGTGTTTCATTAAGTAGATATACCCATATCTGCTTAAATCATCTGTGAAGGTGAGAAAATAACGATACCCGCCGTGCCTCAACATTCATTGGACCACAAACATCGGTATGTATGATTTCCAACAAATCAGTTGCTCGCTCCATAGTTAGGAGAACGGCGTTTTGGTCATCTTGCCCATGAGGCACGGTTCGCAAGTACCAAGTGATTCATAATCAAGTGATTCGAAGCCCATCAAGATGGAGTTTCTTCATGCGTTTTACACCGATATGACCTAAACGGCAAGTGCCACAAATAAGTTGCACTATCATTATCAACTCTGCATCTTTTGGCTTCAACATTATGAATATGTGTATCACTACCGTCGAGATTCAACAAGAATAGACCATTCTTCAAGGGTGCATGACCATAAAAGATATTACTCATATAAATAGAACAACCATTATTCTCTCGATTTAAATGAATAACCGTCTCGCATTAAACAAGATCCAGATATAATGTTCATGCTCAACGCGGCACCAAATAACAATTATTTAGGTCTAAAACTAATCCCGAAGGTAGATGTAGAGGTAGCGTGCCGACCGCGATCACATTGACTTTGGAACCATTTCCCACGCGATCGTCACCTCGTCCTTTGCCGATGCTCGTCTATTCCAGTAGTCCTGCTTTGAGTTGCAAATATTAGCAATGTAACCAGTATCAAATACCAGTGCTACTACGAGCTCTAGTAAGGTACACATCAATAACATGTATATCACATATACCTTTGTTCACCTTGCCATCCTTTTATCCGCCAAATACTTGGGGCAGTTCCGCTTCGATGTCCGTCTGCGCTTGCAAGTAAAACACTCGATTTGGGCTTAGGTCCAGACTTGGGTTTCTTCTCTTGATCAGCAACTTTCTTGCTGTTCTTTTGAAGTTTCCTTCTTCTTCCCTTTGCCCTTTTCTTGAAACTAGTGGTCTTGTTGACCATCAACACTTGATGCTCTTTCTTGATTTCTACCTCCGCAGCTTTTAGCATCGCGAAGAGCTCGAGAATTGTCTTAGTCATCCCTTGCATATTATAGTTCATCACGAAGCTCTTGTAGCTTGGTGGCGAGTGATTGGAGAATTACATCAATGACACTATCATCCGGAAGATTAACTCCCAGCTGAATTAAGTGATTGTTATACCGGACATTTTGAGTATGTGCTCACCGACGAACTATTCTCCTCCATCTTGCAGCTATAGAACTTATTGGAGACTTCATATCTCTCAATCCGGGCATTTGCTTGAAATATTAACTTCAACTCTGGAACATCTCATATGCTCCATGACGTTCAAAACGTCGTTGAAGACCCGGTTCTAAGCCGTAAAGCATGGCACATCGAACTATAGAGTAGTCATCAGCTCTGCTTTGCGGACGCTCATAACTTCGCTCGGCATCTGCAGCAGTTCGCTGTCACCCAGCGGTGCTTCCGGGGCGTAATTTTACGTGCAGCAATGAGGATAATCCTCGTTACGGACCCGATCCGTGTAATTGCTACCATCATCTTTCAACTTTGCTTTCTCAAGGAACGCATTAAAATTCAACGGAACAACAAAGACGAGCCATCTATCTACATTAAACATAGACAAGCAAAATACTATCGGTACTAAGTTCATGATAAATTTAAGTTCAATTAATCATATTAAAAACTCCCACTTAGGCGACATCTCTCTAGTCATCTAAGTGATCACGTGATCCAAATCAACTAAACCATGTCCGATCATCACGTGAGGCGGAGTAGTTTCAATGGTGAACATCACTATGTTGATCATATCTACTATATGATTCACGTTCGACCTTTCGGTCTCCGTGTTCCGAGGCCATATCTGTTATATGCTAGGCTCGTCAAGTTTAACTTTGAGTATTCGCGTGTGCAACTGTTTTGCACCGTTGTAGATGGACGAGAACTTATCACACCCGATCATCACGTGGGTGTCCGGGTACTCTGAACTTTGGCAACGGTGCATACTCAGGAGAACACTTCTTGATAATTTTAGTGAGAGATCATCTTATAATGCTACCGTCAAACAAAGCAAGATAAGATGCATAAAGGATAAACATCACATGCAATCAATATAAGTGATATGATATGGTCATCATCATCTTGTGCTTGTGATCTCCATCGCCAAGCACCGTCATGATCACCATCGTCACCGCGCGACACCTTGATCTCCATCGTAGCATCGTTGTCGTCTCACCAACTATTGCTTCTACGACTATCGCTACTCCTTAGTGATAAAGTAAAGCAATTACATGGCGTTGCATTTCATACAATAAGCGACAACCATATGGCTCCTGCCGATTGCCGATAACTCGGTTACAAAACATGATCATCTCATACAATATAGCATCACGTCTTGACCATATCACATCACAACATGCCCTGCAAAAACAAGTTAGGCGTCCTCTACTTTGTTGTTGCAAGTTTTACGTGGCTGCTACGGGCTGAGCAAGAACCGTTCTTACCTACGCATCAAAACCACAATGATACTTCGTCAAATAGACTCCGTTTTAACCTTCTCAAGGACCGGGCGTAGCTATACTCGATTCAACTAAAGTGAGAGAGACAGACACCGCCGGTCACCTTTAAGCAACGAGTGCTCGGGCGGTGAAACCAGTCTCGCGTAAGCGACGCGTAATGTCGGTCCGGCCGCTTCATCTCACAATACCGCTGAACCAAAGTATGACATCTTTGGTAGGCAGTATGACTTGTATCGTCCACAACTCACTTGTGTTCTACTCGTGCACATGACATCAACGCATAAAACCAGGCTCGATACCTTTGTTGGGGAACATAGTAATTTCAAAAATTTCCTACGATCACGCAAGACCATGGTGATGGCATAGCAACGAGAGGAGAGTGTCGTCCCACGCACTCGTGAGACCGAAAGCGAAGCGTTATAACAACGCTGTTGATGTAGTCGACGTCTTCACGATCCGACCGATCAAGCACCGAACGTCACGGCACCTCCGAGTTCTCGCACACGCTCAGCTCGATGGCGATCCCGGACTCCGATCCAGCAAAGTGTCGGGGATGAGTTCCGTCAAGACGACGGCGTGGTGACGATGTTGATGCTCCACCGACGCAGGGCTTCGCCTAAGCTCATGACGATATGACTTCTCCGTGAAGGGCTTCGCCTAAACTCCATGACGATATGACCGAAGTGGAATATGGTGGAAGGGGCACCGCGACACGGCTAAGGAAAGATCCGTAGATCAACTTGTGTGTATTGGGGTGCCCCTGCCCCAGTATATAAAGGAGACAAGGGGAGGTGGCGGCCCTAGAGGAGGCGCGACTAAGGAGGAGTCCTACTCCCACCGAGTAGGACTCCCCCTCTCCTAGTTGGACTAGGATTGGAGGAGGGAAGAGGGAAGGCGCGCCCCCTTCCTTGTCCTATTCGGACTAGAGGGGAGGGGCGCAGCCCACCTTGGCCTGCCCTTCCTCTTCTCCCATGGCCCATTAAGGCCCATAGACTTCCGGGGTTCCGGTAACCTCCGGTACTCGATAAAATCCGATTTCACCGGAACACTTCCAAGTCCAAACATAGGCTTCCAATATATCAATCTTTATGTCTCGACCATTTGAGACTCCTCGTCATGTCCGTGATCACATCCGGGACTCGAACAACCTTCGTGCATCAATACTTATAAACTCATTATGAACTGTCATCGAAGCGTTAGCGTGCGGACCCTACGGGTTCGAGAACTATGTAGACATGACCTAGAACCATTCTCGGTCAATAACCAATAGCGGAACCTGGATGCCCATATTGGTTCCTACATATTCTCGAAGATCTTTATCGGTCAAACCGCATAACGACATCGTTGTTCCCTTTGTCATCGGTATGTTACTTACCCGAGATTCGATCGTCGGTATCCAATACCTAGTTCAATCTCGTTACGGTAAGTCTCTTTACTCGTTCAGTAATACATCATCTCACAACTAACTCATTAGTTGTAATGCTTGCAAGGCTTAGGTGATGTGCATTACCGAAGGCCTCGAGATACCTCTCCGACAATCGGAGTGACAAAACCTAATCTCAAAATCGCCAACCCAACAAGTACCTTTGGAGACACCTGTAGTACTCCTTTATAATCACCCGATTACGTTGTGACGTTTGGTAGTACCAAAGTGTTCCTCCGTAAGCGGAGTTGTATAATCTCATAGTTATAGGAACATGTATGGGTCATGAAGAAAGCATTAACATACTAAACGATCAAGTGTTAAGCTAACGGAATGGGTCATGTCAATCAGATCATTCAACTAATGATGTGACCTTGTTAATCAAATAACAACTCCTTGTTTATGGTTAGGAAACATAACCATCTTTGATTAACAAGCTAGTCAAGTAGAGGCATACTAGTGACATACTGTTTGTCTATATATTCACACATGTATTATGTTTCCGGTTAATACAATTCTAGCATGAATAATAAACATTTATCATGATATAAGGAAATAAATAATAACTTTATTATTGCCTCTAGGGCATATTTCCTTCAGAAGATGATTAAGCGGCACGACAGGCTTGCTGGGCTGCATCCTCTGCAGGACACCTAGCAGTGCATTTAATGCACTTTGTCCTAACTGCCAGAGTTAGGTATGATAGCAATGTTAGCTATCTAATCATTAGATAAAGACTGTTTTGCCACTGTGGTCACCCCTTAAGCTATAAAAGGAGGTCCAAGGCAAACTAGCAAAGGATTCAGACTTTCACACACTTGCACACGTGTAGCTGCTCTCCCTAAGGCAACCTTGCCGGGCTTGAGCGATGCATGCTCGATGTGTTCCCTCATCCAATCCACCGAAGTAGGAGTAGGGTTTTATACTTCTCAGCAGCCCGAACCTGGGTAAAAATCACCAACGTCACCACCGCCGTGTTGTTCCATGGCCTCTGCTCTTTGTGCAACGTGATCTTCCCCCTTGCCGAACCACAAGGGGCTGATAGTCCCATAGCTGATCGTGTTCCACCACGACAACTTTGGCGCGCCAGGTAGGGGGAAGCGCTTGCATGAACCTGAGGTTGTGAACAACGCGTCGATCATCATCGTCATCTTCATCGTCGCCACCAAGATGGTGTAATTTTGTAGCTCCATCCCTTCCGAACCCCGTTCCTCGTCTCCGCCGCAGTGGAGGTGACGGCGAGGATGAGGGATGACAGCATCGCGCGGATACCATGGTTGGTAGAAGTGGTGCGGCCACCATGTTGCCAGTGACCATAAGAAGGAGGGAAGCGTGCAGCAGCGCCGCCCTCCTCACGATCTCTCGTCGAAGCACTTTCGACCCCAAAAGGTGTTGCTTGGACGGACGAATGATAGAAATGGTGCATGATTGTCCTCCTCCTCCCTTCTCACTTGTCAATGATCGAGCCGCGCAGCGGTGGCATCACCGGCGTCGATGAGCCCACGCGGGACTCAGTCCTGCATTTATCCCACCAAGGGTAAATCCTGAGTAGAGCGCCGATGCGAATTCGTTGGCTGATGCCTCGGCAAGCATACTCTAGCAAGGCCTTTATGCGCCAGCATTGCCCTCCGCACTAGCCGCCAGAAGATCATTGGTAGTAGAAGAAAAGGAAGGAGAGGCCGATTCCTTCCCCTTTTTCACCATATGTTATGAATTATAAACATTTTTCTGATTTCCCCACCCCTTGCTGGAGCGGGGTGTGGAGTTAATGGACCACCTAGTCTCTCCCTCGTACGCCTTCTCGTTTGTTGTCTTTGCAGAATAATGGAAGATACATGAGCACTATCTCCCTATGGTATACAAACAGAAGAAATGATTGCGAGTGGGGGGGGGGGAGATGTCATGCATGACCAAATGCACACCTCGGCAAGGAGGGGGGAGCATAAATGAAAGGTAAGTTAACGTGTTCATTAGATTTTCTCCAGAGCTTGCGTTTGCTTATCCCTCGGACAACCGAGGTTTTCGTATGGCAAGCCTTTCGTATGATGGCACCTTGTCGTGTTTGTCTGCGCCCTCGCTTTGTTTCGAGCCTGCTCAAGGAAGTGGGTGGCAGCGTTAAGGACTGCTAAGGAAAAACCTGTCGGCAGCATATCCTTGCCAGCTGAATGCTAAGGACCTATTCCTCACAACAATCGTGGCAGCCTGCTATTGTCAGGCAACCAAAATACACAAAAGGAACTAACCATACGAATATCAATAGATAAACATAAGAGGGATAGCATGCATCAGCATAATTAAACATCAGTTCGACAAATGACAAAGCAAGATTGGTGCGAAGCCTAAAAACGAGATACATATTGTGTCTTATTACAGGGGCACCAAGGCCATAAAATAAGTTCAAGGCCGGGCCTGGTGACCTCGGGAACTCTTGGGACGGAGAGAACCTTATCAACAAGGGGGGCGGCCTTGTTCGCAGGTGCAGAAGTATCAACACCCGGCGGAAACTTTTTGAAGCCATCTGCAAGGTTGAGGTCTGGATGGAGGTAGGCTAGGTTGCTCAAGACCAGGAAGAGGGCGTCACGAGCAAGCTTCCGGGATTCATTTGCAAAGCATTTGGCCCTATCGTCCTCGTACATCTTCAGCCCTTCGATCAAGCCTCTGAAGAAAAGCGCCAGCTTGACACTTGGAACTTCATGCTGGCTGACGGAGAAGGCCCAGCTCTTCATATCCATTTTCGTGATCTGGGCAATGAGGCGCTCGGCGATGTCAACCAAGTTCTTGATCCAGAGGTCGCGCTGCTGGACTTGATTATGTAGTTTCTCCTCTGCGTCCTATCGGAGTTCTCGCATTGGTCAAGTCCTTCATCAACAACTTCTCGCGGGCACCGGCAAATTCAATATCCCTCTCCAGGGTGCCAAGCCTTGCCTTCATGTTGGTGATGGTGCTGTTGGTGGTATGAAGATCCTGACTCTTGGAGGAAAGCTGCGATTGCGCCTCCTTCAGGGTGGCCTCTGCCTTCTATGCTTCCTCTTGGAGAGCCACGATTTCTTTGTTGCTCCCAGCAAGGTCCTCTGTCAACTTGGCCACTTTGTGATCGAGATCAGTCTTGGCGGCAGATGCAACAGCAAGCTCATCAGTAACCTTCTTCAATTGGGCAGAAGAGTCAAGAGTGAGCGCGTCAAGGGCCGCTTTGTGGTTGTCCTCCAAGTCTTTGGTGTGATGTTGTACAAGGCTCTCCAACTTTTCATCCTTTCCGTGGAGGGTAGCTTCGAGATTCCCTTCCCGGAAGGAGATGTCCTTCTCCTTGGCGTTCAAAAGCGGTTCGCGGTCCATCAAATGGACCTCCCGGGCAGTGGCATCCTCTTTGGCCATGGCCAGCACCTCCTCTTGCCGCATAATTGAGTGGGACTGCTTCTTGTACCACTCGCGCATCTCGTTGCCCTTGTCTGCCAGCTTCTTGCTCATAAGATCAGCAGAATCACGCTGTTCCTTAACTGCCTGCGCCTTGAGATTATACCTGTGTTGTATGTCCTTGAGCCCGGTAGCCATGGACTCCAGAAAAGCTGAGTCTTTGGCACCATCAGTGGGGTCACTGGCCTCTTCAACTCTCTAGGACACTGGTGCCAGTATGCGTCTGATTTCCTCATCGAAACCCATACCCACTACAACAGATGAGCCGGGGGTTGCAAGCCCAGTTTGGGCAAGAACCAGCGGCATTTTGCTTGAGGATGGCAGTGAGGCTGCATTCGGTGTGCCAAACAAGGGAAGGGGGACCCATGGTTTGAAAGGGACTTTTCTCCCCAGCCACTGTCTCTGGGCCAGATGTGCTGCCGGGGGTCTCCTCTGCTTCCTTTGAGAGTTCTTGGATGCTCCCGGTAGTATGCTCCTGGCCTTCCGCGACAGCAATCCTAGCGGTCTCCTCCCCGGCGTCTTTCCCAATGCTGGCCACTTCCTCTAGCAGCTCAGGTTCCTCGGTCGCCAGGGCTGCAAATGAAATCAACACGCAACGATGATGAGATACCAGAAATCGTCGAGTCGGGTACTAGGATACGAAGCAATTTGACTAAAGAGAGACAAGGGCAAGTAAATTACCCGGTGGTGTTTGCTGCGGAAGAGAGTCAGCCTCCCTGGCAATGTTAGTTGCCGGTATGCGGTCCATGTCCCCTCCCTCGGTAGCCGTGGTCTCAGCATGAATAAACCCCTCGATGGAAGCCCTCGCCGGTAATTTCTCCGCTTGGACCCTGGTTGGGGTTGACCTCTCTTGGTGGGCCCCATCCTAGTGGGTATCCTCTCCTTCCTTGGCAGGGGAGGGGCATGTACCTCCGTGTCTTTCTGGGTGGGCGGAACTTGGCCCACATCCTCCTGCCGGGGGCTGGGCTGGGGGCCAGGCACAGGTTCCTCTGACCTGTCTCCCGTCTGACCCGTGCTCGCCAAGGGCCCCGGCGCTGCCGCCTGCTTAGTACGTTTGGCCCGGTGGATGAGGGGTTCTTCATCTCTGTCAAGTTCACAAAGAAGATTAAATCAGCAAATATCAGATGCATAGTACCTTAGCAAGAAGTTCAGTTGATTTCCTTACTCTGTATCTACAAGCATGGAGGCCAGTGCATATGCCGCGGGTGGCGGGGTCGCCCTGCTCCTCTTCAGAGTTGGAGGAACAGAGCTTCCCGGCAGATTTAAGCCCGTTGGCGGGGCGGAAGTCCCTGGCGGGATCGAGCTGTGCGAAGAAGCTGGGCTCGATTGCGGGCTGGAGTCAACCCCAACAACAACACGTATCTTGGCGAGTGGAGTCTTGGCCTCTGACAGGCGAATGGAGTGGTGGCATTCCACCTCTGGCTTGTTGCCCTTGGAAGTGGTCTTCTTCACCCTCTTTGTGTCCGTCGAGGAGGCAGGAGGCGCCTTTCCCCACTAGCCCACTTGCAAGGGAGTCGATCTAGGTCTGGCCCTGGAGCTTGAGGACTCGGCGCGAGTGTCGGTGTCAAAACCGGCGGATCTCGAGTAGGGGGTCCCGATCTGTGTGTCTAGGCTGATGGTAACAGGAAGCAAGGGACACGATGTTTACCCAGGTTCGGGCCCCCTCGATGGAGGTAAAACCCTACTTCCTGCTTGATTAATACTGATGATATGAGTAGTACAAGAGTAGATCTACCACGAGATCGTAGAGGCTAAACCCTAGAAGCTAGCCTATGATGATTATGATTGTAATTGTGATCGGCCTTCTAAGGACCAACCTCTCTGGTTTATATAGACACCGGAGAGGGCTAGGGTTTACATGGAGTCGGTTACAAGGAAGGAAATATAATATCCGGATCGCCAAGCTTGTCTTCCACACAAAGGAGAGTCCCATCCGGACACGGGACGGAGTCTTGAGTATTGTATCTTCACGCTTCAGTGGTCCGGCTGTCTGGATACCCCCTAATCCAGGACTCCCTCAGTAGCCCCTGAACCAGGCTTCAATGACGATGAGTCCGGCGTGCAGTCTTGTCTTCGGCATTGCAAGGCGGGTTCCTTCTCCGAATACTCCATAGTAATTATCGAACACTTAAACCGTGTCCAGATCTGCAAAATGATCTTCACATACCACCGTAGAGAGAATGATATTTCACAAATGCAATCTACTGACAACTTTTTAGACAACGCGACATGTCATTACGGTCGGGTCATTATTCGAACCGTTTTCCCACAACCGGCCACAACACATAGTGCGAGGCGGTTTCCTTGACACGTCTTGTCAAAGCAGAGATCGTGTCCCCTTATCACGGGATTCTCATCAATACGAGTATGGGTAATCCCACTGCGCCATCAATCATGGTGCTTGGGAAGCAAGCGATCCTCAATGGGTAAGCGGGGAGACGCACCGCTTTTGTCGCCTCTATAAAGGGATAAGAGTTCCCCATTTTTACCCACTCCTTCTTCCTCCCTTGCTCACCCCTGCCCCCTCGAGCTCCAGCGCCCTAGTCCAAGTTTTCTCTGCACAGATAAACATGTCCGGAGCAGGAGGCAAGTGGGTGGCTTCCACTGTGAAGGAGAAGCATATCGCGAATCTTCGGGCGGCCGGATACTTGGCCGCAGACATAGCGCACCGGCTACCGGACGACGGGCAGGTCATTCCAACTCCGCTACCCCACGAGAGGGTCGTGTTTGTCGCCCACTTCATCCGTGGACTGGGATTTCCACTTCATCCCTTCGTCCGCGGGCTCATGTTCTACTACGGGCTAGATTTCCATGATCTAGCCCCAAATTTCGTCCTCAACATCTCGGCGTTCATCGTCATATGCGAGGCCTTCCTCCGCATCAAGCCTCACTTTGGCTTGTGGCTGCAAATCTTCTGCGTGAAGCCGAAGATCATGATCGGCCAACAAGCGGAGTGCGGAGGGGCCATGGTGGGCAAGATGCCTAACGTCACCTGGCTTGACGGCTCCTTCGCGGAGAACGTGCAGGGTGGCAATCGGGGTGGTTCTACATCACCGAGCCGCGCGGCGCCAACTGGGCTGCGGCCCCCGAATTTCGATCCGGAACCCCTACGCGGCTCACCTCCTGGGAAAGGAAGGGCCTGGCCTGGGGTGAACCTGCAGAGCTGACCGGACTCCAAAACTGCGTCAAAATTATGAAGGACAAGAACATCAAGCTTGTCAACGTGATCCAGGTCATGCTCGTTCGCCGGATTCTTTCGTGCCAAAGACGGGCATTCAATCTATGGGAGTTCATCCCGGCCGAACACCAGACGCTTCAGAAGCTCTACGACATGACGCACAAAGGCGCATGGAAGGTGTTGTTCAAGGCCTCCGAAGTACCTCCCCCCACATCCGAGGATCGCGGACTTCATGCCCCGCCCCCCTCCCCCCGTCCGGCGAGTTTTATGACTACCACCGGATTCAGTTCTTCCTAATATATTCATGGGGGAGTCTTAAGTCATTGTGTGTATTTGATCAGGATTACATGGAGACATGGAGCGGATTGACTGTCTGCCCACCGCCGGAAGGTCCAGCTGATGCTCTCCTCGACGGAGATGTTAGTCCCAGCGCCCTACAAGGCACCGGAAAAGAAGGCCCCGGGGGCCAGGAAGGGTCCCCGGTGTAAGGTCGTGACGGACGCCCGTCCGAGGATGACGAGCACAATCCTCCCCGAGGGGAGGAAGAAGAAGAGGCTCCCCATCCGGGAGGATGGGGACCTAAGAAAGCGGACTAGGGGCCGGAAAGGCCCCGGCGAAGGTCAAGTTATACCCACGCCGTCTCAAGACGACGAGGCAGATTCCTTCATGGAGGCGGGGAAAACACGAAGAGGTTACGCCTCCCGCAATGGGGGGGAGGGGAGAAGAAGAGGAAAGCCGCCTGCAGGGGGAGGCCAGGCGCCCAAGAAGGAAAGGCGTCCCTTCCGGACTACTCCACCACGGCCGCACAAGTGATGAAGAGTGGCTGCCTGGGAAGCCCCTAGCGAGATCGTGAGTCTCCGTGACTCTATTGTACTTTTAGCGACTTTGTTTCATAGTCTTGTTATAACGCCAACATATATGCAGTCCGCCAGGGTCCATCCCGAGGTATCGTCTTGAGATGGGTCCTTGAGTGCTTCAATGATGAACTCGCTCCCGACGGCCACTACTCCTCGGCTGGATGACATGAGGTGTTGTCCCAAAGGTTCCCAGAGCGGGGAGGTGACTGGAGGCGCCCCAAGGCGGCATTCCAGACGTCGGACACACGGGTTCAAGATCCCCATGATCGTGTTGATGAGAGCCGCAGAAGCCGGGCTCTTAGCGACATCTGTTAGGAACCTCGAATGGTTCTGCATTTAGCGGCAGCCCTCGTTAGGGAGGGCGAGCCGTCCGCGTCAAGACTTCCGTTACACCCGAGGCATCGGATTGTTCTGCTGGAAGCGCTTGGCGCTTCCATGGATGAAGAGCACCGCATTTTATGAGTGCGGTGATTCGAAGGTTCTGCTCGCGCGAAGCGGGCTAACTGGAAAAGCCTGACCTCCTAATAGGCTTTGAGGTAAGTAGGGAATATGTAAAATTACCACCCGATAGGTAGTAGCCCCGACACTTGCTCGTGTTCGGAAGGAAAAGCCGAACAGAGGGTCAATTATAATCCATGTGAGTCTAATAGTAAGTATGTATTTTGAATAAGCAGGTTGTGTTGCTTGCCATTGTCTCGCACATCCGAGGTCGCCGGACTAAAGCGGGACTCGAGCAAAGCGCAGGGGAGCTCGACCTCACGAAGAGGTAGCTCGAAGAGAACAAAGGTGAGTGATTCCCCGCTCTCATGTAATGAAGGATAGATAAAATTGATTATTCTAACGACGAAGTGTCGTGACTGTGTAACAGGGGCCACCACCGAAGTGGCGTCTCTGAAGAAAGCGCTGTCCGAGGCCGAAAACAAGGCGGCCTTGGAATGCAAGGTGCGCGAAAAGCAAGATGCTAGAGTGGGCGAGGTACATCAAGAGCTTCATGAGCTCGGCAAGAAGTTCGAGTCCGTGGAGCATGAGCTTAAGATGAAAGAGGCCGAGCTTGCGAAGGCCCTTGCAAGTATGAAAGACGCCAAGGCCGAAGCCGACAAGGCACAACAAGAAATCCGGGCGGCCAAGAAGATAGCGGCGGGTAAGACATTCTTTATGCAAAGCAAACATGTGGAGGAGGCGTTTCTTTTACTTACCCGAATTCGGAGCTCTCCAGGGGCATTCGCGGATCTTCCACGCAGCGTCTCAGACGCCGTGGAGTTCTACCGTGCCGAGGAGGGGAGCTCCACGGAGAAGCTGTTCTGTTCCCAAAGATGTGGGGCCGAACACCAATGCCTCGAGTGACCAATCAAGCAGTTGGTCGAACTCCTGGCGGCGAAGTGGCTATGAAAGATTTCATAGTCCGGATGTGGCCTGGTGAGCCCCTGCCCACTAGCTACTTCGGCCTGATCAAGCGGATGGTGAATGCCTGTCCGCGGCTTGAGGTTATCAAGCGATCTGTTTGCATTGAGGGTGCCCACCGGGCCTTTGCCCATGCGAAGGTGCATTGGGGCAGGCTGGATGCGAAGAAGCTGGTGAAGGACGGGCCGCCGGAGGGCAAGGCGCATCGCTATCCCGAGAAGTATTACGATGGCGTTATGAAGGGCGCTCGTCTCGTGGCTGATGAATGTACCAAGGACAAGATCTTTGAATAAATGTACCTCATCCTTGTTGTAATATAAAGACGGTTACTTGTGCTATGTAGCACTGTTTGATTTAAAATATTACCTTCTGTGCAGCTGTTTATAGAATTCTGAAAGTAGGCCAGTCGTCGGCCTCCGCCCCCACGTAACTAGTACCGGGGTGTTCCTGGAAAACTACTCTTTATCCAAATTTTTGGTCCCTTAAGGAGGTATCCGGCGCAGCGAACAAGGCAATCGGACTATGCGGCTTTATAACTTTCACTTAGCCATAGAAGTCTACAATTTGAAATTTTGGCGAAGCCCCTAGAATTCGGAGGGCCGAATTGGGGCGCTATATACGCCTAAATTGGACGAGGCCGATTCATCGCCTAAAGCGGAAAAAATCTTTAAGGATTATAAGACCTCTCGAACAGCGACCAGCTCTCGCCGCATCATGCCGGTCAGTTTTCGGCTTTCTCTACTTAGGTGCTTGTCCGGAAGAACCGGGACACAATCACAGTAGTTCTCCCTGCGCTACCTTAGCCGATATAACGGAACGTAAGGTACCAAAACAAGGGAGCCGGGCAAACCCAACTATTGACCCAAGACGTGATTCGGAGCTGATGCATATAGTGCTATCAGTTCGGGGTGCCGCACTGTTGAAAGTGTTCGGACTTGTTATGCCGTATTATGAGGTGTCATAAGAAGCCCCTGGCAAACTAACCGTACCAAGGTGTACGGATGCAATATTAAATAAACATTTGCAAGAAATATGCGCAAATAGGAATAATAAGCTGACGCTATATATTGTTTCCCATTGATTAATAATACGTTTTAAGCGTATCTTTACAACGGTAGCATTAAGCAGAAGTAAATAGGACTATTTAACATGTCCTATCCAAGGGCATGCTGCATGTAGGTATGTAAAACAGGTATAACGATCGTGAACAGATTCCACCTGGGTATTTCCTTTTGTGCGCAAAGCCTGTTGCCTCCTTGGTTTTCTCTCCTATGTAAGTCCGACAATCCGGCTCTTCTGAAGAGGCTGCTCTAAAGCAATGTCCTGAAAAATAAGAAGGATGGGTTATGAAGGTATGGAGCGGTTATACCGCACTATTGACTGAGTCATTGTTGCGCCTCCGCCTACGCCCATGGTATTTTGAGTGCGTAATTGTGTACGCGTGGCACGAATGTGCTTTGATGGGGCTTGAGCAGAGGCCGGACTGCTAGTCGTGCTCTTGGCGTGCCTGATGATCCTGTTGCGGGGTGCTCCGGACTCGCTTGACGGTGCTCGAAGTTGTTGTTGCCGGATTGGTTTGTCGGAGGAGGCCGCATTGTACTTCCGCCGCCAGGGCTGCAATATGCTCTTCTATTCGGAGAGAGTGGTCCATGTTTCCGTTGACTGTTATGACCCCGCGTGGTCCTGGCATCTTGAGCTTGAGGTATGCATAGTGTGGTACCGCATTGAATCTAGCGATTGCGGTTCGTCCGAGCAGTGCGTGGTAACCACTGCGGAAAGGGACGATATCGAAGATTAACTCTTCGCTTCGGAAGTTATCCGGAGATCCGAAGACCACTTCCAATGTTATAGAGCCCGTGCAACGGGCCTCTACTCCAGGAATCACACCTTTAAAGGTGGTTTTGGTGGGCTTGATCCTTGAAGGATCAATGCCCATTTTGCGCACTCTGTCCTGATAAAGCAGGTTCAGGCTGCTGCCGCCATCCATAAGGACTCGCGTGAGGTGGAATCCGTCGATGATTGGGTCTAGGACCAATGCGGCCGAGCCGCCGTGACGGATGCTAGTAGGGTGATCCCTACGATCAAAGGTGATAGGACAAGCTGACCATGGGTTGAATTTGGGGGTGACTGGCTCCATCGCATAGACGTCCCGTAGTGCTCGCTTTCGTTCCCGCTTGGGAATGTGAGTGGCGAGTTCATGTCAACCGCTTTCACCGGGGGATTTCTTCTGTCCCCACGTGTTCAGACGCGGGGCTCTTCGTCATTGTCATTGTGCAGCCCTTGTCCTTGTTTTCGGCGCTTATTTTGCCGCCTATTTGAACACCCAATCTCTCGCTGGTGTGGTTGGCTGGCTTGTCCGGTGCCATGAATTTGGCACGAAGCGCCCAAAGATCTGGTCCGCATCGGACGGTCCTCGATTGTTTCTTTTAAACGGCTTCTTCCACGACCGGACTTGATCCGCTGAATCCGGCGTTGATCGCCGTGTCTTGATGTTGTCGCCGTTGTTCCGCCGCTTATGTCTGTTACGCCGTGGCTTGCCATTATTGTCGCGGACATCCGAAGTGCCAAAATGTGGCGTAGTGCTGCTGCGAGCCAACCAGCTGTCCTCGCCCGCACAAAAGCGGGTCATTAGTGTTTTGAGAGCTGCCATGGACTTGGGTTTTTCCTGGCCGAGGTGTCGGGCGAGCCACTCGTCACGGATATTATGCTTAAAAGCCGCCAGGCTTCGTGTCCGGACGATCGACTATTTGGTTCTTTTAGTTAGGAACCGAGTCCGAATTTCTGGCTGACTCTCCGGCTGTTGAGTAATGTGGCTCAAGTCATCGGCGTCCGGTGGTCGCACATATGTGCCCTGGAAGTTGTCGAGGAATGCGTCTTCCAGGTTTTTCCAACTGCCAATGGAATTTGTTGGCAGGCTTTTTAGCCAGTGTCGGGCGGGTCCTTTGAGCTTAAGGGGAAGATACTTGATTGCTTGTAGATCGTCTCTGCGGGCCATGTGAATGTGGAGAAGGAAATCTTCAACCCATACTGCAGGGTCTGTTGTGCCATTGTATGATTCGATGTTTACGGGTTTGAACCCTTCTGGGAATTCATGATCCATCACTTCGTCAGTGAAGCAGAGGGGGTGTGCGGCGCCTCTGTGCCGGGCTATGTGGCTACGCAGTTCAAATTGCTCTGGGTGGCTGTGTTCGGCCCGGCCGGACTTGTTGATAGTGTGTCCGACGTGACGGTCGTCGTCGCGCGTTTGGGCGCGCCCCCGTGATCCATAGATCGATCTTGGCTATTCTGCTTTGTTTTCCAGTATATCTCGCAGGTCCTGCCTATTGCCCCAGGCCGTAGTGTATTGGCGTGGGGGCGCGGGCTGGTATTCGGGCTGATACGCCGTTTTATCCCGGCCACGAGGTGGCCGGTCAGCCGTGTGGCGCTCGAGTCCATATTCCTTGGCTGCCAGGACTTCAGTCCATCTATCTGTGAGCAGGTCTTGATCAGGTTGAAGTTGTTGTTGTTTCTTTTTCAGGCTCCTTGCAGTGGCCATAAGCCGACGCTTGAATCGCTCCTGCCCTACGGGATCCTCAGGCACGCCGAACTCGTCGTCGCCGAGGCTAATCTCGTCTTCGGAGGGGGGGCATGTAGTTATCCTCCTCCGGATATCCGTCCGTCGCCTGTTCGTCTGGGCTGACCTACTCATCTTCCTTCTCGGCCTGCTCGAAGGCGGGCTGATCAGGGTTATATTCCTCTTCGGCACCATCCGGATTGTTTTCGTCTCCTGGGCCGGGGTTACTGTGGCGGGGCTTGGGGCAGCGTCGACGACGCCCATGTTTTGTTTTTCTCCCTGAGGGGTTATCCTCCGTTGCGTCATCGCCATTGGTTTCCTTCGGAGTGTCCACCATATATATATATCATAGGAGGAGGTGGCTGTCCACCGCCCTGTGAGCGGTGGTTCCTGTACTTCTCCTGCATCGTCGTCCATACCGTCGTTGTCTTCAAAGTCGAAGTCAAGCACGTCGGTTAGATCATCGACCGTGGCAATGAAGTGGGTGGTGGGTGGGCAGCGAATTCCTTCGTCGCCTGCTTCCCACTCGAGCCGGACATAGTTCGGCCGAGAGCCTCCTGACAAAGAGAGGGACTTTAGTGAGTTCAGCATGTCACCGAAGGGCGGGTGCTGAAAGATATCTGCAGTGGTAAACTCCATTACCGGGGCCCAACCTGGCTCGGCTGGCTCGGGAGCGCGCGGACTGGAACCCACAACCGAATACAAGTCCGGGGGTCCGGAGTCACTAGCTTCTATAGAGGCGAGATCTGTGTTCGGCTCCAATGCTGATGAGTGTGTGGCCAGCGGGGCGGGGTCCATCCCTTCGTCCTTAGGCAACGCAGCCTGCTCCGGATTTAGGTCCGGGGCTAATGCAGGGGCAATATCCCGAGCATTGTCTGACATCAGGTCTAAGCTGTGCTCATCATGACTGTCCGATGCTCCTGGCGCAGGCCCGATTCTGTCGAAGATCAAGTCTCCGCGGATATCGGCTGTGTAGTTTAGGTTTCCGAACCTGACCTGGTGGCCAGGGGCGTAGCTGTCGATCTGCTCCAGATGGCCAAGCGAATTGGCCCGCAGTGCGAAGCCGCCGAACACGAAGATCTGTCCGGGGAGAAAAGTCTCGCCCTGGACCGTGTTGTTGACGATTGAAGGCGCCATCAAGCCCCGCAGCGACGACACAGAGGAACTCTCAATGAAAGCACCAATGTCGGTGTCAAAACCGGCGGATCTCGGGTAGGGGGTCCCGATCTGTGCGTCTAGGCTGATGGTAACAGGAAGCAAGGGACACGATGTTTACCCAGGTTCGGGCCCTCTCGATGGAGGTAAAACCCTACTTCCTGCTTGATTAATATTGACGATATGAGTAGTACAAGAGTAGATCTACCACGAGATCGTAGAGGCCAAACCCTAGAAGCTAGCCCATGATGATTATGATTGTAATTGTGATCGGCCTTCTAAGGACCAACCTCTCCGGTTTATATAGACACCGGAGAGGGCTAGGGTTTACATGGAGTCGGTTACAAGAAAGGAAATATAATATCCAGATCGACAAGCTTGTCTTCCACGCAAAGGAGAGTCCCATCCGGACACAGGACGGAGTCTTGAGTCTTGTATCTTCATGCTTCAATAGTCCGGACGATGTATATAGTCCGGCTGTCCGGATACCCCCTAATCCAGGACTCCCTCAGCGAGCCATTCCTCCTCCGCCTTAGGCTGTTCCACCTCTTCAGCCTCATTCCCTTCTTGGGTTTCTCCTGTGGCGGCACGATGAGTTCCGGCCCTGGCAGAGTCCAATCCGGCAAGTTCCTCCACGTCATGCTCCTCACTCTTTTATTCAGAGGAACCTTCTCCTTCAGCTTCCTCCACCTCTTTGGGCCTCGCCCTCCTAGCAGCCCGAAGCGCTTTGTCCTCTGCAATTCGCTGAGAAATGAACACTGCTTCTGCCTGGGAGGTGCACTTAACAAGATCATTCTCCACCCTGGATGCCCTCTCTTCCAGGTTGGAGACCCATTCTATTTGTGCATCCAATGTCGACAGTTCCCAATTGGACGCAACCCCATAGGCATTGTAGTCAGGCATCCATTTCAGAATCTGATCACGGGCAGAGTTGAGATGCAGTGGAACCACTCTTGCCGGCAAGTGGAACGACCCAAGGCTGCCGAACAACTATTCACACAGCCAGCCGTGGCCATATATTGACAAGTTGTTGATGAGGCCTGGATAAAGGCGCATCCTGTCAGCAGAATTCCCGTACTCCCAGGCGAATATGTCCCTCTTCTGCAGTGATGCGATGTGGCGTCGGAGGAAATCAGCCCCCACCTGTTCGGTGCTGAGCCCGGCAGCCTTGAGGCGAGAAATCCTGTTTAGCGCCGGGTGGAGCCTATCATCGATGAGGCCCGGTGTCAGTGTCAAAACCGGTAGACCTCAGGGTAGGGGTACCGAACTGTGGATCTAGGATCGACGAGGAACAAGGGATGATGAACACGGTGTTTACCCAGGTTCGGGCCCTCTCGAAGAGGTAATACCCTACATCCTGCTTGGTTGTATTGGATGTATAGCGTGGTTACAGAGTAGATCTACCTCGAGATCAGCATGAGCTAAACCCTAAGGTGATGAGGTGATGAATATAGCTCTAGCCTTAAAGACTACAACCCTCGGTTTATATAAACACTGATAGGGTTAGGGTTACCAGAGATAGATTACAATAAGGGGTAAAGATATCCTCCCTATCCTTGACTTGGAAGGCACCCCACGGCTTCATAGACCTCCTGTCGCTGTACGAATTTGATGCCTGCTAGAACTACATCGGTATTTCCGCACAGAGGAAGGGATGATGCAGCACAACGATGATATGTATTTTCCTCAGTGATGAGACCAAGGTTATCGAACCAGTAGGAGAACCAAGAAACACTACGTAAACAACACCTGCACACAAATAACAAATACTCGCAAGCCGACGTGTTAAAGGGGTTGTCAATCCCTTTCGGGTAACAGCGCCAGAAATTGGCACGGAGACGGGGTAAAGTTGTAATAGATTGATAGATCGAATGCCAAATAGAATAAATTGCAGCAAGGTATTTTTGTATTTTTGGTTTAATAGATATGAAAATAAAAGTAGAGTAAAATAGATCACAAAGGCAAATATAATAAAGAAGACACCCGGGGACCATAGGTTTCATTAGTGGCTTCTCTCGAGAAAAATAGCAAACGGTGGGTGAACAAATTACTGTTGGGCAATTGATAGAACTTCAAATACTCATGACGATATCCAGGCAATGATCATTATATAGGCATCACGTCCAAGATTAGTAGACCGACTCCTGCCTGCATCTACTACTATTACTCCACACATTGGCCGCTATCCAACATGCATCTAGTGTATTAAGTTAATGGAGAAACGGAGTAATGCAATAAGAACGATGACATGATGTAGACAAGATCTATTTATGTAGAAATAGACCCCATCTTGTTATCCTTAATAGCAATGATACATACATGTTGTTTCCATTTCTGTCACTGGGATCAAGCACCGTAAGATCGAACCCATTACAAAGCACCTCTTCCCATTGCAAGATAAATAGATCAAGTTGGCCAAACAAAACCCAGATATTGGAGAAGAAATATGAGGCTATAAGCAATCATGCATATAAGAGATCAAAGAAGACTCAAGTAACTTTCATGGATAAAAAGATAAATCTGATCATAAACTCAAAGTTCATCGGATCCCAACAAACACACCGCAAAACGAGTTAGATCATATGGATCTCCAAGAGACCATTGTATTGAGAATCAAAGGAGAGAGAGAGGAAGCCATCTAGCTACTAACTACAGACCAGTAGGTCTACAAAGAGCTACTCACGCATCATCGGAGAGGCACCAGTGGGCATGATGAACCCCTCCGTGATGGTGTCCAGATTGGATATGGTGTTTCTGGAACTTGCGGTGGCTGGAATTGATTTTCGTCAAGTCCCCTAGGGTTTCTGGAATATTGGGGTATTTATAGAGCAAAGAGGCGGTTCAGGGGGCACCTGAGGTGGGTACAACCCACCTGGGCGCGCCTGGGCCTCTAGACGCGCCCTGGTGGGTTGTGCTCCCCTCGGAGCACCCCCAGGTGCTTCTCCAGCCCACTGGATGTCTTCTGGTCCAAAAAATCCACAAAAAGTTTCGCTGCGTTTGGACTCCGTTTGGTATTGATTTCCTACGATGTAAAAAACATGTAGAAAACAACAACTTGCACTTGGCACTATGTGAATAGGTTAGTACCAAAAAATGATATTAAATTACTATAAAATGATTGTAAAACATCCAAGAATGATAATATAACAACATGGAACAATCAAAATTATAAATATGTTGGAAACGTATCAGCATTGCCAAGCTTAATTTCTGCTCGTCCTCGAGTACATAAATGGTAAAAACATAATTTTTGATGTGGAATGCTGCCTAACATGTCATCTCATATTCTTTTCTTTATAGCATGGACATTTGGACTTTTATATGGTTCAAAGCAATAGTCTAGTTTTGACATGATAACTTAAATACTCAAGCATATCAACAAGCAACCAAGTCTTTCAAAATATCAATGCAAAAATAAGCTATCCCTAGTCCATCATGCTCAATCATTGATCCATTCATGAAACACACTCGCATATTAGCTACACCCAATGCTCAAGTACGATCATAGTGCCCCCTAGTTGGTGCTTTATAAGAGAAGATGGAGACTCAAATTAAAAATAAAAATTGCATAAAGTAAAAGAAAGGCCCTTCGCAGAGGGAAGTAGGGATTTGTAGAGGTGCCAGAGCTCAAAGCGAAAAACATAGAGATAAAAACATTTTGGGAGGTATGCCTTTCCCACAAACGAAAATGACTTAGAGTTCCCAACACTTTCCATGCTAGATATATCATAGGCGGTTCCCAAACAGAAAATAAGGTTTATTCCTTTTCCACCATACTTTCACTTTCCATGGCTAACCGTATCCATCGGTGCCCTCCATACCAACACTTTCCAAGGAATTTTTTATTTGACAACATAAAGTAAATTCATTTTTCATTTCGGTACTGGGCATCCCTAATACCTTTGCCTTACTCTCGTGCAATGACAAGTGAATAAACACTCATCATGAGAATAACACATCTAGCATGGAAAATATTAGCCACCCCTCACCGCCTCACGAGCGGTACGAACACACACAAGAGAAGTTTATTTTGAAATTAGAGATGGCACATACAAATTTGCTTAGAACGGCAAAAGAATACCTCATATAGGTAGATATAGTGGACTCATATGGCAAAACTGGTTTAAAGGGTTTTGGATGCACAAGTAGAGATCATACTTAGTGCAAAATGAAGGCTAGCAAAAGATTGAGAAGCGACCAACCAAGAAAAGAATAATCTCATAAGTGAGCATTAAGCATAATTAAAACCGAATAATGCACCACAAGTAGGATGTAATTTCATTGCATAACTATTGAGTTTCGTGCTTGCATAGGGAATCACTAACCTTAACACCAATATTCTTACTAAAGCATAATTACCCATCAACATGACTCACATATCGCATCATCATATCTCAAAACTATTACAAGGAATCAAGTTTATTTTGTCCAACGATCTTCATGAAAGTTTTTATTATATCCTTCTTGGATATCTATCACTTTGGGACTAGTTTTCATGTGTTGCTTTTGATAAGCTCAAACAAATATAAGTGAAGATCATGAGCATAATATTTCTTTCTCTCAAATTAATTTAAGTGAAGCAAGAGAGAATTTCTTCAAAAAAAATTACTAACTCTCAAATAAATCTAAGTGAAGCATGAGAGCATTTATTCAAAAATAACAAAGCACACCGTGCTAAAAAAATATATAAGTGAAGCACTGGAGCAATTCCATAGCTCATAAAAATTTATGTGAAGCATAGAGAGCAATTCTAACAAGTCATGGCATAATTTTGGATCTCTCAAACAAGTGTGTCCAGCAAGGATTCAAGACTTAAAACAAAAGGCAAAACAAGCAAATACTCATGTCATACAAGACGCTCCAAGCAAAACTCATAGTATGTGACGAATAAAAATATAGCTTCGAGTAAAATACCGATGGTCGTTAGAAGAAAGAGCCACTCGGGGCATCCCCAAGCTTAGTTGCTTGCTTCTCTTTGGATAATAGCTTGGGATGCCATGGCATCCCCAAGCTTAGTCTCTTATTACTCCTTATTCCTTCATCCATCATAACATCACCCAAAACTTGAAAACTTCAATCACACAAAACTCAACAAAACCTTCGTGAGATACGTTAGTATAAGAAAACAAATCACTATTATAAGTATTGTAGCAAACCAATTGATATTTTATTATTGCATTATATCTACTGTATTCCAACTTTTCTATGGCAAAAACTCTTCAAAGAAAACCATAGAATCATCAAAACAAGCACACAACGCAAAGAAAACAGAATCTGTCAAAAACAAAACAGTCTGTAGCAATCTGGATATTTCGAATACTTGTGTAACTCCAAAAATTCTGAAACACTAGGACCACATGAACAATTTGTATATTAATCTTCTGCAAAAAGAATTGGTATTTTATCATGCTGCTGTTAAAAGTGAGAATTATTTTCGTGAGCGTAGAAGTTTCTGTTTTTCATCAAGATCAAAGCAACTATCACCCAACATGATCCTAAAGGTTTTGCTTGGCACAAACACTAATTAAAACACAAAAAACACAATCATAACAGTAGCATAATTGTGCAAACACTCAAGAACATAAAGCAAAAATAAATTTTATTCATTGGGTTGCCTCCCAACAAGCGCTATCGTTTCACGCCCCTAGCTAGGCATAAAGCTAGGATCTAAGTATTGTTATCTTTATTTCTAGATCCATAGGATGCCCTCATGATTGATTCATATGGTGGCCTAATTCTTGTTCTAGGGAAGTGTTCCATACCCTTCCTTAGTGGAAATTGAAATTTAATATTGCCTTCTTTCATATCAATCACGACACCAATAGTACATAAAAACAGTCTACCAAGAATAATTGGACAAGACAGATTGCAATCAATATCAAGAACAATAAAATCTATGGGCACATAATTCCCATTTGCAATAATAAGAACATCATTAATTCTTCTCATAGGCTTTTTAATAGTAGAATCCGCCAAGTGCAAATTTAAAGAGCATTTTTCGATATCGGTAAGACCAAGCACATCACAAAGAGATTTTGGAATTGTAGAAACACTAGCACCCAAGTCACATAAAGCAAAACACTTATAATTTTTCATCTTGACTTTGATAGTAGGTTCCCATTCATCATGTAATTTTCTAGGAACTGAAACTTCTAATTCCAAGTTTTCTTCTAAAGTTTTCATCATAGCATCAACAATATGTTTAGTAAAAGCTTTATTTTGTTCATAATCATGAGGTGAATTTATCATGGATTGCAACAAAGATCACTTGTTAAAGTCTTGACCTCTTCAAACCCACTTTTATCAATTTTCTCAACAAGATTTTCACCCTCCGAAATATCGGGACGCCTTTTATCATCAAATTTAATTTTATGAAACAAGGAATCAATAGGAGAAACACCAATCATTTTAAGATCTCCATCATTTTTATCTTCTAACGAGATTGGTTTAGCGGCCATTTGATTTACTAGGATAGCTTGTGCATCAGATATTTTTCCTAGCAAACTTTCAGCAAAAGCATACTTACATTGGAGATTGCAAACTTCCCTACTAATATCATCAAGTTGTTTTGTTATAGCATCTAGCACAATGGAGTGCTCCTTAAGTTCTTCGGTAAAATATTTATTTTGCTCAAATCGTGTAGTCATATATTCCTTGGTACTTTTCTCAATTTCAAGCAAAATATTGGGGTAAGGAACATCATAATATTTTCTTTGAGGCATCATGACTATGCAAACAAGAAAGCACACAAAAACAGATCTGACGAGAAAACGTCGAATGAAAAGAGGGCGAATAAAACGACAAAATTTTGTGAAGTGGGGGAGAGGAAAACGAGAGGCAAATGACAAATAATGTAAATTGCAAGGAGATGAGATTTGTGATTAGGAACTTGGTAGGTGTTGATGATGTCTCCCCAGCAACGACGCCAGAAATTGGTGAGTTGTCGGGAGACTATTGATACGTCTCCAACGTATCTATAATTTTTGATTGCTCCATGCTACTTTATCTACTGTTTTGGACTATATTGGGCTTTATTTTCCACTTTTATATTACTTTTGGGACTAACCTATTAACCGGAGGCCCAGCCCAGAATTGCAGTTTTTTGCCTATTTCAGTGTTTCGAAGAAAAAGAATATCGAACAGAGTCCAAACGGAATGAAACCTTCGGGAACGTGATCTTCTCACCGAACGTGATCCAGGAGACTTGGAACCTACTCCAAGAAGTGCCAGAGGCGGTCACAAGGGTGGAGGGCGCGCCCCCTGGGCGCGCCCCCTACCTCATGGGCCCCCTAACACTCCACCGACGTACTCCTTCCTCCTATATATACCTACGTGTCCCCAAACGATCATAAGTGGAGCCAAAAACCTAATTCCACCACCGTACCTTCCCGTATCCACGAGATCCCATCTTGGGGCCTGTTCCGGAGCTCCACCGGAGGGGGCATCCACCACGGAGGGCTTCTACATCAACACCATAGCCCCTCCGATGAAGTGTGAGTAGTTTACTTCAGACCTTCGGGTCCATAGCTAGTAGCTAGATGGCTTCTTCTCTCTTTTTGGATATCAATACAATGTTCTCCCCCTCTCTCGTGGAGATCTATTCGATGTAATCTTCTTTTTGCGGTGTGTTTGTTGAGATCGATGAATTGTGGGTTTATGATCCAGCTTATCTATGGATAATATTTGAATCTTCTCTGAATTATTTTATGTATGATTGAGTTATCTTTGCAAGTCTCTTCGAATTATCCGTTTTGTTTGGCCAACTAGATTGGTAGTTCTTGCAATGGGAGAAGTGCTTAGCTTTGGGTTCAATCTTGCGGTGTCCTTACCTAGTGACAGAAAGGGTTGCAAGGCACGTATTGTATTGTTGCCATCGAGGATAACAAGATGGGGTATTTATCATATTGCATGAATTTATTCCTCTACATCATGTCATCTTGCTTAAGGCGTTACTCTGTTTCTAACTTAATACTCTAGATGCATGCTGGATAGCGGTCGATGAGTGGAGTAATAGTAGTAGATGCAGAATCGTTTCGATCTACTTGTCACGGACGTGATGCCTATATACATGATCATACCTAGATAACCTCATAACTATGCTCAATTTTGTCAATTGCTCAATAGTAATTTGTTCACCCACCGTAGAATATCTATGCTCTTGAGAGAAGCCACTAGTGAAACCTATGGCCCCCGGGTCTATTCTCATCATATCAATCACCATCACTTTATTTACTTTCTTTGCTTTTACTTTTTACTTTGCATCTTTATACAAAAAAATACCAAAAATATTATCTCTATCAGATCTCACTCTCGTAAGTGACCGTGAAGGGATTGACAACCCCTAATCGCGTTGGTTGCGAGTAGCTATCGTTTTGTGCAGTACGAGGGACTTGCGTGGCCTCCCAATCGGATTGATACCTTGGTTCTTAAAACCGAGGGAGATACTTACGCCATTGTGCTGCATCATCCTCTCCTCTTCGGGAAAACCAACGCAAGCTCAAAACGTAGCAAGAAGGATTTCGCGCCGCTGCTGTGGAGGTCTATGCAAAAGTCAACATACCAAGTACCCATCACAATCCCTATCTCTCGCATTACATTATTTGCCATTTGCCTCTCGTTTTCCTCTCCCCCACTTCACCCTTGCCGTTTTATTCGCCCTCTCTTTCCCAATCTCCTCCTCCTTTTCCCTTTGCCTTTTGTTTGCCCGTGTGTTAGTTTGCTTGCTTGTCGCTATGTCTGAAATTGGGGAAATTATCGCCGATATGGGTGATATTAATATAGAAAGTTCTGAAGCTCCTGCTGAAGAATCCCCTACCTATCACACAAAAAGATTTCGAATCGGTAGTGGTAATATTATTGGAAAAGGAGTTATTCAAGATTTCTTTACTTGTGCTGGTGCTTTACCCTCTATGGATGGTTCTATTCTCCATAGAACTAGTAGTCTTGCAGACGCTATTGCCATGCTTATCGTTGAACTTGAAAGGCAATTTATGCATATGCACCCTTCTATACAAAGAATTTTCCTAGAGTTTTCTAATATTGAACACTCCTCTGTTAAGCATGCCGCTACTATCTTTTTGGCTCATGAATTCAGATTTATAATAAAAGAAGCCAAAGAAATCTTTGCGCATTATAGCATGGACGCTGGCCGTCCTCCCATAGAATCTATCCTTTTTGATCAAGAAGAAATAAAGCGTTTTCAATCTATCGACTATGTTGCTTTCAATGAAAATCTTAGAAAAAAAGTGCCTACCAATATTTTAATTGATAGAATCTCTGAGCTTAATGATGATTTGGCTATTCGAAATAATGAGCTAGGATGCTCTCTTGAGTATAGGCTCACCAAGTTCTGTCAAAAGAATGCTTATAATGATGAATTGGTTGTGCAATATGAAGGGCCGAAAGAGGAACCTATACCTCCTAAAATTGATCTTGGGGACTTTTGTCCTATTAAATTTAGCCCTTTTGATTACTTTTGCTTGCCTCAAAGAAAACTTGCTGCCGAACATAGAGAATATAAAATGAGTTTCACCGATCTATCTTATTACTACGGCACCACCTAGATCTATCCTTGCTTTTATGCCTAGCTAGGGGCGTTAAACGATAGAGCTTGTTGGGAGGCAACCCAATTTTATTTGTAGTTTTTTGTTTTTGCTTCTGTTTAGGAATAAATAATCCATCTAGCCTCTGTCTAGATGTGGTTTTATCTTTTAATTAGTGTTTGTGCCAAGTTAAACCTATTAGATCTTCTTGGGAGATAGTTATTTGATCTTTCTGCAATTTCCAGAATCTTTGCGCTCAGTGCCAGAATTGTTAAAAATCACCAGAACATGATAAAATAGTGATTCCAATTGCTTCTGATCAATAAATAAATTTTCCAGGCCGTCTAATTTTGGTAGAATTTTGTGAGTTCCATAAGTTTGCGTTAGTTACAGATTACTACAGACTGTTCTGTTTTTGACAGATTCTGTTTTGCGTGTGTTGTTTGCTTATTTTGATGAATCTATGGCTAGTAAAATATTTTATAATCCATAGAGAAGTTGGAATACAGTAAGTTTAACACCAATATAAATAAAGAATTAGTTCATTACAGTACCTTAAAGTAGACTTTTGTTTTCTTTCTCTAACGGAGCTCATGAGATTCCTATTGAGTTTTGTGTTGTGAAGTTTTCAAGTTTTGGGTGAATTCTTTTGATGGATTATGGAATAAGGAGTGGCAAGAGCCTAATCTTGGGGATGCCCATGGAACCCCCAAGATAATCCAAGGACACCAAAAAGTCAAAGCTTGGGGATGCCCCGGAAGGCATCCCCTCTTTCGTCCACTTCCATCGGTAATTTACTTGGAGCTATATTTTTATTCACCAACATGATATGTGTTTTGCTTGGAGCGTCTTGTATTATTCGCGTCTTTGCTTGTTAGTTTACCACAATCATCCTTGCTGTGCACACCTTTTGTGAGAGCCATACATGATTTGGAATTTGTTAGAATACTCTATGTGCTTCACTTATATCTTTTGAGCTTGATAGTTTTGCTCGTAGTGCTTCACTTATATCTTTTGAGCTTGATAGTTTTGCTCTAGTACTTCACTTAGATCTTTTAGAGCATGGTGGTGGATTTGTTTTAAAGAAACTTGATCTCTCATGCTTCACTTGATCATTTTGAGAGTCGTTAATATCATGGTAATTTGCTTAATGTTAATATACTTGGTGTTCGAGATATGTGAAACTTTCTTTTGAGTGAATTGAATACTAAGATAAATTTAATGCTTAATAATTGTTTTGAGATATGGAGGTAATAATATCAAAGTCGTGCTAGTTGATAATTGTGAATTTGAGAAATACTTGTGTTGAAGTTTGCAAGTCCGTAGCATGCACGTATGGGTAAAGTTGTGTAACAAATTTGAAACATGAAGTGTACCTGGCTTGTGCATCCTTATGAGTGGCGGTCGGGGACGAGCGATGGTCTTTTCCTACCAATCTATCCCCCTAGGAGCATTGTGCGTAGTACTTGATTTTTGATGGCTTCTAAATTTTTGCAATAAGTATATGAGTTCTTTTGACTAATGTTGAGCCCATGGATTATACACACTTTTATCTTTCCGCACTTGCTAGCCTCTTCGGTACCGTGCATTGCCCTTTCTCACCTTGAGAGTTGGTGCAAACTTCGCCGGTGCATCCAAACCCCGTGATATGATATGCTCTTTCACACATAAACCTCCTTATATCTTCCTCAAAACATCCACCATACCTACCTATCATGGCATTTCCATAGCCATTCCGAGATATATTGCCATGCAACTTCCATCATCATTATTATGACATACATTACTTTTGTCATATTGCCATTGCATGATCATGTAGCTGACATCGTTTTTGTGGCAAAGCCACCATGCATTATTTTCCATACATGTCACTCTTGATTCATCGCACCATTCCGGTACACCGTCGGAGGCATTCATATAGAGTCATATTTTGTTCTAAGTTTCGAGTTGTAATTGTTGAGTTGTAATAGAAATAAAAGTGTGATGATCATCATTATTAGAGCATTGTCCCAAGTGAGGAAAGGATGATGGAGACTATGATTCCCCCATAAGTCGGGATGAGACTCCGGACGAAAAAAAAGAGGCCATAAAAAGAGAGAGAAAAGGCCCAAATAAAAAAATAATAATAATAATAAATGAGAGAAAAAGAGAGAAGGGACAATGCTACTATCCTTTTACCACACTTGTGCTTCAAAGTAGCACCTTGTTCTTCATGTAGTGAGTCTCATATATTGTGCTTCAAAGTAGCACTAAGATCTTCATAATAGAGAGTCTCTCATTTTGTCACTTTCATATACTAGTGGGAATTTTCATTATAGAACTTGGCTTGTATATTCCAATGATGGGCTTCCTCAAAGTGCCCTAGGTCTTCGTGAGCAAGCAAGTTGGATGCACACCCACTTAGTTTCTTTTGTAGAGCTTTCATATACTTATAGCTCTAGTGCATCCGTTGCATGGCAATCCCTACTCCTCATGTTGACATCAATTTATGGGCATCTCCATAGCCCGTTGATTATCCTCGTCGATATGAGACTTTCTCCTTTTTTGTCTTCTCCACACAATCCCATCATCATATTTCTATTCCACCCATAGTGCTATACCCATGGCTCGCGCTCATGTATTGCGTAAAGGTTGAAAAAGTTTGAGATTATTTGAGTATGAAACAATTGCTTGGCTTGTCATCGGGGGTATAGAAGTTGGGAACATCTTTGTGTGACAAAAATGAAGCATAGCCTAACCATATGATTTTGTAGGGATGAACTTTCTTTGGCCATGTTATTTTGAGATGACATAATTGCTTAGTTAGTATGCTTGAAGTATTATTATTTTTATATCAATATGAACTTTTGTCTTAAATCTTTCGGATCTGAATATTCATATCACAAGTAAGAAGATTTATATTGAAATTATGCCAAAGTATCACTCCGCATCAAAAATTCTCTTTTTATCATTTACCTACTCGAGGACGAGCAGGAATTAAGCTTCGGGATGCCAGATACGTCTCCAACGTATCTATAATTTTTTATTGCTCCATGCTACTTTATCTACTATTTTGGACTATATTGGGCTTTATTTTCCACTTTTATATTACTTTTGGGACTAACCTATTAACCGGAGGCCCAGCCCAGAATTGCAGTTTTTTGCCTATTTCAGTGTTTCGAAGAAACGGAATATCAAACGGAGTCCAAACGGAATGAAACCTTCGGGAACGTGATCCAGGAGACTTGGACCCTACTCCAAGAAGTGCCAGAGGCGGTCACGAGGGTGGAGGGCGTGCCCCCCCTTGGCGCGCCCCCTACCTCGTGGGCCCCCTGATGCTCCACCGACATACTCCTTCTTCCTATATATACGTACGTGTCCCCAAACGATCAGAAGGGGAGCCAAAAACCTAATTCCACCACCGTACCTTCCTGTATCCACGAGATCCCATCTTGGGTCCTGTTCCGGAGCTCCGCCTCTACATCAACACCATAACCCCTCCGATGAAGTGTGAGTAGTTTACTTCAGACCTTCGGGTCCATAGCTAGTAGCTAGATGGCTTCTTCTCTCTTTTTGGATCTCAATACAATGTTCTCCCCCTCTCTCGTGGAGATCTATTCGATGTAATCTTATTTTTGCGGTGTGTTTGTTGAGACCGATGAATTGTGGGTTTATGATCCAGCTTATCTATGGATAATATTTGAATCTTCTCTGAATTCTTTTATGTATGATTGAGTTATCTTTGCAAGTCTCTTCGAATTATCCGTTTGGTTTGGCCAACTAGATTGGTAGTTCTTGCAATGGGAGAAGTGCTTAGCTTTGGGTTCAATCTTGCGGTGTCCTTACCTAGTGACAGAAAGGGTTGCAAGGCACGTATTGTATTGTTGCCATCGAGGATAACGTGATAGGGTATTTATCATATTGCATGAATTTATTCCTCTACATCATGTCATCTTGATTAAGGCGTTACTTTGTTTCTAACTTAATACTCTAGATGCATGCTGGATAGCGGTCGATGAGTGGAGTAATAGTAGTAGACGCAGAATCGTTTCGATCTACTTGTCATGGACGTGATGCCTATATACATGATCATACCTAGATAACCTCATAACTATGCTCAATTCTGCCAATTGCTCAACAGTAATTTGTTCACCCACCGTAGAATATCTACGCTCTTGAGAGAAGCCACTAGTGAAACCTATGGCCCCCGGGTCTATTCTCATCATATCAATCTCCATCACTTTATTTACTCGCTTTGCTTTTACTTTTTACTTTGCATCTTTATACCAAAAATACCAAAAATATTATCTCTATCAGATCTCACTCTCGTAAGTGACTGTGAAGGGATTGACAACCCCTAATCGTGTTGGTTGCGAGTAGCTATCGTTTTGTGCAGTACGAGGGACTTTGCGTGGCCTCCTCATGGATTGATACCTTGGTTCTCAAAAACTGAGGGAAATACTTACGCTACTGTGCTGCATCATCCTCTCCTCTTCGGGGAAAACCAACGCAAGCTCAAGACGTAGCAACTATCTTGACTTGATCCTCCCCGGCAACGGCGCCAGAAATTCCTTTTGACGGCTGCTAGAACTACGTCAATATTTCCCCAATGAGGAAGGGATGATGCAGCACAGCGATGGTAGGTATTTCCCTCAGTGATGAGACCAAGGTTATCGAACTAGTAGGAGAACCAAGCAACACTACGTAAACAGCACCTAGACACAAATAAAAAATACTCGCAACCCGACGTGTTAAAGGGGTTGTCAATCCCTTTCTGGTAACGGCGCCAGAAATTGGCATGGAGATGGGGTAAAGTTGTAATAGATTGATAGATCGAACGCCAAATAGAATAAATTGCTGCAAGGTATTTTTGTATTTTTGGTTTAATAGATCTGAAAATAAAAGCAAAGGAAAATAGATCGCAAAGGCAAATATAATAAAGAAGAGACCCGGGGCCCATAGGTTTCACTAGTGGCTTCTCTTGAGAAAAATAGCAAACGGTGGGTGAACAAATTACTGTTGGGAAATTGATAGAACTTCAAATACTCATGACGATATCCAGGCAATTATCATTATATAGGCATCATGTCCAAGATTAGTAGACCGACTCCTGCCTGCATCTACTACTATTACTCCAGACATCGACCGCTATCCAACATGCATCTAGTGTATTAAGTTCATGAAGAAATGGAGTAATACAATATGAACGATGACATGATGTAGACAAGATATATTTATGTAGAAATAGACCCCATCTTGTTATCCTTAATAGCAATGATACGTACGTGTCGTTTCCCTTTCTGTCACTGGGATCAAGCACCGTAAGATCGAACCCATTACAAAGCACCTCTTCCCATTGCAAGATAAATAGATCAAGTTGGCCAAACAAAACCCAGATATTGTAGAAGAAATACGAGGCTATAAGCAATCATGCATATAAGAGATCAAAGAAGACTCAAATAACTTTCATGGATAAAAAGATAGATCTGATCATAAACTCAAAGTTCATCGGATTCCAACAAACACACCACAAAAAGAGTTACATCATATGGATCTTCACGAGACCATTGTATTGAGAATCAAACGAGAGAGAAAGTAAGCCATCTAGGTACTAACTATGGACCCGTAGGTCTACAAAGAACTACTCATGCATCATCAGAGAGGCACCAATGGGCATGATGAACCCCTCCGTGATGGTGTCTAGATTGGATCTGGTGTATCTGGAACTTGCGGCGGCTGGAATTAATTTTCGCCGACTCCCCTAGGGTTTCTGGAATATTGGGGTATTTATAGAGCAAAGAGGCAGTTCAGGGGGCACCTGAGGTGGACACAACCCACCTGGGCGCCGTGCCCTGGTGGCTTGTGCTCCCCTCGGAGCACCCCCAGTTGCTTCTCCAGCCCACTGGATGTCTTCTGGTCCAAAAAATCCACAAAAAGTTTTGCTGCGTTTGGACTCTGTTTGGTATTGATTTCCTTCGATGTAAAAAACATGCAGAAAACAACAACTGGCACTTGGCACTATGTCAATAGGTTAGTACCAAAAAATGATATAAAATGACTATAAAATGATTGTAAAACATCAAAGAGTGATAATATAACAACATGGAACAATAAAAATTATAGATAAGTTGGAGATGTATCAGGCTTCATCAGTCCGGCCCATATTCAATGGGCCGATGCCCTGAGGACCCCTTAGTCCATAACTCCCTTTGTAGCCCCTGAACTAGCCTCCAATGCCAGGGATTGTCCTCTAGAATCTTCATATCATCGGCTTGCGAGACGAGTTCTTCCATTCCTTTGTTTAGTTTGGAGCCGTATCAATCTCGTCGAACACTATCCAGAACTCGAACTAGTACGTGCTCGGGCCTTGACAGTTTCAAGATTCTGGGATCCGAAGATATCTCAAGATTGAGGTGGGATCATTAGAGTTTAATTCCATTCCTCAGGGCAAGGGCTTCGTGCACCTTTTTAGAAGGCGTGCGGCCCAATGCCAACTTTCCACGAGCCCGTCCTTTTAGCTTCAACGTGAGATGCCTATTTATAGATCCAAAGGCATGGGTGATAGTTTACCTCCCCCTTTCACAAGGAACAACACTGAAGAAATTCCCTGGCGCCATGGCCGACCTCCCAAGTTCATCCTCGCGCCCGCACGACCCACTCCCAGGCGATTGGTCGAGCTGTTCAGTTTCACACCTTCAGCCGAGGTGCTTGTAGACGCAGTGCTTCCTCCCTCCGGCAGATTTGGTTTCCGTCAGCGCCGGTCTCATCTCCATCGATGGCTGTGCCCTCGCCCAGAACTCCCCCGCTCCGAGAAAGGAGGAGATGGTATGTCTCGTGCCCTTCCTTCTAAGAGGTTTGGGCTTTCCCATCCATCCCTTTTTACGGGGTTTGTTAGAGTTCTGTCGGATCTAGCTCCATAACCTCACGCCGGGGTCTAGGACTGGGCATTCGGTTACACCGAACCGATCGTTTTGGTACCTCGGTTAATTTTGGAGTTCGGTTTACAGATTTTATTGACCGATCGATATTCTGAGAAACCAATAACCGAGAGTTTGGTCCATCGATGATTCGGTTCGGTGATCGGTATAACCGAAGAGAGTCGAGATTGGCGGAGAGGAAGAAAGTCAATCCAATACGCCAGCCATGAAGGAGAGCCATGGGCGCCGCTGGACGCAGGCGTGTGGGAGGCATGGCCGCCTGGCACCGCTGGTCGCTGCCGCGTGGGAGCTATGGGCGCTGGGTGCGCTGCCGTATGGGAGCTACTCGTTGGAGCCGACAGACCATCGCCTGGAGCTGGGAAAATCGGCAACGGCGGCGCTGCGTGATGTGCCTCAACTCTTGAGCACATTAGGATAAGCTGCAGTTACTGTGCCTGCACGTGGATGAGAAAAGGGTAGGAAAAGGCTTCGTTTTTTTGAGAACTAGGAAAAGGCTTCTTGTGCTGTTGGATGGTCTGTCTCATGTGGGTGGATGGGCTATTGGGCTTTGTACGGTCTTTAGTATGACACAGTAGTATTTCGGTCAGTTCAGGGATTCGGTTAACAAACTCGAACAACTGAATTCACCGAGCTAAATTCGTTTTCTACCATTTACCAACCGAGCTAATGATAACCCACAAGTATAGGGGATCGCAACAATTTTCGAGGGTAGAGTATTCAACCCAAATTTATTGATTCGACACAAGGTGAGCCAAAGAATATTCTCAAGTATTAGCAGCTGAGTTGTCAATTCAACCACACCTGGAAACTTAGTATCTGCAGCAAAGTGTTTAGTAGCAAAGTAATATGATAGTGGTGGTAACGGTAACAAAAGTAAAGACAACAAAAGTAATGTTTTTGGTATTTTTGTAGTGATTGTAACAATAGCAACGGAAAAGTAAATAAGCGAGAACCAGTATATGGAAAGCTCGTAGGCACCGGATCAGTGATGGACAATTATGCCGGATGTGGTTCGTCATGTAACAGTCATAACATAGGGTGACAGAGAGCTAGCTCCAATTCATCAATGTAATGTAGGCATGTATTCCGTAAATAGTCATACATGCTTATGGAAAAGAACTTGCATGACATCTTTTGTCCTACCCTCCCGTGGCAGCGGGGTCCTATTGGAAACTAAGGGATATTAAGGCCTCCTTTTAATAGAGAACCGGAACAAAGCATTAGCACATAGTGAATACATGAACTCCTCAAACTATGGTCATCACCGGAGTGGTCCCGATTATTGTCACTTGGGTTGCGGATCATAACACATAGTAGGTGACTATAGACTTGCAAGATAGGATCAAGAACACACATATATTCATGAAAACATAATAGGTTCAGATCTAAAATCATGGCACTCGGGCCCTAGTGACAAGCATTAAGCATAGAAAAGTCATAGCAACATCAATCTCAGAACATAGTGGATACTAGGGATCAAACCCTAACAAAACTAACTCGATTACATGATAAATCTCATCCAACCCATCACCGTCGAGCAAGCCTACGATGGAATTACTCACGCACGGCGGTGAGCATCATGAAATTGGTGATGGAGGATGGTTGATGATGACGACGGCGACGAATCCCCCTCTCCGGAGCCCCGAACGGACTCCATATCAGTCCTCCCGAGAGAGATTAGGGCTTGGTGGCGGCTCCGTATCGTAAAACACGATGAAACTTTCTCTCTGATTTTTTTCTCCCCGAAAGCCAATATATGGAGTTGGAGTTGGCGTCGGAAGGTCTCCAAGGGGCCCACGAGGTAGGGGGTTGCGCCCAGGGGGAGGGGCGCACCCCCACCCTCGTGGACAGGGTGTGGGATCCCTGGTCTTCATCTTTGGTGAGGATTTTTTATTATTTTTTATAAGACATCCCGTGGAGTTTCATGTCATTCCGAGAACTTTTGTTTTCTGCACATAAAACAACATCATGGCAATTCTGCTGAAAACAGCATTAGTCCGGGTTAGTTCCATTCAAATCATACAAGTTAGAGTCCAAAACAAGGGCAAACGTGTTTGGAAAAGTAGATACGACGGAGACGTATCAACTCCCCCAAGCTTAAACCCTTGCTTGTCCTCAAGCAATTCAGTTGACAAACCGAAAGAGAAAAAGAAAACTTTACAAACTCTGTTTGCTCTTGTTGTTGTACCTATGTCAAACCAGCATTCAGGTTTTCAGCAAAGATCATAACTAACCACATTTGCAATAATTCTCAGGTCTCATGTTTACTCATATCAATAACATAATCAGCTAGCAAGTCATAATAATAAATCTCGGATGACAACACTTTCTCAAAACAATCATAATATGATATAACAAGATGGTATCTCGCTAGCCATTTCTGAGACCGCAGAACATAAATGCAGAGCACCTTCAAAGATCAAGGACTGACTAGACATTGTAATTCATGGTAAAAGAGATCCAATCATAGTCATACCCGATATAAATTGTAATGAATGCAAATGACAGCTGTGCTCTCCAGCTAGTGCTTTAATAAGAGGGTGACGACTCAACATGAAAGTAAATAGATAGGCCCTTCGCAGAGGGAAGCAGGGATTTGTAGAGGTGCCAGAGCTCGGTTTTGAAATAGAGATAAATAATATTTTGAGCGGCATGCTTTCATTGTCAACATAACAACTAAGATATGACAATATCTTCCATGCTAAACAAATTATAGGCGGTTCCCAAACAGAATGGTAAAGTTTATACTCCCCCTCCTGCACAAGCATCAATCCATGGCTTGCTCGAAACAACGAGTGCCTCCAACATTCAACGGGTCCCAGGGGGAGTTTTGTTTGCAATTATTTTGATTTAGTTTGCATAAAGCATGGGACTGGGCATCCCGGTGACCAGCCATTTTCTCGTGGGTGAGGAGCGGAGTCCACTCCTCTTGAGAATAACCCGCCTAACACAGAAGATAAGGGCAGCACTAGTTGATATATGAGCTATTCGAGCATGCAAAACAAAATGTTTATTTGAAGGTTTAGAGTTTGGCACATACAAATTTACTTGGAACGGCAGGTAGATACCGCATATAGGAAGGTATAGTGGACTCATATGGAATAACTTTGGGGTTTAAGGGATTGGATGCACAAGCAGTATTCCCGCTTAGTACAAGTGAAGGCTAGCAAAAGACTGGGAAGCGACCAACTAGAGAGCGACAACAGTCATGAACATGCATTAAAATTAATAAACATTGAATACAAGCATGAGTAGGATATAATCCACCATGAACATAAATATCGTGAAGGCTATGTTGATTTGTTTCAACTACATGCGTGAACATGTGCCAAGTCAAGTCACTTAAATCATTCAAAGGAGGATACCACCCCATCATACCACATCACAACCATTTTAATAGCATGTTGGCACGCAAGGTAAACCATTATAACTCATAGCTAATCAAGCATGGCACAAGCAACTATGATCTCCAATTGTCAATGCAAACATGTTTATTCATAAGAAGCTGAATCAAGAACAATGGACTCATCATATTTACAAAAACAAAAGAGGTCGAGTTCATACCAGTTTTTCCCATCTCAGTCAGTCCATCGTATATGTCATCATAATTGCCTTCCACTTGCACGACCGAACGGTGTGAATAATAATAAGAGTGCACGTGCATTGGACTAAGTTGGAATCTGCGAGCATTCAATAAACAGGAGAAGACAAGGCAATATGGGCTCTTGGTTAAATCAACAATGATGCATATAAGAGCCACTACAACAATTTAATCATGGTCTTCTCCTACTGACCCCCAAAGAAAAGAAAAGAAATAAAAACTATTTACACGGGAAAGCTCCCAACAAGCAAAAGAAGAATGGGAAATATTTTTGGGTTTTCTTTTTAATTATTACTACTACAGCAGGATAAATAAACTACTACTATTTTTTTTGGTTTTTCTAAGGTTCATTAAACACACAAGAAGAAAGCAGGAAAAAGAAAATAAACTAGCATGGATAATACAGTGAAAGAGTATGAGCACCGACATCTAGCAATGAGTGTGTGTGAACATAAATGTAATGTCGGTGAGAAATACGTACTCCTCCAAGCTTAGGCCTTTGGCCTAAGTTGGTCTATTGCCAGGGATAGCCTGGCGGATACCCGTAGGTGTAGCTGGGATCATACTGCGAAGAAGAATAGTTGGGATCATACTGTGATGAAGAGGACTCTGACTGCCACTGGCTGGCAACCACCTCTGGATCCCAAGAATAAACAGACTGTCGTGGAGGCTCATCTTGTGGTTCCGGTTCCGGGGCTGGTGCAGGATTCCGATAGGCTTGAACGGCCGCCCATGGAACAATGTGAGTACCTGCAGACAAGTTAAACAAAGAGGGAGCAGGCAAAGTAATAGTCTCAGGGTGATGTTTATCAAAGTACAATTTATATTTGAGCTCCCCTTCACGACTCTTAATAAGAAAGTCATGCGCTAGCATACTCTTATTATCTAAATAAGCACGGGGCAATGCTGTTTCTTCTTTCTCCTCATGCCTAATAGGTATTTCAAAATATTCAGCTAGGCGTGAAGCAAAAATGCCTCCAAAGATGGGGCCCTTAGTACGGTTCAGACTTAACCGTCTAGCAACAATTCCACCCATACTAACCGAGTTATTGCGGTATAAACCATGGAACAATCTCCCCAAGTAGTTTTGCGAGAGGTGCTTTGAGCAAGGAGATCGAAAACCACAGCAAAAGTGGCTGGAACACGAGCTTGAGTTGGTTTTTCGGGTTTGTGTGAGGCAGAGGAAGAAGATGGGTGCAGGGATAAGTGGAGGAGGGCCACCGTGGGCCCACGAGGGGGCGCCCTCCACCCTCGTGGCGAGGTGGCAGGTCCCCCCGCGGTAATTTTTGCACAAAAAATCCTCAAATATTCCCGAAAAAATCATATTAAATTGGCATGCCATTCTGAGGACTTTTATTTTCGGGATATTTTTATATTGCACGGATAAGTCAGGAGACGGACAGAAAAATACTATTTTACTTTATTTCTACTAAATAACAGAAAATATAAAGAGGGTACAGAAGGTTGTGCTTCTAGTTTCATCCATCTCATGCTCATCAAAAGGAATCCACTAACAAGGTTGATCGGTCTTGTTAACAAACTCATTCCGACTAACATGGAACGGAGAAATTTGAATAACACTATGTTACCTCAACGGAGATATGGACATCCCCAATAATAAGTATATCATATTTCTTCTTGACAGAGGGAGAGGAAATTCAAAACCTCCAAATATAATCGATGGAATTTTTCCAATAGAGTTGATACTATAAACTTGAGGTTGTTTCCTCGGAAAGTGTACCGTGTGCTCATTACCATTAACATGAAAAGTGACATTGCCTTTGTTGCAATCAATAACAGCCCTGCAGTATTAAGGAAAGGTCTTCCAAGAATAATAGACATACTATCATCCTCGGAATACCAAGAATAACAAAGTCCGTTAAAATAGTAACGTTTGCAACCACAACAGGCACATCCTCACAAATACCGACAGGTATAGCAGTTGATTTATCAACCATTTGCAAAGATATTTCAGTAGGTGTCAACTTATTCAAGTCAAGTCTACGATATAAAGAGAGAGGCATAACACTAACACCAGCTCCGAGATCACATAAAGCAGTTTTAACATAATTTCTCTTAATGGAGCATGGTATAGTAGGTACTCCTGGATCTCCAAGTTTCTTTGGTATTCCACCCTTAAAGGTATAATTAGGAAGCATGGTGGAAATTTCAGCTTCCGGTATCTTTCTTTTATTAGTAATGATATCCTTCATATATTTAGCATAAGGATTTGTTTTGAGCACATCAGTCAATCGCATACGCAAAAAGATGGGTCTAATCATTTCAGCAAAGCACTCAAAATCCTCATCATACTTTTTCTTGGATGGTTTCGGAGGAAAAGGCTTGGGTTTCTGAACCCATGGTTCCCTTTCTTTACCATGTTTCCTAGCAACGAAGTCTCTTTTATCACAATGTTGATTCCTTGATTGTGGGTTATCAAGATCAACAGCAGGTTCAATTTCTAAATCATTATCATTACTAGGTTGAGCATCATCATGAACATCATTATTAACATTTTCACTAGGTTCATGGTCATTACCAGATTGTGTTTCAGCATCAGACATAGAGATATCATTTGGATTATCAGGTGATTCAGCAATAGGTTCACTAGAAGTTTGCAAAGTCCTATCTTTTTCTTTTTCTTCCTTTTAGAAGAACTAGGCATATCAATATTATTTCTCTGAGAATCTTGCTCGATTCTCTTAGGGTGGCTGACGGTGTCCTGGACTAGGGGGTACTCACCACGTCGTCCCCCGATCAGTTAGATTGGGCCGAGGACCCCCGGGGCCGCATACTCATGGGCCAGTCCGGACAGTTGCCGTATACAACGAAGATTCCACAAGACTTGGCGATCAAGACAAGGACTCCTCCCCCACCGGCGTATTCGGCTAGGACTCTTGTTATCCTAGGCCTCTGGTGCATTATATAAACCAGGGCCAGGCTAGTCGACATATATACAATATACAACAATCATACCATAGGCTAGCTTCTAGGGTTTAGCCTCTACGATCTCGTGGTAGATCTACTCTTGTACTACCCATATCATCAATATTAATCAAGCAGGAGTAGGGTTTTACCTCCATCGAGAGGGCCCGAACCTGGGTAAACATTGTGTCCCTAGCCTCCTGTTACCATTGATCCTAAGACGCACTGCTTGGGACCCCCTACTCGAGATCCGCCGGTTTTGACACCGACATTGGTGCTTTCATTGAGAGTTCCGCTGTGTGATCGACGAAAGGATCAATGGCTCGACTGCAGGTCAACTGCGACGTCGGCTTCTTCGTCACCAGCTCGACTGGTCACCTTGGTTCAACCAAGGACTGCGCCCTACCTCCGATCGTCATGTTCGGATGAGGGCCTTCATCAACATCAACTCCGATCTCTATCAAGATCATGGAGGAATCATCCAGGGAGCCCAGGGGCTCAATGTCAACATTGCCCTCGGGCGACCGTACTGTTTTTCTGGACAGCGGACTTGTGTCCTCCGCCACCGCCTCCTCAAGCGTCGTTTTAACGATTGCTTCGGTGGAATTATGCGGAATTGAGTCTACAACAACCCAGGAAAATTTCGTCGAGTTCCGATAGAGGAATCTCTGGCAATCTCCGATATACCGGAGCCGCATTGAATCTGGACGAGAATCCGGACGAGTTTAGGGCGTGGTGTCCAGCTTCTAGCTCGAACTTCCTTTGGAAGATCCAACCGTTGATCGGCTGCGGAATTCCTATATCTACCACCCCTCAAAATTTTAGCTCGATCCGACCGTCCAAACTCCGGGAACCTTCCGATTAGTGCATCACTTTTCGGATCTGTTTCCTGCGCGAAAACGAATCCGACCCGAGTTCGTCTTTTTTATGAACGGGATTTCGGACATCCTTTTTGAAGAAGTTTTGTATGGGGTATTGTGTTTTGTTTCCGAACACATCCCACTAACTTTAAGATCTTTTGAACATGATCTTCAACATCATGCTGGTGTCAACCCAGTCCGGCAATATTGCTCCACGGCTGCCGACCTGCGCTAGACGCGTCGTCACTTTGTTGAGCCGAGCTCAAAATTTTCGGATCATCATCTCGGCAAGCAGAACAAGAGTCCGGCATCGCGAAGGATAAATCATCACCAACATCACCACCCCATGGATTACACGGAGCAGGCATACCGGCATCGCCGCACGGTCGCTTCATCAAGCCGGCATCGACCACGTCACGACCTGCATCAGCAGGGCCGCACTATTGCTTCTTCAAGCTGGTGTCCATCACGCCGATCTACTTCGGCATCTCGGCTGGACCGGGGGCTTCGCCATCTCTTCATCAACCTACTCCGGACACTTCGGCGTCACTAGCCGACCAGGCAATGGGTGCGGGGATCGAGTCCCAATTTTGGGAATCACCTTCCTTCGGATTGCTACTGCAAATAAACCAGGTGCTATTAATCCTAGTATTTCTTTTTGCTTGTTTGGGTTAATTTTTCCCAATGAATCATTACTCTGGTTTGTCCATCATATGTACGCAGGTCTATCAAACGGTGGCCGCATTAACGACGGTCGCATGATGGTTCGGTCAGTTTCAGTACAGTCCGTGACGCCGCATCCGAACTCGGACCGACCTATGAATCCGAGCTTTGCCACGCCTTTATTGCATTACGCCGACGACCTGCATCGACATTGACTTCGGCGCCAGGCCATATTTCTTTTATTACTCACTTTGCGTAAATTATTTATTATGCAACGATTTTTTTATTACTATCATCTCTGGTTTGCACTATATTTTGTGCACAGGAAAACGATCCAGCCGGACTATATCCTTTGACGTCACCTCGGCTGGACGGGGGGCTCGTCAACACTTCATTACCCCATGCCAGGGACTTCGGCATCACTCTGCCGTCCTGCATTGCTATGTCACCACTTCGGAATGCCGAGCTCTTTGCTCCGCCACCTCGGGACCGGCTTGGGGGATGGAACCTTGTCCCGCATCAAGCTCGGACCGCGTCGTCAATACCGAACACATTAACCAGCTAAGTTGCCTTCATGCTCAAAGTTTTAAATTTCTAACTTGTGTTCGGTTCGACCAAGCATTATACTTTGTTGGAAAAAAAGTTGGTTGTAAAAATTTTCCTTGTCCAAACTTTGTTTGCACATACTTGACGCGCTACCGCTCATTATATTCGGGGCTTCTTTAATGAAGCTTATTAATCGGGCTTTATGCCCAACACATGTGTCACACTTCCGCATGTACCTTTTATTCACCATTATATGCATCGATATGACTTAAGTTTTGGCCAAGCTGGGTTACCTGGCTCCTGTTCTTACCCCTACGTTCCCGATTGTTCGGCTAGGTGGTAAAGGGAGCAGCTCTGCGATTGTTACTGCCGGGTCAGCCGGATGTGTACCTCAGACTGGGTGAAGCCGAAAGCTAGCGTTCTTAAGGGAATATTCGGTCGGTGAACTAAAATATGATTTTTAATTATTTACCCATCTGCCCCCAGATGATTTTCTGCTTTCATAGCAGCTTTGACATGCACTTTAGGGCATGCATCCCAGCGAAAGGAACCCTTAACGGAACTATTCTCCCTGGAAGATGTTTCTTACTACCCATGTAATATAACATAACTAGTTGGGCACTTGTCTGATACAGCACTAATGACCCCTACACCTTGTCTCCATGCATACCATGGTTCTTATATAACCACGAAGGTATTCAGACACACTCCGGACTATTGGGTCCTGAGGTCGAAGCGAAAAGGTCCGCTATGGAAAACGGTCTACAATCCGGCTAGAAGGCATTCTACATGTCACCTTACATTATATAGTCAACTTTTACCCAAGTCACTTGGGGGCTCTTATGTTTATTTGAGCCGTTTCATACTAAGTGTTTTTGTTCTTAGTCGTTGCAAAGTTTTTATTATTTATCACTCCTTTTCTCGACACGAGTGTGCGGTCACTAGCCGAGGAGCCTAATTTCTCTCTCAAAATCGCTAGAGTTTAGTTTTTTAAACTTGCCTAATCCGTAGGCTGACCCGCTTGAAGTCTTGAGATAGGATGTGTCATGTTAAAGCACGACAGAAGCACTTTTTTTCTAAAGTCCAATTTTCGGATTGGCACCGAACACTTGATCTTGTTCAGACGTCATGTTTTTACTGACGTGTTTTTTTTGGGTTTCCAGGCTTTTGGCACTTTTAAACTATTTGTGTGTTTTCAGCACAAGTCTCATGATCGCCGGACTCCTTTAGGATTTGGCAAAAACATTCTCGGATTGCTATATATCGTCGATTTGAATTGTGTCTTGGTCAATAATTGGGTTGCCCAGCTCTCCGCTTGCCTCCTATGTTCCACTTTGTTCGCTAGGTGTGCAAAGGAGAACCATGCGATTGTGCTTCCAGCTCGCATGGTCAAGCACCTAAGTGGAGAAAGCCAAAACCGATCGTCACAATAGGTGTAAACTGGTCAGCGATCCGATGCCTATATTAAATGACGGGCCATTCATAACATTGGCGAAGTGTTTACGGCTTGACCTCAAGCGTCGCCGAACACTACCGGGGCTATTAACTGACCTCCCAAACTAAATCCTCGATCTTTTGCTCTTACATTGGAGTTGAGGTTTCATGATCATGCTTAGCATGACAACCCAAAGAAAGGAACCGATAGCGGGACTATTTTCTTTGGAAGACATTTCTTCTGTTAAACAGTAATATAACATATCTCTCTGCGTACCTTTGTTTATAAAACCGCATGGCAGATTGCCTTGTTTGTCGTAAATCTTTGCCCTCATAAAGGCTTTATAAAGTAGGATAAACACTCCTCGACTCTTGGCGAGGTGGTTAAGCCGATGGTCGGTCAACAAAGTTTTGTACAATGCGGATCCGAGCATTAATGACATAAAGTACTTGGATACATTGAGTCATTACACATAATTTGTGATTTTATTATGGATATCGATCCTTAATTCGCCTCCGTGCCGCATTAAGGCTCGGGGCTCTTGGGCTTCGGGCTTATTATTTACAAATATTAAAGGGCACATCAATCCCTAATCTGGTGTTGCCACCCGACCCGGTGTCTCGGGGCTACTGCATTGCTTGTTCTATGCAGAAAATCTTAAGTGCAATACAGTTTCCGAGGAGATTTTGATCCTCAGGTTGGTCGGCCGCACCCAACCTGAGTCTCGAGGTCTGAGCACGCCGCTTTTTGCGTCCCAAAGTATTCTGCTGAGCTAGGACTTGATCCTTAGACCGATTTTGCAAATCAACCTGAGTCTCAGCAGCTACGAGGATCAGCGGTCTCATGTCATCCTTCATGGGCATCTCGGGTTTTAGACCGATACCCACCTTGAGGGCTACCGACTATGTATCTCGGCAGAGAATAAATTGCACCACCACGGAAGCAGTCCAGCATAAAGCTTGGGCGCTAGTGGATGGCTCCATAGAGGGCATTTCCGGCATTAAGCTTGGCTAAACTCCTTCAAACTTCTTTGAACCAAGGTGATTTATGACACCTCGGATATAGTCCGGCGTTGAAGCTCGGATACATAGTCCGGCGTTGGAGCTCGGACACATAGTCCGGCGTTAGAGCTGGGAAGCAGTCCGGCATTGGTGCTCGGCTGCAAAAGATACCTCGAATGCAGTCCAGCATTGGAGCTCGGACGCAAGAGGATGCTGCCGCCCGGGAACAACTTCAAACCCGAGGTGTAGCATAAAAATAACAAGGCATTGATAAAGGTCGTAAACTTAAAGGGGCTCCTCGGATACCCGACGTGTAAACTCGTGGAATGCATTTCGGCTATCCTCAAGATCGAAGATGAGAAGATTTGTTGAACCAGTTTTCAAGAACCGCAACCGAAGATGAAGAACAGTTTGGAAGAATCGAGGAGCGTCCCTAACTTGAAGACCGGTTCAGGGGGCTACTGACGGTGTCCTGGACTAGGGGGTACTCACCACGTCGTCCCCCGATCAGTTAGATTGGGCCGAGGACCCCCGGGGCCGCATACTCATGGGCTAGTCCGGACAGTTGCCATATACAAGGAAGATTCCACAAGACTTGGCGATCAAGACAAGGACTCCTCCCCCACCAGCGTATTCGGCTAGGACTCTTGTTATCCTAGGCCTCTGGTGCATTATATAAACCAGGGCCAGGCTAGTCGACATATATACAATATACAACAATCATACCATAGGCTAGCTTCTAGGGTTTAGCCTCTACGATCTCGTGGTAGATCTACTCTTGTACTACCCATATCATCAATATTAATCAAGCAGGAGTAGGGTTTTACCTCCATCGAGAGGGCCCGAACCTGGGTAAATATTGTGTCCCTAGCCTCCTGTTACCATTGATCCTAAGACGCACTGCTTGGGACCCCCTACCCGAGATCCGCCGGGTTTGACACCGACATTGGTGCTTTCATTGATAGTTCCGCTTTGTGATCGGCGAAAGGATCAATGGCTCGACTGCAGGTCAACTGCGACGTCGGCTTCTTCGTCACCAGCTCGACTGGTCACCTTGGTTCGACCAAGCACTGCGCCCTACCTCCGATCGTCATGTTCGGATGAGGGCCTTCATCAACATCAACTCCGATCTCTATCAAGATCATGGAGGAATCATCCAGGGAGCCCAGGGGCTCAACGTCAACATTGCCCTCGGGCGACCGTACTGTTTTTCTGGACAGCGGACTTGTGTCCTCCGCCACCGCCTCCTCAAGCATCGTTTTAACGATTGTTTCGGTGGAATTATGCGGAATTGAGTCTACAACAACCCAGGAAAATTTCGTCGAGTTCCGATGGAGGAATCTTTGGCAATCTCCGATATACCGGAGCCGCATTGAATCTGGACGAGAATCCGGACGAGTTTAGGGCGTGGTGTCCAGCTTCTAGCTCGAACTTCCTTTGGAAGATCCAACCATTGATCGGCTGCGGAATTCCTATATCTACCACCCCTCAAAATTTCAGCTCGATCCGACCGTCCAAACTCCGGGAACCTTCCGATTAGTGCATCACTTTTCGGATCTGTTTCCTGCGAAAACGAATCCGACCGAGTTCGTCTTTTTTATGAACGGGATTTGGACATCCTTTTGAAGGAAATTTTGTATGGGGTATTGTGTTTTGTTTCGAACACATCCCACTAACTTTAAGATCTTTTGAACATGATCTTCAACATCATGTTGGTGTCAACCCAGTCCGCAATATTGCTCCACGGTGCCGACCTGCGCTAGACGCGTCATCACTTTGTTGAGCCGAGCTCAAAATTTTCGGATCATCATCTCGGCAAGCGAACAAGAGTCCGCATCGCGAAGGATAAATCATCACCAACATCACCGCCCCATGGATTACGGGCAGGCATACCGGCATCGCCGCACGGTCGCTTCATCAAGCCGGCATCGACCACGCCACGACACTGCATCGGCAGGCCGCACTATTGCTTCTTCAAGCTGGTGTCCATCACGCCGACCTACTTCGCATCTCGGCTGGACCGGGGCTTTGCCATCTCTTCATCAACCTACTCCGGACACTTGGCGTCACTAGCCGACCAGGCAATGGGTGCGCGGATCGAGTCCCAATTTTGGGAATCACCTTCCTTCGGATTGCTACTGCAAATAAACCAGGTGCTATTAATCCTAGTATTTCTTTTTGCTTGTTTGGGTTAATTTTTCCCAAGGAATTATTAGTCTGGTTTGTCCATCATATGTACGCAGGTCTATCAAACGGTGGCCGCATTAACGATGGTCGCATGATTGTTCGGTCAGTTTCCGTACACAGTCCGGCGAACGCCGCATCCGGAACTCGGACCGACCTATGAATCCAAGCTTTGCCACGCCTTTATTGCATTACGCCGACGACCTGCATCGACATCGACTTCGGCGCCAGGCCATATTTATTTTATTACTCACTTTGCATAAATTATTTGTTATGCAACGATTTTTTTTTATTACTATCATCTCTGGTTTGCACTATATTTTGTGCACAGGAAAACGATCCAGCCGGACTATATCCTTTGACGTCACCTCGGCTGGACGGGGGGCTTCGTCAACACTTCATTACCCCATGCCAGGGACTTCGGCATCACTCTGCCGTCCTGCATTGCTATGTCACCACTTCGGTGTGCCGAGCTCTTTGCTCCGCCACCTCGGGACCGGCTTGGGGGATGGAACCTTGTCCCGCATCAAGCTCGGACCGCGTCGTCAATACTGAACACATTAACCAGCTAAGTTGCCTTCATGCTCAAAGTTTTAAATTTCTAACTTGTGTTCGGTTCGACCAAGCATTATACTTTGTTGGAAAAAAAGTTGGTTGTAAAAATTTTCCTTGTCCAAACTTTGTTTGCACATACTTGACGCGCTACCCGCGCTCATTATACCTGGGGGCTTCTTTAACAGAAGCTTATTAATACGGGCTTTATGCCCAACACATGTGTCACACTTCCGCATGTACCTTTTATTCACCATTATATACATCGATATGACTTAAGTTTTGGCCAAGCTGGGTTACCTGGCTCCTGTTCTTACCCCTACGTTCCCGATTGTTCGGCTAGGTGGTAAAGGAGCACCTCTGCGATTGTTCTTGCGGGTCAGCCGGATGTGTACCTCGACCGGGTGAAGCCGAAAGCTAGCGTTCTTAAGGGAATATTCGGTCGGTGAACTAAAAGATGATTTTAATTATTTACCCATCTGCCCCGGATGATTTTACGCTTTCATAGCAGCTTTGACATGCACTTTAGGGCATGCATCCTAGAGAAAGGAACCCTTAACGGAACTATTCTCCCTGGAAGATGTTTCTTACTACCCATGTAATATAACATAACTAGTTGGGCACTTATCTGATACAGCACTAATGACCCCTACGCCTTGTCTCCATGCATACCACAGTTCTTATATAACCACGAAGGTATTCGGACACACTCCGGACTATTGGGTCCGAGGTCGGCTTAAAAGGTCCGCTATGACAAACGGTCTACAATCCGCTAGAAGGCATTCTACATGTCACCTTACATTATATAGTCAACTTTTACCCAAGTCACTTGGGGGCTCTTATGTTTATTTGAGCCGTTTCATACTAAGTGTTTTTATTCTTAGTCGTTGCAAAGTTTTTATTATTTATCACTCCTTTTCTCGACACGAGTGTGCGGTCACTAGCCGAGGAGCCTAATTTCTCTCTCAAAATCGCTAGAGTTTAGTTTTTTAAACTTGCCTAATCCGTAGGCTGACCCGCTTGAAGTCTTGAGATAGGATGTGTCATGTTAAAGCACGGCAGAAGCACTTTTTTTCTCAAGTCCAATTTTCGGATTGGCACCGAACACATGATCTTGTTCGGACGTCATATTTTTACTGACGTGTTTTTTTTGGGTTTCCAGGCTTTTGGCACTTTTAAACTATTTGTGTGTTTTCAGCACAAGTCTCGCAGTGCAACGCCGGACTCCTTTAGGGATTTGGCAAAAACATTCTCGGATTGCTATATATGCATCACTTTCGAATTGTGTCTTCGGTCAATAGTTGGGTTGCCCAGCTCCCGCGCTTGCCTCCTATGTTCCACTTTGTTCGGCTAGGTGTGCAAAGGGAGAACCACTGCGATTGTGCTTCCAGCTCGCATGGTCAAGCACCTAAGTGGAGAAAGCCGAAAACTGACTGTCACAATAGGTGTAAACTGGTTAGCGATCCGATGCCTATATTAAATGACGGGCCATTCATAACATTGGCCGAAGTGTTTACGGCTTGACCTCAAGCGTCATGCGAACACTACCGGGGCTATTAAGCGGCCTCCCAAACTAAATCCTCGATCTTTTGCTCTTACATTGGAGTTGAGGTTTCATGATCATGCTTAGCATGACAACCCAAAGAAAGGAACCGATAGCGGGACTATTTTGTTTGGAAGACATTTCTTCTGTTAAACAGTAATATAACATATCTCTCTGCGTACCTTTGTTTATAAAACCGCATGGCCAGATTGCCTTGTTTGTCGTAAATCTTTGCCCTCATAAAGGCTTTATAAAGTAGGACAAACACTCCTCGCCATTGCCGAGGAGGTTGAAGCCGATGGTCGGTCAACAAAGTTTTGTACAATGCAGATCCGAGCATTAATGACATAAAGTACTTGGATACATTGAGTCATTACACATAATTTGTGATTTTATTATGGATATCGATCCTTAATTGGCCTCCGTGCCGCATTAAGGCTCGGGGGCTCTTGGGCTTCGGGCTTATTATTTACAAATATTAAAGGGCACATCAATCCCCGATCCGGTGTTGCCACCCGACCCGGTGTCTCGGGGCTCTTGCATTGCTTGTTCTATGCAGAAAATCTTAAGTGCAATCTGATTTCGAGGAGATTTTGATCCTCGGGTTGGTCGGCCGCACCCAACCTGAGTCTCGAGGTCTGAGCACGCCGCTTTTTGCGTCCCAAAGTATTCTGCCGAGCTAGGACTTGATCCTCAGACCGATTTTGCAAATCAACCTGAGTCTCAGCAGCTACGAGGATCAGCGGTCTTATGTCATCCTTCATGGGCATCTCGGGTTTTAGACCGATACCCACCTTGAGGGCTACCGACTATGTATCTCGGCAGAGAATAAATTGCACCACCACGGAAGCAGTCCAGCATAAAGCTCGGGCGCTAGTGGCTGGCTCCATAGAGGGCATTTCAGGCATTAAGCTTGGCTAAACTCCTTCAAACTTCTTTGAACCAAGGTGATTTATGACACCTCGGATACAGTCCCGCGTTGAAGCTCGGATACATAGTCCGGCGTTGGAGCTCGGACACATAGTCCGGCGTTAGAGCTGGGAAGCAGTCCGACATTGGTGCTCGGCTGCAAAAGATACCTCGAATGCAGTCCAGCGTTGGAGCTCGGACGCAAGAGGATGCTGCCGCCCGGGAACAACTTCAAACCCGAGGTGTAGCATAAAAATAACAAGGCATTGATAAAGGCCGTAAACTTAAAGGGGCTCCTCGGATACCCGACGTGTAAAATCGTCGAATGCATTCCGGCTATCCTCAAGATCGAAGATGAGAAGATTTGTTGAACCAATTTTCAAGAACGGCAACCGAAGATGAAGAACAGTTCGGAAGAATCGAGGAGCGTCCCTAACTTGAAGACCGGTTCAGGGGGCTATTGACGGTGTCCTGGACTAGGGGGTACTCACCACGTCGTCCCCCGATCAGTTAGATTGGGCCGAGGACCCCCGGGGCCGCATACTCATGGGCCAGTCCGGACAGTTGCCGTATACAAGGAAGATTCCACAAGACTTGGCGATCAAGACAAGGACTCCTCCCCCACCGGTGTATTCGGCTAGGACTCTTGTTATCCTAGGCCTCTGGTGCATTATATAAACCAGGGCCAGGCTAGTCGACATATATACAATATACAACAATCATACCATAGGCTAGCTTCTAGGGTTTAGCCTCTACGATCTCGTGGTAGATCTACTCTTGTACTACCCATATCATCAATATTAATCAAGTAGGAGTAGGGTTTTACCTCCATCGAGAGGGCCCGAACCTGGGTAAACATTGTGTCCCTAGCCTCCTGTTACCATTGATCCTAAGACGCACTGCTTGGGACCCCCTACCCGAGATCCGCCGGTTTTGACACCGACAGTGGCCTTCAGGATACAAAGGTTCCTGAGTCATTCTACCAGTTCTAGTGGCCACTCTATTAGCATAATCATTTTTCTTACTATTCATTTCATCAAGCACTTCTTTCTGAGCTTTGAGTACTTGTTCTACTTGAGTGGTAACCATAGAAGCATGTTTGCTAACAAGTTTAAGTTCACCTCTAATATCAGCCATATAATCACTCAAGCGTTTAATCATAAAGGTATTCTGTTTTAATTGTCTACCAAAATAAGCATTAAAGTCATCTTGCTTAAACATAAAGTTATCAAACTCATCCAAGCAATCGACTAGCAATTTTAGTAGGAGGAACTTCAGCTTTATCATATCTATAGAGAGAATTTACCTTTACTACCGTGTCGGGATATCGGGATCGAAGGTTCTTGATGAATAAAGAATTGAGATCATACACTTCTTCAACAAAGTGTAAATTAAGACCATGTATTTCTTCAATAGGAGGTAAATTCTTAACATCTTCAGCTTTAATACCTTTTTCTTTCATAGATTTCTCTGCCTCTTGCATATCTTCGGATGAGAAATAGAACACCTCTCTTCGGAGTTGGTTTAGGAATAGGCTCAACAATTGGCTCAGAGCTGGCTCAGAGTTGGCTCAGGAGGTGCCCAATTATTTTCATTTGTCAACATATTATTCAATAGAATTTCAGCTTCATCCGGTGTTCTTTCCCTGAAAAGAGAACCAGCACAACTATCCAGGTACTCTCTGGAAGCATCGGTTAGTCCATTATAAAAGATATCAAGTATTTCAGGTTTCTTAAGAGGATGATCAGGCAAAGCATTAAGTAACTTGAGAAGCCTCCCCCAAGCTTGTGGGAGACTCTCATCTTCAATTTGCACAAAGTTATATATATCCCTCAAAGTAGCTTGTTTCTTATGAGCAGGGAAATATTTAGCAGAGAAGTAATAAATCATATCCTGGGGACTACGCACACAACCAGGATCAAGAGAATTAAACCATATCTTAGCATCACCCTTTAATGAGAACGAAAATATTTTGAGTATATAAAAGTAGCGATCTCTCATCATTAGTAAACAGGCAGCTATATCATTTAACTTAGTAAGATGTGCCACAACAGTTTGATTCATAACCATAAAAGGATCAGATTCAACCAAAGTAATTATATCAGGATCAACAGAGAATTCATAATCCTTATCAGGAACACAGATAGGTGAAGTAGCAAAAGCAGGGTCAGGTCTCATCCTATCTCTAAGAGATTCTTTACTCAATTTAACTAGCAGCCTCTTAAGTTCATATCTATCCTTACAAGCAAAAATAGCTGCAGAAGATTCAGCATAAAAAAGATAACCCTCAGGAATAGCAGGCATATTTTCATCATAACTTTCATCATTGTATTCAGTTTCAATATTTTCTCTTTCTCTAGACCTAGAAATTTGTTCATCTAGAAATTCACCAAGGGGCACAGTAGTATCAAGCATAGAAGTAGTTTCATCATAAGTATCATGCATAGCAGAAGTGGCATCATCAATAACATGCAACGATCGGAACGAATAGCGTAAGCAGGTTTAGGTGTCGCTAGCTTACTCATAATGAGAAGGTGAATCAAGTGCGAGCTAGATGGCGTTCCTTACCTCCCTCGTAGTTGAGGGATAAATTGTTGTCTTAGCGTCTTTCAAGTTCTTCATAGTGTCCAGCAGATATAAATCCCAAGTGACTCAAAGAATAGAGCTATGCTCCCGCAACGGCGCTTGTAAAAAGGTCTTGATAACCCACAAGTACGTGGGATCGCAATAGTTTTCGAGGGTAGAGTATTCAACCCAAATTTATTGATTCGACACAAGGGGAGCCAAAGAATATTCTCAAGTATTAGCAGCTGAGTTGTCAATTCAACCACACCGAAACTTAGTATCTGCAGCAAAGTGTTTAGTAGCAAAGTAATATGATAGTGGTGGTAACGGTAACAAAAGTAAAGACAGACAAAAGTAATGTTTTTGGTATTTTTGTAGTGATTGTAACAAGAGTAACGGAAAAGTAAATAAGCGAGAACCAAGATATGGAAAGCTCAGAGGCACCGGATCAGTGATGGACAATTATGCAGGATGTGGTTCGTCATGTAACAGTCATAACATAGGGTGACACAGAACGTCCAATTCATCAATGTAATGTAGGCATGTATTCCGTAAATAGTCATACGTGCTTATGGAAAAGAACTTGCATGACATCTTTTGTCCTACCCTCCCGTGGCAGTGGGGTCCTATTGGAAACTAAGGGATATTAAGGCCTCCTTTTAATAGAGAACGGGAACAAAGCATTAGCACATAGTGAATACATGAACTCCTCAAACTATGGTCATCACCGGAGTGGTCCCGATTATTGTCACTTGGGTTGCGGATCATAACACATAGTAGGTGACTATAGACTTGCAAGATAGGATCAAGAACACACATATATTCATGAAAACATAATAGGTTCAGATCTGAAATCATGGCACTTGGGCCCTAGTGACAAGCATTAAGCATAGCAAAGTCATAGCAACATCAATCTCGAACATAGTGGATACTAGGATCAAACCCTAACAAAACTAACTCGATTACATGATAAATCTCATCCAACCCATCACCGTCTAGCAAGCCTACGATGGAATTACTCACGCACGGCGGTGAGCATCATGAAATTGGTGATGGAGGATGGTTGATGATGACGACGGCCACGAATCCCCCTCTCCGGAGCCCCGAACGGACTCCAGATCAGCCCTCCCGAGAGAGATTAGGGCTTGGCGGCGGCTCCGTATCGTAAAACGCGATGAAACTTTCTCTCTGGTTTTTTTCTCCCCGAAAGCCAATATATGGAGGAAGGTCTCCAGGGGGCCCACGAGGTAGGGGGGCGCACCCAGGGGGGAGGGGCGCGCCCCCCACCCTCATGGACAGGGTGTGGGCCCCCTGGTCTTCATCTTTGGCGAGGATTTTTTATTATTTTTTATAAGACATCCCGTGGAGTTTCAGGTCATTCCGAGAACTTTTGTTTTCTGCACATAAAACAACATCATGGCAATTCTGCTGAAAACAACGTCAGTCCGGGTTAGTTCCATTCAAATCATACAAGTTAGAGTCCAAAACAAGGGCAAACGTGTTTGGAAAAGTAGATACGACGGAGACGTATCAGCTAACAACCGAATTCTCGGTGCTCGGTTTTTCCGGCTTCGGTCTTGGTTTTTTCGGCTCCGGTCTTCGGTTCTCGGTTTTTATGGCCACACCTACCGAGTTCCATATTGCATATCTCTAGCTTTGTAGCCCTTTGCGAGATATTTTTGAGTTGCGAGGCCCACTTCGACTTGTGGAGGAAGTATTTCTGTCTTGTCCCTCGCCTCCGAGGAGGATCCATACACTACAAAAAGACACTTCCATGATGATACATGTTTGTCACAGGAGGTCACGTTTTCTGTCATGCATGTACATCCATGACAATTTTATGACAGAATCAAGGTAGTCATACCTGTGCTGTCGTAGAAGTGTTCCATGACATTACCAAAATTACCATCACGGAAGTGTCCACTTCCATGACGATAAATCGCGCATCATAGAAGTGCTTTCGTCAAGGGTGACCGACACATGGCATCCACCATAACGGGACGCCGTTAAGCTATCGGGTCCAGTTTTGGATCCGATAACCCGCTAACAGCCATGACCAATGCCGATTTTCCACGTGTAAAATTCTCATTGGCTGATGGAACCACGTGTCAGCTCCGCGTTGGCACACGTGTCACTCATACAATGGGCGAGATGCGCCTATGATACTTTGACATGTGGACCGGCCCAAAAGTGGCCCATAAAGATTAAATGGGCCGGCCCAACTAAAGGCCCACAACATTTAGCGGGTCATAATGGGCCGGCCCAGCTAAAGGCCCAACATTCTCAGTTAAGGCCCGTACAACTAGTGTCAAATCGGCCCGTCAACGGCCCATCCTAAACTTGTCATCATCGCGGCCCATGGTCACTTCTGGCTCGTTAATAGTCCGCTAAGAATTTGGTCCGAATTACGGTCCGGTGTGTTTCCGGCCTATTAAAGGTCCTGCTTCATTTGGGCCCATTTATAGGCCACTGAAACTTTCGGCCCATAAACGACCGTGAAGGATATGGGTCATATTCGGCCATGTCTGACATTCGGCCTATTAGAGGCCCACTACAGATTTTGGCCACTTTCAGCCTGTTGTGACTTTCGGCCTGTTAATGCCGGACGAAATCCATGGGCCATATGTGGCCCAACGCCACATCGGGCCTACTAACGGCCCATATAAAAAGGACACTTATCAAGCCCGATCAACTTCCTACCAGAAGGCCCGTGTAGTAGGTCGGCGCATTCTGACCGTCGAATTTCGGCCTGTGGACGATCCGCATTGTAAATGGGCCACCATTTCGGCCTGCTAAGACCAGTGTGTTATTTGGCACAATCAGGGCCCAATCTTACTTTCGTCCTATTAAAGGCCCATGTTTTTTATGAGCTTGAGATATTTACACATGTAAACGGCCTATTATTACCGAGGGCCCAAATTATGTTCAGGCCTGTTAAAGGCCCACTACCGGCACAGGCCTACCAGAAAAATATGAAAGCTTATGCTGATTTAGGCCCAGATATTTTTAGTGAGCTACATGCAAATTTCGGCCCAGAATCGTATTTAGCCCAATTGGAATGGGCCCGACGAATGTTGGCATGTTGGGCTCCTACGAAGCTTTCGGCCGAATACATTACTAAGATAAACCTACACTATACAAAAATAGTGTCGTAATTACTGCAGCCTTTGGCAGCATCATAAATGATGTATCACAACAAAATAAATTCCAACCATACAACAAAAGGCCTATTGGCATAAAGTTTACAGTCCTTGCAGATAAAAGCACCATCAGATGTATAGAAGCACAGATCATTGGACCTGAGTGCTTATGTTTCAGGCTGTAGAATCTGATGGAGCAGCATGATCTTCCCCTTTTTTCCGCCATTTCTCTTGAACAACGAAGCAAATGTCTGATAGTCTGGTTTCAAAACCATTCATATCTTCACGACATTTGTCAACCACTATTTTTGTTTCCGACACAACGTCCATTAGGGATTGGACTTGTGTCTGGAGCACAAATATATCACTCTGTCTAGCCGGAAGATTTTGTTCAGTAGGCGATTTGGACGAGGTTACCTTAACAACCAACCCAGAATTACACTAGAAGGTGCTTTTTGCACTGCTAGTGGAGAGATACTAACACACTACAGCAAGAGGTGACATTGTGCCTGTGGTAGCCTCGTCACCTTCAGGTGGTTGTGGTTGTTCAATCATTTGTTCCATAGCTTGCTGAAAGTTTGAACTTATAGATTAGTGTACTAGATAAGTTACTAATGAGACAAAAACAAACAAATTAGGTTTCACGTTTATACATAACTTATTTTGGTGAACTACTATAATACATTAGCATGTATTGTAGTGCCAACTACATAATAAATCACTTTCGGAACATATGTCCATGTAGCATGCCTACTGTATTGTCTATTTCCTCACATTCGTTGACATTTAAGGATAAAGAGACATGGTTTAAAGTAGGATGAACATAGTATGACATCATTCATATCATGGGCAAACAGATATAAAACAAACAGGCTATTGTATCATTGTGTGCGCACGTGAACATCACAACTAGATTACAGATCAAGACCAAAAGAATATCCTTCATCTCTTTTAAACCATGTAAGGTGAAATGATACGTTAAGACAAGCTGTATAAAAGTGACACAGTAACTAACATTGGCTGTAAACCAAGCAGTTAAATGAACACATCACAGTACCAATCAGTTCAAAGGCGGGAGGAGTAAGGACTTACAACAATGCTTGAACTGGTGTGCTCATGCCCTTCATCTTGCTTGGTGTGGCAATCCTTGAAGATTTGCACTGCATTCGGTTCAGTTCTTTTTGGTCCGCACGGGTTTTCCTCTCAGATTTGGAACAACTCAATATAGATACAATAATATGGCACATAAAAAGAAGGAAGTAGCAGCTATTTACAACAGCCTCGCGATGTGCAATATAGCTACAAGATCCGTTGTGCATTGGATTTTCACTTTAGAACGATTGGTCTTGTTCTTCAAACAGTTAGCCTAGAAGAAGATACACTTGTAAGGCACATACATAAATACAAGTTCAATATGTGGTCCGATCAAATACATATATCCTACGATACTTTGGATCGGACCGGTGTTTAACAAGGGCTGTCCGATCTTCATCGTAATATATTCTCTTGGAGATGTTTGGGCGTTTTCATTGTTAGCCTTGCCTTCAAAGTGAGATTTTCTAAGGTGGTACCGACACTGTCGCAGAGCAGACTGAAAAACATGAGGGCATGCTTGTTTAGTTGCATCATCTTTCGACTCCAACTTGAACCTCATGTATTGAAAAAAGAATGTAAGTGTTATTAGGAGGAAGATAGAAAGTATGGCACAGAGCAAGACAATATTACAAGTTGCGATAAATAACACTACTTATGGATAAATGGTCAAGGAAGGTGTTAAACTGGGTATTGTCTTGATCATTCCTGTACTGGATCCACGTTGGGAGGATACGTGCATGACACCTAACGGCAATGGCTGCCTCTGATACTGACTTGGTTGACTCTGTAGCATCACATGGCCTTTTTAAACCCGCCTCAAAATGGATCTCCATTCTTCCTCCTTTAGATTTTGTTAATCTGTCAAGCATTATCCCTGATGTCTGTTTCCGCTTGTGCCATGGTGCTAGTTCAACAACAAATATGGAAAGTGTTAATGCACATCAAACTGTGAGAGTACATATAAAGGAGCATGCAACTGCAACTTGACTCGGTCACATACCGTCTTGGTGTTGATGCTCATGAGGTTCATCTAATCTTGCCAAGTCCTGTTGTGTCAGCAGTGCTTCAGAAGTAGTGCTAGATGTGAATGCAGCTTGGGAACTGGCCAGTTCTGGAGCAAATGAACGAGTAACTCACTGAGATGCTTATACAGTTGAAGCGGATGCTGCAGCTGGTGGAGCAGGTGATACTGTGTTTGTAGATTTAGCTGGTGGACTTTGAGCTTCTACTACACTATAAGTACCAGCAGAATCTTTTTCCATTTCACCCGACGAGTAACACCATTCCCTACTATACTCTTTTCCTTGCTCTTTTTTGACTTTGCCATGTCAAGGTATACCCACAACATAAAAGAATAAAATCGCTCTTCAGAACTCATTGATGCATGATACAAACAAGCAATACTTTGATGTAAGACAACCGTATGAGGATGGAATATGTAAGAAAAATAGGACGGCGTGACATATTCACAGCTACGATGTGTAAACTAAGTAGAAGGATTTTCATGAAAATAGAAAAGCTAGACACCATATGAAAGATGCAACCAATATCACTCTGCCTAGTTAAAAGTGTCTTGTCATAAGTGGCATTTCAAAACATTAGAAGCAGTACAACGTAGAAATCAATGCAAGATGCAACCACTATCAATCTGCCATGTTAAAAGCATCCAATCATGAGTGACTAATGCGGGATACACAACAACAGTACTTTGATGTAAGAACATGGTATGATTGATAGATGCAGTGTATTCTAGACACAGAAAGGCATGTGCACATGTATAACGTATAAACTCAGCAGGTGCAATTTAATCAAAATAGAAGAAATACAGGCTAGACAACATATGTAACATGAAACCAAGTATCACACTGTCAACTTAGAGCAAGCACCAGCGATGGTGGAGTACGGGAGATGAACTCATCATATAGATTTGGGACTTCAACTTCATTAGCAGTAGCAGTGGCAAACCTAGAGAGTCTTTATTTGCGTTGGTCCGAAGGACCACCAACATCCCCTAACTTACTCTTTTCCTTCCTATTTTCTGATATTGCCTTATGAAGTCAAAACCAAAAGAATATGAATAAAATTAGCTCTACATAACTGGTTGATGCATGATACAGACGAACACTACTTTGATGTAAGGCAAGCGCAGGATAGGAGGATGGAATATATACAAAAAAGACATCATTGCATATTTAGACGTACGATAGGAGGATGGAATATGTATGAAAAACAGTAAGCAGAAGGCATTTCAACAAAATTAGAAGAAATGAAAGCTAGGCACCATATGAACATGCAACCAATATCACTCTATCAGGTAAAAAGTGTCTCATCGTAAGTGCCATTTCAAGAAATTAGAAGCAGTACAAGGTAGAAGACAATGCAAGATGCAACCTACATCACACTCCCAAGTTAAATGTGTCTTATGGGTAAGTGATCATTGCAGGTATAAGTTGTAAGCTACGCAGATGCAATTAATCAGAAGCAATACAAACTAGACATCATATGGAACACGCAACCATATATAAAAGTTCCAAGTTAGAGCAAGCACCTGTGATGGTGGAGTAGGGGAGATGTGCTCATCATCTACACATATGTTCTAGAAACAGGAACATGTGTCATATTCATAGGCATTATGTGTAAAGTAAGCGGATGCAATTCAACAAAGTCAGAAGCAATACAAGCTAGACATCATACGCAACATGCAACCACATATAATAGTGCCAAATTAGAGCAAGCACCTGTGATGGTGGGGTAGGGGAGACGTGCTCATCATCTACACAGCTGCGTTGACTGTCCAGCCTTGTGTTGTCTTGCGAATCTTGTTGGTAGGATGGTGGAGTAGAATCTGTAGAGACCCTCTGTTTGGGTTGCTCCGAAGGACCACCATCATCCACTGCTGGACTAATTTCCTTCAGCTTATTGATTTTGCATTGTGAAGTCAAATCAATAAGAAAAAGGAATAAAATTTGCTCTTCAGAACTCATTCATGCATGATACTGACGAACACTACTCGGATGAAAGGCAAACACATGATATGAGGATGGAATATGTACGAAAAAAAGGACAGCGTGACGTATTCACACCTATGATGTGGTAACTAAGCAGAAGGCATTTCAACAAATTGGAAGCACTGCAAGCTAGACACCATATGAAAGGTGCAACCAATATCACTCTGCCAAGTTCAAACTATCTGGCGTTTCAACAAATTAGAAGCAGTACATGCTAGAAATCATATGCAAGACACAACCAATATCACAGTGGCGACTTAAAGGTGCCTTATCATAAGTGACTGATGCAGGATATGCAAGAATAGTAGTCTGATGTAAGAACATGGTGTGATCAGATATAGTATGTTCTAGAAACAGGAACACATGTCACATTCACAGGCATTATGTGTAAAGTAAGAGATGCAATTCAACAAAGTTAGAAGCAATATAAGCTAGACATCATACGCAACATGCAACCACATATAATAGTGCCAAGTTAGAGCAAGCACCTGTGATGGTGGAGTAGGGGAGATGTGCTCATCATCTACACAACTACGTTGACTGTCTAGCCTTGCGTTGTCTTGTAAATCTTGTTGGGAGGATGGCAGAGTAGATCTGTAGAGACCCTCCGTTTTAGTTGCTCGGAAGGACCACCATCATCTAATGCCTTACCAATTTCCTTCCGCTTTACTGATTTTGCATTGTGAGGTCAAACGACAAGAACAAGGAATAAAATTTGCTCTTCAGAACTCATTCATGCATGATACTGACGAACACTACTCTGATGAAAGGCAAAGTCATGATACGAGGATGGAATATGTACGAAAAACTAGACGGCTTGACATATTGACACCTATGATGTGGTAACTAAGCAGAAGGCACTTCAACAAATTAGAAGCACCGCAAGCTAGACACCATATGGAAGGTGCAATCAATATCACTCTGCCAAGTTAAAACTGTCTCGCCATAGGTGGCGTTCATCAAACTAGAAGCACTACATGCTAGAAATCATATTCAAGACGCAAACCAATATCACACTGCCAACTTAAAGGTGTCCCATCATATGTGACTGACGCAGGATACACAGGAAGAGTAGTTTCATGTAAGAACATGGTGTGATAGACAGATATAGTATGTACAAAAACAGGAAAGCGTATCATATTCACACGTATCATGTGTAAGCTAAGCAGATGCAATTTACACTAATTAGGAGCAATACAAGCTAGACACCATATGCAACATGCAACCAGATATCACACTGCCAAGTTAGAGTAAGCACCTTGGATGGTGGAGTAGGGGAGCAGAGACTTGGAACTTGTAATGCACTAGCAGTACAAGGAGAATCCGTACAAATGCTCCGTTTACGTTGCCGCAGAAGACCATCATCATCACTTTCCTTACTCTTTTCCTTCCTCTTTTTTGATTTTTCCTTGTCAAGTCAAACCCACAAGAAAAAAGAATAAAATTTGCTCTTCAGAACTCATTGATGCATGATACTCACGAACACTACTTTCATGTAAGACAACCGCATGATAGGAGGATGGAATATGTATGAAAAACAGGACGACATGACATATTGACATGTATGATATATAAAGTGTAAACTAAGCACAAGGTGTTTGAACTAGTTAGAAGCAATGCAAGCTAGAAACCATATGAAATATGAAACCAATATCACTCTGCCAAATTAAAAGGGTGGCCTAACAAATGTATTTGACCAAATTAGAAGCAATACATCGCAACAAGTTAGAAATAATATGCAATATGCAACGAATAAAAGTGTCTCATCGTAAGTGATTGATGCAGGATACAAAAGAGAGGTAGTTTCATGTAAGAACATGGTTAACACATAGATGTAGTGTGTACCAAAAATAGGAAGGCATGTCATATTCACATGTATAATGTGTAAACTAAGCAGATGCAATTTACCCTAATTAGAAGCATTACAAGCTAGACACCGTGTGCGACATGCAACCACATATCACACTGCGAAGTTAGAGCAAGCACCTGCGATGGTGGTGTAGGGGAAGTGCGGTCTTCAAGTACAGAGCTACGTTCAATATCTTCATTTCGGCTTGCTATTTCTTGAGAATCATGTGGAGAGGATGAAACTACACTCTTTATAAGAGTAGCGCGTCTCATACTAACCCACGGGCGTGACTATCTCATCATAAGCGATAGATGCAGGATACACAAGAACAGTAGTTTGATGTAAGAACATGGTGTGATAGGCAGATGTAGTATGTACCAAAAACAAGAAGCCATGTGATATTCACATGTATAATGTGTAAGCTAAGGATATGCAATTTAAAAAATTAGGAGCAATACAAGCTAGGCACCATATGCAACATGCAACCAGATATCACACTGCCATGTTAGAGCAAGCACCTAGGGTTGTGGAGTAGGGGAGATGAGATTTGGAACTTGCATCTGTAAAGAGGAGTAGCAGGAGAATCTGCAGAGATCATATGTTTCGGTTGCTCCAGAGGACCACCATCATTCCGTGCCTTCGTCCTTTTAGATTTTGCCTTGTCAAGTAAACACACAAGAAAAAGGGATGAAATTCGCACTTCCAAATTCGTTGATGCATGATACTGACGAACACAACTTTTATGTATGGCAACCACATTGTAGGAGGATGGAATATGTACAAAAACGCTAACCAGAAGGCATTTCAACAAATTGGAAGCAATGCAATCTAGACACCATATGAAAGATCCAACCAAAATCACTCTACCAAGTTAGATGTGTCTCATTATAAGTGGCACTTCAACAAATTAGAGGCAATACATGTTTGAAATATATGCAAGATGCAACCAATATTACACTGTCAACTTGAAGGTGTCTCATCAGAAGTGATTGATGAGGGATACACAAGAAAAGTAGTTTGATTAAGAACATGGTTAATAGAAAGACGTAATATGTACCAAAAATAGGAATGGATGTCATATTCATAGGTATAATGTGTTAACTAAGCAGATGCAATACCCTAATTAGAAGCATTACAAGGTAGACACCATAGGCAACATGCAACCACATATCACACTGCCAAGTAAGAGCAAGCACCTGCGATGGTGGTGTGGGGGAATTGCGGTCATCAACTAGAGATCTACGTTGACTATCTTCATTTAGCCTTGTTGTTTCTTGAGAATCATGTGGGGAGGATGACACTGCACTCTTTAAACGAGTAGCGCGTCTCACAGTAACCCACTGGGGTGACTGTCTCATCATAAGTGATTGATGAGGGATACAAAAGGGCATTAGTTTGGTGTACGAACATGGTTAATAGAAATATGTAGTATGATCAAAAATAGGAAGGCATGTCATTATCAAAGGTATAATGTGTAAAGTAAGTTGATGCAATTTAACCAAATTGGAAGCAATACAAGCTAAACACCATATGCAACATGCAACCATATTTGACAGCGCGAAGTTAAAGCAAGCACCTGGGATGGTTGTGTGTGGAAATTGAGATCATCAACTGCAGAGCTACGTTTACTGTCTCCATCTTCTGGCACTGCACCCTTTAGAGCGCTGAGACGCTTAGTGCTTATCTTCGAATTACACTAGAGTGACTTCTGTCTTTTATTTTTTGTATTCATCAACGCTGCGTCAGAGTCTGAAATACCCATGCATAAAAAACAATAGTGTGAGTATGGGTGAAGTGTGTGCACAAGTAGTACAGTGTAAAGGTAGCAGATAGCAGGTCGGTGAGAAATAAATGACAGGAGACATATGATAGCTCTACAACATGCATGGCACACGAAATTACTAGATTCTAGGATTTTGAAATATGAGCACAGGGATGGCTGGGAAATGCAGATGCTCCTACATCACACCACAAGGTGTGGTCCTATGAAAATAATAGTCGATTGAAAACAAATAGGCCAGTCCATTTTTTCTGCACCGTCCGATGTACAAAGAACGGGCAGATCACCTTCATCTACCTCCAGATAGTCAGTGTTATGATCTTCCTCGAAACGCCAGCGACCACCGGCCCAATCCCCTGCTTCCGCCCTCCCCTCGACCTCACTGCACCGCCATGCTTGGCACCGCCCCCGACCATCCCTTCAAGCCCCGCTGAAAGCACAAGTGCTCCCTGGGTGATTTTGGTAATTAATGTCAACATATCTCTTGTTGGACTAATGTTTCTACCTAGTATGTTTCAGATAAGTTCAACAATGGAGTGGCATGGACTAGAGGATGTGGAACCCCTTCAAAATGCTAAAGACAAACGATTGGCTCAAGCTCAAAGCTTAGGACTCTACATTTTCTATTTTAGTGATCCAAGATCACATTGAGTCTATAGGAAAAGCCAATACTATAAAGAGGGGATGAGGTGTTGCTTAATGGCTTGCTTGCTCAAAGTGCTTAGTGATATGCTCCAAAGCCCTCAACCACTTTCTCATATCCACATATGTCCCAAACCAAAAGTCAAACTCGGATCCACCGATTCTTTCTATCCGGAGCCACCGAGTTTAGTTGACATAGCCACTGTCAGAAACCCTAATCAATTTGGTCTCACCGATGGGATCTCAGTCTCGCCGAGATGGGCTTGCAAACTCTTTGTTGCCCATTGCAATAATTTCGGTCCCACCGAGATATGCAATCGGCCCCATCGAGTTTGCTTGGCTAACTCTCTGTTTCGCTTATTACCCAAATCGGTCCCACCGAGTTTGAGTAATCGGTCAAACTGAGTTTTGGCTTTACCCTAACCCTAGCACATCAGTCCCACCGAGTTGATCCAGTCGGTCCCACCGAAACACCTAACGGTCACATTATGAACCAAATCGGTCTGACCGAGTTCTTTGAATCGGTCCCACCGAGTTTGGTGATTTGTGTGTAACAGTTAGATTTTGTGTGGAGGCTATATATACCCCTCCACCCACACTTCATTCATGGAGAGAGCCATCAGAACATGCCTACACTTCCAACACATATTTTCTGAGAGAGAACCACCTACACTTGTGTTGAGGTCAAGATATTCCATTCCAACCACATAAATCTTGATCTCTAGCCTTCCCTGTCGGTGTTCTGGGAACGGGGGTCCCCAGACTTGCCTGCCTGCGGCCTGCGGCCTGCGGCGTGGCTCGAAGGAGGCCCAGCACGGCCCATCTTCATCAACGCAAGCTCAAGACCCTCGTGAGGGGCCAAGCCTCACGGGGCGGATGATAAGGAGCTTCCTCAGGCACGACCTCGTCATGCTGGCTCATGAGGAGGCGGAGAGTTCAAGGCAGGGTTCCTCGCGAGGTGCCCGTGATGCAAGCCATGACGACCAAGGGCGCCAGTCAGGCGCCAGCCAAGCAGATGTCCTCCTTCCTCTTTGGTGCAAAGGAGCAAGCGCAGCGAGACTATCAAGCAAAGGCATCCATTTCGTGTAACGAGACCAAGACCAGCCCAACGGCAGGAAGGGAGTCATTGTGGAGCCCAAGCAAAGGCATCATCACGAGCCTTTGGCGGCGAGGACCAACTTTAGTCGGGATAAGTGTACCCGCTGTTCCCCTTCAAAATGGCCAATTGTTGTCGCCCTTCCCGCTCAATATTTGGGAAGAGGCCCAGGGCCTTCGCCCATAAATAGGAGTAGCCACCCCCAGGGCGGAGAGATCCGAATCCTCATCAAGGAACCGGTAGCTAGAGCGACTGAACACCACCAGCAGTTCATCGCACCCGCCAAGAATAGACCCTCACGAGGTTGTTCTTCCTTGTATTGTTCCTCATCAGCCCAAGGGGCAATCCACCACACCACACACTGGAGTAGGGTATTACACCACAATGGTGGCCCGAACCAGTATAAATATCGTGTCTCTTGTGCTGTTCCGATTAGTAGTTTAGGTCCCAGCGATTCGGCGAGGTGCGAGACGGTGGAGGGTTGGATCTCCGCACGCCCAGTGTTCGAACCTCAAGGGTCTGCGGAACCGAAATCCGACATTTGGCGCGCCGGTAGGTGCACCGAATCCGCTTTCGTCGCCTCGTTCTTCCCCGACCACCGCAACCATGTTCGACGCCCGTCGGCCCACGCCGAAGCGCCGAGCCGCCCTCGCCTCCCATGTCGCCAGACAACTCCCGTTGGCGGGCGCCCTCGTCGTTCCCGTCACCGCCGCCAACGCTGCTATCGGCCGGCGCGGGAACGAGCAGCAAGCATCGCCCCAAAGACCCGTCCATGAGGCGGACGGCCGCACCGCCACGCCGCCGCTCACCCTCGCTGGTTCTTCGTCACGACGCTTCCCAGCCATGGAGGCCCGAGCTGCACTCATCGCGCAAGCGAGCTCTGCGCTACGCGCCTGCCGACGACGTTTACGAAGAATGGCTCGACCGAGTCGCCGAGCTTCTCAAGGCTGCAGAGGCGCCCAAGACCGTCCGTCTCGCCAGACCGCACCGCTTCGCTGGGCGATGAAGCTCCGGGCGCCTCGGCCGCCTCCTCCTCAAGAAGGCGCCTGCCCCAAAGCGCGGCCCCTGGCGGAACCCGCTCCGCCAGCGCCGCGCGGCAAGAGCAGAGCTGTCAAGAAGTTCTCGCCCACGAAGCTGCCTAAGCGCCCCGCACCAAAGACGTCGGGACCTGCGCTGCCCCTCACCACGGCGCAAGGAGGCCCGCAAGACCAAGCTCTCTGTTGTCCGAGGCCCCAGCGCCACAGCTGGCTGCCGCGCCTTCACCTCCGAAGGCGCAGCTTGTCGCTCGCGGGCCCGCCAAGTTCAAGCAGACCTGCCTCCTCGCCACGACGGCACAGCCTGACCCTACGGAGTTCCTCCAGCTCACGAGCTGGGCATCGAGGCTGCCAACGGGATGAAAAGGTCATGGTGAACTGGTTTCCCATGGCGCTCAAGGACGGAGCCCGCACTGCTCTGAATCGGCCTGTGCACGATCTCTTCTGGGCCGAGATGCGCACCCGCTTCATCGCCAACTTCCGTGGTACTTGCGACCGCCACTGCCGTGAGCGACATGCGCCGAATCAAGCAGCAGCCGGAAACCCCGCAAAAGTACATCCGGCGCTTCAACAACGCACGCCTCAAGATCCCTGTGGTAACGGAGGAGGCCATCATCTCGCCTTCTCCGACGGCGCGGCGCGACGCCAAGATGAAGGAGGAGCTGGCGATGCATGAAGATCTGTGCACCTCCTTGAGCTGTTCAACTTGGCGACCAAGCGCGCCAGGCTGAGGAGGGCGCCTCTCCTCCTCGAGCTGCCTGCCGCGGATCCCAAGAAAAGAAGTCCAAGGCCAAGGACGTGAAGCGCAAAGGGGCTGCCGTACTCGCGGCGAACCGGACACCAAGCGAGGCGAGATCAGCCCGAGTCCTCCAAGGGCGGTCGGATGCTGCGGTACCACGACCTCCACACCCACACACCAATGAATGCCAAGAGCTCCGGCCGACGCTGAAGGAAGGGTCGGCAGACGCCTGAAGCGCAGCGACCGGGCTACGGCCGAGGAGGAGGAAGGAATGCAGGACACTGGAAGACCCGGCCCGCGCCAAGGGTGGGGCGACCAACCTCGCGAGGACCGTTGGCAAGACCCGCCTCGAGGGAGGTGGAGGGATCAGCCTCGCGAGGATCGCCTGCAGGGAACGCAGCCTCCCTCTGCTGCCGCCGCAACCAAGGAGAATTGAGGACCGCCATCGGGGACGAGGGGCTGGGGCTTCAGAACCGCGGCGATCGCTGCATCCCGGGCGGAGCTCAAGCCCCAACCTCTCGGTGCATCTTCAAGCAGTTCGCTGCGAAGTGAATGCAGTTCCCCAAGCTCGAGGTCGCGCCCTCTCGGTGGTCGGCGTGCACCATCACGTTCAGCTCAGCGGATCAGCTCAAGTCGCGCGCCACAGCCAGAGTTCTCCGATGCTTTGTTCCCCAATCATTAGCAACGTCTTTGGTCACCAAGACCCTCATCGACGGCGGGCAGGACTCAACATCCCGTCTGTGGAAACATTCAACAATCTTCAAGTGCCTTCTGATCAGCTTCAGCCAACCAAGCCTTTCTCCGAGTCACCGACGGCTCCACGGTCCCGATCGGGCAGGTCCGCCTTCCTGTCACCTTCGGGCTCGCAAAACTACCACACCGAGCTCATCGACTTCGACGTCGCCCACATTCGCCTTCCGATAACGCCATCCTCGGGTACCGGGCTGGCCAAATTCATGGCAGAACTCCACCATGGCTACAACGTCCTCAAGATGCCAGGAAGCGGCGGGGTCATCACGGTGCCCTGTGAAGAGAGAGACGCAGTGTGCTCCCTGGAGCGAGCCTTTCAGGCCGCATCGCTAGAAGACCCAGACCAAAGCAGCAGGAGGCCTCCCGAGGCCGCACCCAAGAAGAAGAAGACATCGACCGGCCCGGCTCCTCAAGAGGCAGGCCCCTCAGGCCAGCGCCCGGCCAGGGGAGCCTCCTTCCATCGCAGATAGGAAAGGGCGCGGCGCCTCCTCAGCCGGGCTCGGGCTCTCCCCGGAGGGCCGCCGACCTCGCCAAGGTCACGAGGGAGGCGCTGGGCACCATGTGAGGCGTGCTTCAAGCACGTTCCCGCAAGCGAGGAGCAAGGCAAGGAGGGCCAAACCCTCGGGAGTTCGTCGGCAAGGCCATTCAGAGCCACAGGAGTCAAGGGTCATGAGGGGCAGCCGCCACTCACTGTGCCCCCCATCCAGCGAGGATGGTGGGCTACGGCGTCTGCATCGACATACCAGGCTCAACCGAGCAGCGCCTCAAGAGCCTCTGCCCTCGCGAGTGGGACGTTGCGAGGGCCCGCCCCAGCTACGCGGCGCATGCCTCACGGCTGCCAAACACGGTTCTTGCGCACCAAAGATCTCATGAGGGCCATCCCGAGGCTCGAGAGGTCGTGCACGCCCGCAGCCCTGTCGGAGATGGAGATGGCCCCCGAGGAGCCGCCAGCGCCTCCGGATCCTCCCGAGGCCCCCGGGCCTGGGGGCTCGTGAGGATCGGCTCCCGCAGCCCACTGAGTCTGCTACACCAACACCCCTTTGTCCCCAACATCACCAGGTGACACCTTTAAGTTTTGTTTCCGGCTGGGAGCGCCTTCAGGGCCGCATTATTCCCAGGCCGCGTGGGTCCGTCCCTGCGACATGTACCCCTTTTATGTCATGTCATTAGCCTATCCTGTTGGGGGCGCCCCCCCAGGCTGCATCATCCCCAAGCCGCTCGGGCCTGTCCCAGCGGCATGTATCCTTCTTACGTTTTCCTTAGGATTATGCTCTCGCTCCACCATGCTTGTTATTTGGCGCCTTTTCCGGGTGACGGAATCTTGCACGTTAAAGGGGGTGCACGAGCATCGCGACTCAGGGCTCCTACCGGTTCTCCGCCCTCACCCTCTGGTCTTGTCCATCGCATCGCGACCGGCTTGCCGACGGCTGAGACCAGCCCGAGAGCCGGACCCGAGCGTAGAGTTTCTCATCTAACCCGACTTGCGCGTTAAAGGGGGTGCACGAGCATCGCGACTCGGGGCTCCTACCGGCTCTCCGCCCTCACCCTCTGGTCTTGTCCATGGCATCGCGACTGGCTTGCCGCCGACGGCCGAGACCAGCCCGAGAGCCGGGACCCGAGGACGAGTTTCGTCATCTAAACCAGCTATGATTAAAGGGGGGTGCTCGAGCACCGCGACTCGTGGCTCCTACCGGCTCTCCGGCTCTCACCTCTGGTCTTGTCCATGGCATCGCGACTGGCTTTCCAATGACGGTGAGACCAGCCCGAGAGCCGGGACCAAGACGTGAGCACCGACATCCGCCAAATTTGCAGGAACCCACTCAAGATAAGGCCCAGAGCCAGCGCAACCCGCCTTGAGGTAGGGCCCGTGAGCCCAAGGCTGGCTCACGGGTACCCCAACACGCCTCGCGAGGCCTCTCGCGCCTCTCCCAAGCAACTAATGGCAGAACTAATGATCGCCACGGCGAGCTCTTGTTCCTTTGTGGTGAACCTGCGGGGTCCCTCCAAGGAGCACGAAGCGACCTCGCCACGCAATCTCGCCCGGCCTAGGCACGGACCTAGAGCCGCACCAGAAGCATTGTCGACGACCTCGAGATAAGTCACCCCGGACACACTTGTTATCGCAACACCATCGCCACACTCAATGCAACCCGTGTTAGCAACGTCGCCCTCCTTTCTCACCGAATGATGGCTGCTTGAGCGCCAAGGGGACCCCCGAGCATCGCGACTCGGGGGCTCTTACGGACCTCGGGCCGCCACCTCGCCTTGACCACGGCATCACAACACAGCATACCAGCGACGGTGAAGCCGCTTTGGGACTGGGACTGTCGGCGCAGAGCATCGTGCCCTCGTGAGGACTGAAAGGAGGAAACTGAGCTAGAACGGAATGAGCATCTTGCACTGCTTCATAAAAAGGATTATATTGACGGATGGAGCTACAAACACCTTACAAGCCCCCGTCATCGCTCTTCTCCGGCGTCGCCAAGAGCTCGGCAGAGTCGCTGGATCCTCCGCGCTAAATCGCCGAGGAGCGGCCAAGGGGCGTCGGCCGCCTCTGTCTCACCGCAGCAGGGACCCGACCACCTCTCCCGGCAGCACTCCAGCCAGCGACCCTCCGCGTCGAAGACCTTGAAGGACACCACCGAAGCACCATCGTACTGCAGGTGGATCGTGAGGGCGCCCCTCGTCCTGCAGACCCGGGCGACCTCGCCCCAGCCTCGAGTCATGAAGACCTCGCCCGGGGCAACTATCGCGACCTCTGCCCCGGTCGCGAGGGTGCTGCAGCCGGCGTGCTGCAGCCAGAGTCCCAGAGGTTCCCCCTGCCGGACGACGGAGGCGAAGAAAGAAGGAAGACGAATCCAAGATTTAGGAGGCGTGGCGACATGAAGCATGAACTCCCGGCAGGAGCCCTCGGCGTGGACTCCAGGGGGAAAGACGCACACCTTCGTGACCCGGGCGGCTCGTCGTGGCGGCGCTTCGCGGCGCCCGGCGTCGCCTCCTTCAGAGCCGCCAATGTGCGCGTACAAGGGAAGAGGGAACCCTGGTGGCGGCCGCTCGCACCAGGGCATGGGCGCCTCCTGGCGAGCGCTCTTGCCCTGACACCAGAGGGCATCCGTTTCTTTGGGGGGAGCAGGTCAGGATCCTCTTGAGGAGCCTTTCCCTTCTCTTCCGTGGAGAACCGGCGGATCGGAGCCATGGCAACCAGACGAAATGAGGAGGAGGAGAAGCGAAAGGACAGACTGGAAGGGCGCGCGCCGTTCCGTACTTATAGCCGGCGAAGGCCAACCGTCGGCCTCCACGATCACCGGTAGTCATGACCGACTCTGCATGCAGGGACTTGTCGAATCCGGGTGGTTACCGAGGCATCATGGGGAAGCAATGCGACGCGTCAATCAACCGCCACGCGCCGCCCAAGGCCGCGAGCTATTAGGGCCCGCGATGCCAGACTTGCCCTTTGCCTCTCTCGCTCGGCCAAGTTCGGCGCGCCGTGGGCGGGGGCTCTCGTCGGCGTTCGGGAGCGGGGTCCCCAGACTTGCTCTCGCTGCGGCTGCTGGCGTGGCTCGAAGGAGGCCCAGACGCCCATCTTCATCAACGCAAGCTCAAGACCCTCGCGAGGGCCAAGCCTCATGGGCGGACGACAAGGAGCTTCTCGAGCACGGCCTCGTCAGCTGGCTCATGAGGAGGAGGAGAGTTCAAGGCAGGGTACCTCGCGAGGTGCCCGTGACGCATAGCCATGACGACCAAGGGCGCGATCAGGCGCCAGCCACAGAGTGTCCTCCCTTCCTCTTTGGTGCAAAGGAGCAAGCGCAGCGAGAGTATCAAGCAAAGGCATCCATTTGATTGCAACGAGACCAAGACCAGCCCAACGACAGGAAGGGAGTCATTGTGGAGCCCAAGCAGGCGTCATCACCAGAGCCTTTGGCAGGCGAGCACCAACTTTAGTCAGGATAAGTGTACCCGTTGTTCCCCTTCAAAATGGCCAATTGTTGGCGCCCTTCCTGCTCAATATTTGGGAAGAGGCCCAGGGCCTTCGCCCATAAATAGGAGTAGCCACCCCCAGGGCGGAGAGATCCGAAACCTCATCAAGAAACCGGTAGCTAGAGCGACTGAACACCACCTAGCAGTTCATCGCACCCGCCAAGAACAGACCCTCACGAGGCTGTTCTTCCTTGTATTGTTCCTCATCAGCCCAAGGGGCAATCCACCACACAACACACTGGAGTAGGGTATTGCACCACAATGGTGGCCCGAACCAGTATAGATCTCGTGTCTCTTGTGCTGTTCCGTTTAGTAGTTTAGGTCCCAGCGATTCAGCGAGGTGCGAGACGGTGGAGGGTTGGATCTCCGCGCGCACCCCAGTGTTCGAACCTCAAGGGTCTGCCGGAACCCGAAATCCGACATTCCCCAAGTTGCTTTCTACTCAAATCTTCTTTCCACCAAATCCAAATCCTGTGAGAGAGACTTAAGTGTTGGGGAGACTATCATTTGAAGCACAAGAGCAAGGAGTTCATCATCAACACACCATTTGTTACTTCTTAGAGAGTGGTGTCTCCTAGATTGGCTAGGTGTCACTTGGGAGCCTCCGACAAGATTGTGGAGTTGAACCAAGGAGTTTGTAAGGGCAAGGAGATCGCCTACTTCGTGAAGATCTACCCTAGTGAGGCAAGTCCTTCATGGGCGACGGCCATGGTGGGATAGACAAGGTTGCTTCTTCGTGGACCCTTCATGGGCGGAGCCCTCCATGGACTCGGGCAACCGTTACCCTTCGTGGGTTGAAGTCTCCATCAACGTGGATGTACGATAGCACCACCTATCGGAACCACGGATAAAAAATCTCCGTGTCTCCAAATTGCGTTTGCACACTCCAATCCCTTCTCTTTACATTCTTGCAACTTGCATGCTTTACTTTCCGCTGCTCATATACTCTTGGCATGCTTGCTTGATATGTATTGTGAATGTTTAAACTTGTGCTAAAACTCCACATCAACATAAAGAATTAAAAACTGCAACTTTTCTTGATTAGGGTCTATTCACCCCCCTCTAGACTCCTCTTCTCAATCCTTTCAATTGTTATTAGAGCGTTGGTATTGTCGGGGGGTGAGCTGGTCGTGCCCCACGAGCACCTACGGGACCCTGGTCCCTTGTGGTTCGGAGGGGGGCGGAGGTTGCACAAAGAGCAGATCGAGGCGATGCACACGAGCGGATTTTTACCCAGCTTCGGAGCTCTCCGGAGAGATAATACTCCTACTGCTGCTTTGTGGATTATCTTGTGTTCTTGCTAGGGAGCAATGCGGGCTACAAGACCTAGCAGGAGTGTGGTCTTCTGTCGAGCTGAACCGAACCCCCTCTATGTTGCCCCGGGCCTCCTTTTATAGGCACAAGGGGTTACCACATATGGCAAGTAGACAAGGGTAAGGTAGTAAAAACATAGGTTGGTACACCGCTATGTACAGTGTACAGTAACCTATACCTAACTCTGACGGCAAGGGACAAGAGTCATCAATGCCCGTCTCGATGCCGCCTTAACAAAGGCGACAGGACCGTTAAATGCGCCTCCGTTCGCCACGATGGTAGCTTGTCGGGCTGCTTGTCGCTACTCTCTCGGCTGGCTGCACAGCCCCCCGACACGCGTCCTTGGGAGAGCCCCGTGGTGACACGTTGGCGGGTGAGCTGGAGCGGAGATGAAGAGAGGTCGCCCGCCCCGGCAAGCGCCTTGCCGCGGCGGGAACCTTGTCGCGCTTGGGGGCTCGGCGCCCGCCAAGCCTTCCCGGCAAGCTCCTCTTGCCGGGGCCTTGTTTCTTGTTTCTTTCGCGCCCTGAGTGGCCTTCCCGGCAAGCTCCTCTTGCCGGGGTCTTGGTTGCTTTGTTTTGAATGGCTCCAAGGGAGCTGAGAGGGTCTTGGCGGCCATCGGGCCGCCCGGCCTTAAGGCGCTCATGATCGTCTGTGACGAGTTCGGGGTACTAGGGTACCCTACTCTAGTACACCGACAGAGCCCCTCGGCCTGGGCCACACGGCGCCAAGCTCTGTTGGGCCAGGCCCAAAACAGTGCTGCGCACGCAGCGTGGTCTTGATTACGCCGTTACTTGCCTTGGACCCACTACGTCTCCCATGAACGGCATGCGCCCACCGCGTTTCTCTGTAACGGCACACGTTAATTGTGGTGTCGTGGGTGAAGTGGGCGTCGTGTGAGGTCACCTCATCCGTCGCCTCAGTTCTGCACCTCCGCCACGTGGTTCCCATGCACTCGGGGTCACGGGCGGTGGAAGTGGGAAACTTGGCCGTTGCGAGCAGAGGCAGCCGGTCTGTCCTGATTCCCTGCTCTTCCTGCGCCTCGATTCGCCGAGCGGGGCGGCCAAGCCCCCACCTTGCTCTTTTTAACAAGGGCGGACGGGGAGCGCAGAAGCCCGCACTCTCCCATCCCTTCCTTTCTTCAGCTTCTGCTCCCCTTCCTCTCATTCACCATGGAGAGAGGGAACCTTGGTTCTCCATCGGTGGCGGCGAGGGTCGCAGCTAGGCAGCGCACCCCTCCCAATCCCACGCCTGGGGTGGCGAGGTCTTGGATGAGGTCGAGGAGCCCGGGGGAGAGGCGGGCGAGGCGGTGCGCCGTCTCCGCCTCCGTCGGCGGTTCCTCTCCGAGGACGAGGTCGTGGACGAGCTCGAGGCGTTCAGGGAAGAGGCGGGCGGGCGGCGCTGTCCCGCCCGCCGGGCGGTCCATCTGAGGGACGACCCTTGCGAGTTCTTTGTCAAGCTGCGCCGGGCGCCTCGTCGTCGCCTCCGGCTTCCAGCTCCGTTCGCGATGGCGATGGAGTCGATCCGCCGAGACGTTGAGGTTGCACATGAGGGCTGTGGGATCAGCGGCACGCGAGTCCGCGTTGTATTCCCAGCCCCTAATGTGATGTACCTTGACCGTGGATGGAAGACATTCGCCCGCATCCACAACCTGCTGGCGGGGTTTACCCTCCATTTTAAGTTAATGGAGGGTGACCTCCTCTCCGTCAAGGTCTTCGGGGATCTTGGCACTCGGGCAAGGTGCTGCGTGGATAGCTCCTCCGACAGCGACGATTCCTCCTCGAGCGAGAGTGACGAGGAGGAGAGCGACAGCGACGACGAGGGTAGCGGGCCCAACTAGTTGCCGGGCGCCGCTCCGCGCGTTACCGGCGACCCCATCATCCGTGTCGCCGGCTCCTTGAACTCCCCGGGGTCGTCTCCTTGGGCGGCTGGCGTAGGGAGGCTGCGGAAGGGGAAGAGGGATGGCGACAAGGCCGTCAAGTCGGAGTACGAGGGCGTAGTGCCCTCGACAGCGTGCTGACGTCCTGTCGCCCCGTCTTCGAGCCCCGCTTCCGGCGCCGCCATCCCCGTCAAGTCTTCGGAGAGCCCCCGGCATGTTCTCTTGGTGCCTTCTGGCACCTGTAGCTCGCGTAGGCGCTTCTTTTGCCCTTCCCGCCTCCTCAACCTACCTCCTGAAGATAGGGACAGAAAAGGGATTACGGGCATCTTATCTTTTTAATTTGTAAGCCTTCGGGCCTTATCTGCATTTAAAAACTTGTAATCCTCTCTTTCATGTTTTTCACTCTCCACGGACTGTATCCGAGTAGAATGTTTTTAATGAAAGAGGGATGTTTGAGGAAGGACGAAGGGCTTATCTGATATCGCAGCCCCCGGCAAATCTGGTTTGCCGCAGCCTCCGGCAACTCCGGCTTGCCGCAGCCCCCGGCAACTCTAGCTTGTCGGGGTTTGGATGCCGGCGCACCTTTCTTCTCTTCGCTGTTATTTCAGTTCTGAGAATGATTTAGCTAGTGCCGCGATGAGCTATTTTCGTAATATACGCCATCTTCGGCAATCGAATGCAACGTTATTTCCTTTGCTCGATTTCTTCCTTGTATGTTTGCCCCTCGCTTTCGGAAACTTGCGGTGCGGCACCTTACCCTTGGCGCCGAGTGCGGAACTTCAGCAGCTTCTTTGGCGGGTCGCCACCGACAAGCAACCTCGTCACGGACTAGCCGCAGCTCACTTAAGTTGTTGAGCAGACTCGAAACAAAGTAAGGGCGCGACTAGTCACGATTTGGTTCCTCCGCGCACAGGTTTTCCATACAAGGTACTTATCGTTCGAGGAAGATAACTCAAAATTTAAAACTGGTCGCTTAAACTTAGCAACTTAGCTTTTTCTCGTTGTCCATTTTCCGGCAAGGCGATGGTTCCTCAAGCGGCGCTTGTCGCCCACATCATTATCTCCTCCTCTCCTCCCCGGTTAACTTGTGGGTGGATGAACCTTCTTCTTGTTTGAGAAGAAAGAAGAGAAAAGAAAGTCGTGAAGCCTAATGGCTCATTATAAACTTCTTGGGTGTGGGTGCTGCACAAGGTTGTTAGTAAACACATGCATATATGATTATGAAAGCATGTATTAACAAAAATGTGCGCAACCATAGGCTTTACTGATGCACGGGGTCTGCGCCCGGCTTTGTACAAAGGATTACATGCAACAGCGGCAAGACTTGTATTAAAGGGTGGTTGCGGAACGGAGTTCCGCAACCGCGCCTCATGGGTAAAACTCACGAAGATGCTCTATGTTCCAGGAATTGCTCACCGGAAAGCCGTCTTCGGTCTCAAGGCGGACAGCGCCGGGCCTAGTGACTCGTTTTACCCGATAAGGGCCTTCCCACTTTGGCGTCAACTTGTTGGAATTCTTGGCGGATTGAACGAGCGAAGAACAAGGTCGCCTTCCTCGAAGCTTCGGCATTAACTGCGGCTATGGTAGCGGCGCAAAGCTTGCTTGGTAACGAGCAGCTCAGACAAAGAGCTCTGAAGGCGATCTTCCTCGAGGAGCAGCGCGTCATCTTGTCGCAGCTGCTCTTGCTCAAGCTCATCATAAGCGAGCACTCGAGGTGACCCGATATCTGAGTTCCGTGGGGAGAACTGCCTCTGCTCCGTAGACTAGAGCAAAGGGTGTCGGCGGTGGCTCGATTTGGCGTCGTCTGATCGACCAAAGAACCGCGGCAGCTCCTCGATCCAGTTCCTTCCGCACTTGTGCAGCCTGTCGAAAGTTCGGTCTTGAGTCCTCGCAGCACTTCAGCGTTTGCTCTCTCTTGACCGTTGCTTCTCGGATGAGCAACGGAAGCAAAGCAGATCTTGGCGCCAAGATCTTGGGCGATCGCATGAAGGTGTGACTCGTGAACTGTGTGTCGTTGTCGGTGATGATCCGGTTAGGGATCCCAAAGCGGCAAACGATTGACTGAAGAACTTGACGGCCGATCTGTGATGTCACCTTCCTCACTGGTTCCACTTCCGCCACTTTGTGAACTTGTCGATTCGACGCTTAAGTACTCAAACCCCGACAGCTCGGGGAAGGGGCCGAGGATGTCGAACCCCAGCACCGAGAAGGGCCAGGATAAAGGTATCGTCTGGAGAGCTTGAGCTGGCTGGTGTATCTGTTTTGAATGGGCCGCACGCTTCACACTTGGTTACTTGTGCGGTTGCATCTGGAGGGCTTCGGCCAGAAGAAACCTTGCCGGAAAGCTTTGCCGGCAAGTGCTCTTGCGCCAATGTGGTGACCACATATGCCTCCGTGTATCTCTCGCCAACAGCTTCATCCATCTTCCGGCAAATACACTTCAATTTCACTCCGTTGAGTCTTCTTCTGTACAGGATGTTGTCAACAAACTGGTACATACTTGACTGCCGGGCTACTTTTTCCGCTTTTTCTTGCTCTTTGGGAAGTTCTCCTGTCTGAAGGAAATGGACGATCTGCTGTGCCCAAGTTGGAGCCTGTGGCTCGACAACGAGGACTAAAGGCTTATCATCACTGCGGGACCATCAGCTTCTCTGACAAGGAACTGCGGGTCCGCCGAGCTCGATGTTCCCGTCAAGCTTGCCGGAGCTAAGCTTATGCAGGCGCTTGCTTCAACGATACAAACTGCATGGTTTGTCGGAGCAGACTGCTCCTCAGTGATATTTGCGTTGGTTTTAGGGACCTTCTTGGCGGCGGCTTCAGAGAGCTCTGCCGGGGAAGTAGTCGCCGGAAACCAATTTTCTCTTCTTGCTCATCTCGTTGATGGTGCCACGGTTGGCTGAGTCAGCTTGAGCACAAAATTCCTGGTTCCACAGGTAACTTAAGTGCGGCACATTTGGAGATGCCATCAGCTATATCATTCTGCGCTCTTGGGCGTGTTCCATTTGCGAGCCTTCAAAGTGCTCTTCCAGCTTCCTCACTTCATCGACGTACGCTTCCATCAATGGACTCTGGTAGTCTTTGTTCACTTGGCGGACGACAAGCTGTGAGTCTCCCCTGACAATGAGCTTCTTAATCCCAAGGTCCACTGCAATCCCGAGACCGGCAAGCAAGCCTTCATACTCTGCAGTATTGTTTGTTGCTTGTTCCTTGGGAAAGTGCATCTGGACTATGTACTTGAGGTGCTCTCCGGTGGGTGCGATGAGCAGCACGCCAGCACCGGCGCCTTGCAGCGAGAAAGCACCATCAAAGTACAACAGCCACTCTTTATTTGCCTCCTTGACAGGGATGCTTGTCTCCGGAATCTCTTCATCCTGCGTTGGCGTCCATTCTGCCAATGCCCTGCTCTGGATAGTTGGAGTGCTCTCGAACTTGAGACCAAAGCAGCAGTTCAGCGCCCACTCAACAATCCTGCTGTTGCTTACGGATTACGCAAAATCCTCTTGATTGGAAGCGAGTGACAACTGTTATCTCATGTGCTTGGAAGTAATGGCGCAGCTTCCTCGAGGCCATGAGGAGGCGAAAAGCAGCTTCGCACACTAGAGTACCTCGATCTAGCCCCTGCGGAAGGGAACCGACAAAGTACACTGGCGCTGCACCATCTTCTTCCGTATCTTGTCGCACCCTGCGCTGATCCGTCCTTGCGGGACCGAGCTTGACGGCGAAGCCCCGCTTCGTCGCTGGGCCTTTTGCCTCGGTTGCCGGCTCATCATATGCCTTCCTCTCCGCTACTAACGCAGCACTAGCCACTTGATTGGTCGCTGCTATATCTGATAACAACTTCTCTTGTGGTTTAGGTGCGACAAGTATCGGAGTGGAGGACGGTATCTCTTCAAGTCTGCAGCGCAGCCTCCGCCGAGTCCATTTCATTGGACCTGCCTTTTCAAAATCTTGAAAAACGGCGGCGCGCTCAGCAGACTTAGAGATGAACCTCTTGAGAGCAGCCACGCAACCGGCAAGCTTCCTGACATCCTTGACGCGTTTTGGTGCTTCAATCTGCTCGATGGCCTTGATCTTGTCGGGATTGGCTTCAATTCCTCGCTGAGATACAAAGAACCGAGAAGCTTGCGGAAGGGACTCCAAACACGCACTTCTCGGGGTTGAGCTTGAGGTTGATCTTGCGCAGGTTTGTAAGCGTCTCATCTAGATCTCGAACCAAGGTTGCCTTGTCTCGCTCTTGACCACTATGTCATCCATGTAGGCTTCTACATTTACGTATATCGTGGTATAAAAGCATCATGGATTACCCTTGCAAAGGTTGAACTAGCATTCTTCAAACCGAAAGGCATCCGTATAAAGCGAGACGTGCCACATGGTGTGATGAATGCAGTTTCTCTTCATCCTCTTTCGCCATGAAGATCGATGATATCCTGAATATGCATCAAGAAGCGAAAGTAGATCGCACCCGGTGTGGAGTCAACAATCTGGTCGATCTGCGGCAAGGGAAATGGGTCCTTGGGACAAGCTTTATTAACGTCTGTGAAGTCAATACAAAGTCTCCATTTCCCATTAGCCTTGCGTACCACTACGGATTGGCCAACCACGTGGGGTGGAGGACTCCTCGACAAGCCTGCTGCTTCCAATTTCTTGATCTCTTCGCTATGAATTCTTGGCGCTCCTTTGCTGCTTCCTAACTTTTGCTTGACGGGCGGCGTGAGGACAGACAGCTAGGTGGTGCTCAATTACTTTCACGGGAACACCGGGATGTCGGATGGTTGCCATGCAAACACATCGACATTCGCCCGAGAAAGCAACGAGCTCGCCTTCCTATTTAGGATCAAGCGTGGCGATGGTGTAGGTACCACCGTGCCGTCCTCCTTAGCTGGCGCCTTCTTGGTCTTTTGGCGGAGCTGCCATCGTCTTGTTGCACTTGCGGTGGAGCTCGATGGTGCGTCCTCGACGGTAGCGCAGCACTCAGAAGAGGTGCGCTTGCTGGAGTGGGCAACAGAGCTCTTGCGGACCTGGTGGTCTTCCTCTCCCGGGAGTTTCAGCGGCAAGTGGTTTGCTATTTGGCGCTGCTGCTGCATCGGTAAATCTTGTCGGCGCGAGATAAGTGCATCTTTCTTGTCGCCATGGACAGAAATAGCGCTTATCGGGCGGGCATCTTGAGTAGGTTGTAAGCATAATGAGGCGGCCATGAACTTGGCGGCGGCCGGACGGCCGAGTATGCCATTGTAGGGCAATGGGAAATCGGCGACGTCGAATGTGACCCTCTACATTCGAAGTTGAGCTCGCTGCCGAATGTCACCGCAGCGTGATCTTCCCTTGGGCTTGCTCCTTCTGGGTTGATTCCTTGGAAAGTACCGGTTTCTTGAGCTCATTGTCGAGGATTTGAAGCTTCGGAGCACTGCGGAGGAGATAAAATTCAGGCCGGCCCGCCGTCAACCAACATCTTTGTGACCTTGAGGTTGCGGATGGTTGGTGAGACCAACATCGGCAAGCACCCGACCGCGATGATGCGATCAGGGTGATCCTCAATGTCAAAGATGATGGGCGTGCTGGACCACTTCAGAGGTTTGCGTGACTCTATGGATGGTTCTGCTGCATTGACCTCACGCATCCATTGCTTGAGTTGGCGGTGCGAGGTATGCAAAGACGCACCACCGTCGACGCAAAGGACCTCTGTTGCCTTTTGAAACTCATGCTCATCAGCTTCATCGTCTTCATAATCCTCGTCATCTTCATCTTCATCTTCTTCCTGGTCGCGCCACGGGAGGTCTATCTCCTTGCCGCTGCTTGGCCTTGCCATGGCGTCCTCCCGACCGGGTCTCTTTTACTTGCACCTGCACCTTCTTGGGCCTTCTCTTTGTCTACGCTTTCGTATTCAGCTTTCAGTAGCTCAACAAGCTGCTCGACTTTCTTGCAGCTTTGGAGATCGTGGCCCCTAGTGCGGTGGATTTTCTGATCTTGCTTGTTGGAGCCGTCGGGCTTGTCGGTAACCGCCACGGCTTGGCGGTCGGCGTCGCGGCAACCTCCTTGCGGAGCCACGGTCTTAGCTTTGTTGGCGGCACCATCCTTGCGGACTGCTTTCGACAACTAGTACTTCTTGGCTTTTCTTCCTCCTATTGTTCCGCGCGGCTATTCCTTGCAGGCGGTCCCTCACTATCGGACTCTGCTCCCACACTCTCTCCCGGAGCCTTCTTCCTTCTTTAAGCGTGTGCACACTTGTCGGCCAGGCGTAGAGCTCACGGCGTCTTTCACTTGCACATCGCCATCTCCTCTCTCATCCTGCGATTTCGTACATTACGATGGAATGCACTAATCACCGCAGCAGGGTGGGCGTCTGGGATGTTGTAGTGCACTCATTGAATCTACGGATGAATTTTGCGAGGACTCCCCCTCCTTCTGGGCAAGCAGGTGGAGATCACTCTCCTGGCCATGAGGCTTGTGGCCGCCTGTGAAGGCGCCAACAAACTGGTGGCACAAATCTGCCCAGGAAGAAATAGAGCCATCCGGCAAGTGCATGAGCCAAGATCTGACGTTTGGCTTGAGCACCAAGGGGAAGTAGTTGGCGAGGATCTTGTCGTCTCGTCCCCCCGCAGCTTGCACCGCAATGGTGTAGATACTGAGGAACTCCGATGGATGTGTCCTGCCGTCGTACTTCTCCGGCACATCTTGTTTGAAGTTCTTCTTGTCGGGCCACCGGACTTGCCGCAGCTCACGAGTGAGCGCAGGGCAACCTACAGCGTCTGACAAGTCGCTGGTTCCCTGGCGCATGCATATCGACAGTGGGCCCGGCGTGTTGGTCGATTTGTGGCGCTTCTCTTGGCGCTCGTACGGGTTCGGCGTCCTCTTCTTGCCACTCGAAGAACTTGGCGTTGGTCGCGGCGAGCTCGTGGATCCGGCAGCGCCGTGGAGTCGCTGTCGAGGTGGATCCGCGAGTCGGCGATCTTAGCCTTCGGAAGGGAGTGTCGGTGGGTGCACCCCGCAAGTCTCGTCGCCATCGGCTCGCGCCTTATCGCCCGTCGCGGCTGCGAAGCACTTGGTTGCAGCGGGGCGTCGCCGTTAAGCGAAACCGATGAACTTTGAATTGTGGCCCTCCATTCGTCGACCTTATCGGCCGTTGGAGGGTAATCTAGAAACAATTGAGCTCTTGCCAAGGCTTCCGCTGGTGTGGTTGGCGGCAGCGGTGTGCGGGCGAAGAAGCGGGATGTGCTCGGACTCTTAACCAAGTTAGGAGGAGCAGCATCCGCCCGGCGACCGTACCCCACTCGTCTGCCGGCATCTTTGGGCGCATGCGGTCTCGAGGGCCTCGGGATCCTCCGGCTTGGCCTTGATCCAATGGCGTATGGCGCCACGAGCATCGTGGCGCTGTCATCCAGCGCCTCCTGCGATGGGACGCGGTGCAGGTCGACGCCGACGCTTCGCGCCGCGTTGTCCTTGGACTGGCGGCATCGTGGGCTCTCTCGGCGACGCCGGTCCCTCCGCCAGCGTTTCCCCACCGCTGGCAGCTCCGGTGGTGGTGGGTTCGGCGCGGACAGCTCAGCTGCTGCGGACGGCTTCTTCTTGGCGCCATGTCGGCGAAGATGTCGATGAAGTTGCTCGGCGACCACGGATCAGGTTCGCACAGCCTCGACACCCCCTACAGCGCGCCAAAGATGTCGGGGTGAGCTGGTCGTGCCCACGAGCACCTCTGGGACCCTGGTCCCTTGTGGTTCGGAGGGGGCGGAGGTTGCACAAAGAGCGATCGGCGATGCACACGAGCGGATTTTACCCAGCGGAGCTCTCGAGAGATAATACTCCTCTTGCTGCTTTGTGGATTATCTTGTGTTCTTGCTAGGGAGCAATCGGGCTACAAGACCTAAGCGTGAGTGTGGTCTTCGTCGAGCTGAACCGAACCCCTCTCGTTGCCCTGGGCCTCCTTTTATAGGCACAAGGGGTTACCACATATGGCAAGTAGACAAGGGTAAGGTAGTAAAAACATAGGTTGGTACACCGCTATATACGGTGTCTGATAACCTATACCTAACTCGGCGGCAAGGGCCAAGAGTCATCAATGCCCGTCTCGGTCACCCGAGCAGTCTGACGAGGGACCGTTAAGTGCGCCTCCGTTAGCCACGATGGTAGCTTGTCGTGGCTGCTTGTCGTTACTCTCCGCTGGCTGCACAGCCCCGACCACAGCGTCCTTGGGAGAGCCCGTGGTGACACGTTGGCGGGTGAGCTGGAGCGGAGATGAAGAGAGTCGCCCGCCCGGCAAGCGCCTTGCCGCGGCGGGAACCTTGTCGTGCTTGGGGGCTCGGCGCCGCCAAGCCTTCCGGCAAGCTCCTCTTGCGGGGCCTTGTTCTTGTTTCTTCGGCATACTGAGTGGCCTTCCGGCAAGCTCCTCTTGCTTGGGGTCTTGTTGCTTTGCTCTTGATTGGCTCCAAGGGAGCTCTTGAGGGTCTTGGCGGCCATCGGGCGGCCCGGCCTTAGGCGCTCATGTCTGTCCGTGCGAGTTCGGGTACTAGGGTACCCCTACTCTAGTACACCGGCAGGGAGCTTGCCGGGTCTTGGTTGCTTTGCTCTTGAATGGCTCCAAAGGGAGCTCTTGAGGTGTTGGCGGCCATCGGCCCGGCTTGACCTTAAGCAATGATTGTTAGTAGTACGAGTTCGGGGTACTAGGGTACCCCTACTCTAGTACACCGACAGGTATCCATTGCCTTGGTTTAAACACCTTTGGAGGAAGATGGATGTGTCTACTTTGGGGAGTCTTAGACGTAGAGTGCCTATTCTTGATGGAGGATATTTTCATGAGTGAAAAATGAAATGCTTGAGATTTTCAATGAATATCATTTGAACAAGTACATTACTAGCCCTTGTGCACCTCATATTGATCCTTTGCATCCCACACCCGAAGAGGATCTTGACATGATTCGCAATCTTAGAACTATCAATCTTATCATAAGAGGATTGCCCAAAAATTTGATTACTAGTTTACCTACTCTTGATTGTGCCTATACTATATGGAGATTTCTTGAGGAACGATTTCCAAATTATTCCTTGGAAAATTTAGACGAAATTCTCCATAAGTCTATTGCCTTGAGTAAGATGAATTCTAGTGATCCTAGCTTTGGTGATTGTCTATTTGAGCTTACCAATCTCATGCGTGCCATAGGAGATGTTGGGATCATTAGCAATATCATTTCCGAAGATATTAGAATTCATAAAGATAACCATAGAAATGATCATTTATCTAATGAATTACCCTCTCTAGGAGTTTATCAATCACAAGATGAGGTTGAACATGGATACTATGATGAGGATGAGATTAGTGACTATGATCTTGATAATGCGATGAGACACTTTGGTCTTATGGCAAATCTTCGCGGCTACATGGATGGAGGAAAGGAATGGGTCCTTGATAGTGGATGTACTGATCATATGACCGGAGATAAAGATATGTCCCATGAGCTTGCTAAAAATGATGGCCCTCGAAAGTATGTCACTTTTGGTGATAACTCAAAGGGTAAGGTGGTTGGCCTCGGTAAGGTGGCCATCTCAAATGATAGCTCCATACAAAATGTCATGCTCGTTGAATCTCTTGGGTACAATTTACTTTCAGAATCTAGACTTGCTGATTTCAGTTTCAATGTCCTTTTTACTGAGGTAGATTGCCAAGTGTTTCAAAGAGAAAATCATAAAATGGTCTTTATCGGTATATGTAGAGGTGATCTTTACATTGTTGATTTCACTAAAAAGGCTCAACCTAGAACTTGCTTAATTGCTAAATCTTCTAAGGGTTGGTTGTGGCATAGAAGGCTAGGTCATGTGGGCATGCGAAACCTTGATAAGGTTATTAAAGGTGATCATATCCTTGGAATAAAAGATGTCATATTTGACAAGGATAGACTTTGTAGTGCTTGTCAGGAAGGAAAACAGGTTGGAGGAAGTCATCGTGCGAAGAACATCATGACCACGAGAAGACCACTCGAGCTACTTCACATGGATCTCTTTGGTCCCAATGCCTACAAGAGTCTCGGTGGTAACTCATTTGGTCTAGTCATAGTTGATAATTTTTCAAGATTTACGTGGGTGTTCTTTCTTGATGACAAATCGCAGGTCCAAAAGATCTTCAAAAACTTTGCTAGGAAGGCCAAAATCAATTTGACATGAAGATCAAGAAGGTTCGGAGCAACAACGGAACGGAGTTCAAGAACACAAATGTGGATACCTTTCTTGATGAAGAAGGGATTTCACACGAGTTCTCGGCTACGTACACGCCTCAACAAAATGGAGTTGTTGAGAGAAAGAACCGGACTCTTATTGAGATGGCAAGAACGATGCTTGATGAGTACAAGACTGCAAAACACTTTTGGGCGGAAGCGGTTGAGACAGCTTGTCATGCGACAAATCGCTTGTATCTTCACAAGCTACTCGGCAAGACGGCATACGAGCTCATCACCGGTAACAAACCCCAAGTTGGATACTTTTGAGTATTTGGCTCAAAGTGCTACATTATTGATAAGCATCGTCATTCTAAATTTGCTCCTAAATCTCATGAAGGTTTCCTGCTTGGTTATGGCTCAAACTCTCACACTTACCGTGTCTACAACAATTTCACCCGAAAGGTTGAAGAGACGGTAGATGTGAAGTTTGATGAATCTAACGGCTCGCAAGTAGAGCAATTGCCAATTGATGTAGGAGACAAAGACCCTTCAGAAGCTATCCAAGACTTGTCTATTGGCAAGATTCGTCCAACGGAGGTGAAGGAGAGTACCTCGTCCGTCCAAGTGTAAGCTTCCACCTCACGACAAGGCGAACCAAGAATTGATACGGAAGCATCCACAAGCGGGACACACCAAGACGAAGAAAATGAGGAAGTACACCAAGATGAACATCAACAACCTCCTTCTCCACCACGACAAGAAAATGACAACGGCAACAATGAAGAAGACCAAAAAGAAGAACAAGATGAAGAGGATGATCCACCCCGAGCCAAGCCAAAACTTCCACGAGTTCGATCAAGAATCGCCAAAGACCATCCCATCGAACAAATCTACAATGATATCCAAACCGGGAGAATCACTCGCTCTAAAACTCGTTTGGCTAATTTTTGTGAGCATTATTCATTCATCTCTAGCATTGAACCTATGAAGGTTGAAGAAGCATTGGAAGATCCGGATTGGATTAACGCTATGCATGAAGAGCTACACAAATTTGAGAGAAACCAAGTGTGGACATTGGTCGAGAAGCCCGACAACAACCACAACATCATTGGTACCAAATGGGTGTTTCACAACAAGCAAGATGAAGATGGTCAAGTCGTCCGCAACAAAGCACGCCTAGTCGCCCAAGGCTACACTCAAGTCGAAGGTATGGACTATGGTGAGACATATGCTCCCGTTGCTAGACTTGAGTCCATTCGCATCTTACTTGCTTATGCTAATCACCATGATATCACCTTGTACCAAATGGACATTAAAAGTGCTTTCCTAAATGGTGAAATTGAGGAGGAAGTTTATGTTAAGCAACCTCCCGGCTTTGTCAATCCTAAGAAACCTAATCATGTTTACAAACTTCACAAAGCCCTTTATGGTCTTAAACAAGCTCCTAGAGCGTGGTATAAATGCTTGACCAAGTTCCTTATTGAAAAAGGCTTTGAAATTGGAAAAATTGATTCTACTCTTTTTACTAAAAGGGTTAATGGAGAACTATTTGTTTGCCAAATTTATGTTGATGATATCATATTTGGTTCGACTAACCCTCATTTTAGTGAAAAGTTTGGAAAGCTAATGTCGGAGAAGTTTGAGATGTCTATGATGAGTGAACTCAAATTCTTTCTTGGTTTGCAAATCAAGCAAACTAAGGAAGGTACCTTTGTTTCTCAAACAAAGTACACCAAGGACTTATTCAAGAAGTTCAATATGCAAGAATGCAAAGGTATGTCTACACCCATGCCTACTAGTGGACATCTTGACTTGACTAAGGACGGGGAACCGGTTGATCAAAAAGTTTACCGCTCTATGATTGGTTCATTGTTATATCTATGTGCCTCTCATCCTGATATTATGCTAAGTGTGTGCATGTGTGCACGATATCAAGCCGCCCCTAAAGAGTGTCATCTTAAGGCTGTGAAAAGGATAGTGAGATACTTAATACACACACAAAATTTTGGCATTTGGTATCCTAAGAGGTCTTCTTTTGATCTTGTTGGCTATTCCGACTCGGACTATGCCGGAGACAAGGTTTATAGAAAGTCCACTTCGGGTACATGTCAAGTTCTTGGTAGATCTCTTGTGTCTTGGTCCTCCAAGAAACAAAACTCGGTATCCTTATCCACCGCCGAAGCGGAATACATTGCCGCTGGATCATGTTGTGCTCAATTAATTTGGATGACCCAAACTCTTAAAGATTATGGGATATATGTGAAACATGTTCCAATGCTTTGTGACAATGAAAGTGCTATTAAGATTGCTCACAATCTTGTGCAACATTCTCGAACTAAGCATATTGAAGTTCGTCATCATTTCATTCGAGATCATGTTGCTAAAGGGGACATTGATCTTAAGCATGTTCGTACCGATAAGCAATTGGCGGATATATTCACCAAACCGCTTGATGAGGAAGTCTTTTGCCGTTTGAGAGGTGAATTGAACATCATTGATGCTTCAAACTTGGAGTACGAACTCCATTCGGATACATGCAAGGCATGAGCCTTTGTGATGCGGAGCATCCCTCACTCATCCCCATGGACGCACCTACATCTTCCTCAATACCACGTGGACCCATGACTCGAGCCCGAGCTAAGGCTATTGATGATAAGGTGAACTCGCTCCTCTCCGAACTTCCTTCTCCTACTCATGACACATGGCTACTACCTCATTCGGAAACTCTGTGTGTGATCAGGTGCCTGGAAACGAGCCACGGAACAACTACATACAAGAGCCAAGACGGCGAGGACCCCAAGCAAGATGGACAAGAAGAAGAGCTGCAACCGAAGCTACAGGCATCGGACGTCAAGCGCTACTGGGCGTCAAGCGAGTCCCAGACCCAGACGCCGGACTCTCCGGACGTCCGGCACTTTGCCACCGAACCAAAACATCGGACGACCGAAGCCTCCGGACGTCCGACCGACTCACGCCCGAACCGAATCTACGGACGACCGACGACTTCCGGACGTCCGGACCGTCACGAAGCTCCGGACGACCGACCCCCTCCGAACGTCCAACGCGCCCACGACAGAGCTGATTCTACGGACGCTCGAGCCCGTCCGGATGTCCGGACCGTCCCGAGCCTCCGGACGTCCGACGCCTGTGTGTTGACTTTGTTTGGGTCCGCAGCCCTTGTACCCCTTCGCCCCCTAGACTATATATACTCTTTCTTTCCCACCTTTCTAGGGTTAGCATTGGTTTAGCTCATGTTTGTGTGAGAGCCTTGCTCATCCACTTGGTTACTTCTTGTAACGCCCCCGATGCGGCTATATCTCCCACGTGTCGAGGCACGACTTAGAGGCATAACCGCATTGAAAGCAATGTCGCAAGTGAGGTAATCTTCACACAACCCATGTAATAATCAAGGGAAAGATACATAGTTGGCTTACAATCGCCACGTCACACAGTACATAATTAAACATACATCATTCAGAGTACACTCAAGGTCCGACTACGGAACCAAAATGAAAGAAGATACCCCAAATGCTAACACAGATCCCGAATCGTCCCAAGCTGGGCACCACTCTGATCATCTGGAAGCGACACATAGTAACGACCACGTTCCTCGTCGAACTCCCACTTGAGCTCGGTGGAATCATCTGCCTTGGCCTCATCGGAACCTGCAACTGTTTTGGAAGTATCGTGAGTCACGGGGACTCAGCAATCTCACACCAGCGAGATCAAGACTATTTAAGCTTTAGGAAGGACATAGTAGTAAGGTGGAGCTGCAGCAGCGACTAGCATATATGGTGGCTACATCGCAAAAGAGAGCGAGAAGAGAAGCAAAGCACGGTCGTGAAACTAGTAGTGATCAAGAAGTGATCTGAACTACTTCGTCCGACATAACTCCAACACGTGTTCACTTCCGGACTCCGAGAAGAGACCATCACGGTTACACACGCGGTTGAAGTGCATTTTATTGAGGTCAACTTTAGGTTTTCTACAACCGGACATTAACAAATTCCCATCTGCCTCATAACCGCGGGCACGGCTTTCGAAAGATATTACCCTGCAGGGGTGTCCCAACTTAGCCCATTATAAGCTCTCACGGTCAACGAAGGATTATTCCTTCTACCGAGAAGACCCGATCAATCTCGGAATCCCGGACTACAAGACATTTCGACAGCAATAAAACAAGACCAGCAAAGCCACCCGACTGTGCCGACAAATCCCGATAGGAGCTGCACATATCTCGTTCTCAGGGCACACCGGATAGGTCAGCCCACGAGTAAAACCAGCCCTCGAGTTGCCCGAGGTGGCCCATGATCTGCCGGTTCGGACCAGCACTCGAAGGAGCACTGGTCCGGGGGTTAAAATAAAGATGACCCTCGGGCTCGCGAAAACCCGGGGAAAAAGGCTTAGGTGGCAAATGGTAAAACCAAAGTTGGGCCTTCTTTGGGCGAGTCTTATTCAAAGCGAACTGTCAAGGGGTCCCATAAATCACCCAACCACGTAAGGAGCATAAAATCAAGGAACATAACACGGTATGGCGGAAACTAGGGTGGCAAGAGTGGAACAAAACACGGGCATAAGGCCGAGCCTTCCACCCTTTACCAAGTATATAGATGTGTTAAACATAGCGAGATATATATATATTGTGATATCCCCAACAAGTAAACATGTTCCAAAGAGGAACAACATCTCCGTGTTCAACAAGGAACAAACTTCAGCTTCACTGCAACTAACAACGCTATAAGAGGGCTGAGCGAAGCGGTAACATAGCCAATCAGCGGTTTGCTAGGAAAGGATGGTTAGGGGCTGACATGGCAATATGGGTGGCATGACATAGCAAGTGGTAGGCATCGCAGCATAGGCATAGCAAAAGAAGCGAGCAACTAGCATAGCAAAGATAGAAGTGATTTCGAGGTATGATCATCTTGCACGCAATGTTCTCGAGTTGTCGAAAGCTTGATCCTCGGCGTTCTCAACGGGTTCCTCGTTCACGTACTCGTCTCCTGCTCTACCCAAAGCAACAACAAAACAAGGAACCACAATAAATCACGGTGCAATGCACAATCAATATGATGCAAAACATGACTTGAATATGCGGGATGTGATATGCAAAGCGTATGTGCACTCCGGAAGGTAAATGGAAAACCAGGCATCATCTTGGCAAACCAAGCATGCCATCGGAAAGATGAGATGATTTCGGGAGAAACCGATATAGGGATCACCGGAAACGGATGCACGGATTGGATATGGTGGGCAAAACAAGAAGGGTGAGAAACCTACGATAACAACATGATGAACAAAACCATGCATGTGTGCAAACTACCTCATAGCATGATTCAAATAAATATGCCCATGAACCACAACACATAAACATGATGCAAAAAGACATGATCACAAACTTGCCCAAATGCAGAAACTAATGCCACCACTGAGTTGGTGGGATTTTTCTACCCAAAACCATATATAATATGTTAGGGTTGCATGAAAAATCAACACAAAAGCATAAGTTAAAATCTGCCTAAAAGGAAGTTGATGAGAATTGGCAATTTCAGATTTGGAAATGTCAGATTTGGACTTGCCTAAAACAGAAATGGTACAATCTGGAAAAGGAAATGTGGGGAAAGAAATAAAATATGCATATGGGGAGGCGCTGAGGCTGACAGGTGGACCCTTGTCATAGAGGTCGAGGTTAAATGGGTTTAAAAGGGGAAGAAAACAGCCCTGTGGGGATTGAACCAGGTCTCCCAGTGGAACCCTTTTGCTACCTTTGGGCTATCTGTGGCCATCGACAGAGGAAAGGCTCGGGCCCTCTACTACTACTGCTGCAGAGGAGGGCACTGAGAAAAGCAAAACAGAAAAAAAAAGGGGGGAGGCGCGCTGGGGTTCGAACCAGTCGCCGTGGTGAGAGAGCGGGAGTCGACCAGCTCGGCTAGGGTAGGGATCTGGTAGGAACCGGGGCGCTAGCGACTTGACCAAGCAGCCAGGCGGACCCAAAACAGAAAACGGGCGCCCGGCGATGCGGCGAGGCAAGCTGCGCCTCGGTGACCTGATCCTTGGACACGAGGGCACGCACGAGGAACTCCACGGACTCTGAAAGGGCAAACCAGGCGGGGCTAGCTGCATACACGCGCCAAAGCGACTCTGAAGCCAAAACCTCACGAGCACGCCGAGCACGCCCGGGCGCGACAAAGACACGAGTCGGACCTACGCTCACGGAGAACTAAGCGGCGACAAGAAGGAGCAGGAGGAAGGGGTTATACCTCCTTACCCTAGGACAAAGAATCGGCGCGGAGGCAGGCCGGCGGCGGCGAGATCGAGCTCTGAACCTCGCCGGGAACTCGACCGAGAGGAAGACAGTCAGGCGTCGTCGGACTTGGCGATCCGGGCCCCCGTAGTCGACGTCGTGGACGAAGATGACGACGAGGAAGGAGATGGACAAGGGCCGCCGGGTCGTGGTGGCCGGAGAGCGCGCCGGCGACGAGGCCATGCTCCCAGATCGCTCGGGAGCAGCGGGCGGCGAACTTGGGGATCCGCTTACTGGCGGCGGCGAGAGGGAGAGGGAAACCCTAGGGCTCGATTTGTGGGGGGATAAGAAGGGGGCTAGGGCGACGGGATCGTGCTCGTGCTCTCCGAGCTCGGGGTCCCCATGGCGCTGCGAGAGGAGAGGGAAAGGTGGGTGAGAAGCAACGGGCGGTCGCTGCCAGGCGGGGCCGGCGCTGCCACGTGGGCGGAATCCAGTGGGGGGGTAGACGCGGCGTGGGTCTTGTGGCAGGGAGAAGGGAGCGAGCGGGGCTGGCGCGCTCTTCCCACTGGGCTGCGGGGCTGCTAGGGAGCTGGGCCGGCTCGGAGAGGCCGGGGCCCAGGTGGGGAGGAGAATCTGGGCTGCCACTGCTGCTGCTGCCTCTTTCCTCTTTCCTTTTTAAAAAAATAAAAAGGAAGAGAAAGAAAGTACAGGGAGAAAGGAAAAGATTTTGAGTGGAAGGAAAATATCCCCACACTCCTGGAATTCTCCACTATTTAAATAAATTGTAATGGACATTTTTAAAGGTAGAAAAATAATGCAAGTTTGAAAATATTTCAAACTTGTGCCATTTTTGAACCTGACCATAACAACTTCAAATGAGGAGATATTTGGCAGGGAGGTTTAGTGTAACAAGCAAGATTTTTAGGGAGAAGATGAACATTAATTTAGAAAGGAAAAATATGGCATTAGAAAAGAAAGAAGTAGAGGAAGGAGGGATGGTAATGCAAGATGAGAAGGAAACATGTAACCACATAACATGCAAGGAACACCACCACCATATGACATGCAAGAGAACACCACAATCACATGATAAGAAGGGACATGCAAGATGACAAGAGGCACAAATGCAATATGGCAAAAGGAGCAAAACAAGAAAAGAAAACCCAACATAACCAAACAACAAGAGGCCAAGCATGACAAAAACCCACAAGACTTGGATGAGGTCAAATTGATATATTGCCCAAAAGGGAAGTTTACATCGAGGTGTTACAACACTCCACCACTACAAGAGGATCTCGTCCGAGATCTAGGACTGAAAGAACTCCGGATACTCGAGCGGAGGTGATCCTCACGCCCTGGTAGCTTCTCGGTCGGAATGGTGTGACCACTTCACTTTCAGGAATTTGATTGACTTGTTGCGAGTCTTGCGCTCGGTTTCTTCAAGAATAGCAACGGGTGCTCATGATAAGAGATCTTCTTGAAGGTCAATCTCTTGAAGTTGATAGTGCGTTCAGAGTCTTGAAGCACTTGCGAAGCTGTGACACGTGAAACACATCGTACACATTTGCAAAGTTGGATGGAAGCTCAAGTTGATAGGCGAGATCGCCTCTTTTCCCAATGATCTTGAAAGGACCCACGTATCTAGGGGCAAGCTTCCCTTTGATACCGGGCGGCGAGTACCTTTCATTGAGAGACGCGGAGGTAGACATGGTCTCCGATTTCAAAAGTCACATCACGGTGCTTATCATCATAATAGCTCTTACAGGCGCGATTATGCGGCTTTGAGATTCTCACGAATGACCTTGCACATCTCTTACATACGTGATCAAGTCATTGCCAAGAAGTTGGCGTTCACTGTCTCGGACCAATTGAGAGATACGGCACTTTACGCCATAGAGAATTTCGAATGGGGCCTTGCCCGAACTCGCTTGGAAGCTGTTGTTGTAAGAGAACTCGGCATATGGAAGACAATCTTCCCACTTCATACGAAGGAAATGACACAAGCCACGAGCATATCTTCAAGAATTTGATTTACTCGCTCAACTTGGCCACTTGTTTGAGGATGGAAAGCTGTCTTTGAACCGAATGTTGGTGCCCATGGCCTTACGAAAAGACTCCCGAACTTGGAGGTAAAGATGCTGCCACGGTCGAAGAGATCACTTGTGGGATGCCGTGCAAGGAGACAATCACGGAGGTGTATAGCTCGCCAACCGAGCTGCGATGATGGATTCTTTGATAGGAAGAAAATGAGCCACTTTAGTAAGCTTGTCAATGACAACGAAGATAGCATCATTTCCACGCTTGGACTTTGGAAAGCCGATCACGAAGTCCATTTCAATATGATCAAACTTCCATTCAGGAATAGCAAGAGGTTGAAGGAGACCAGCTGGTCTTTGGTGTTCGCTTTCACTCTTCTGCAGACATCACACTCATTCACGAATTGAGCAATTTCTCGCTTCATTCGAGTCCACCAATATATTGCTTGAGGTCATGGTACATCTTCGTACTTCGGGATGGATGGATAGAAGCGAATTGTGAGCCTCGTTCATAATGACTTTTCTCAGATCACCCTTAGGAACCACAATCCGGTCCTCAAAGAACAGAGTGTCTTTGTCATCAACATGGAAGCACTTGTACTTGAAATGCCCTTGTCGATACCACGTTTCACTTTCTTCACCATGGTATCCGAAGTTGAGCCTCACGAATCTGATCTTCCAAAGTAGGAGAGACTATGAGGTTGGCAAGAAAGCCTTGAGGAACAACTTGAAGATTCAGCTTGCGGAAAGATTCACGAGATCCGGTGAAAGGGCTTGAGGATTAGGCTCATTGCGAGAAGCTTTCTGCTCAAAGCGTCTGCAATGACATTGGCTTTGCGGAGTATACTCAATACTTGGGTTGTACTCTTGAATCATTTCGACCCATCGAGTGCACGAGGTTGAGGTTAGGCTGAGTGAAGATGTACTTGAGACTCTTGTGATCGGTGAAAATGTCCACTTTCCTTCCCAACAAGAGATGTCTCCACGTAATCAATGCATGAACAAGCGCCGCCAACTCAAGATCGTGAGTGGGGTAGTTCTTCTCGTTGGGCTTCAATGGCGAGAGGTATAAGCCACAACTCTCTTCTCTTGCATTAACACAGACCGAGACCTTGAAGAGAAGCATCACGAGAAAACTTCATAAGGCTTGGATTCATCGGGAGGAGTCGAGCAGGGAGCTGTGACGAGTTTCTCTTTGAGAGTCTTGAAAGCAACGTCACACTCGGGAGACCGGACATACTTCACATGCTTACGGAGAAGGTTGGAAAGAGGCTTTGCAATCTTGGAGAAGTTCTCAACGAATCTTGACAATAGCTTGCAAGACCAAGAAAGCTGCGGAGCTGCTTGACATTACGAGGAGGTTCCCAATTCACAATTGCGGACACCTTCTCGGGATCAACAGCGATGCCCTTGGCGAGATGATATGACCAAGATAAAGCACTTCATCAAGCCGAATTCACATTTGGAGAACTTAGCATAGAATTGATACTCTCGAGCTTGTCTAGCACCAATCGCAAATGTTTGGCATGATCCTTCTTATTCTTGGAAGACCAAGATATCATCAAGATAGACCAAGGCGAATTCATTGGTGTAGGGATTGAATATGAAGTTCATCATCCGAGAGAAAGTCGGAGGAGCATTGACGAGGGCGAAAGACATGACAATATATTCATAAGAACCAAAGCTTGTTCGAATCTTTGTCTTGGGAATATCTTGTTCACGAATGCGAATCGATGATACCCCATCGAAGGTCAAGCTTAGAGAACACCGTAGCACCTTTGAGTTGCTCGAAAAGCTCATTGATGTTGGGAAGTGGATACTTGTTCTTGATTGTCTTCTTATTCAATGGACGGTAATCGACACAAAGTCGGTCCGAGCCATCCTTCTTCCGGACAAAAGAACACCACAACCCCAAGGAGATGAACTCGGTCGATCAAACCAGACGCTCTTGTTCATCGAGCTGCTTCTTCAATTCCTCAGCTCATCAGGTCCAAGCTTGTATGGGCGCTTGCAAGCGGGTTCGATGCGGGCTCAAGATCGATAACGAACTCAAGCGGCCGATGAGGAGGCATACCGGAAGCTCTTACGGAAAGACATCTTGGTACTCACAAGCATTTGGAATCGAGAGATGGCATTCAATTCGCCCTTCTCATTGAGAGAAAACAACCGAATAGTTTCATCACGAGAGGCATAGATGATCACATCATTAGAAGAATGAGTCAATTGAATTTCCACAGCAGCACAATCAAGTGAGCTTTGTCTTGATAAAGCCGATCCATTCGAGAATAAGATCAATGTCCGAGTCACCAAGAACAAATGGTTTAGCCGAAATCTATAATCACCCATCTTGATAGAAACATCCGGAATCCTTGTGGTAGCCCTCATAGAAGATTTGGAGAAACAACTCCCAAGGGTTTTCCAACATTTCGAAATGAAATCATGCTTTGCAACAAAAGATCTAGACATGAAACAATGCGATGCACCAAGTATCAAATAAGACTTTTGCGGGAATATCATTAAGCGGAAGATTACCCATGATCACATCGGAAGAATCCTCTGCTTGAGCTGCATTCATCATATTCACCCTTGCAGACTTGGGATTATGCTTGACCTTTGCATTCTTGGAAGATTTCACAGAGGAGGAGGCGGAAGGCGCCTCTGGTTGAAACACTTGTTCGCATAGTGACCCTTCGCCGACACTTGTTGCAAGTGACCTCGAGAGCGGACGGTGGTAAGGAGCACTTGACCTTGGAGCTTGAGAATTAGACTTGTTACGATAGCTTGGGTTGGGTGGGTGGGAAGATCCACGGCCACCTGAGTTCTTCTTTGGTAAGGCCGACGGAACGGAGGAGGGGAGATAAAACTTCGCTGCTTGGCTGCCACTTGAGAGGACGAGGAGGACTGAACTGCATCCTGATTCTCTTCTTAGAAGCCTCGCATTTGAGCTGTCTGCTTCTTGCTTGAGTGCCATGTTGTAGAAATCATCATACTTATCTGGCTCAAACAGCACAAGAGGTAATTGCAGATCTTCTCTCAGACCACCTGAAGCGATAGATCATACTCCTTTCATCGGTACATCTTGCTTAGCAAAGCAAGCGAGCTTCGAACTGGATATTGTATTGATAGATGACAAGGTGCCTTGCTTGAGATTGCGGAACTCCTCACGCTTGTTCTCAACAACACTCTTGGGATGTGATGAGCTCGGAAATCACGGCGGAACTCATCCTGTAATGACACGACCTCCTCTGGAATCTTTGTATTCTTGGAACCACTCAGCAGCTTGATCTTTGAGTTGAAACGATGCAAACTTGACAAAGTCCTCAGTCCGACATTGCTACGATCAAAGTGCTTGCAGATATCCACTAACCAATCATCGCGTCTGTTGCCTCAACACGTAAACCGAAAGACTTCGGTGATTAGCGAGGAACCGATCGAGAGTAGCAAAGTGTGGCTGATTGTTGCCTTGACCTTGATTGCCTTGATTGCCTTGATTGCCTTGCCCTGAGTACGTTCTTGCAAGAGCTGCAAAATCATCGAGCATTGGCATTTGTGGCTGCCATGATAGCTTGCCACGGAGGCGGAGGCGGAGGTGGAGGTGGAGGTGGAGGTGGAGGTTCGTCGATCCCCATCATTGCGATCCGGATTGAGGCGCGTTGGCGGAGCCATCTGAAGAGGGTGACATCCGTTAGTCCTTTGATAGACAAATGATAAGTAGAATCAGCGGATAGAAATTGCAACATATAGTCTTCACAATAAACATTGAACAAGAATGAGCGAATGAATTCAAAGTTAAACATCACACGTCCAAAAAGGTGAGAAGCCACTTAGAAAAGATATGGAAACAACATCCATTCGAGAAACAATTGAATATCACAACTGAAAACAAAAGGTTGGCTTCTAGAATGAGCGGAACAAACACATGATAGAGATTTACGCCCAAAGTTTTCGTGGTGGGGCCCACACGGACACGACGTATAGCGGACGTCACGAATGACTAACAAGGCGCCCCGAATCAGCATAGCCAAGGATTCTTTAAGGCGTCTCGCGACCATTTGAATCGACCGTGAATGGGCGGACCACTAGAGCGTTGAACCCCAATCTCAAATCATACATCCGCCGGAAAGAATATCCTGTAAGCTACTAGAATTCCCACCTATAAACTCCGAAACTTTACGGTTATGCAATCGGTGTTGGGGATACAGGGACACAAAATATATCACTCAAACTAACAATACCTAGATCCCATTGTATCCATCCGTCAACACATAACCAAGAAATCCTCGAAATCGTGTACCTCGACCTTGAAAAACATCCGTTATACAAGTCATGGCAATACTCCCTTTTCGCCACAAGATCTTGGGCTATCGTGGTTATCTCACCAACAAGCGCACAAAAGAGATTTCGATGTCGGCAAAACTCGGTATTCCAGAATCGCAGCGATAAAATTGTGACGACAACACCTCGGAGCTCAACTCCCCGGGACACTGCCACAACCCCTAAATGTCAGGAGGCACCAAGAACAATGTTCTCGTCACAAAACCATCGGAACGATTCCAAGATACCCACGTGATCCTAAAAATTTTTTAGTGAAATTTGAGGAGAGAAGAGTCAAAACTCTACGTCAGGATACCTCACCAGAAGGTCGAAGGGACTGGGAAGCAAAAGAATTCCTATCTCTCGATATATATAATCCTAAGACTCAAAACATTTTCCGTTCTAGACTCAACAACGTCGACAAACAATCAAGTAGGGGCTCCTAAGTCGGGAAGGCTCGATACCAACTTGTACGCCCCGATGCGGCTATATCTCCCACGTGTCGAGGCACGACTTAGAGGCATAACCGCATTGAAAGCAATGTCGCAAGTGAGGTAATCTTCACACAACCCATGTAATAATCAAGGAAAGATACATAGTTGGCTTACAATCGCCACGTCACACAATTACATAATTAAACATACATCATTGAGTACACTCAAGGTCCGACTACGGAACCAAAATGAAAGAAGATACCCCAAATGCTAACACAGATCCCGAATCGTCCCAAGCTGGGCACCACTCTCGATCATCTGGAAGCGACACATAGTAACGACCACGTTCCTCGTCGAACTCCCACTTGAGCTCGGTGGAATCATCTCTGACCGCCTCATCGGAACTCGCAACTGTTTTGGAAGTATCTGTGAGTCACGGGACTCAGCAATCTCACACCCGCGAGATCAAGACTATTTAAGCTTTAGGAAGGACATAGTAGTAAGGTGGAGCTGCAGCAGCGACTAGCATATATGGTGGCTACATCGCAAAAGAGAGCGAGAAGAGAAGCAAAGCACGGTCGTGAAACTAGTAGTGATCAAGAAGTGATCCTGAACTACTTACGTCCGACATAACTCCAACACCGTGTTCACTTCCGGACCACGAGAAGAGACCATCACAGTTACACACGCGTTGAAGTGCATTTTATTGAGGTCAACTTTAGGTTTTCTACAACGGACATTAACAAATTCCCATCTCGCCTCATAACATGGGCACGGCTTTCGAAAGATATTACCCTGCAGGGGTGTCCCAACTTAGCCCATTATAAGCTCTCACGGTCAACGAAGGATTATTCCTTCTACCGAGAAGACCCGATCAATCTCGGAATCCCGGACTACAAGACATTTCGACAGCAATAAAACAAGACCAGCAAAGCCACCCGATTGTGCCGACAAATCCCGATAGGAGCTGCACATATCTCGTTCTCAGGGCACACCGGATAGGTCAGCCACGAGTAAAACCAGCCCTCGAGTTGCCCGAGGTGGCCCATGATCTGCCGGTTCGGGCCAAGACTCGAAGGAGCACTGGTCCGGGGGGTTAAAATAAAGATGACCCTCGGGCTCGCGAAAACCCGGGGAAAAAGGCTTAGGTGGCAAATGGTAAAACCAAAGTTGGGCCTTTTTGGACGAGTCTTATTCAAAGCGAACTGTCAAGGGGTCCCATAAATCACCCAACCGCGTAAGGAGCATAAAATCAAGGAACATAACACCGTATGACGGAAACTAGGGTGGCAAGAGTGGAACAAAACACCGGGCATAAGGCCGAGCCTTCCACCCTTTACCAAGTATATAGATGTGTTAAACATAGCAGATATATATATATTGTGATATCCCCAACAAGTAAACATGTTCCAAGAGGAACAACATCTCCGTGTTCAACAAGGAACAAACTTCAGCTTCACCTGCAACTAACAACGCTATAAGAGGGCTGAGCGAAGCGGTAACATAGCCAATCAACGGTTTGCTAGGAAAGGATGGTTAGGGGCTGACATGGCAATATGGGTGGCATGACATAGCAAGTGGTAGGCATCGCAGCATAGGCATAGCAAAAGAGCGAGCAACTAGCATAGCAAAGATAGAAGTGATTTCGAGGGTATGATCATCTTGCCTGCAATGTTCTCAGAGTTGTCGAAAGCTTGATCCTCGAAAACGTTCTCAACAGGTTCCTCGTTCACGTACTCGTCTCCCGGCTCTACCCAAAGCAACAACAAAACAAGGAACCACAATAAATCACGGTGCAATGCACAATCAATATGATGCAAAACATGACTTGAATATGCGGGATGTGATATGCAAAGCGTATGTGCACTCCGGAAGGTAAATGGAAAACCAGGCATCATCTTGGCAAACCAAGCATGCCATCGGAAAGATGAGATGATTTCGGGAGAAATCGATATAGGGATCACCGGAAACGGATGCACGGATTGGATATGGTGGGCAAAACAAGAAGGGTGAGAAACCTACGATAACAACATGATGAACAAAACCATGCATGTGTGCAAACTACCTCATAGCATGATTCAAATAAATATGCCCATGAACCACAACACATAAACATGATGCAAAAAGACATGATCACAAACTTGCCCAAATGCAGAAACTAATGCCACCACTGAGTTGGTGGGATTTTTCTACCCCAAAACCATATATAATATGTTAGGGTTGCAGTAGAAAAATCAACACAAAAGCATAAGTTAAAATCTGCCTAAAAAGGAAGTTGACAGAATTGGCAATTTCCAGATTTGGAAATGTCCAGATTTGGACTTGCCTAAAACAGAAATGGTACAATGCTGGAAAAGGAAATGTGGGGGAAAGAAATAAAATATGCATATGGGGAGGCGCTGAGGCTGACAGGGTGGACCCACTGTCATAGAGGTCAGAGGTTAAATGGGTTTTAAAAAGGGGGAAGAAAACAGCCCCAGGGGGGATTCGAACCCGGGTCTCCCCGGTGGAACCCCGCACCTGCTACCACTGGGCTATGCGGCGGCGACTGACAGAGGAAAGGCTCGGGCCCTCTACTACTACTGCTGCAGAGGAGGCGCACCTGAGAAAAACGAAACCAGAAAACAAAAGGGGGGAGTGGCGCGCCTGGGGTTCGAACCCAGGTCGCCGCGGTGAGAGAGCGGGGAGTCGACCAGCTCGGCTAGGGTAGGGGATCTGGTAGGAACCAGGACGCTAGCGTACTTGACCAAAACGGCCAGGCCGGACCCAAAACAGAAAACGGGACGCCGACGATGCCGGCGAGGCAACTGCGCCTACGGTGACCTGATCCTTGGACACGAGGGCACGCACGAGGGAACTCCACGGACTACAGAAAGGGCAAACCCGAGCGGGGCTAGCTGCATACACGCGCGCCAAAACGACTCTGAAGCCAAAACCTACGAGCACGCCGAGCACGCCGGGCGCGACAAAGACACGAGTCGGACCTACGCTACGGAGAACTAGCGGCGACAAGAAGGAGCAGGGAGGAAGGGGTTATACCTCCTTACCCTAGGACAAAGAATCGGCGACGGAGACGGCCGACTGGCGGCGAGATCGAGCTCTGAACCTCGCCGGGAACTCGACCGAGAGGAAGACAGGTCTGGGCGTCGTCGGACTTGGCGATCCGGGCCCCAGAGTCGGCGTCGTGGGCGAAGATGACGACGAGGAAGGAGATGGACAAGGGCCGCTGGTCGTGGTGGCGGAGAGCGCGCCGGCGACGAGGCCACGCCCAGATCTTTCTGAACGCAAGCGGGCGGCGAACAGGGATCCGCTTACTGGCGGCGGCGGAGAGGGAGAGGGAAACCCTAGGGCTCGATTTGACGCGGAGGGGATAAGAAGGGGCTAGGGTGTGGGATCGTGCTCGTGCTCTCGAGCTCGGGGTCCCCATGGCGCCGCGAGAGGAGAGGAAAGGTGGGTGAGAAGCAACGGCGGTCGCTGCCAGCGGGGCGGGGCTGCCTGCACGGGCGGAATCCAGTGGGGGTAGACGCGAGCGTGGGTCTTGTGAGGCAGGAGAAGGGAACGAGCGGGCTGGCGCGCTCTTCCCACTGGGCTGCGGGCTGCTAGGGAGCTGGGCGGCTCGAGAGGCCGGGCCAGTGGGAGGAGAATCTGGCTGCCACTGCTGCTGCTGCCTCTTTCCTCTTTCCTTTTTAAAAAAATAAAAAGGAAGAGAAAGAAAGTACAGGGAGAAAGGAAAAGATTTTGAGTGGAAGGAAAATATCCCCACACTCCTGGAATTCTCCACTATTTAAATAAATTGTAATGGACATTTTTAAAGGTAGAAAAATAATGCAAGTTTGAAAATATTTCAAACTTGTGCCATTTTTGAACCTGACCATAACAACTTCAAATGAGGAGATATTTGGCAGGGAGGTTTAGTGTAACAAGCAAGATTTTTAGGGAGAAGATGAACATTAATTTAGAAAGGAAAAATATGGCATTAGAAAAAGAAAGAAGTAGAGGGAAGGAGGGGATGGTAATGCAAGATGAGAAGGAAACATGTAACCACATAACATGCAAGGGAACACCACCACCATATGACATGCAAGAGAACACCACAATCACATGATAAGAAGGGACATGCAAGATGACAAGAGGCACAAATGCAATATGGCAAAAGGAGCAAAACAAGAAAAGAGAAAACCCAACATAACCAAACAACAAGAGGCCAAGCATGACAAAAACCCACAAGACTTGGATGAGGTCAAATTGATATATTGCCCAAAAAGGGGAAGTTTACATCCAGGGTGTTACACTTCTCCTCGGAGCTCAGGACCTCTACGGAGAAGATCCCCCAAGCAGATTCAAGACCCCCTTCTAGGGTGGACCCCCTCAAGACCTCCTCTCGGAGAAGATTGGTTACCTTTGTATCCTTACCTTTGTTGATTGTGGATCATATGTATCTCTTTGTGTTCGGTGATCTAGCACTTGTGTGATTGCTTCCTTGTTGGTTGAGTGATTTCTCTCTCGTTTCCTCCTTGTTCCCCTTTGTGCTTCCGCATGTTCTTCGTGATTCCCCGTAGGATCCACTCCAAACGTGAAAGATCGTCACCATAGGGTTCCGCCCTACATCATCTTGGTATCATGAGCCACGTTGATCACGTTTTTGGAGCCCCTACCCCTCTTTTTCTAGCTTGATTTTGTTGTTTTCGTCCTGATTCCGAAAATTCCCCACCAAAAATAGCCCCAATTTTTTTTTTGTAATTTGTTTGTGAGTTGAGATTTTGTTGGATTTGGTCCATGGATTTGAGTTGCTACGTGTGGATCTAGCTTTTCCCTCCCTCCCCACCCTTTTCCATCCACCAAATCGCTCGACTTCGACCTCACCATTTCCTTCTTCCCCGAAATCTTGCAGTTCTGCCCGAGCCCGATTTTCGCCTAGGCTCCGGACGACCGGAGAAGGTCGGACGTCCGACGACGACCGGACGACCGTAAAAGCCCGGACGTCCGTAAAACCCTGACGAAACTGAACTTTGTCAGTTCGCCACCACCACAACCCCAAATTCCACCACCTCTTCCAAACCCACATACACCACCATCTTCCCCGATACCTCCTATGACGATTTTGACGCAATTTGGTCTTTGAGATTTTGAGTTGTGGCTCCCGTATCCTTTTGTGTTTCGGCTATCTAGGTACGGTTCGATTTCATCATCACCACGGCTCAACTTCGCAAGGGTCTCATCATCGCCAAGGACGGTAACTTCGACGACATCTTTGTCAAACATTGCATTTGCATTGATACCCACATTGTCCCTACTTTTGCATAGCTTACCCATCGAGACTAGCCGTTGAGTATTGCAGGCAACGTGACTTGTGCACATTAGTGATCATACTCCATAGCATACATACCATACCACCGTGGTGCATATCTTGGGATCCATTTGTGTGTCACAAAGTTGTCATAGCATACACAATTGCTATCTTGGTTCGTGAAGTTTTGCATGAGAAAAGAGCTCAAAAGCGAAAGAGCCACCCAAGCTTTTAAGCAAAGAGGAAAGATAAGCAAAGAGCTTATGAGCAAGAACCATAGCATCATACTACATTAAGATTGTCATATTGGATCATCTTGGATCATAGCACCGAAATACCATACATATAGCATACGTGGGATAGAGATAGTTGCATTTTTGCCTAGTAGGTTGTGCACAAGTTCCGTATCCGCCTATTGTGCAATCGTGCTAGCGTCTCTCTAGTATTGTGCAACAAGAGCATTTTCGTGGATTCCACATCTTGGCTCACTTTTGGTTTGCACAATCCCACTTATCTATTTGCGTGTGTGTTTCTGTGTACCACTATTTGCTTGGTCTACTTGTTGCATTTGCAAATTTGTGTACCTTTTCCAACTTTATTGACGCTCACTTACAATTGCATCAAATTTTGTGCCACCATCCTCACCAAGATCCACCATAAGCTTTTATTTGTGTAGGTGTGAGAACCGACAAGGATTGGTACCAATAGTGCTATTTCATTGTCCGCATTTGAGTGAACTTATTTCATCATCAACTTCGGTCAAAGGTACATTGGTATAAGTTCTTCTCCTTCTACCACTCACATTGTTGCTTGGAATGATGGATAGGCCAAGTACTTCTACCAACCCACTCTTCCTCGAGCAAGACGACGACATGTCATCATACATCACCAAGATCCACCTCTTTGGTGCACAACGAGCGTTGCACCAAGAGCAACAAACAATGAGCGACCGCATCGACAACCTCGCCACCGACTTGCGACTCTCCGGGCAACGTACAAGATACTACTTCGACAACAAGTTCGATGCTCACAAGCAAGAGAATGATGCAAGAATGGATGAGATCCGCGCCTTAATGAGGAACCGGCACCATTCCACTTCTTCATCCTCAAGACGGAGCCGCTCGAGCCGACACTCCGACGACACCTTCTACGACTCAAGTACACCTACTTCGAACACTCTTCGTCGTGCCGCACGTCAAGACCGTCATGCATCTCGCAACCCGCTACATGACAAGCATTCACAAGAGCAAGTCGATGAGCAAGTCCCTCGTCCTCAATCAAACCAAGACGCTTTTACCCAAGCTCAACAACGACAACGACTATGGCGCCAAGAGGAAGAACGAGCGCGTCTACACCAAGACGAACAAGACGCCAAGGCTCAACGTCTTCAACAACAACAACGAGAAGCGCAAGCTCTTGAGGCGCAACGTGCCCTTCAAGAATAAAGTCGAGCCTTCGCCAACCGCAATCGCGAATGGCGCAATCAAGAGGAAGCCCTTCGAGAAGAAATCCAAGAGAGGAACTACCAACCTCATGGACAACGTCAAGTTCCTCAAGCTCCTCCACAAGATCGTCAAGCTCCACCTCAACCTCAAGTTCAACAAGAGCAAGTTGACCATGTCTTCCTCCACGCCAAGAGCAACATGAAGACGATTGCAATCCACGTCAAGGGCGTCATCATCACCATCGCCAACAACACAATGAAGAGCAACGATATGGAAATCTCAAATTCACCATGCCCAAGTTAAATGGAAGCAATGACCCCGAAGAGTACCTCTCATGGGCATTGAAGGTTGACAAAATCTTCCGGTTGCACAACTACGATGAAGAGAAGAAAATCGCTATGGCATCACTTGAGTTCCAAGACAATGTGCTCATATGGTGGGAACAAATCATTGAGCGACGACAAGCAAGAGGTGAACCTCCAATCACCACTTGGGCTCAAATGAAGGATGTCATGCGAGCACGTTTTGTGCCAACCTACTACAACCGCGACCTCTTCAAGAAACTCCAACTCCTCAAGCAAGGAACAAAGAGTGTTGAAGAATACTACAAGGAAATGGAGATAGCCATGATTCGAGCCAATGTCAAGGAAGATGATGAGCAAACTATGGCACGTTTCTTGAATGGACTCAATCATCCCATCAACAAGATCGCCGACTTCCAACCATACTCCACCCTCATTGAGCTCGTGCATCAAGCTATAAAGGCGGAACATCAAGTGCAAGATGACTTCAAGTACGCCAAGTACTCGTCCAAGACCTACGGCTTCTCCAACAACCAAGCTTCAACACCTCCTCCAACATCTACATCAACCAAACCTTCTACAAACAACGAAGACAAGTCGAGTTACAAGAGAAATTCGACAAGTTCAAGTCGTCCTCCTCCTACTAAAAGCAACTTCAAGCCGCGTGCTTCATCATCTACTCCGACCGATGAGACCATCAAAACAAGCTCCTTCAAGTGTTTCACTTGCGGCGGCCGAGGCCACAAGTCCTACGAATGCACCAACAAGCGCACCATGATCCTCAACGACGACGACACCTATGACTCAATGAGTGATGAGGAGATGGAAGCCCTTGAGCAAGTGGCCATGCACCGGCGAGTGAACAAAGATGAAGACGATCAAGTCTTCTGCGATGAGGATTCGAGCCCCACTCTCGTTGTCTCCAAGGTCTTGACTCTTCAACATCAACAAGAAGACGACAAAAGATGCCACATATTCCACACAAAGGCCGGCATCAACGGGAGGTCCGTCAAGGTCATCATTGATGGAGGAAGTTGCCACAACTTGGCAAGTGAAGAACTATGTTCCAAACTTCAATTGGTCAAGAGGAAGCACCCGCACCCCTACAAGGTTCAATGGCTAAGTGACTCCGGCACTATACGAGTCAAGCATACGGTCCAAGTCTCCTTCAAAATTGGTGCTTATGAAGACACGTTGGAGTGTGATGTGGTCCCAATGACCGTTTGCCACCTACTTCTAGGTCGACCATGGCAATTCGACCGTGGTGTCATCCACAATGGGTACACCAATCACTATAGCTTCAAGATGAAAGGGAAGGAATATATGCTACGACCTATGTCTCCTAGTCAAGTGATAGCCGACAAGCAAGCCACCCATCATAGAGACAAGAGTGAGAAAGTGATCCACCAAAAAGTGAGTGAGAGCCACAAGCCAAACTTGAGCGCCTCTTCGCCTAAAGAGAAGAACCTCATCCTATTTGCCACCAAAAGTGAGATGAGAGAAGTGTGTGAGAACCCATCTAGTGTGATGCACTTTGTCCTTGTGTGCAAGGATGGAGACCCAACAACTAACACCTCTCATGAGCTACCTTTAGTGTTTAAATCTCTTTTGCAGGAATTCCAAGATATTTTCCTCGATGAGCTACCTCCGGGTCTACCTCCTCTTCGAGGCATTGAGCATCGAATCGACCTCATCCCCGGAGCGCCTCTACCAAACAAAGCTCCATACCGAGTCAATCCCGACGAAACCAAGGAGATTCAACGGCAGGTACAACAACTCATCGACAACGGTCATGTACGTGAAAGCCTAAGCCCTTGTGCCGTTCCCGTTATACTTGTGCCTAAGCCCGATGGAAGTTTCCGCTTGTGTTCCGATTGTAGACCTATAAATGCTATTACCGTTCGCTATAGGCATCCCATTCCTCGCTTAGATGATATGCTTGATGAACTTAGTGGAGCCAATTTTTTCTCAAAAATTGATCTTAAAAGTGGCTATTATCAAATCCGCATACAAGAGGGTGATGAATGGAAAACTGCTTTCAAAACCAAATTTGGTTTATATGAGTGGTTAGTGATGCCTATGGGTCTATCAGAGGCTCCCGGTACTTTCATGCGTCTTATGCATCATGTGCTTCGCCCTTACATTGGAGTCTTTGTTGTGGTTTACTTCGACGATATTCTTGTGTTTAGTAAAACCATGAAAGAACATCTTAATCATGTTAGGGCTGTTTTGCAAACCCTTCGCAAGGAAAATCTTTATGCAAACATGAAAAAATGCACATTTGGTGTTGACAAAGTGTTTTCTTGGGTTTTGTAGTATCCTCAAAGGGTGTCCATGTTGATGAATCTAAAATTGAAGCAATTAAAACTTTGCCCCAACCCACCAATTTGCAACAAGTGCGTAGCTTTCTTGGTCTTGCGGGTTTTTATCGTCGCTTTGTGAAAGATTTCAGCACAATTGCCGCTCCTTTGCATGCCTTGAGTAAGAAGAATACTCCCTTTGTTTGGGGAACTTTGCAATCAAACGCTTTTGATGAGCTCAAGTCTTTGCTCACTCATGCTCCGATTCTTGCTTTGCCCAATTTTGACAAAACTTTTGAGGTTCATTGTGATGCAAGTGGTACCGGAATTGGCGGAGTTTTGATGCAAGAAAAACGAGCCATTGCTTATTTTAGTGAAAAACTCTCCGGTGCTCAACTTAATTATCCCATATATGACAAAGAATTGTATGCTTTAGTGCGTGTGCTACATGTTTGGGAACATTACCTTAGACCTCATGAATTTGTCATCCATACCGATCATGAAACGCTTAAGTACTTAAAAGGCCAAACTAAGTTGAACAAGCGTCATGCCAAATGGAGTGAATTTATTGAATCTTTCCCATATGCCATCAAGTACATTAAGGGTAAATAAAATGTAGTTGCCGATGCACTTTCACGCATATGCATTCTTGTCACTCAAGTTGAGTTGAATGTTATTGGTTTTGAGCATATAAAAGACTTGTATGAGCATGATCCTTCTTTTGCTACTCCTTATGCTAAGTGTTTGACACACACATCTTGGGAACGATACTACATAAAGGATGATTATCTTATGAGAGCTAACAAACTTTGCATTCCCGAGTCTTCTCTTTGTTTGTTACTTTTGCAAGAGGCTCATGGAGGTGGACTCATGGGACACTTTGGACGCGACAAGACTTTCGCCACGCTCTCCAAGAACTACTTTTGGCCCAAGATGTTCCGTGACGTCTCATGCTTCACCAACCGTTGCTCTACCTGTCGCAAAGCTAAGTCTAAAGCTCAATCCCATGGTCTTTACATGCCCCTTCCTATTCCTTATCAACCTTGGGAAGACATTAGCATGGATTTTGTACTTGGTTTGCCTAGAACTCAAAATGGAAAGGATTCCGTGTTTGTTGTTGTGGATAGATTTTCTAAGATGGCACATTTCATTCCTTGCAACAAGATAGACGATGCTTCACATATTGCAAATCTCTTTTGTAGGGAAATCTTGCGACTCCATGGAGTACCAAATACAATCGTCTCCGATCGTGACGTCAAGTTCTTGAGTTACTTTTGGAAGACCCTATGCGCCAAGCTCGGAATCAATCTATTGTTCTCATCCGCATACCATCCTCAAACCGACGGCCAAACGGAGGTGACGAACCGCACACTATCCACTCTACTTCGTGTCTTGATCAAGAAGAACATCAAGGAGTGGGAAGCATGTCTACCCATCGCCGAGTACGCCTACAACCGTGCAAGACATTCGACTACCGGCAAGTCCCCCTTCGAGGTTGTCTACGGCTTCAACCCGTTGTCCCCATTGGACATTCTACCTCTTCCTCTACAAGAGCGCACCAACATGGATGCGAGTGCACGGGCAAGCTACATCAAGAAGATGCATGAGGATACAAGACAAACCATCGAGCGCCAAGTACAACGACTAGCGACCAAGCTCAACGTCAACAAGCAACCCATGGTCTTCAACATTGGTGATCTAGTGTGGCTACACCTTCGCAAGGACCGCTTCCCCAAACAACGCAAGTCCAAGCTTCTTCCTAGAGCCGATGGACCTTTCAAGGTGCTAGCACGCTACAACGACAACGCCTACAAGATCGACCTACCTCGAGACAAGTACAATGTGAGCGACATCTTCAACATCAAGGACCTCGCACCATACCATGGAGATGAAGCTTTTGATCCGAGGTCGGATCTCTCTCAAGGGGGGGGGGGAGATGATGCGGAGCATCCCTCACTCATCCCCATGGACGCACCTACATCTTCCTCAATACCACGTGGACCCATGACTCGAGCCCGAGCTAAGGCTATTGAAGATAAGGTGAACTCGCTCCTCTCCGAACTTCCTTCTCCTACTCACGAGACATGTCTACTACCTCATTCGGAAACTCTGTGTGTGATCAGGTGCCTGGAAACGAGCCACGAAACAACTACATACAAGAGCCAAGACGGCGAGGACCCCAAGCAAGATGGACAAGAAGAAGAGCTGCAGCCGAAGCTACAGGCATCAGACGTCCGACGCTACCCGGACGTCCGACGAGTCCCAGGACCCGGACGACCGGACTCTCCGGACGTCCGGCACTTTGCCACCCGAACCAAAACATCGGACGACCGAAGCCTCCGGACGTCCGACCGATGCATGCCCGAACCGAATCTACGGACGACCGACGACTTCCAGACGTCCGGACCGTCACGAAGCTCCGGACGACCGACCCCCTCCGGACGTCCGACCCCCTCCGGACGTCCGACGCGCCCACGACAGAGCTGATTCTACGGACGCCCGAGCCCGTCCGGACGTCCGGACCGCCCTGAGCCTCCGGACGTCCGACGTCTTCCGGACGTCCGACGCCTGTGTGTTGACTTCGTTTGGGTCCGCAGCCCTTGTACCCCTTCACCCCCTAGACTATATATACTCTTTCTTCCCCACCTTTCTAGTGTTAGCATTGGTTTAGCTCATGTTTGTGTGAGAGCCTTGCTCATCCACTTGGTTACTTCTCCTCGGAGCTCAGGACCTCTACGGAGAAGATCCCCCAAGCGGATTCAAGACCCCCTTCTAGGGTGGAACCCCTCAAGACCTCCTCTCGGAGAAGATCGGTTACCTTTGTATCCTTACCTTTGTTGATTGTGGATCATATGTATCTCTTTGTGTTCGGTGATCTAGCACTTGTGTGATTGATTCCTTGTTGGTTGAGTGATTTCTCTCTCGTTTCCTCCGTGTTCCCCTTTGTGCTTCCGCGTGTTCTTCGTGATTCCCCGTAGGATCCACTCCAAACGTGAAAGATCGTCACCATAGGGTTCCGCCCTACATCACTTTGACTAATCTTTGATATTCCTTTCGTAATGCTATCTATATGTCCTGGATATTCTTGCACCCTTGCATGCTATCTAACCCTTGTAGGTACTTGGATGGATCTAAATCCACGAAATTGCAACTCACTCATATCTTGAGCAATTTCCACATCACCAAGTCTCTACACAATGGTGGTTGAAGACAAGGAAGCACAAAACCCTTCAAATATATCCTTTGACAAATTCTATGTTAAATCTTATGATTGTCATTTCGGATACACAAGTGCTCTTCCTTGCAAAACTAACCCATGTAGGTAGATGAACTCAAATTCCAAGTGGTGCTCCCAACTCTTGATGAGCTACATCAACCTTGAGCAACCCACACAAGTTCAACTACATGATCAAGATCAACACCACCACCCAAGGTACTTTATTCCATCTTAGAAAAGCTTTACTACAAATCATGGGGCAAAGCAACTCAACAAGATGGGAATACATCAAGATGCTTAAACGAAAAATGGTAACCCCATTTTGAGCTTAAACGATGAGTATGACATATGATCAAGTGCCTTCACTTGACTCCTAAGTCAATATACTCTAACATAGGTGACTTTGTCACCGCCCAATTCTAGATGAAGTTCTCATGTGTTTCCACTTGCATTTATCTCATGCATTTGTGTTTCCCCTTTCAAAAAAAACTTCATCTAGATCTTTTCTTTTCTTTTCTTTTTTGTTCTGCATTTTCTGCATCCAATTCATTGCAAATCTTTCAGATAATTCCTTGCAAATCCTTGTGAGATCTTAATTGCCTAGTGAGCTAAGGTGACAAGTGTTTTCTCTGTAGTGAACTTGGTCACACCGGCTTGTTTTCTTCGGTCCAACCGAGATCTTTCGGCGCCACCGAAGCACACAACTCGGTGCTATCGATTTTACTACAGGAAAGACAGCTTGCCACTTATTCCTGCATACATTCTGCTCCAGCTCCACCCGATGACTCTTGTCCTCTACCAGCATCATATTCGATTTGCTGCTTTGCTTTGAGACTCAAGGACCAAACCCTTTTTGAAATAAAAATCCAGAAGAGCCCTTCTTGGAAATTGATGTCAAAGGGGAGAGATAGATTACATCAAAGCTTAAGCTTAATCATTCCTATAGGGGGAGAGAATACTCAGGGGAGAGTGTAAGAAACCCCAGATGCTTGGTGTTCACGAGGAGAGAGGTCACATGTCTTTAAGAGGGGAAATACATGTTCATATTTGATTGTTTGCATTAGCTCTTTTTTCTTTTCTTTGCTCTAATTTTCTGTTCCCTATCTTCTCCCAATATCCCCTGCAAGATTCAGGGGGAGTAGGACATCTAAGGGAAGGAAATCCTTGAATTCATTGCACATCTTTACCTTTGCAGACATGTCTATATCCAATAGAGTACTCAATACTCACTCTCTACATGTCATCCCAGTCTTGGTACTCTTGTGGTTTCTTTTGTTTGCTCTGGCTATTAGATGTATCTGTGTTATCTAACCTTGTTTACTCAGGTTCATTCTTTCCTAAGCCAACTCAAGACCACAAGGTAAGTATATGCATCTCAATCATGTGCATGAGAACTTCTTGCTGATGTACATACTGTTTGCAAGAAGGACTCATGAGCATGAAGGTACATTTCCTATATTTACATCATTTGCTCTGATGCATATAGCCAAGATACATGTAACACATGGCTTACTCTGTCATGTTTATGCATTCACATGCTCCTATGTTCCATATTTACATGATTGCATACATATAGGGGGAGTCTATGCATGTTACATGTATTTCCAAAGCTTTACTTGTTGTTCTCTATATCTTTATCTAAAGCTTTGATGTATGTTGTCATCATTACCAAAAAGGGGGAGATTGAAAGCACAAGTGCTCCCTGGGTGATATTGGTAATTAATGTCAACATATCTCTTGTTGGACTAATGTTTCTACCTAGTATGTTTCAGATAAGTTCAACAATGGAGTGGCATGGACTAGAGGATGTGGAACCCCTTCAAAGTGCTAAAGACAAAGGATTGGCTCAAGCTCAAAGCTCAGGACTCTACATCTTCTATTTTAGTGATCCAAGATCACATTGAGTCTATAGGAAAAGCCAATACTATTAAGAGGGGATGAGGTGTTGGTTAATGGCTTGCTTGCTCAAAGTGCTTAGTGATATGCTCCAAAGCCCTCAACCACTTTCTCATATCCACATATGTCCCAAACCAAAAGTCAAACTCGGATCCACCAATTATTTCTATCCGAAGCCACCGAGTTTAGTTGACATAGCCACTGCCAGAAACCCTAATCAATTCGATCTCACCGATGGGATCTCGGTCTCACCGAGATGGGCTTGCAAACTCTCTGTTGCCCATTGCAATAATTTCAGTCCCACCGAGATATGCAATCGGCCCCACCGAGCTTGCTTGGCTAACTCTCTGTTTCGTTTATTACCCAAATCGGTCCCATCGAGTTTTAGTAACCGGTCAAACCGAGTTTTGGCTTTACCCTAACCCTAGCACATCGGTCCCACCGAGTTGATCCAGTCGGTCCCACCGAAACACCTAACAATCACATTATGAAACAAATCGGTCTGACCGAGTTCTTTGAATCGGTCCCACCGAGTTTGGTGATTTGTGTGTAACGGTTAGATTTTGTGTGGAGGCTATATATACCCCTCCACCCACTCTTCATTCGTGGAGAGATCCATCAGAACATGCCTACACTTCCAACACATATTTTCTGAGAGAGAACCACCTAGACTTGTGTTGAGGTCAAGATATTCCATTCCAACCACATAAATCTTGATCTCTAGCCTTTCCCCAGTTGCTTTCTACTCAAATCTTCTTACCACCAAATCCAAATCCTGTGAGAGAGAGAGAGAGTTGAGTGTTGGGGAGACTATCGTTTGAAGCACAAGAGCAAGGAGTTCATCATCAACACACCATTTGTTACTTCTTGGAGAGTGGTGTCTCCTAGATTGGCTAGGTGTCACTTGGGAGCCTCTGACAAGATTGTGTAGTTGAACTAAGGAGTTTGTAAGGGCAAGGAGATCGCTTACTTCGTGAAGATCTACCCTAGTGAGGCAAGTCCTTCACGGGCGGCAGCCATGGTGGGATAGACAAGGTTGCTTCTTCGTGGACCCTTTGTGGGCGGAGCCCTCCGTGGACTCGTGCAACCGTTACCCTTTGTGGGTTGAAGTCTCCATCAACGTGGATGTACGATAGCACCACCTATCGGAACCACGGATAAAAAATCTCTGTGTCTCCAAATTGCGTTTGCACACTCCAATCCCTTCTCTTTACATTCTTGCAACTTGCATGCTTTACTTTCTGCTGCTCATATGCTCTTGGCATACTTGCTGGTATGTATTGTGAATGTTTAAACTTGTGCTAAAACTCCACATCAACATAAAGAATTAAAAACTGCAACTTTTATTGATTAGAGTCTATTCACCCCCCTCTAGACACCTCTTCTCGATCCTTTCACCCACCAACCTCCATATCGGGCGCAAGCAGCTCCTGCGCCCCACACCCCTATGATAGACACCGATGCACCACTTCCCTGAAGAACAGGCGGACTAGGTGCTCCACGCGCCTAAGCGGGTGCTGCTTCTTTTAATTGTGATTCGACTGACCCTGAATTGAAATCTAGGCGGGTTACTGACCTCTAGCAAAGGTGAAATAGTAAATGGGAGGAAACCTTGTGCATTTAGTATCACGAAGAAGATGCAGTATGAAGCGCTCAACTAGTTTATTTCGTGGGATGAATACGGTGTGAGAAGAGACGTAATATTTGCACGAATAAGGGAAGAGGAGTACCTCTTTCTGCTGGCAGTGCTGTGTCCTCCTTCTGTTTTTCCAACGATCTTCTTGTGGTTCGCTGGAAATGAGAAGTTGTGGAGGATGGTGGAGCCTTGGACGAACCCATGGCCAAGTTGTTGAGTGTGGTGCGGTGGCCGTCTGTCGGCGGTGGGGAACCAGATCCGAGGCGGCGAATGATGGCGTAGCGGGAACAACTCTGGTGCGGTGGACGGTTGCGACTGTGAGCGGCACGGTGAGGCGCAGGACGGCATGGTCGAAGTGGTTCTGGTACGGCGCACATCGACGTCGGCGTCGTGGAGGCAGCTCTGCCTCAGCTTCAGCTGCTAAGTCCTTGAGGGCGTTGTGGTTGCGATTGCGTTGGACGACGATGTCGGGGTACCGGCTCCGGCGTGATGGAGGAGGGCGGCGGTGGATTGGGTGCGATGGGGTGGAGGACGGAGGAGGCTGGGGTTTCGCGACTGGTGGAGAGGGCGTTTTGGCGCCCACGGAGTATGAATGGGGAAACGGAGTGAGGGGGGAACTAAGGGTGAACAATGTTTCGGTTTGGGACGTACTTGTTTGAAATTTGGGGAAAGTTACAAACTTTGCCCCTATCTAAAATTTCAGACATATTGCGGGTTGGGTGTAGGACAGTAATCTCAGGTGTCCCAAATGGTGGGCGGGACAGATTTCGGCCGAGCGCATGGGTGTTCAGGCGCCCACGGCGTATGAATTCTTCTCGGAGGTGGTTGAGACTGGCGTCTTGGTGAAGTTACAAACCTACCCTAGTTTAGACCTTTGGACATCGGGCCGATAGGCTACACGTGCCAGAGTCAGGACAGTAATTTCCTACCACCAAACATTAGTCTCACGCGGTTTCGGGTGACCAGAGGCTTATTTGGCGCTTCGTTCAATATTTGGGAGCAGAAGCATTAGTGTTTTCGATTCTCTTGAATTAAACTTTCAGGATTTGTCAAACTTCACAAATCTTTACTCTTGAAAATCCTAAAACTACTATAATTTTGGAATGGAGGGGGTACATTTGAATGTACATTGTACATGAGTATATATTAAAAAATATACAGCTTACCTCAGTTCATGCATGGTTCCAAATATAATCTCCTTGGTTGCAAAAAAATAGTTAGACATGCGTATGAATATATAGCATGTTCAAACGCACAACAAAGATTGATGCCCCCTTTTAGATCTGATTTACAAACGCCATTATCTCGGGTTCAAATAGATGAATGCACTTCCTATGAATTCGAATCTTCGAAACCCCCTTTATGTTGAATTCAACATGTATTCTATTTCGTAGCTAGCAATTTGGAATGTATCCATGTAAGTGACAAATGTATAAAGTGCTTCACACTAACAACATGGAGTGCACTAATTAATGTTTATATATGAATTGCAAAAGAAATGCATTGCCTGTATTTCAAACCGCTCTCACTCTATGGATCGACAATATGAAATAAACACATGCACATGTTAGAATTCAATAGAGTATGGGTGTCTGATGGACCGATTTTTGTTCATACGCAAATTGCAAAATTCATGATCTCATCCAAAAAATAATAATGCCATTTATATTTTAATTTAATGCGTAGAACCGCCTTTTACACGTAGATGCACTATGCCTTGGCCCGTTCTCACAAACGTGCTATATATATCTCTATCTAACACATAAGTGCACACACTTTATATACATCGAAATTGCTCTTTCACACATTCTCACAATCTCTCCGGGGTGTCTCACGCACACACACTCTCTCTGTATCTCTCTTTCTCTCTTTCTGATTACTATGTACCACTCTTTTAGTAATCTCAGTTGGAAAACACTATTTCTCTCACATGCATATATACACACGCATGGTCTCTACTAGCCCTCTATACGCACATATATGTGCGTACGTGTCTCCCGCACGCACATTATCTTTAGGCCTCTCTCGCACACATTGCCCCCCCATGATGCACACCTCTCTCTTAGTAGTTGGCAGATATGATTCCATCAGGTCATTCGGTAGGATATCCCTGACTGTTAGGCTGGATGGTATTACAAGGCAAAGTTTTACCCAAGTTCGGACCCTTGCAGTTGAGGAAAAAGCCTACTCCTGGTACTGTATATTAGTGATAGGGGTGTGTACAAAGTACACGTGAATACCAGGCATTGTGCGTGAGTGCATACTATCGACGAACTAGCCCCCGGGCTTCTATAACATACTCGGGGCCTATGGTTAAAATCATATATAGTCGGCTTATCACCAGTGGGGATAGAGTCCTCCACGACTCTGGTAGCTTCGTGTTGTACGCCGAGTCCTCCATATGGGTTTTCGTATAATGCGTCTCGGTCCAACCTATGTGGCGCAGGATGGAACCGATCCATGAGTCCTCATGTTGACCCACCACAACTAGAAATGATGTGCCCACCCCAACTAGAAATGATGTGCCCACCACACCACACATGCAATCGGCCACTAAGAAAATAAGCATATACAATAGTACAATGTTATACATGAAAGTTAATTGAATGGTGCATCAAAAAATATTTGTTCTGCATTGTGAATGTTTATATTTCTCCTAAAATATTAGTCACGGGAAAGAGAAACGAAGGGCATATCTCTCCTTGTCTCCACCGGACACCCCCTCTTTCTACACCACTTTCACGTACGCACACAAACTATCTCTCGGCGCTCTAAAAGTATGCATGCCCATGACACATTCACGCGTGACGGTCATTGTATTTCGAGCGAAAGCACTATAGGTCAGTGGGCTTCAGAATATGCTCATTACGGTCACCGCATATATTCTCGTGGTGATCATATGGTATCTAGCTCACGGTACGTCTTCGTATTTTGTTGATGACACTGACGGACATTGTATTTGAAGCATGCTCCGTATTTTGTTGACGACACTTACGGTCATTGTATTTGAAGCGAAAGCACGATACGGTCACTGGACTTCAGAATAAGCTCATCACGGTCAGCACATACATTTTGTGGTGCTAACCAACCTGTGGTTGGATGGTTAGGAGGACAGTGGTTTCTCGAGCCCACCAGGGTTAAAGTCCCGGTGCTCGCATTTATCCTGGGTTAATTTCAGTATTTTTTCGGCGATGTGCGTTTAGTGGGAGGAGACGTTCCACTTGACTACGAGGCACCTATGGTGACTTCGTAAAATCTCTAGATCATATGCTGGCTCACTCTCTCGAAGCTGCTCATAGGGGTAGGGTCTGCGTGTGTGCGCTTACAGAGGTGATCGCTATGCGTATATATGAGCGCCATGCGTCTGCACCGTGTTAAAAAATACATGTCATGATTATACGGTCATCGGCTAACCTGCATAACTCCGTATTTTGTTCATGACACAATCAATTGACCAGTCAAACGTTCCACGTGGCGCAACTAGTGTTGCACCATCGGGGCGCGTAACCATGGGGCCCCTCCTGTCAGCGCGTATATGAAAGAAAGAAATGGTAGTTTGAGTTTGTACTGTGTTAATAAAATACATTTTAGGGTGATCATACGGTCACTGGCTCACCATACAGCTCCGTAATTTCTTGATGACATGATCAATTGACCAGTCAAATGGTTCACATTCAGCAGCGCACATTACCATAGGGCCCACCCGTCAACAGCAGATATGAAGGATGAAATGGTAATAAATTAGTGGTTAGTGGGGATTTGAAGTCGTGAGACCTCTGGTTGGCGATCGCCGGCGGTGGGGGTGCGATGATTGAGCGGTGGCATGGGGATCGCCTAGAAAAATCTTGGTGGGGGGGCTAGAGGGATGGCCGAGGGCGGTGGGGAGTGGTTTCGGGACGGGCAGGGCGGCGTGGCACATGAGCCAGCCGCTGGCGGCGGCGGCGGCGGTGGTGGCGGCTCGGGGTGGAGGTTGAAGATAAGCTGCAGGCCCTTGATTTCGTATCCAACGGCTGGAAAATCTATTGACCAGAGATGAAAAAGTCAGTCAACTGACGTGTAGCCTCACCCCGCACGTACACATGCGCGCACGCAACACTCGCACAAACACACGCATGCGTGCAACACTGACATGTACACATAACGAACACACGCACGCATGCATGCGTGCAACACTGACACATACACATGCACTCACGAACACACGCACGTACACACACATGCATGCAACACTGAAACGTACACATGCACGCACGCAACACTCGCACGCCTGCATGCACACCGCACACGACACAAGACACACGCTCAACCTATATGTGCATGCACCCTTTGTTAAGGACATGGATTGTTACGGGTATTAATGAATCATATCTTTTTTTGCAAGGTTTAATCAATCTTATCTATGATAAGCAGAACATTGATGTTTGCAGTGGTCTTTATGAATCACAACGTATCGAACAAGCTATCAACGTATATATAAAAATTTTAAAATTCTCTTACATTATATAGTAGGCTTATCTAGATGAAATAGATGACGTCACACTCAATGAACAATCATCGGTTTACGAAATGCCCGCTTCTGACCGCCCTGGCCCACCAAAAGTTCCTCTGCCGTGCGCTGCTTGCGTTGGGTCACTAACATGCAGGCCATGTACCCAAAGAGCCCACACGTCAGTGGAAGAACAGCGCGGTGCCATACGTCAGAGTCAAGGGCTCTACTCTATGCACACCCGGCTGAACACGCCTCCTTGCCGCATTCAAACGCCTCCATGAAACCCGTGTGGAAGCCGAGAAACCCACTCTGGACACACGTCCATTCATGACCGGGCCGGCATTAAACGCAACGTCGACCGAGCTCCTCCCGTCCGCCATCTATTTAATCTCCTATTTAAACGAGGCCAAAGGCCGGCCAAGAATCGCACACCTCCACCGCTCCCCTATCTCCTCCTTCACCATTTTGCCACTCTTACAATGGCTTACGAAGAGTAGTTATCCCGCATCCAAGCCGGCTGGGTGGCCCGTCGGATATGAGCTATGCAGCTCGCTGATCCACCTCCCTCCCCTCGCCTGATGGAGCCAGTTGCCGCCACAAGCCAGTGCGCAGTTCAGCAACTTGCCGCTCCAGGCCAGCTCGACAAGGAGCGGTGCACGGGCATTGCCGCTGCCGTCCACACCGTCGCCTCGTACCGCGCCTCCCGTGTCTGCGACCGCGTCTCCCATTTCTGTGGCCGAGACTCCAATGCCGGCGGCCGCGCCATGCAAGCAGAGATAGAAGCCAGGTGCGTGGAGAGCGACAAGTAGGTGGACAGCGCCTCCGTGTCCGCTGCCACCATCGAGGAGAAGTAGAACACGGGAGGCTGCCGCCACTTGGGTCCCATGAAGGCCACCACAGAGGCGACGCCGGCGTACATAACAGGTGTCTTGCCGAATCCTTTTGTTGCGAGGACCTTCGTCGACCCCGCATGGGCTCCACGGAAGCGGAGAAGCCCCCTTCCACCATCATCTTTGGCTTCGGTAGTGGGGAAGCGAGACGCTGATACGTCCATTTTGCATCATGCTTTTATATCGATATTTATTGCATTATGGGCTGTTATTACACGTTATGTCACAATACTTATGCCTTTTCTCTCTTATTTTACAAGGTTTACATGAAGAGGGAGAATGCTGGTAGCTGGAATTCTGGGCTGGAAAAGGAGCAAATATTAGAGACCTATTCTGCACAGCTCCAAAAGTCCTGAAACTTCATGGAGGCAGTTTTTGGCATTAATAAAGAATATTGGAGAAAGAATCAACCAGAGGGGGCCCACACCCTGGCCACGTGGGTGGGGGGCGCGCCTACCTCCCTGGGCGTGCCCTCCTGCCTCGTGGGCCCCCTGGCAGGCCTTCGGTGCTCATCTTATGCTATATGAAGTCTTTTACCCTAGAAAAAATCACAAGCAAGCTTTCAAGACGAAACACTGCCGCCACGAGGCGGAACCTTGGCGGAACCAATCTAGGGCTCCGGCGGAGCTGTTCTGCCGGGAAAACATCCCTTCGGGAGGGGGAAACCATCACCATCGTCATCACCATCGATCCTCTCATCGGGAGGGGGTCAATCTCCATCAACATCTTCACCAGCACCATCTCCTCTCAAACCCTACTTCATCTCTTGTATCCAATCTTTGTCCCAAAACCTCAGATTGGTACCTGTGGGTTGCTACTAGTGTTGATTACTCCTTGTATTTGATGCTAGTTGGTTTATTTGGTGGAAGATCATATGTTCAGATCCTTTATGCATATTAATACCCCTCTGATTATGAACATGAATATGATTTGTGAGTAGTTACGTTTGTTCCTGAGGACATGGGAGAAGTCTTGCTATAAGTAGTCATGTGAATTTGGTATTCGTTTGATATTTTGATGAGATGTATGTTGTCTTTCCTCTAGTGGTGTTATGTGAATGTCGACTACATGATAGTTCACCATTGTTTGGGCCTAGAGTAAGGCATTGGGAAGTAATAAGTAGATGATGGGTTGCTAGAGTGACAGCAGCTTAAACCCTAGTTTATGCGTTGCTTCGTAAGGGGCTGATTTGGATCCATATGTTTCATGCTATGATTAGGTTTACCTTAATACTTCTTTTGTAGTTGCGGATGCTTGCAACAGGGGTTAATCATAAGTGGGATGCTTGTCCAAGAAAGGGCAGTACCCTAGCACCGGCCCACCCACATACCAAATTATCAAAGTAACAAACACGAATCATATGAGCGTGATGAAAACTAGCTTGACGGTAATTCCCATGTGTCCTCGGGAGCGCTTTTCTCTATATAAGAGTTTGTCCAGGCTTGTTGCTACAAAAAGTATTGGGCCATATTGATGCACCTTATTTACTTTCATTACTTGTTACCCGTTACAAATTACCTTATCACAAAACTATCTGTTACCTATAATTTCAGTGCTTGCAGAGAATACCTTACTGAAAACCGCTTGTCATTTCCTTCTGCTCCTCGTTGGATTCGACACTCTTACTTATCGAAAGGACTACAATAGATCCCCTACACTTGTGGGTCATCAAGACTCTTTTCTGGCGCCGTTGCCGGGGAGTGAAGCGCCTTTGGTAGGTGGAATTTGGTAAGGAAAAATTTATATAGTGTGCTGAAATTTACTGTCACTTGTTACTATGGAACATAATCCTTTGAGGGGCTTGTTCAGGGTATCTTCACCCCGACCAGTAGAGAAAAGAGTTGCTCCTCAACCTACTGAACCTACTGAAAATGTTTACTTTGAAATTCCTTCGGGTATGATAGTGAAACTGCTAGCTAATCCTTTTACAAGAGATGGAACATTACATCCCGATTTGCACCTAATCTATGAGGATGAAGTTTGTGGATTATTTAAGCTTGCAGGTATGCCCGAGGATGTTATCAAGAAGAAGGTCTTCCCTTTATATTTGAAGGTAAAGGCATTGACATGGTTTAGGCTATGTGATGATATGGGATCATGGAACTACAACCGATTGAAATTGGAATTTCATCAGAAGTTTTATCCTATGCATCTTGTTCATCGTGATCGTAATTTTATATATACAATTTTTGGCCTCGCGAAGGAGAAAGCATCGCTCAAGATTGGGGGAGGCTTAAGTCAATGTTATATTCATGCTCCAATCATGAGCTCTCAAAAGAAATTATTATTCAAAAATTTTATGCTCGGCTTTTTCTCAACAATCGCTCCATGCTCGATACTTCTTGTACTGGATCTTTTATGATGAAGACTATTGAATTCAAATGGGGTTTATCGGAAAGAATTAAACGCAACTCTGAAGATTGGGATCTCGATGAAGGTAAGGAGTCAGGTATAATACCTAAGTTTGATTGTGTTAAATCTTTTATGGATACCGATGTTTTCCGTGAATTTAGCACTAAATATGGACTTGACTCTGAGATAGTAGCTTCTTTCTGGGAATCCTTTGCTACTCATGTTGATCTCCCTAAGGAGAAGTGGTTTAAATATAATCCTCCCGTTGAAGTAAAAGTAGTTGCACCTATTAAAGTTGAAGAAAAGACTATCACTTATAATGTTGATCCTATTGTTCCTACTGCTTATATTGAGAAACCACCTTTCCCTGTTAGAATAAAGGATCATGCTAAAGCTTCAACTGTGGTTCGTAAGAGTAAAACTAGAACACCTACACCCCCTGAGCAAATTAAAGTTGAACATAGTATTGCTATGGTTAAAGATCTCTTTTGGCTGATAATATTGATGGGCATGTTATTTACTTCTGTGATGAAGCTGCTAGAATTGCTAGACCTGATACTAAAAATAAACATAACCTGTTGTTGGCATGCCTGTTATTTCCATTAAAATAGGAGATCATTGTTATCATGGCTTGTGTGATATGGCTGCTAGTGCAAGTGCAATACCTCATTCCTTATACAAAGAAATTATGCATGATATTGCACCTGCTGAGATAGAGGAAATTGATGTTACAATTAATATTGCCAATAGAGACACTATTTCACCAGTTGGGATTTTTAGAGATGTTGAAGTCTTGTGTGGGAAAGTTAAATATCCCGCTGATTTTCTTATTCTTGGTTCCCCACAAGATAGCCTCTGTCCCATCATATTTGGTAGACCCTTCTTGAATACTATTATTGCTAGGATAGACTGCAAAAGGATGTTGTTACCATTGGTTTGGGGGATATGTCTCACGAGTTTAATTTTGCTAAGTTTCATAGACAACCCCATGATAAAGAATTACCTAGTAAAGATGAAATTATTGGTCTTGCTTCTATTGCCGTGCCTCCTAATGATCCCTTAGAACAATATTTGCTTGACCATGAAACTGATATGTTTATGAATGAAAGAAGGGAAATAGATGAAGTATTCTTTAAACAAGGACCTATCTTGAAACACAACTTGCCTGTTGAAATCCTAGGGGATCCTCCTCCACCAAAGGGTGATCCCATGTTTGAGCTTAAACCATTACCTGATACTCTTAAATATTCTTATCTTGATGAGAAAAAGATATATCCTGTTATTATTAGTGCTAACCTTTCAGAGCATGAACAAAAGAAATTATTGAAAACTCTGAAGAAGCACCGTGCTGCTATTGGATATACTCTTGATGATCTTAAGGGCATTAGTCCCACTCTATGCCAACACAAAATAAAATTGGAGAAAGACGCTAAACCGGTTGTTGATCACCAACGACGGTTAAATCCTAAGATGAAAGAAGTGGTAAGAAAAGAAATACTAAAGCTTCTGGAGGCAGGTATAATTTATCTCGTTGCTGATAGTCAGTGGGTAAGCCTTGTCCATTGTGTCCCTAAGAAGGGAGGTATTACTGTTGTTCCTAATGATAAATATGAATTGATCCCACAAAGAATTACTACAGGTTATAGAATGGTTGATTTCCGCAAATTAAATAAAGCTACTAAAAAGGATCATTGCCCTTTACCTTTTATTGATCAAATGCTAGAAAGATTATCTAAACATACACATTTTTGCTTTCTAGATGGTTACTCTGGTTTCTCTCAAATACCTGTGTCAAAAGAGGATCAAGAAAAGACCACTTTTACTTGTCCTTTCGGTACCTTTGCTTATAGACGTATGCCTTTTGCCTATGCAATGCACCTGCTACTTTTCAAAGATGCATGGTGGCTATATTCTTTGATTTTGTGAAAATATTGTTGAGGTTTTCTTGGATGATTTCTCCATATATGGAACTTCTTTTGATGATTGCTTGAGAAACCTTGATCAAGTTTTGCAGAGATGTGAAGAAACTAATCTTGTCTTGAATTGGGAAAAGTGCCACTTTATGGTTAATGAAGGTATTGTCAAAGTTGATGCTATTGAAAAGATGCCATGTCCCAAGGACATTAAAGGTATAAGAAGTTTCCTTGGTCATGCCGGTTTTTATAGGAGGTTCATTAAGGACTTCTCAAAAATTTCTAGGCCTCTGACTAATCTCTTACAAAAAGATGTTCCTTTTGTCTTTGATGATGATTGTGTAGAAGCATTTGAAATACTTAAGAAAGCCTTGATTTCTGCACCTATTGTTCAGCCACCTGATTGGAATTTACCCTTTGAAATTATGTGTGATGCTAGTGATTACGCTATAGGTGCTGTCCTAGGACAAAGAGTTGATAAGAAATTAAATGTTATTCAATATGCCAGTAAAACTCTAGACAGTGCCCAGAGAAATTATGCTACTACTGAAAAGGAATTTTCAGTAGTTGTATTTGCTTGTGATAAGTTCAGACCTTATATTGTTGATTCTAAAGTAACTGTTCACACTGATCATCCTGCTATTAAATATCTTATGGAAAAGAAAGATGCTAAACCTAGACTTATTAGGTGGGTTCTCCTATTACAAGAATTTGATTTGCATATTATTGATAGAAAGGGAGCTGAGAACCCCGTTGCAGACAACTTATCTAGGTTAGAGAATGTTCTTGATGGCCCACTACCTATTGATGATAGCTTTCCTGATGAACAATTAGCTGTCATAAATGCTTCTCGTACTGCTCCATGGTATGCTGATTATGATAATTACATTGTTGCTAAATTTATACCACCTAGTTTCACATACCAGCAAAAGAAAAAAGTTTTTCTATGATTTAAGACATTACTTCTGGGATGACCCACACCTTTATAAAGAAGGAGTAGATGGTGTTATTAGACGTTGTGTACCAGAGCATGAATAGGAACAGATCCTACGCAAGTGTCACTCCGAGGCTTATCGAGGACACCACGCTGGAGATAGAACTGCACATAAGGTATTGCATCCGGTTTTTATTGGCCTACTCTCTTCAAGGATGCCCGTAAGTTTGTCTTGTCTTGTGATGAATGTCAAAGAATTGGTAATATTAGTAGACGTCAAGAAATGCCTATGAATTATTCACTTGTTATTGAACCATTTGATGTTTGGGGCTTTGATTATATGGGACCGTTTCCTTCCTCTAATGGGTATACACATATTTTAGTTGCTGTTGATTACGTCACTAAGTGGGTAGAAGCAATTCCAACTAGTAGTGCTGACCATAACACCTCTATTAAGATGCTTAAAGAAGTTATTTTTCTGAGGTTTGGACTCCCTAGATACTTAATGACTGATGGTGGTTCACATTTTATTCATGGTGTTTTTCGTAAAATGCTTGCTAAGTACGATGTTAATCATAGAATTGCATCTCCATATCACCCACAGTCTAGTTGTCAAGTAGAACTTAGTAATACAGAGCTCAAATTAATTTTGCAAAAGACTGTTAATAGATCTAGAAAGAATTGGTCCAAGAAACTTGATGATGCATTATGGGCCTATAGAACTGCATATAAAAATCCTATGGGTATGTCTCCTTATAAAATGGTTTATGGAAAAGCATGTCACTTACCTCTCGAACTAGAACATAAGGCATATTGGGCCATTAAAGAGCTCAGTTATGATTTCAAACTTGCCGGTGAGAAGAGACTATTTGACATTAGCTCACTTGATGAATGGAGAACCCAGGCCTATGAGAATGCCAAACTATTTAAAGAAAAAGTTAAAAGATGGCATGACAAAAGGATACAAAAGCGTGAGTTTAATGTAGGTGACTATGTGTTGCTATTCAACTCTCGTTTAAGATTTTTTGCAGGAAAACTTCTCTCTAAATGGGAAGGTCCTATGTTATCGAGGAGGTCTATCGTTCCGGTGCCATAAAAATCAACAACTTCGAAGGCACAAATCCAAAGGTGGTGAATGGTCAAAGAATCAAACATTATATCTCAGGTAATCCTATAAATGTTGAAACTAATTTTATTGAAACCGTGACCCCGGAGGAATACATAAGGGACACTTTCCAGAACGCTTCAGACTCCGAAAAGGAATAGGTATGTGGTACGGTAAGTAAACCGACTCCAAAACAGTTCTAATGGCAATTTTTCTCCGTTTTGGAGTATTTAAGAAAAAAGGAAAATAAGAAGTAGTCCGGGAAGGACACGAGGCGTCCACGGGGGTGGAGGGCGCTCCCTACTCCCCTGGGCGCGCCCCCTGCCTCGTGGGTACCTTGTGTGCTCTCCGGACTCCGTTTTCTTGCACGATACTTCTTTTAGCCAGTAAAAATTCATTATATAGTCTCCCGAAGGTTTTGACCCTCGTATCACGCAAATATCCTTTGTTCTTGTTTCGAGCTGTTTTTCTGACAGATTTAGATCACCATGACGTCCCCAAGTGCCCCCAAGGACAAGTTCTTCGAGAAGGTCATCAACCCCTACCTAGCGGAGGTGCTGCAACATCCTCAAACCATTGAGATGCGTGAGGGGTTGTTGCACATCCGCGATGTTGTGGGACCAAGGAGGACCGGAAGCGTGGAGACAAGGCTTGAAGCAATGGAGCAACACGTTTTCAAGTGTCAGGAGATGGTGGAGCATGGACTCGACGCCAATCACATAATGATCATGGAGTTCACCAACAACCACAAGCTGGACGCCAAGGACATTGGGGAGGCCATCTTCAAGCTTCACGAGAAAATCGAGCACCTCCAAGCCCAGATCTATGACCTGCAAAACCAAAACTGTGAGTACGAATATAGATTCAAGAGGATGAGTTTGGCTGCAGATTTAAGGATCCCGGAGACTCGATCATCCTTCTATGATGGTGAGCCTATGCCTTGGAAGAGGTACGACAGTCCTACATCATCAACAACTCCATCATCACCACCCCCGAGGAAAGAGATATAAATACGTGGGTATGGGCACTCCCCTTGGCAACTGCCAAGCTTGGGGGAGGTGCCCTGGTATCGTATCACCATCACACTCCTATCTTTACCATTTTTCTTAGTTTGATCATTTTAGTAATATCTTGATCTAGTAGAATAAAGTTTTAGTATGATTTAGTTCTGAGTTTTGCTTTATGATCCTTCTACGTAATCGAGTCCTTGAGCTATATATAATAAAGATTAGTGTTGAGTCAAGGGCTTGACTATCTTGCCATGATTTTGAGGGAATAAAAGAAAGAATAAAAAGAAATAAAGAGATCATATTGATCTTATGGAGAGTAATGACTTCACATATAAAGAGTGTGATGAATAAAAGTTGTTGAGAGTTGACAAACATAGTTTTGGTCATCGTTGCAATTAATAGGAAGTAATAAAGAAAGAGAGGTTTTCACATATAAATACACTATCTTGGACATCTTTTATGATTGTGAGAACTCATTAAAATATGACATGCTAAAGAGTTGATGTTGGACAAGGAAAACAACGTAATGGGTTATGTTTTCTTATATCCGAAATAAAGTATATTGTCATGGATCATCCAACATGTTGAGCTTGACTTTTCCCCTCATGCTAGCCAAATTCTTTGCACCAAGTAGAGATACTACTTGTGCTTCCAAATATCCTTAAACCTGGTTTTGCCATGAGAGTCCACCTTACCTACCTATGGATTGAGTAAGATCCTTCAAGTAAGTTGTCATGTTGCATGCAATAAAAATTGCTCTCTAAATATGTATGATTTATTAGTGTGGAGAAAATAAGCTTTGTACGATCTTGTGATGTGGAAGCAATAAAAGCGACGGACTGCATAATAAAGGTCCATATCACAAGCGGCAATATAAAGTGACGTTCTTTTGCATTAAGATTTCGTGCATCCAACCATAAAAACACATGACAACCTCTGCTTCCCTCTGCGAAGGGCCTATCTTTTACTTTTGTCTTATACCTTATGCAAGAGTCATGGTGATCTTCACCTTTCCTTTTTACATTTTATCCTTTGGCAAGCACCTTGTGTTGGAAAGATCATATATATATATATATATATATATATATATATATATATATATATATATATATATATATATATATATCCAATTGGATGTAAGTTAGTATGAATTATTATTGTTTACATCACCCTTGAGGTAAAAGGTTGGGAGGCAACACTATAAGCCCCTATCTTTCTCTGTGTACGATTAAAACTCCATACCCGTAAGTATTGCGTGAGTGTTAGCAATTATGAAAGACTAAATGATAGTTGAGTATGTGGACTTGCTGAAAAGCTCTTATATTGACTGTTTCCGATGTTATGATAAATTGCAATTGCTTCAATGACTGAGATCATAGTTTGTTAGTTCTCAATGAAGTTTCTGTTTCATACTTGAAATTGTGAATAGATTATTACTTGAGCATAATAAATCATGTGACAATATTTATATATGTTGCTATTATAAGAATGATCATGATGCCCTCTTGTCCGTATTTTATTTTATCGACACCTCTATCTCTAAACATGTGGACATATTTTTCGATATCGGCTTCCGCTTGAGGACAAGCGAGGTCTAAGCTTGGGGGATTTGATACGTCCATTTTGCATCATGCTTTTATATCGATATTTATTGCATTATGAGCTGTTATTACACGTTATGTCACAATACTTAGGCCTTTTCTCTCTTATTTTACAAGGTTTACATGAAGAGGGAGAATGCCGGCAGCTGGAATTCTGGGCTGGAAAAGGAGCAAATATCAGAGACCTATTCTGCATAGCTCCAAAGTCCTGAAACTTCACAGAGGCAGTTTTTGGAATTAATAAAAAATACTGGAGAAAGAATCAACCAGAGGGGGCCCACACCCTGGCCACGAGGGTGGGGGCGCGCCCTACCTCCTGGGTGCGCCCCCAGCCTCGTGGGCCCCCTGGCATGCCTCCGGTGCCCATCTTCTGCTATATGAAGTCTTTTACCCTGGAAAAAATCATAAGCAAGCTTTCGGGATGAAACACCGCCGCCACGGGGCGGAACCTTGGCGGAACCAATCTAGGGCTCCGGCAGAGCTGTTCTGCCGGGGAAACATCCCTCTGGGAGGGGGAAACCATGACCATCGATCCTCTCATCGGGAGGGGGTCAATCTCCATCAACATCTTCAGCAGCACCATCTCCTCTCAAACCCTAGTTCATCTCTTGTATCCAATCTTTGTCCCAAAACCTCAGATTGGTACCTGTGGGTTGCTAGTAGTGTTGATTACTCCTTGTAGTTGATGCTAGTTGGTTTATTTGGTGGAAGATCATATGTTCAGATCCTTTATGCATATTAATACCCCTCTGATTATGAACATGAACATGATTTGTGAGTAGTTACGTTTGTTCCTGAGGACGTGGGAGAAGTCTTGCTATAAGTAATCATGTGAATTTGGTATTCGTTCGATATTTGGATGAGATGTATGTTGTCTTTCCTCTAGTGGTGTTATGTGAATGTCGACTACATGACAATTCACCATTGTTTGGGCTTAGAGGAAGGCATTCGGAAGTAATAAGTAGATGATGGGTTGCTAGAGTGACATAAGCTTAAACCCTAGTTTATGCATTGCTTCGTAAGGAGCTGATTTAGATCCATATGTTTCATGCTAAGGTTAGGTTTACCTTACTACTTCTTTTGTAGTTGCGGATGCTTGCAATAGGGGTTAATCAGAAGTGGGATGCTTGTCCAAGAAAGGGCAATACCCGAGCACCAGTCCACCCACATACCAAATTATCAAAGTAACGAACGCGAATCATATGAGCGTGATGAAAACTAGCTTGATGATAATTCCCATGTGTCCTCAGGAGCGCTTTTCTCTATGTAAGAGTTTGTCCAGGCTTGTCCTTTGCTACAAAAAGGATTGGGCCATCTTGCTGCACCTTATTTACTTTCATTACTTGTTACCCGTTACAAATTACCTTATCACAAAACTATCTGTTACCTATAATTTCAGTGCTTGCAGAGAATACCTTACTGGATACCGCTTGTCATTTCCTTCTGCTCCTCATTGGGTTCGACACTCTTACTTATCGAAAGGACTATGATAGATCCCCTACACTTGTGGGTCATCAGCCATCCTTTGCGCTGAAGCATATACCTCGGGGGCTCCCGGCAGTCCGGTGATCGTGCTGCCGGACATGAGGAACACAAATGGATTGGTGGGCGACCATTTAGGCCAGGTATTATATACCTGTGATGTCCACAACTAGCACAGCTTAGTTGATTTGAATGTAATGAAATCTGTCATGTTTGTTTGAAAATACGGTATGTTATATGAATTCTGTCATTGCTTATGAGAAATATCGCCGTGTTTGCATGAATTTTGTCCGGTTGGTTGAGTTGCTGTCAGAATGTGTGCGGCTACGGTTGGATGCCGTAATATGCGGGTTGCCGGTCGGTCTGCGGTCGGCTCGGGCGGCATGGTGGGACAAAAAAAGCACAGCTTGTGTGAGCTCGTCTCCAACGTGCGCGCTGGAGGATGCATGAGCACCTGAGCAATTCCACATTCATCGGTGGCAAAAGCACCGGTGGACAAAATGGTCACCAATATTTTGGCTACCCCGGGCAAAATCCAAACAACCCCTCCCAGCAGATTCAAATCTCTCGTTCGCCGTGAAATTTTACCATGTGTTGTTTTCATGGACTAGCAGGATGTCCGTGCATTGCACGGAACATCAAGATACATTTTTTACAAAATACCTATTGTGATTGACCCATGCAGGAGTAATCCCATGTGTAAAAACTAATGATATCTCGAGAATTTTATCAGAAAAATGGTATCTCAAGAATTTCATCGAAAAAAATGATATCTCGAGAAAGATGAGAGATATGGTGAGGAGGAGTGGGGCGTGGTGGTGACTGGTGGTCGGACTGGGCGGAGTCATGGGGATGGACGGCGAATTATGTCTATGTAGTATCTCTCTCACACACACACACCCATGTAGGTGGGGACGTGCACGAAGAGAAGAGGTGCACACATGGCACACGTACTCCCGTCTCTTTTTCCACCACACCCACGCGGGTACATGGTGGAGCTCATTTCTATACGAACATGCAGCCCACGTGATAATTTGACACGTGTACAAGTTGTGTACTTGATGGAGGATCGTCTACCACGGGTGAACAAACAAATTGCGACTTGACCCGTTATGTTAAAAAAGAGGCAAACCATGTGGGGCCTACCTTAGAGGCAATGCTCTATACACTCGGGATGCTCTGTGCGTATTACTTTTGATGTGTCCCATCAACTCGTAGAATGAGGAGAAGCTTGCTTACTACGCCATCTCCCCTGCCCATGGGCGTGGTGGCTCGCAGGACGAGGTGAAGCTTGCTTACTAGAAACTACCTCCGTCCTGGTTTATTGGTCCCCATTGTATATTGTGTCAAATTTTGACTATAGATTGAACTAACAAACATTCGTGCATGTTGCCAAAAATTATATCATTGAAAACTATGTTGAAATACGAATCCAACGATATAATTTTTGTTGACATGCATTAACATTTTGTTAGCTAAATATTTGGCCAGAATTTGGCACGAACTACAAAGGTGACCTATAAACTAGGAAGGAGGTAGTAGTGCTACGCCTTACGCCCGCTCCCTCACCCACGCGCGCGGTGGCTCCCAGGACGAGGAGAAAATTTTACTACTCCCTCCGTTTACTCCTCGTCCCTACATTGGTTAGAGAGATTATCATATTGTTTGGAATATATGTCTTTTAGTAGTACTCCCTCCTTTCCAGTTTATGGCTCAATTTCCTTGGAATATTATATAGGAGTAGTACTACTATAACAATTTCCTTGGAGTCCGTGGTGCAGCAAGCTACCCTAGGCTATGTTACTGCTCCCTCCTTTCTAGTTTATGGCTCAATTTCGAAATCTCTCCAACCAAGGTAGACAATGAGTGGTGGAATTAATTTCATAGTTTGCACAAGTAATGTACGCTCGTTTTTCTCAAGAAGTTATGTTTATCGAGGCATTAATTAGAACGAATGCATGCATGACCACTAAATTTGCAAGAACTTCTACATGCATTGGTGAGTTTTCTCTTGACAACTAGTAATTGTGTACGTGCAATGCACGTTAATTTGGAAGTATATTAAGTGCATGCGGATATTGAGTAGGATATTATTTGCATGTTATTATGTGATAAAACTATATTTGGCATGAAATTAACTGCACGCTAAGACCTCATTTGGTTGTCGTGGATCCCCGGGGATCCCGGCCTTATGCCTGGGGGAAGAAGCCACGGGCCGAGTTGACTCGGGGCAGCCCACTACGTCATTTGGTAGCACATCGTCAAGAGGGACCCCTTCCCTTTCCATGTCCCTTCCCCAGGAGCGATTCCCTAATCTCATCAGGTCGGGTAGGAAATCCTCGAGAAGCAACGACGCCGACTCCAACCTCCCGAGCTTGTGCCTCCGGCGGCCACCCGCGCCTCTAGCCAAGAGCTTCTCCTCCCGCCGGTGACGTCACCCCTTTCTCCTGCCAAGATCCTCTGCCCGGTGATGGCGATGGGCCAGAGGTCAGTTTTGACTTCCGGCGAGATCGATTACCCCTCGCGGCTCATATCTCCTCAAACGAACAGCAACGTGCTAGTGGTCACCTTCCCCGTCCTCCGGGCCAGGTTAGCCCGCTCCTCTTCCTCGTCCACCACTACCACCTATTTGATGCCTCGGTTAGCACTGATGATGTTGCTCCAGATCCACGGACCTGAGCGTCTTTTCCTCATTTTACAGCTAATCAGACTTGGACCTCGCCCACCATTGTCAAATTAACGGTGAGCACAATCTCTTCCTTTCGCTTCTCCCCCTAGATCTGCACAGTGTTTTGATTGGTCAATTGGCTCTTGTGATTGATTGTGAGGTCTGATGCTATATTTAGGATCTTTCAAGGAACATTTTTCTTGTTTGGACTCTTGTTACTACAGAGCAAAGCATTGCCTAATGTGTGGCAGTTTGTCTATTGAAGTTAGATTATTGGCTGCATACATTAGAATTTAGGTGCAATTCTGAAGAATGTGGCAAATGCAGTGGATTTGCTGCATTAAATTACTGGTGAGTCTTGTGAACTTTGGTTTAGGCAAGTTAATTGCTTTTGTGTAGACAGGAAAATACTGAACGTTTTTCTTTGTTAGATCCTTATGGCAGTACATGCTACAATTGTTTATTTTTATGCTTTTTTCGTAGTTATAAATTTTCTATTTTTAGTTTTGGTACCCTCTGCAATTAAATTCACCATGGCATACTTTTTAGACAGCATGTGCAGTTACATGCCGTTACGCATCATACACTTTGCATAGCTCAACACTCTTCTTGTATCTATGGATATCCTGATCTATTGATGTCAAGTTTGTTTTACACATGACAAAGGACACAACACCAAATAAATCAAGAAATATTCATCAATACCACTGACTCATGTCTTAGACTTTATTTGTTCAAGGAGGAAATTTCTGCGATGGAGAGAACAGAAGGTGTGTAGACAGTTCATCTTATATTTTGTTGTTCTACACTACATCCATCTTATCTTTATTTATTTTGCGCCATTATTGATCTGAGTTTTATCTGAACCTGAGTTATATCCATCTGACTGTTTGTAGATCCATGAACCTTTATTTCCAAACTCTGCCTATTCTTTCATTTGCAATAACATGAGTTATTCTGAATTGATCATTTGATGTTACCCTAGCAGTGCCTCCATAGAAAATTAAATATAGTTGATGTTATCCTTTTATCAACTTCTGCAAACATAAGGAGCTAGTTGGTCTCGCTCCAATAATACATGGATTACCATTTGGTCTATGTGTTTAGATGAGGGTCACTATATACATCTGCAGATTAGCATTTATCATTCAGATTTTCAATTTACATTTTCGAGGTATGTGATTTGATTTATCTAGAGGTAAGTTGTGCTTTCTTTCGGTTGCAATTACTATATGCTCCAAGCTGTGGCAACAATACTTCAGAATTATTTTTCTAATCATTCCGCCAGAGTAGTATTTTATTATTATATGATTGCAGGAGTTGTATATGGATGTACTGGGGGCACCAAGAAGAAAGGCTAGTATATGGATGTACTGGGGGCCCACAAAAGAAGAAAAACTGGGGGCACGATAAATTTATCCTAGACACTATGATGTTTTCTGGGACTCGACTCGTGTAACTGTTGAGGTGGGTTGAATTATTTTGTAATTTTGCTAATTATTTTTGCATTTCATGTTTCCTAATTTATATGTATAATCTATAATCTCCGTACTTTGGTAGGCTAATACCCATTTCTTAATGATAAGATCATTGTAATTGAATTATCGGCTTAAGAGTGTCACCAGCAATCACAAAAGTTATTTTTTGTTCTGTTGTATTAGTGTTAAGATCTGTATGAGTATGCCTTAGCCAGTATTGGTTTCAGATAACCAATCTGGGCTGGCCATTGGGGTCTTTTTCGGCGATTTTGACTTTTGCACATAAAAGATCGGAACTAAAATGCCAATGCGATTTGTGTTATGATGTCATATTAGAATCTGTTAATAATTTCTCATATTCTTCTCTTTCCCAGCTTATGATCCTTCATTTGTATAAATCAGGGGGGCTACACTTCTGAGACGAGGCTACAACACAATCTTTGTTGGAGTCGGCTACATTCTTACACCTCTAGCTCACGAAGGTCGTAGTCCCAATTTGGATCGCCACTCAGCACGAGTGAAGTGACACTTGATTTCTTGTTCTGTATTAGAGTACCTAAGAAATGTTGCATCTTTATGTTATGTGACATCTTTAGTTTTGACTATATTCTCATGAGTGTCTGAAGATGATAGTGTAAATGAATGATTATTTATACATTTGCAAATTCCTTGATTTTCTGTGATTTCTAGAATTATATGTAATGTATTGAATATATTTGTGTTTTTTTGGTAATTATTCATGGTATTTTTCTGAGCTGTTTCAGAATTGATTGCATGGAATCCTTCATTTTTGTGTTTTTTTATTTATCTTCTTCTGGGGATTTTGCCCCCTTCCACCTGTTGCCATTTGGTAAAGTGGACTTTGGGAGATCTCCCCCGTGGTAGAAGGGGATCCTACCTGACCCTCAAAATCCCTCAATGGGGTTTGCTACCCAGGGCATGTTTCCTCGAGCAACCAAATGAGGCCTAAACGTGTTGAGCACTCGACATTGAAGCATTCTAGGTCATTGGATTGACATGATTTGATGGCCGAGATTAATTGGATCTGCCCATTTGGGTCTTTTTATATTGGTATAGATATAGATATAGATGCTTGCGTCGGGTTATTTAACACACCTCGAAATCCAACATGTGATGGTCCTACTACTACTAGTAGAATTAAGACTTATAAAACGGAAAAATGAATTTTTTTAGACTAGCCCTATAAACCGGAAAGGAGGGAGTAGTAAGTAGTATACTATCTCCATAGTGGGTACGTACTCCATAAAATCAGATTTTCCCAAAACTAAGTCGCTCAACCTTTATTTGCTTGTTTCCCTTCCTGCCTTGTTGCCTCGAACAGACTATGCCAAACTCCCCAGCCTGCCGCGCGGGAAAAGACCCGCCCTCGCCTTTTTTTAGTCCGGGTTTGTATCGATGGATCGTGTGAAGCAGCAAAAACCAAGCCGTGTCTTGTACTCCTCCGTCGACGCTCCCTTTCATGAATTCTGTACTTCCTCTCGCCGACATGTGGGACATATAGCAACCGGGTCGACGTGCCATGCACCAAATAACAATGCAGAACAGCAGGGGGACGCACCCCAGTCGTACCGCCCCAGTAGTAGTAATGAGAAATGAGACGTCAAATTACAATGCCACACCTTCCCAGACGGACGAAGCAAACCATTATTTCACACTTCGCTTCGCCATCATCTCCTTCAAGGAAACCACGTAGTATTGCTTCTACCGTTATTTTGCCTCAAGAGGGACACACGCATCGCCTTGGTACATCATGACACATGGGACCGCATGACAGGCCATGCTCCCCCGCCCATCGCTCGGTAAAATCACCTCATTTTTACTACTTCCTCCATATCGGTTTACAGGGCAAACACGTCATTCTGGGTTGAGAATTTAACTGGCTATATATGTGATGAACAATATATCACTCCAAAAAGGGACACTTCCATAATGATACATGTTTGTCGCAGTAGGTCACGTTTTCTGTCATGCATGTACATCCATGACAATTTTATGACAGAATCAAGATAGTCATATCTGTGCTGTCGTTGAAGTGTTCCATGACATTACCAAAATTATCATCACGGAAGTGTCCACTTCCATGACGATAAATCGCGCGTCATAGAAGTGATTTTGTCAAGGGTGACTGACACGTGGCATCCACCGTAACGGGTCGCCGTTAAGCTATCGGGTCCGGTTTTGGATCCGATAACCCGTTAACAGACAGGATCAATGAGGATTTTCCACGTGTAAAATTGTCATTGGCTGGAGGAAACACGTGTTGGCTCACCGTTGGGACAGATGTCATCCATTCATTGGACATGAGGTGCCTATGATACATCGACACGTGGCATGGCCCAACAGAGGACCATTCCGGTGAAAAGGCTGGCCTGTTTGACTTGGTCAACCGGTAACGGGCCAGCCCACGGAAAGCCTGTTAATGGCCTGTTCGTATATAGCCCATGTACGGCCCGCTAACTCACGACCCATTACGGCCTACCGGAATTAAGCCCAGTAGCTTCATCTGGGCCGTCCAATATGCTTCCAGCCCGTTGTAACTTCCGACACATGTGTGGCCCATGATGTCTTTCAGCCCATACGAGGGCATTTGTAACTCTTGGCCCATTAAAGGCCCGTGGTGAATCTGGCCCACAATGAAAAATGCACCGCTTTATACCCATTAATGGCCCATTATTCCATTGGGCCGTTTCCAACCCGTGTTATCTTTCGGCCTTCTCAGGGCCCATTTATTCTTGGGCTTATTTCCAGCATTCGGTTACTTACGGCCCGTTACTGGCCTTTTCTGCTTCCGGGCCAAATTCAGCCCATGGTTACAATCGGCCCATTTGCGGCCAATTAATTGGTTGGGCCGTTTTCATAGCGTCATCAAATATGGCAGATTGACGATGGCCCATGAACGGACGATTCCAAATCTAGCCCGTTTATGGCCCATAATGCGGTCTGTTATTGGCCCATGTTTGGCCGATCGATCATACGACCCGTAGAAGGCCCATTGATGCTACGACCCATAGAAGGCACATCGTTTCTATGGCCCTTAGAAGGCCCATTGTTTCTACGGCCCGTAGGAGACCCATGGTAACTACAGTAAATATGTAGCCCATGGTTATTGTGGACTAGTTTTAAAAAATAGGCTATTGCGGCCACTAGCAATCCGCGGAAAAAGAACTGCACTGACTACAAGCAAACAAATAAACAAGACAACAAGGAAATAAATAAGCAAGCAACTTACGCTAGGCTATCATAGCTATTACACATATTACATCCACTGGGCATCAAAGTTTGCCACCAATGCAAATATAGGGAACAAAGGCGCATATCATATACACTGGTTATCAAACTTGGCGACTAGTGCAAATAAACGCCGCAGCAAAACAAGTCCAGAACTGAAACCACTTCAGAAGAGCTCAAGAAACAATATCCTGGGTACCCATAATGCTTGCAAGATGCTTAGCAAGCTTATTAACTTTCTCTTGTTTCGCGCTTAAATCCTCCAGCACTTGCTGTTGCACAAGAAAGTATGCATCTGAATTCTTCAGGGACTTCCTCAGTCCTTCGGCTTCTTGCCACAACACAGCTGACTGATGCCTTTTAGCTTGTAGCTGAGACTGAAGAAGCCGAAGTGATTCAGGCAGCGAGTTCGAAGAGCTTGTGCGGTGATAATGGCGATGTCGAACACTACATCAACACAGGACTGTGGGGTTTTCTCACTGTCTACAAGATCGTTTTTATCACCTTTCTTGGAGACCAACATGGTTGTCTCACTATCTTGAACGTTATCTGCATTACCTTCTCTACCATTGCATAGTGGGGTGCTCTTCTCCAATATTCTATTCGCATACTACAAGAGAAATAAGCAGACACATCACAGGTTTAGCATGTAGTATACGAAACTCATTTTGGTAAACCGGTTTAGTAGTACAGTGGATAGGATAACAACATGAAAGAAACATATATCTATGTACTATGGTCACTGTATTGTCCATATTATTCTAGTTTATGTTGCCAAATCAAGATAGAGACACAGTTCAACTCATATATTTTTAAGACACAACAGCATAGACAGAATATAAGTGTGAGAACCTACACAACATTGGCAACACTTGTAATGTGCATCACATGAGAACATAACTGTTTATACAACTGAAACTGAAATCAACATAGAGCAAGAAGTTAGAACAACAATCCAGTGAAACAAATAGATTTAAAACATACCTGTTGCGCCATTGGAGTTTCAATTGGATCCTTCTAATTCGAAAGTAGTTCGTATGAGTAAATTCAGTGATGCAACAACAAAGGAGTATGGACCACAACTAAGGAATCTAACCTAAGAATAGTTGCTCTTCTTCTTTAAACGTGGAGTTTGGGTTCGCTCTGGTGGTCTTCGTGCTTTGGGCACTGCAGTTTCTTTACAAACTGCTCGTGTGGGGGTACTCTGTGGTGGACATGGTGCTTTGTCAACTAGAAGTGGGTTACTATCCACTAGGGTTGGGGTTAGATGAGTTGTAGCTAGTTCTCTGCCCAACGATGTAAGTGTGCAATCTGGAAGAGTCTCGATTATGTGTGGTGGGGCTAGTTTGTGGGCCAGTACAACCATGGTTCTATCTGCATTGACGGGTAGCACTGTCTTTTGTGAAGAACGGGTTTTTGCTCCCTTAGATACTGCCATCACCCCCTCCAATTCAAATGGCTGATAAACAAGAAAAGAGATTGAACGTACAGACATTGCATGATAGACAGATGTGGTAATTCACATATATGTTGTCTAACCAAATAGGACAGCATGACACAATTTCACATATATGATGCCTAACTAAACAAGATAGCATGACATAGTTTCAGATATATGATGGATAACTTAATAGGATATAATGGCATAATTCAACATATGATGAGTATCTAAACAGGATGACATGACAAAACCATATGATGTCTTTCTAAAATAGGTTGGGATGAAATAATTCACATACATGTTGTCTAAGTATACAGGATGGCATGATACAATTGACATAATTGATTCATATACTAAGCAGCTGACACTCGCATGTATGACCTCTAAACTAAGTAGATGGAATTCAATATTGTGCATATGATGTCTAAACTAAGCAATGCAGGACACCATATGCATGATATGAGAAATATAAACATTGCAACTTAGAGCATACACCTCAGGTGGGATATAGGACTGGTCATCTCTCTCAATCCTCCTCCGAGGAGCTCCTCAGAACCATCGAGATATATGCTTCAACAGTACCATTGCTCTCTCAAGACCTTGTTTTCACTCCTGATTTTTCCATAACCGGCTCAAATGGCTGATACACATGAAGGGTAGTTCAATATACACAGATCGTCGACAAATGGAATACGTAGTTTAAAAAAAGATGGCATCAGATAATTAACATATATGATGCCTGGTTACATGGTGGTGCATAATTCACATATATGATAACTGGCTGGAAAACATGGCATTGCATAATTCACATATCTGATATAGAAAGCAAACAAGAGGCATTCACACAAAGCATGTCTAATCTAAGCAGATGGCATGGCATGCAAGACACCATATGAATGATATGAGCAATATAACCCTGCCAAGTTAGAGCATGCACCTCGGGGAATACGACCGGTCATCTATCACTAAATCCTCCTCTGAGGAGCTATCTGTAACCAGTGAGAAATCTGCATCGACATGTAGCACTGACTGCTCATAAGACCTTGTTTTAACTCCAGATTTTCCCATGACCGACTCAAATGGCTGATGCACAGGAAGAGTAGATGAATGTATAAACATTGTTGACAAATGGAATAAATTATGAAAAAAATATGGCACGATACAATTCACATATACGATGACTGGCTAAACAGGATGGCATTGCATGATTCACGTATATGATGCCTGGCTAAAGAACATGACATTGCATAATTCCCATATACTCCCTCTGTTCCTAAATATTTGTCTTTTTAGAGATTTCAAATGGACTACCACATACGGATGTATATAGACATATTTTAGAGTGTAGATTCACTCATTTTGCTCCGTTTGTAGTCACTTGTTCAAATCTCTAAAAAGACAAATATTTAGGAACAGTGGGAGTATGATATAGAAACTAAACAGGTGGCATTCACACAAAGCAAATCTAAACTAAGTTGATGACATATAAGATGTATAATGTAAGCAATGCGAGGCGCCATATGCATGTGACCAACATCAGCATGCCAGGTTAGAGCAAACACCTCAGGTGGTAAATAGGAGTGGTCGGCTCCCTCTGAATCCCCATCTGAACAGTTATCTTCCTCTGGAATACAATCTGGAATGGCGGGAGGGGGCCCCCACTTCGCCCACCATGGAGCGGCGTCTGCATGACATTATATTCCCACGCAATGGTCTTCTCTTTTTATCTACATGTTCAGTACGATTATGTACAATAACTGAAATGCATAATAAAAAAATAGTTAGATTTTGTAAGGCCTAAGGGGTGCATGCAGAAATCAAGATTGATGGTAGCAAACGAGTGGATAGATCCAAAACTAATGATAGCAGGTATATTATAGCTTTAGTTTTAAAAAGATAGACAATGGATCATCTACTGTTTGTTGCCCACCCAACATGAACCACATAGAAGACCCCAGATGAACCAGATAGTAGACAGATACTATTCGTTGCTACCTCGATATGAGACCCATGGGCATTTTAAAACTCAAGTTTGAATGATAAAGTAGCAGGTAATAATAACCGATGTATAACGTAAGCAAACACGAAAGACTGCGACCTCTCTTCCGGAACTATATAGTCCTCAGGCTCATCTGCTCAGTCTATGATGGTAATGCAATTGGCGTGGCTGCCGGCAACGGGGAAGATGATCTGAGGCGGCGAAAGAAAGTCTGCAGGGGGAATCTCTGCTGCAGTGAACTCTTCTGCCGATGGTGCACCTCTGGTGGGGTGGATGACGGCACGGCAGGAGCAGGACATAACACATAGAGTTTTCTTTGACGCCTATCTGAAAATGAAGTAAATCTATAAGGGCTCCTTAGAATTGGAGGATTCTATAAACGCAGGGACAGGAAAAACACAGGAATAGGATAGGAATGCACGTGCAAAAACAGAGCATTTGGAAACATAGGATTTTTGTCAACCTGGGTGTTTGGTTCACATGAATTGGAAGAACACAGGAATGGAGAAACATGGTCAAATTAAAGTCAAACCACGTGAAAATGAAAAAAAATAAGAATCTTATTATGCCAGTAATGCAATTAGTCCTATTCTTCATGCGTATTAATTTGAAAAGGACGTCCAAGTGGATATTAAAATTCCTACATTTTTTCTTTGAAAGAGACACCAAAGGAAAAAATCCTCCAATTTTGCTTTGCTCCGCTCCTTCTAACCAAATGCATGAATAGTAGTACCATAGTAGTTCCATAGCAAAGGATCCCTGAGTGATCGACATGAATGTAGAGTTACAAAGTGATGCAACAAGTGTACAACCTCTTTGGCATAGCCTTGTCGACCTCAGCATCATTGGGTTGGACGTGGAGGATGGTGATGCTGGTGTGACTGTCGTAGGCCGGGAAGAAGATCTGAGGCCTTTGGAAACATCGCCGAGGGTACTGCTCCGCTGTAATGGACGGTTCCGTCGTTGGAGCAGCTCCGATGAGGTGTACAGCGGCGAGGCTGAAGCAGGACAAGACAAACAACGTTAATCTGAATTTGGACTCTAATATCATCTGCAATAGATGATGTAAAATACATCACCAAAAAGTGCTAGATGTAAAACGTATCAGCCGCGCCACGGCCGCTCCGATAGATGCTTTAAATACTGTTCACTCTGAACTTAACTGAAGAAACTGAACTTTACAGTTGAAACTGAATTTTACTGTCGAAACTAATTGAACTAGAAGCAGAGCATTGCAATAGATGCTTAGGGTGTTCGAGCACTAGTAGCAGAGAAGCAGTGATCTAAATCAGCAGATGCTCTAGCAGGGAACACACTAGCAGAGAGCAAGTCGTGCAAAGAACACATGAGCGAGTGCTAAAGCAACAACTCCTCAGAATTCTTTGGAGGTCGTGCAGCAGCAGCGTGAGCGAGAGCAAGAGTGGAGCAGCAGCACGAATGAGAGCAAGAGCGGAGCAGCAGCGTGACAAACAACAATATCAGAGAAGAGCAACAACACGAATGAAAGCAAGAGCACTGCAGCAGTGCGATCAATAGCAAGACCAGAGCCGCAGCGTGAGCGAGAGCCGGAGCAGCTGCAGCTAGTGCCGGTGTGGAAGTCACCACCGAGGAAGCAACGACATGGGGGAGAGACACCGTGGATGAAGTGGCCGGTGACGGTGCTGTCGATGGAGACCCGCCATGGCTGCTCGGTATCGAGCACTGGCAGCCCCGTGAGATCAAATAAAAGATAAAATGCAGTGGTGAGTGCAGAAACTCCTTGGTGGCGTCGAGTGAGCCTCGGCTTCATGTAGGACCTTGAAGTATGTCTAGAGGGGGGGGGGGGTGATTAGACTACTTGACCAATTAAAAACTTAACCTTTTCCCAATTTTAGACTTTGGCATATTTTAGCTATCTTTGAACAAGTCAAGCAATCTTCACACAATTCAAGCAAGCATGCAAAGAGTATATAGGCAGCGGAAAATAAAGCATGCAACTTGCAAGAATGTAAAGGGAAGGGTTTGGAGGATTCAAACGCAATTGGAGACACGGATGTTTTTGTCGTGGTTCCGATAGGTGGTGCTATCGTACATCCACGTTGATGGAGACTTCAACCCACGAAGGGTAACGGTTGCGCGAGTCCACAGAGGGCTCCACCCATGAAGGGTCCACAAAGAAGCAACCTTGTCTATCCCACCATGGCCGTCGCCCACGAAGGACTTGCCTCACTAGCGGTAGATCTTCACGAAGTAGGCGATCTCCTTGCCCTTACAAACTCCTTGGTTCAACTCCACAATCTTGTCGGAGGCTCCCAAGTGACACCTAGCCAATCTAGGAGACACCACTCTCCAAGAAGTAACAAATGGTGTGTTGATGATGAACTCCTTGCTCTTGTGCTTCAAATGATAGTCTCCCCAACACTCAACTCTCTCTCACAGGATTTGGATTTGGTGGAAAGAAGATTTGAGTGGAAAGCAACTTAGGGAAGGCTAGAGATCAAGATTTATGTGGTTGGAATGGAATACCTTGGCCTCAACACATGAGTAGGTGGTTCTCTCTCAGAACTGGTAAGTTGGAAGTGTAGGTTTGTTCTAATGGCTCTGTCCACGAATGAAGAGGAGGTGGAGGGGTATATATAGCCTCCACACAAAATCTAACCGTTACACACAATTTACCAAACTCGGTGGGACCGAATCAACAAACTCGGTCGGACCGATTTTGTAAACCTAGTGACCGTTAGGATTTTCGATGGGACCGATATGCAACTCGGTAGGACCGATATGGTTAGGGTTAGGGCATAACGTAATCTCGGTGAGACCGATTACACAAACTCGATGAGACCGAATTTGGTAATTAGCTAACCAGAGAGTTGGTCAGGTAAACTCGGTGGGACCGATTCGCTCTTTCGGTGAGACCGAAAAGTTACGAAAGGGAAACAGAGAGTTTACATTGCAATCTCGGTGGGACCGATCGCTCACTTCGCTTAGACCGAAACGTTAAGGGAAATAGAGAGATTAGAATCCCATCTTGGTGAGACCGAGATCCCTATCGGTAAGACCGATTTGCCTAGGGTTTGTGGCAGTGGCTATGACAATTGAACTCGGTGGCGCCGGATAGAAAGAACCGGTAGGGCCGAGTTTGACTTTAGGTTTAGGTCAAATGTGGATGTGAGAAAGTAGTGGAGGGTTTTGGAGCATATCACTAAGCACATGAAGCAAGAGGCTCATTAAGCAACACCTCATCCCTCCTTGATAGTATTGGCTTTTTCCTATAGACTCAATGTGATCTTGGATCACTAAAATGTAAAATGTAGAGTCTTGAGCTTTTGAGCTTGAGCCAATCCTTCGTCCTTAATATTTTGAGGGATCCACTTTCATCATCCATGCCATGCCATTCATTGAGCTTTCCTGAAATATTTGTCTTGGAATAGCATTAGCTCAATGAGCTATATGTTGTTATGAATTACCAAAACCACCTAGGGATAGTTGCACTTTCAATCTCCCCCTTTTTAGTAACTGATGACAACATATAGATCAAAGCTTCGACAAATGATAATAAGATTGAAAAACATCGTCTCTTTGAGAAGTATGTGATAAGCAAGAGCTCCCCCTAAATTTGTGCATATTTTAAGATTTGCTTTGGACTGCAAATGCACAAGGAATTAGGCTCATGGGTTACTCTTCCATGTCACATACATCTTGGTGGAGCGCTCAAAATAATAAAGATTGAATACATGCACTCATCACCAAGCACAGTGAATGATCATATAAGGATAAGCGAGATAATAACATATAACAAGCATAAGTGTAGCTTATGATCAAACACATGATCATCAATGTCTCACAGGTAATAGCATAGTATCTCAAGCAATCAAAAGCAAACAAAGTTCAACCAAGAAGACAAGAGAGAACAAAAGCAACAAATCTCTCTCTCAAAGCCTATGATCTATACATTTTTCTCCCCCTTTGGCAACAAGTTGCCAAAAAGTTCCTAGAAAATGCATAGGACTATATCGTCTCTCAGGCTTGGTCTTCTGCTGGTGGCATAGAGATGGCTCCTTGAACGAAGACTTCAGTTGATGTGGTAGGAGCTGAAGGAGTTGGTGCTGGAGCTGGTTGCGCTGGAGCTGTAGCTGGAGCAGATGAAGTGAATCTGGTGTCTGGTACTGGCTCTGCAGCTGATCTCTGAGCTCGAGGCACTCTGGCAAATGCATCAGTTGTTGTCCTACCCTTCCTCTCCTGCATGTCATCCTGTAGCTGCTCCACAACTGACTGAATCTCAGTTACTTTGACATCAAGATCATAGAATTTTTGTTCCATGATTCTTTCCAGGCTCTCCTGGTTTTGAGTTAGGGTGGCCAACCCCTTCAATCCGCAGAGTTGGTGCTATCAAGTAACCAAGCTTCTCCTGCTTGTTCTTCAAAAAGTACTCAGATGCCTCTGCTAGAGTTGGCATCTTGGCAGCCTTCTCTTTCCTTGCCTTCTCCTTCTTCTCTTGAGCTTGTACTGATGATGGTTCATTCTCAGTCATGACAACTTGATTGTCCTCAAATTCAGGATAGAGAACTAAGTGTTCGTTATCGAACAGATACTTCCATGTGCCCATCTTTGAGTTAATCAACTCCTGAATCTGTGGGGCATATCCACAATTCCTCTTTTGTTCTGCTGCTGTCCTCTTGATAGTTTCAACTATGAGGCTCATGACCTTGAATTTCTGGGGCACATAAAAAATGTGAAGTAAATTAATTGCATGCCCTCTGATCATGTTGTGGTCACCTGATTTGGGCAACAGAGTGTGCCTTAGGATCCAGTTGATCGTTGGCAGCCCTGACAGAAGAAAATGAACTGATCCAAACTTGAAAGTCTCAAGTGCATCATCTGGGATCTCCTTGTACATCTGTGACATTGAGTTGTGATCCATCTTCTTCTTGGCATAAATTTCCATGTCATCTTCACTTTCCTTTGGGGCATTGATCAGACTTGCCCATTCCTCTATGGTTCATTGGTATCTCGTTCCTTCCGACATCCAAACTATCCTGCCATCTGGATAGAAATTTTCTGCGGAGTAGAATTGCATAATGAGCTCATCATTCCAGTTTGGGAGCTTCTGCCCAACAAAATCTGCAACTCCATACGCACTGAAGCTGTCATATACTCCAGGATAGTGTTCTTCATTCTCCTGAATGTAGGTCCAGTCGACCCACCTCATATCACATACTATGGGCTTCTTATCCAATAAGATGGTCTCATAGAAGTCCTGCTACTCCTTGGTGTGGAACCTGTAATCTACATCAGTCCTTCTCCTGGTGGCATATGGATCTGACTCTCTCCATAGCCTCAACCCTAAATCTCTCCTGATCTTCATGTTCTCAGCCACAGGATGAGCATCATTGTGGTCTGGAATCTTGGGTTTGATCTTCCTTAGGACTTGCCCTTCATCATCTTCCTCGGTGACAACATCGGCATTGGGGCCTTGTTCTTTTCAGCAGCTGGTATACTCCTGGTATTCCTCTTAGGTGCATTCATGGGCTTGGGGGCAGCTTTGGGTGCTACTTTGGGCTTTGAAGTTGCAGCCCCTGACTTGATAGCATCACCCATCAGCTTTTGTGCCTTGGGTGCTGGTGCAGCAACCTCTTCTTCCTCTTCTTCCTCCATCATGGAAGGCTTTCCTATTACTCTGGCCATGCTCTTCTTGACCCTTTCCTTCCTTTCCTTTCCTTCAGCAGCAGCAGGCTCTTTGGGTTGGGATTCCAAAGAAGCTTGAGTGGACACTCTAGCTTTGGACATTGGTTGTCTTCCTGCAGGCCTTTTGATCTTCATTCCTGGCTTAACTGCAGTTGAGCTGTACTCCTTCTTGAGCACTTTCTTCTTTGAACTTGCCTCATCCTCAACTGCCACATAATCCTCATCCTCAGACTCTGAGGTCTTCTTCTTCCTTGTCCTTGTGGCAGCCTTGGGAAAATTGCTGGGAGTGCTTCTACTCCCCTCATCTGAGCTGCTAGAGGGACTAGTGCCCTCACTCATGTGAATCTGCTCTTGACTTGTTCGGCTGTCACTTTGGTGCGACATGCTGCACACAATCGATGCTGACCACGTGAATAGTTATAAATGAGGTAGAGTGGATGAGCATCACAAAATGCAGAGATTTTTGCAAAAGAATGATTCAAAAAACTTAGTTTTAGTTTTCCACAGAAAGCATTTCGGATCTACCGATTTTCAAACTCGGTGATACCGAAGCAGTTTTGGAACCTAAACTAGTGAACTCAGTCAGACCGAGTCACAGTTCGGTGGCATCGAGACTACTAGGGTTTCACAAAGTTTTAAAATCGGTCACACCGATTAGCAATTCTCGGTCAGACCGAGAGTTACTAGTGCAATGGCGTTAGCCAAATCGGTGGGACCGAGTTTTTCAACTCGGTGGGTCCAAGATGGTTTCGGCGGAAACCTAACCCTAAATTTTTGAATCACATCTATTCTAAGGAGTGTTTTGACTGGATAGAGGTGTTTCAATCATGGCAAGAAGCATTATGAACACAATGTGCTGAGAATCAGACGAGGATAGCACTGTGATCGAGTTCATACCCTAGTTCGGCGGTGAACTCGCTACGGCGGCAACGGTGGAGAAGAATTCCGTTGACGGCGGCGGAGACCAGCGACAGGAGGCGGCTGGCGACAAAGTCGACGATCCGGAGACCTAGTAGGCAGAGTGAGCTATGCGCGGGCGAGGAGTTTCGGAGAAAGTTTTCCAAAATTTGCCCGTGTGAATATTTGGCCGACACTGTCGGTGTGACCGAGTGGAACAACTCGGTGGCACCAAGATGCATAACTGATAATGATTCTGACAACTCGGTGTGACCAAAAGTTCAAATCGGTTGCACCGAGATGAAAACCTTGATCGACTTAGTAATCTCGGTATGACCGAAATGGATGAATCGGTCGGACCGAAAATCACAAAGAAGTTTTGGAAGTTTTAAGTCTATGATGAATCGGGACTCGAGTGCTCCTCACACTGAGTGGTTCGAATCGACTTGATCAAATTTTGTGATGTAGCATGAATAGAGTTTGAGGCGAGAAAATCATAGATAGCTAGAGAAGGTTCTTAGGCATTCTTGTCCATCCACTTGGCCAAAGAAAAGAAGCCAATCAATCAAAACAACAAGTGGATGTCCTCGAATGAGTAAAATATGCAACCAACATGCTCACACAATAAAATGACAAATGAAATATGTGACAAAGCATGCACAACCAATTCTAGCATCTATCAAACAATTGGCGATGACTAGGTCATCTATATATGAGTATATTGACTTAGGAGTCAAATGAGAACATTTGATCATAGGTCATACTCATCGTTTAAGCTCAAGTGGGGTTACCACTTTTACGTAAAGCATTTATGTGTTCACATCATTAGAGTTGGTTTGACTCAATTCTTAGAGTTAAGCTCCCCCTAGATGTGAGAGCCCCCCTTAGAGGGATGAACTAACCTTGGGTTTTGTCGATGATGACTTCATGTAGGTGTTGAAGATGTGGATGCTCAATGTTGATGTAGATCTTTTTGGAGCAAACCTTTGGAGTGAGTTGCACTTTCAATACCTACATGGGTTAGTCCCACAAGGAACAAACAAGAATATCCATAGACATAGAGTTATGCACACACAAAATGATGTCCATGAAAACATTAGGTTACCTTGTCCCTTGCCTTACCAACATGAGGGTTTGTGACTCCTTGAACTAGTGCAAGATATGGAAGATGATTGCACTTGTCCTTGCCATAATGATATGAGTGAAGAATGTTGGCAGAGTCACCCTCAAGAAATCTCTTGTTCTTCTTCTTCGGTATCCACATCATCTTGATGGGAATCCGTGGTGTAGTAGTTGTACTTGATGAAGTAGAACTTGACGTAGTCTTGGGAACCCACTTGACCAAGGCCTTAGGTGCTTCTTCAAATGCATCAATCTCCTCTTGAAGCTTGTCCTTGCCTTTGTTCTTGTGGTCTTGTGGTGGAAGATCATCTTGTGATTGTGTTCCCTTGAAGGAAGTAGGATCATACTTCTCTTGTTGAGGAACAAACTTCGTCTCGGGGTATTGATCTTCTTCCCACTCTACTCCATTGGCATTGAACTTTCGTTCAAAACCAACACCTTGATTCTTTCGGTGCCTTCCTTGCTTGCGTATAGTTTCCTCAAATTGCTTACTCCCGGCAAGGCTCTTGTATACACCTTTCTCTATAATTCCCTTCAATAAGCTGTTTTCTTGCTCAAGTGTAACTTGGCTAAGAGGATCATTAGTGGAATGAAGAGAACTACTAGAAGCAACAATATTGGATTTAGCATTATTATTGTTACTACTAGAGGAAGAATCTTTCTTGTTCTTGTTACTTGACTTGACTTGAGGCATGTAAGTAGATAAGAGTAAACGCTTGGCAATGTAAGAAGAACTTTTCTTATGGAGATCATCATTGATCGCTTTTAGGAACTCATGCTCTTGCTCAAGATTGAGCTTTTCAAAGCGTAACTTCTCATGAGCCCTTAAAAGTTCTCGATGATCTTCGAAGATAGTTTCATGAGCTAACTTAAGAGTGTTTAGTTCTTTAGTTATAAGCTCAATCTTCTCCTTATCATTGTCATTCGTTTCATCTTGATTAGCATGATTTATTGACATTTCGTCATAGTATTCATCACTAGAGTTGTCAACAAGTAAATCATCATCACCTAGCAAGTCATCTTCATCACTATTGAAATCCACATACTCGGGGTGTGTTACCTTAGGACCTTTGGACATAAAGCATCTTCCAATTCCTTCATTTGGTGAATCAAATATGTCGTAGGAGTTGGTTGACACAAGTGCTAGACCGGCAACACCTTCATCTTGAGTGTATTCGGAGTCGGAGTGATAGCTTCACTCGGAGTGATCGTCGGAGTCGGAGCCGGATACCCATTCACCAACATGAGCTTGATGTCTTTGTTTTGTGTAGCTCTTTGATGACTTGTCCTTCCTTTCCGAATCCTTGCTTCTCCGTGAGGGTCTTCGTTCATAATGATCATCTCTACTCCTTCTCTCTCTTGGTGGTGATTCTTCTCTTCTACTTCTTCTCTTGGGAGAATCTTCTCTTCTTTTTTAGGGTGCCGTGCACTCATTGGAATAGTGTTTGGGTCTCCCACAATTGTAGCAGTTGCGCTCTCGACTAGAAGATCTTTTATCATTGTAGGACCTTGACTTAGAGCTTCTTTCTTTGCTTCTACTCTTGTAGAATTTGTTGAAGTTCTTCACCATTAAGCTCAATTCTTCATTGAAGGTTTGTTTCTCACTTGATGATGTGGGGGCTTCACGTGAGGCTTTGTAAGCACCACTTGACTTGTTGTGAAGTTCCTCCTTATCCTTGAGTGACATCTCATGAGCAACAATTCTTCCAATGACTTCCGTTGGCTTGAGATCTTTGTAATTTGGCATCATTTGGATCAATGTGCACACGGTATCATATTTTCCATCCAATGCTCTTAGGATCTTCTTGATGATGAATCTGTCGGTCATCTCTTCACTTCCTATGCCGGCAATCTCATTTGTGATAAGAGCAAGCCTAGAGTACATCTCAGCGACACCTTCACCATCCTTCACTTTGAACTTGTCAAGCTGACTTTGGAGCACATCCAACTTGGATTCCTTGATGGAGTCAGTACCTTCATGCATATCAATCAAAGTATCCCAAATTTCCTTTGCATTCTCAAGACGGCTGATTTTGTTGAATTCTTCGGGGCACAAGCCATTGAAGAGGATATCACAAGCTTGAGCGTTGTATTGCAACATCTTCAACTCTTCCACGCTAGCTTCACGGTTCGGTTCTATCCCATCAAAGAATTCACCTTGCAAACCAATACACACAATAGCCCAAACGGCGGGGTTATGTCCGAGAATATGCATTTTCATCTTATGCTTCCAACTAGCAAAATTAGTGCCATCAAAGTAAGGACCTCTACGGTGATAATTTCCCTCGCTAGACGCCATACTCTCCTAGGTTGTGAAACCAAGGCTATGACCACCAAAAGCTATGGAAATCAAAGAAAATGGAGACCAAAGCTCTGATACCACTTGTAGGACCTTGAAGTATGTCTAGAGGGGGGGGGGAGGTGATTAGACTACTTGACCAATTAAAAACTTAACCTTTTCCCAATTTTAGAGTTTGACAGATTTTAGCTATCTTTGAACAAGTCAAGCAATCTTCACACAATTCAAGCAAGCATGCAAAGAGTATATAGGCAGCAGAAAATAAAGCATGCAACTTGCAAGAATGTAAAGGGAAGGGTTTGGAGGATTCAAACGCAATTGGAGACACGGATGTTTTTGTCGTGGTTCCGTTAGGTGGTGCTATCGTACTTCCACGTTGATGGAGACTTCAACCCACAAAGGGTAACGGTTGCGCGAGTCCACGGAGGGCTCCACGCACAAAGGGTCCACAAAGAAGAAACTTGTCTATCCCACCATGGCCATCGCCCACGAAGGACTTGCCTCACTAGCGATAGATCTTCACGAAGTAGGCGATCTCCTTGCCCTTACAAACTCCTTGGTTCAACACCACAATCTTGTCGGAGGCTCCCAAGTGACACCTAGCCAATCTAGGAGACACCACTCTCCAAGAAGTAACAAATGGTGTGTTGATGATGAACTCCTTGCTCTTGTGCTTCAAATGATAGTCTCCCCAACATTCAACTCTCTCTCACAGGATTTGTATTTGGTGGAAAGAAGATTTGAGTGGAAAGCAACTTGGGGAAGGCTAGAGACCAAGATTTATGTGGTTGGAATGGAATATCTTGGCCTCAACACATGAGTAGGTGGTTCTCTCTCAGAACTGGTAAGTTGGAAGTGTAGGTTTGTTCTGATGGCTCTGTCCACGAATGAAGAGGAGGTGGAGGGGTATATACAGCCTCCACACAAAATCTAACCGTTACACACAATTTACCAAACTCAGTGGGACCGAATCAACAAACTTGATCGGATCGATTCAGTAAACCTAGTGACCGTTAGGGTTTTCGATGGGACCGATATGCAACTCGGTAGGACCGATATGGTTAGGGTTAGGGCATAACGTAATCTTGGTGAGACGATTACACAAACTCGGTGAGACCGAATTTGGTAATTAGCTAACCAGAGAGTTGGTCAGGTAAACTCGGTGGGACCGATTCGCTCTTTCGGTGAGACCAAAAGTTCTGAAAGGAAGCAGAGAGTTTACATTGCAATCTCGGTGGGACCGATCGCTCACTTCGGTTAGACCGAAATGTTACGAAGGGAAACAGAGAGATTACAATCCCATCTCGGTGAGACCGAGATCCTTATCGGTAAGACCGATTTGCCTAGGGTTTGTGGCAGTGGCTATGACAATTGAACTCGGTGGCGCCGGATAGAAAGAATCGGTAGGGCCGAGTTTGACTTTAGGTTTAGGTCAAATGTGGATGTGAGAAAGTAGTGGAGGGTTTTGGAGCATATCACTAAGCACATGAAGCAAGAGGCTCATTAAGCAACACCTCATCCCTCCTTGATAGTATTGGCTTTTCCTATAGACTCAATGTGATCTTGGATCAATAAAATGTAAAATGTAGAGTCTTGAGCTTTTGAGCTTGAGCCAATCCTTTGTCCTTAATATTTTGAGGGATCCACTTTCATCATCCATGCCATGCCATTCATTGGGCTTTCCTAAAATATTTGTCTTGGAATAGCATTAGCTCAGTGAGCTATATGTTGTTATGAATTACCAAAACCACCTAGGGATAGTTACACATTCACTTCACCGGAGGAATTGGTGAGGGCGCTGTGGTTCCGGTGGGGCAGGTCAAGACGACGCTGTGGGGATGGAGGTGGTGCAATAGACGAGGCGAACGTCGGGGCAGCTCCTTGGAGGTGGAGGAAGGGGGGACTGATCCGGCAGGATGATGAGATCGACGACGGATCCTCATTCGGTGTGGTGGATGAGGCACATCGAGCTATTTCAGTGGACGACGTCATCGGGGAAGAGTCTCCGGCTGGGCAGCGGTCGGGAGGCCGACGGAGGAGCGTGGGGTTTCGCGGGTTTTGGCGGCCTCGGTGTACGAATGGGGGGAACAAAGGGGAAGGTAGGGGAGAGCCATGGCTTAGGGACGCGCTTGTAGTAAATGTAGGGTAAGTTACTAGCGTACCTCGACCAGTTTTGACACCGCGACATTGAGCCGGCATTTCCGACTGAGGGGTAGAAGGGGGATTTCACGTGTCTAGGCTGCGGGACCGATTTTGGAGTAGGAGGGAGTTTTCGCGCGTGTCAAAATTTCAGGATAACAAGGCGCGGAGCGGGTTGAAGAGGCGGGAGTTTCAAAGCAGATGAGACAAAAGATACTCAAGCTTGAAAATTTCGGGATAACAAGGCTCGGATTCCTTGTTTGGCAGAAGAAACTTAACGTGTACAATAAAACAATTCATACAAGACACAAGAGAGTCATGTCCCCTTTAACTATGTCGCTATAGATGTCACTGAAAATACTACAAGAAAAATGTAAAAAAAATCGAGAGAACAAGATTACCCTGTACAGTACCAAGTCGATTCGCACTTCCCTCAGCAACAACAAAAAACAAATCAATTCCCACCAAAATAAAGAGTCATGTCCCTTTTTATATGATTACAAATGCCTGGATCCCGAATTTCAATTTTTGAATCTACGTTATGTTGAATTCAAATATATCGTTAGGTGACCTTGCGGTTTATAATGGATGTAGTCCTACATTTTGATCTTCCATCATATATGAACATTTTACTCCAGCCTATGAACATATATATTGTCGTCTACCATATGGACTAAATTTGAATCAATTTTCCTTATTTGAATACAATTGTTGTCAAGTTATACAATCACTTAAATATTATCTTGATAACAAAAAACATGCATATAGCAATAATCATATTTCACTATGAACTACATGTACCATATGATCTCCAATCAAATATTTGTATCCATTTTATGTTGAATTTAAATCAGAGTACATTTGTCTAGGTAGAGAGATGTTCGGGATAATCTAAACCCTGTTTTCATATGTATATTTTTTGGCTGGATTGGGACAAGTTTTGGCATAAGCTTCTTGCAAAACCGGAGATTCTCTCAACAAGCCTCGTGGTTCCGAGAGGGAACGTGTCACCTTTAAGTGTGAAACGATATACGCTGCCTCCCCCTTGATTTTCTTTACAGAGGCAACATATAACTATATGAGTGCCCTGTTAAATTTTGGAATTATTCGGGGTTCGTTGGGCCTTTTTTATACATTAATTGAGTTTTGGACATTTAATGTGCATAATCCAAATTTGAACTGCAAGCACATGCTCCGGTGCACCAAAGTTGGTTGAAAAATCACATGTGTGTCCTTTGGTGAATTTCTAGGTCCCATGCAAGAAATGGGAATCAAATTCAAACATCTTGGCGTCGTGACCTGGCCGAGAACATCAAGGAACTTGGTTTTAAAATTCATGTAAATCCAAAACTCGCCTGGAAATCATGAAACTTGGTATGGTGTCATGTCATGGAACTAACATGTTGTGGTAAAAAATTGTACGATATGGAACAAGTTTTGGTATAAGCTTCTTGCAAACCGGAGCTTCTCTCAAGAAGGCTCGTGGTTCTGAGAGGGAACGTGTCACCGTTGAGTGTGAAATGATATAAGCTGCCCCCCTTGAGTTTCTTTACAGAGGCAACATAGAACTACATGAGTGCCCTATTAAATTTTGGAATTATTCCAGGTTCGTTTGGCCATTTTGTACATTAATTGAGTTTCTGGTCATTTAGTGTGAATAATTCAAATTTAAACTACAAGCACATGCTCCCGTGCACCAAAGTTGGTTGGAAAATCACATGTGTTTCCTCGGGTGAATTTCTAGGTCCCATGCAAGAAATGGAATGAAATTCAAACATCTGGGCATCATAGCTCGGGCAAGAACATCGAGAAACATGGTTTTAAAATTCTTGTAACTCCAAAACACGCCTGAATATCATGAAACTTGGCATGGTGTCATGTCATGGTACTACCATGTTGTGGTAAAAAAATTGGTCGAATAGGAACAAGTTTTGGTATAAGCTTCTTACAAACCGGAGCTTCTCTCAAGAAGGCTCGTGGTTCTGAGAGGGATCGTGTCACCTTTGAGTGCGGAACGATATACGCTGCCCCCCAGTTTCTTTACAGGGGCAACATAGAACTACCTGAGTTCCCTGTTAAATTTTGGAATTATTCCGGGCTCGTTTGGCCTTTTTTATTCATTAATTGAGTTTCTGGTCATTTAATGTGCATAATTCAAATTTGAACTACAAGCACATGCTCCCGTGCTCCAAAGTTGGTTGAAAAATCACATGCGTGTCCTCGGGTGAATTTCTAGGTCCCATGCAAGAAATGGGTATGAAATTCAAACATCTGGGCATCGTGGCTCGGCCGAGAACATTGAGAAACATGGTTTTAAAATTCTTGTAAATCCAAAACACGCCTGAAAATCATGAAACTTGGCTTGGTGTCATGTCATGGTACTACCATGCTGTGGTAAGAAATTGGCCGAATAGGAACACGGTTTGGTATAAGCTTCTTGCAAACCGGAGCTTATCTCAAGAAGGCTCGTGGTTTTGAGAGGGAACGTGTCACCTTTGAGTGCGGAAGATATACGCTGCCCCCCTTGAGTTTCTTTACAGAGGCAACATAGAACTACATGAGTGCCCTATTAAATTTTGGAATTATTCCGGGTTCGTTTGGCCTTTTTGTACATTAATTGATTTTCTGGTCATTTAATGTGCATAATTCAAATTTGAACTACAAGCACATGCTCCCGTGCACCAAAGTTGGTTGAAAAATCACATGCGTGTCCTCGGGTGAATTTCTAGGTCCCATGCAAGAAATGGGAATGAAATTCAAACATCTGGGCATCGTGGCTCGGCCGAGAACATTGAGAAACATGGTTTTAAAATTCTTGTAAATCCAAAACACGCCTGAAAATCATGAAACTTGGCATGGTGTAATGTCATGATACTACCATGCCGTGGTAAAAAAATTGGCTGAATTGGAACAAGTTTTGGTATAAGCTTCTTGCAAACCGGAGCTTCTCTCAAGAAGGCTCGTGGTTCTGAGAGGGAACGTGTCACCTTTGAGTGCGGAACAATATACACTGCCCCCCTTGAGTTTCTTTACAGAGGCAACATAGAACTACATGAGTTCCCTATTAAATTTTGGAATTATTCCGGGTTCGTTTGTACTTTTTTATATTAATTGAGTTTCTGGTCATTTAATGTGCATAATTGAAATTTGAACTACAAGCACATGCTCCCGTGCACCAAAGTTGGTTGAAAAATCACATGTGTGTCCTCGGGTGAATTTCTAGGTCCCATGCAAGAAATGAGAATGAAATTCAAACATCTGGGCATCGTGGCTTGGCCGAGAACATTGAGAGACTTGGTTTTAAAATTCTTGTAAATCCAAAACACGCCTGAAAATCATGAAACTTGGCATGGTGTCATGTCATGGTACTACCATGTTGTGGTAAAAAAATTGGCCGAATAGGAACAAGTTTTGGTATAAGCTTCTTGCAAACCGGAGATTCTCTCAAGAAGGCTCGTGGTTCTGAGAGGGAACGTGTCACCTTTGAGTGCGGAATGATATATGCTGCCCCCTTGAGTTTCTTTACAGAGGCAACATAGAACTACATGAGTGCCCTGTGAAATTTTGGAATTATTCCGGGTTCGTTTGGCCTTTTTTATACATTAATTGAGTTTGTGGTCATTTAATGGGCATAATTCAAATTTGAACTACAAGAACATGCTCCCATGCACCAAAGTTGGTTGAAAAATCACATGTGTGTCCTCGGGTGAATTTCTAGGTCCCATGCAAGAAATGGGAATGAAATTCAAACATCTGGGCGTCGTGTCTCGGCTGGAAACATTGAGAAACTTTGTTTTTTAATTCCTGTAAATCCAAAACACGCATGGAAATCATGAAACTTAGTTTGGTGTCATGACATGGCACCAACATCCTGTGGTAATTTTGCTGTCCGATTTGTGAAGGCGCACATATTAATAATAAACAAAGTCATTTGGAACAAGTGTTGTCAAGTTACAATCGGAAACACAAGTATTATTGAAACCGTGGGTGTTCTATTTACCATTTACGTGCAGCCACACATCCCCTTTTTTTATTAGCTAGGAGGCGCCGTGCAGGGTAGCTATTTGAGTATGGGAGGCTTGCGACCAGACCCCTGCGCGTGCTTATCGGGAGGAGAGCCCTTTGACCTCCATCTGTCATCCACCTCTCTCCCAAGGTTTGTTAATGGCGTGGCTATGTCTCCCTCGACTCAGATTTAAGAGAGAAAACAGAAAATATGAAAAGAAGATTTTGCACGGATCTTGATGTAAGATCTGACGGACCTATATAGCATCTACTGTGACTTATAGCAAGACTGATGAATATATATATATGGACGACGAGAGTGGATAATAATTGTCTTACATAATTAGGAAGAGAAATAAAAAAGCCACATGCGGCTATGCCCGAAATACATAAGGGAAAAAGAAGAAGGAAGACGCATACAACGATCTGGCTCGCTGATCTCCACTTTCTATATGCGCTGCAGGTCGCGGAGACTAGATCTCGCGGAGAGCGGCGATGATCTCTTTCATCAGTTTCATGTCCTTAATACGCTGCTTGGCAGCATCCTCGGATTCCTCCACCAGCCTTTTGCGCTTGATGCGGAGCATGGCATTCTTGTCCATACGTTTCTTGACGATGATGCCCGTCCTCTGCAACAAGGCAGCGATCTCCTCCGCCTGCTTCGCCCTTCCAGCGATCTTCGCCCTCAGCAGGTTGCACTCGGCACGGAGCTTCGCATTGCCCTCCCCTAGTTGTCGGATGACGCTGGTAGCCTGGTCCTGCAACCTTGCCCAGCCGGAGATCTGATCCATCTGGCTATGGACAATCGCATGCATGTGCCTGTAAGAGTACACGACTGCCCACGAGAAATTTTCCCAGGCCTCCGTGGCGCGGCGGGATCTCCGTGCTGCTTCGGCGGCACGACGGGACATCTTTGTTGCTTCCGCGGCGCGACCGGACCAGTCTGCTACATCAACGGCACGACGGGACCTCTGTGCTGCTTCGGTGGCGTGGCGGGACCTCTGTGCTGCTACTGCTGCATGGCTGGACATGTCGGCTGCTTTCGTGGCGAGGCGGGACATCTCTCGTGCTTCCTCTTCCATGCTCGCCTCTCCCTGGAAGAAATTTCTTGACCCAGAACTCACACTGGCCATGGTAGACGCAAGGGAACGATGCTGAATGACTTGATTGTTTTTGTGGATGAGGAGTTGAGGAGGAATGTGCAGTCATCTTGGCATAGTAGTATTTATAACCGAGTACTAATACGCTCCTAAGTGGGAAACCGTTTACTCCCTCCATGTGTAAGTCATCTTACGAAAACCAAATAATACCAAAACACTTAGGCGCGGTGCATTAACTTCTACCTCGTTTCTTGTTTCTTGACATATCAACCAATAAGAGATGTGGGTGTGCATGCTTTTAATTACTCGAGACTACCAAACACGACATGCAGTGGTTAGTTCATTGCATGCAATGCTATTAATTAGCAAATAAACATTAAGTTCTCTCATTTTCCCCTCCTCCTTGGTCACGGTGCACAACCTAAGATGATGACGGAGGGAGTAGGTTGTGATCGTTGTGAACAGGTTTGCAATTAAATATTGCGTTGTAGTAGTAGTAATTTGGAATGTGACGAGACACGCTCAAAATTTATTGATGGTTCTAGTTTTGAAGTGCGGCACTATTCCTGGATGGCGTAACATGGGCACGTGTTCTCGGCCGTGGTGTAGCATATGCCATGGTACTAGTTCTTTTTCTACTACTGTGTACGTGCCAAAACTGGCACCGTCGGATACATATCTTACGCTTATTGGGGCGTTCGACAGGAATAGCCCCTTGGCGAGCTATAAACTAGTCTTTTTTTCAGACGCATTACACCTATCTCTCGGGACTTCTCGCATGCACCATCTCTGCTCCCTAGGTCGATGCGACCCACAGACATTTTTACTCTAAGTTTAGTACATTATACATGAAGAGAAGAGGTGCACGCATGCACTCATCCTCTCTCACACATGAATCTGCAGCTACGAATTGTTGTGTTCTCAACCATCCGATTGGCTCTATCATAGGTTTCACGTTGCTCCTTGGCCTTGAGATTGAGAAGTTTAAAACGTGGAGGCTAAGATGGAGGCGCGAGGTTTTGGTTAATGTGCGGGCCGCACATGGCACCAACACGACACGAGCTTCATCTTCCTGGTGCGCATGCAGTCGGGTGAGTTGTCCAAGTATAGACACAACCAGGCCCTTCTTGGTATGCACGCCTCGACTTAGGCTGGTCATAGTGGAGAGTAACATAGACTAGTTACTAGTCTATGTTACTAGTACCTTCATAGTGGGTAGTGCCATATATGTGATAACATAGTACTACATGTCTTTATTTATTACTTTGTAGACTCATTTTGCATTGGAAAGCGCTATATGATGGTAACATATTATGTTACTCTATTTGCCTCTCTCCTCATTAATTACTTGCCACCTCATCATTTTTTCTTATGTGGCATCTATGTTACTACCTATGTTACTCCCACTATGACCAGCCTCATGTGCAGAGAAATTAGTATCGGAGGGAGTACTACTAGTAGTACTACTTTGATGTGTCGCGTCAACTCGCACAAGTATGCAACACTTCCTAAACAAACAAGCATATAAGCTGTTATACTTACTTCTTATAAGCAGTTATACTTCTTACCCAAAGGATCTTTATATCCAACAGACACAAAATATCCGTTCGACTGTTGGAAATTACTTTAACTGCTGATCTGATGTCAAAGTAATTGCTGCATCGCCACCAAAGCCCACCATCTCTTAAGCTAAAGTAGACCGAGCTAACCCCTATATTAGCATATTACGAAGATAAACAGAAGGCACTGTAGAATCATTTAGGATGTGAGCTTGTCAATCTGAATGTGGAGGGACACCAGCTTAGCCCCGGCCAGCAGCTTGGGCGGAATTGTGAAGAAGGTCAGCTCGTGCACGGCGACGTCGCCGGGATCCTTGCTGCTTGTCACCTCCATTTCCACCTTGACGGCGTCGGTCCTGCCTTTGGGCTCCCACACCGGCCGTTCGCCCACAGCTTGGCCACGTAGTGCAGTAGTGGGGACGACCCCGCTCTAACGCAGACGACCGACACGATGATAGGTGCGCCGATGTCGAGCACGCCGCCGACCAAGAAAAATGCGCGGCTGTCCTCCTCCGCGAACAGCAAGAGCCGTGGCTCCGACAGTGGCACTTGCAGCTGGAGCACCTTGCCGTACTGGATCCTACGCACGGGCATGGGATGCACGATGCTGATGTGGTGGGAGAGCGCCGGCGGCGGGCCTTCATAGACGCAAACGGGAACGGGGCATTTGCAGGGCGCGAGCGGACACACGCTCTGGTGATCAGCGAGCTTGTGGTAAGTGACGTAGAGCCCATAGCCTTCGTGCGGGCACTCCACCCTCACCGAGGAGAGGATGGTGTCCACCGCCGTGTTCAGCACGTCGAAGCCACCGCCGTGCTCGCACTTCTGGCACTGCCGCTGGTTCCTGAGGCGCTCGACGCGGCAATCTGCGCAGGCTAGGTGCCCTCCCTTGCACTGCACAAATCAATCGAACAACACATCAATCAAGAAACCTGCACCTTGCTCGATTAGCCGAACGGACGAGGTGTATTCAAACCTCATACACTGGAGGCTTCAAGGGGCGGAGGCACAAGGGGCAATGGAGCAAGGTGAGGTCCATCGAGACCATAGAGAGCTCCATCGTCGGGTCCTGTTCCGTCAGCATGATATCTCCCTCCTCGTGCACAACCATCTCTCGCTTTATTAGGGCCAGTGCATTACAAAGATTTACCGTCACATTTTCATACTACTTCAAGGTGCATTAAATCAACACATGCAAGTATCAAAATGAGAGTCACGACATGCATGCATGCCTTGTAATTAATGCATCGGTAAATGCAAATTATTGAAATATATCGAGTGCAGTGCTTTGATGTGTCGCGTCAACTCGTACAAGACCTAGAAGTTTGATTACTACAACGCCCTGTCGCCTTAACCGCACCTTCCGTTGGTTGCATGACAGGTGGGCCACCCACCTATTGGGCCCACCTGTCATACACGCAAAGGCAGGAGCAGTAAGTCAATGAAGCTGCGTCCCTCCCTCGCCCATGAGCGTGGTGGCTGGCAGGACTAGGAGAAGCTTTCGTTCGCTACACGCTCTCCCTCCCACACACGGTGGACATGCAACAGTTCAATTGGTGTCAGATGGCCAGAAGCATACTGTAGTACTCCTCCACTGCAGTAGTACTCCATCATTGTTCGACTTCCTGAAGAGGCGAAGAGGCGAAGAGCCAAGTGCAGCCCGGACGCTCGTGTGGCAGTTTCATGTGTAGAGTAGTTTAGGATAGCATGTATCATGCCTGTAAGCTTAAAATCGTTGGGGCCAGCTCCATGCTTTTTTTTATTAAAATAATCTTCTGGTCCTACCTGTCATCCTGGTGATTGTAGTTTGCATGCTCATCTGGTCAAGACAGGAATATATATTTTAATTTGTGGTGGGGTAAATGTTAGAGGTTGTAGCAAATGGAGTATTGTACATTGCGGGTCTTTCAGCCAAGTTTAGAGGCAACCATGTGGGGCCAGTGCTATGATGTGTCGCTTCAACTCGTACAACGAGGAGAAGCTTGATTTTACTACTACACGCCTTCTCCCTCGCCCATGCGCGCGGTGGCTCACAGACGAGGTCATGCTTTTGCTTATAGTAGTACTACAACAAGCTATACCTCCTGCTCGCGGTGGACGGACATGCAGCAGTGGATTCGATACTGTAGATGCAGTAGTAGTAACATAATTGTTCGTCTTCTCGAAGAGGCGAAGAGCCAAGCGCAACCCGAACGTGGCAGTTGCGAACCTTGGAGCACGCATATAGCCAGGCTCTTGCATGATACAAAATTGCTATGTGAGCCCACTATTACTTGCTAGTATTGCCATGTAACCAGAAAGGAGTATTTGCCTTTCTAAAGATTTCGACAAGTGACTAGACTACACCAAGACGGAGTACATATGGAGCAAAATGAGTGAATCTATACCGTAAATAAATACGTAGTTCTCTTGTTTTCCTCTCCGCCTTGGTCGCGGTGCACAATAGGCACCATAGGCACCTCGTCGTCAACGGGAACGTCTCCTGACACGCGATAGATGCGAGCGGCAGTCGCCTCCATAGGTGCTTCAATGTGAAGGAGGGAGAGGGTAGCGGTTCCCGAGATGTTGAACGATCAATGATGCATCCTCAATTACATGCAAAGGGAATTAATTGGAGAAGCAGAATAGAGCCAGCATGATGTGAATGCAACAGAGTTTGGATTCTCATATAAAGGCGCCCCACCACTCCAATCCATCTACTCCTAGTGTCGGTGTCAAAACCGGCGGATCTCGGGTAGGGGGTCCCGAACTGTGCGTCTAGGCGGATGGTAACAGGAGACAAGGGACACGATGTTTTACCCAGGTTGGGCCCTCTTGATGGAGGTAAAACCCACGCCCTGCTTGATTAATATTGATGATGTGTGTTACAAGAGTGGATCTACCACGAGATCAAGGAGGCTAAACCCTAGAAGCTAGCCTATGGTATGATTGTTGTTCGTCCTATGGACTACTGACCGTCCGGTTTATATAGACACCGGAGAGGGCTAGGGTTACACAAAGTCGGTTACAAAGGTAGGAGATCTACATATCCGTATCGCCAAGCTTGCCTTCCACGCCAAGGAAAGTCCCATCCGGACATGGGACGAAGTCTTCAATCTTCTATCTTCATAGTCTTGGAGTCCGGCCGATGATGATAGTTCGGCTATCCGGACACCCCCTAGTCCGGAACTCCCTCAGTAGCCCCCGAACCGGGCTTCAGCGACGACGAGACCGGCGCGTATATTGTCTTCGACGTTGCAAGGCGGGTTCTCCTTCAAACTTCATGTTCCCGTCGAATAGTGTCCGGCTTCCTTATAAATGTTGCGCTCCTTGGCTTCTACGCCCAATAATGGCCTTCTTCCACGTGTCGCATTTAATGCGAAAGGCTGGGGTATTTTACATTTTACCCGCTAGCGTCTTGAGCGAGCCGCCTATTAGAGAGGCGAGGATCTAGATCCAGCTCACACCATCCTCCATCCACAAGTTCTCATCGAAGCGCCTCTGACAAAAATCCATTCCATCATGGATAGCCGACGCGGCTCCTCCTCTCGCGCTCCCAGCCCTAAGCCAGGAGATTGGCGGAGATGCTCAGTTCCACACAGCGAGCTAGTGGCACTCCAAACCGAGGGATATCTTCCCCCAGCTTTCATGGATCCGGTTCGAGCCGGACTAGCCACCTACAAGGGTGGAAAGCAGGCGGAGAGTGTCCCAACCCTTCCAAAGGGGAGCGGGTATGCTTTGTCCCCTATCTAATAAGGGGACTCGGATTTCCCATACATCTGTTTCTCCGTGGGCTCCTGGAGTTCTACGGACTCCAGCTTCACCACCTCACGCCCGCCTCCGTTTTGCACATCGCGGGCTTCGTAGCTCTTTGCGAGCTGTTCTTGGGCATCGAGCCCCATTTTGCGCTGTGGAAGAGTTTGTTTTGTCTCGTACCCCGTTCTCATGAGGGGTCGATATATCAAGTAGGCGGAGCCGAAGTATGGCGCATCGCCGGGACCGGATATCTATCCGGCACCCCGAAGAAGGCGTCCGAAGACTGGCCTTCGGAATGGTTCTATATGGAGGACGCCCTCTACTGGATCCAGTCCGGATCGGCCTCCCGGAGTTCAGCAATGCTCCCTTGAAGAAACGTCTGAGTTGGCGCCCGCGGAGCCCTCAACAGGACGATAATAGGAGCGTCCATTATCTGATGGGCCGGATTAGGTACTGGCCCACTCCAGATTGACCATGATCGGAGTCATGGCCACGTGCATTATTCGAGGGGTGTAGCCACTCCAATATAGGGGCCACCCTATGTGGGATTTCAACGGGGAAGATGACGCCACCCGTCATGGCCGCAAAGGGCCAGGCTCGGCAGCCGATCTGGCAAAGATTCTGTCCGGCTTGTACAAGGGAGAGGAGGAGGACTTCCTCCGCACGAATCCGTTGAATGGATTCTCTATGAATAACCCTCGGAGCTGGGTAAGCGGATGTTCATCTACCCGATCCATACTTTTAAAGTCAAGTATCTTACTCTGTGGTTTCGACGCAGAGCTGCGCCGGGGCGTGGAGGGCATCTGGCCTAACTCCACAGCCCGAGGATCCGGGCGATCCTTGATCCGACCTCAAGAGGATCTGGACATAAAGGTGGAGCTGATTGACGGGGTGTTCCACCAACGTAGCATGGACAATGCCCTAGTCGCCATTACGGTTGACTACCCCGGTTTGTTTCCGGCCTCCCAGGTGACTACGACCGAGGTCTTGACACCATCACTTGATCCGTGCTCAATTCTGACCATCCCATACTGACGATGCATCGCAGGAGAGGGGGGAAGCCGAACCCGCGCCGGCCGACCAACAAGGGTCAGTCCGGCCCAGCGGGAGGAAGAGGAGTGCGGCGCGAACCGAAACGTCGCCACAACGGTACGGAGCACCGCTATGTTTAAGGGAAGAATCCCCAAGAGGTATATTAATGTTCATAACTTTTCCAGAAAGAGCGCTCGCCGGACAGTGTCCGGAGAGGTTGCCAATCAAGCCTCCGCCAGCCATGCTCCAACGCATGGTCCGGGAGGGGAGGCGAATACAAGGCATGAGCCGGACGCTCCTTCGACGGAGGATGCCGACAAGCTGTCCGCCACTCGGTCTGAGGTGGAGAGTGCCATGAATCACAGGCGTCGCCGGACAGTTCTTCGTGACGCGTGTTTATCCCCAAAGGCGTTAAATGCCTTTAATGCGGGAAACGCGCACCTCCGTGCCGCTCAAGATGGGTTAACCAGAGCCACGGAGCATTATGCGAAAGACATACGGGTAAGTAATTTTAATAGTTATATATGCCAGTAGCCCCCGAGACTTAAAATAGTTGAAATAACTGATTTAAGGATCAATTATTATCTGAGGATCTTACGGAGAAGAATACCCATCTGTCCCGGAGCTCCAAGAGTGCAAGGCCCAACTTGAGGCCGCCTGGCCGCCACTGTGGGGAGCCACAGAGACCCCCACCGGTAAGGCGTGCTTTGAAAAGATAATTATTTAACAAAGTGCGGCGTGAATCGACAATAATATTGTAGAGGCGCGGACTAGATCCGGACAAGCAACAACACTGCGTCGGCTAAAGGCGGCGAGAGGGTGCTTAAGAAGGTGCAGCGGAGAGAAACAAGCTCCAAGATGCCCACACCCAGCAAGGAGAAGAGCTGAAAGGTGTTGGGCCCGGCTGTGCAGCTCCGTGAAGGAGAATCAGCGGCTTCATCGCGACATTTATAGTAAGTGCTTGAACAAATTCCTTTGAAAAGAAGAATTGGCGAGGAAGTCGATTGACGTAAATATGTCTTTAGGTGTGCTCACAGTGTCGCCTGCTGGAGGAAATGCACTGGTCAGCGGGTGACCAGCTTCCGAGCTGGTGCAATTGCTCGAACGTGTTCGGCGAGCGATGAGTGGCGTCGTTCATGCTTTATGGCCATCCGTCTCCTGCCCGAGGGCCTTGGTGAGCTTTTTGAGAAGCTTCAGGAGCACGGCGACGCCTCCGTTTGTGGAAGATATCGGCCTGCGGTCGAGCGCCCAGGAGGCATGGGCCATGGTGAAGGCGTTACCGAAGGCTGACCCAAACCACATGGCCGAGGTCGGACCTGCGGGGCCTGATGGGAAGGACATCCCTGTGAGCTTGATGTACGGCCAAGTAGAACTGGCTGCGAAATATTCCCAACAGGACTGTAAGTTAGACAGCCTGTTAGATGGGATTGAGGAGGAGTACAATCAGTCAGTTTGACGATGTAATTTGAAATGACATGTAAAATGCCTTCTAGCCGGATTGTAGATCGTTTGTCTTTGTGGACCGTTTCGCTTCAACCTCAAGACCCAACAGTCCGGAGTGTGTCCGAATACCCTTACGGTTATAAAAGAACCGGGGCATGCATGGAGACAAGGCGTCGGGGTCATAATTGCTTTATCAGACAAGTGCCCAACTAGTTATGTTATATTACATGGTTAGTAAGAAACATCTTCCAGGGAGAATAGTTCCATTAAGGGTTCCTTTCCCTGGGAGGCATGCCCTAAAGTGCAATGCCGGACTGCGAAAATAGCAGAAAAAGCATCTGGGGGCATATAAATAAGTAAGTAATAAATCATCTTTCAAGTCACCGACCGAATATTCTCTTAAGAACGCTAGCTTTTGGCTTCACCCAGTTTGAGGTACACATCCGGCTAACCCGACAGTAGCAATCGCAGAGGTGCTCCCTTTACCTCCTAGCCGAACAATCGGGAACGTAGGGGTAAGCACAGGAGCCAGGCAACCCAGCTTGGCCAAAACTTAAGTCATATCGATGCATACAATGGTGAATAAAAGGTACATGCGGAAGTATGACACATGTATTGGGCATGAAGCCCGTTAATAAGCTTCTGTTAAAGAAGCCCCCAGGTATAATGAGTGCCAGGAGCACATCAAGTGTGTGCGAACAAAGCGCAAATCAGCCTATAAAAGGTACTGAAAGAAAAAGTGGGAAGAAGGAGGGGGACAAGAGACAGTAAAAAAAGGGGGTGGACAAGGGAGTGAGACGAACCCGGAGTCCGGCGTTAGGCGTAGAATCTTCGGAGACGGGCTGCGTTCCATGGGTTCAGCTCGAGTCGGTTGTCAGATGCGTTACGTAGACGGTATGCTCCGCCGGTCAGGACTTGGTCGATGATGAAGGGACCTTCTCACTTGGGCTTAAGTTTGTCCTTTTTCTTGTCCGGCAGATGTAGAACAAGTTCGCCAACATTGTAAGTTTTGGCCCGTACTTCTCTGCTTTGATATCTTCGAGCCTGCTGCTGATAAAATGCGGAACGAGCCTTTGCCACATCCTGCTCCTCCTCTAAGGCGTCCAAACTGTCCTGCCGATCCAACTCGGCTTCTCTTTCTTCGTACATGCGCACACGAGGTGAGTCATGAATTATATCGCAGGGCAGAACTGCCTCTGCGCCGTATACCATGAAAAATGGTGTGAATCCAGTAGTTCGGTTTGGCGTGGTCCGCAACCCCTAGAGTATGGAGTCGAGCTCCTCTACCCAGTGCGTGTTAGATTCCTTGAGGGACCGCACTAGTCTGGGTTTGATGCTGCTCATGATTAGACCATTTGCTCGCTCGACTTGACCGTTAGTTTGGGGGTGATAGACTGAGGCGTAATCGAGCTTGATGCCCATGTTTTTGCACCAGAGTTTAACCTCGTCGGCCATGAAGTTCGTGCCGTTATCGATGATGATCTTTGTGGGGGCGTAAAGCGGTGTACTACCCGGATATGAAGTCTATCACGGTCCGGATTCTGCCGTTTTAACCGGCTTGGCCTCAATCCATTTGGTGAATTTGTCCACCATGACCAATAAGTATTTGTGCTTGTGGGTTCCCCTTTAAGGGTCCAACCATGTCAAGCCCCGGACATGACGGCCGGGTAATGGGTATAGTTTTGAGGCGGTGGGTGGCATGTGGCTCGATTAGCAAAGAGCTGGCAACCGACGCAACATTGGACTAAGTCTGGCGTCTGCCCGGCTGTCGGCCAATAAAATCCTGTCTGGAAGGCCTTGCCTACAAGGGCCGGGCTGCAGCGTGGTGCCCGCCGAGTCCGGCGTGAATTTCAGCCAGAGATTTCGCCCTTCCTCTTCGGATATACACCTTTGAAGGACTCGGTTGTGCTTTTCTTATAAAGTTCTCCCTCATGGACCTTGTAGGCTTTAGATCGCCGAACTATGCAGCGGGCCTCATTTTGGTCTTCGGAAGTTCTGCCGCATTAAATAGGCTAGGAATGGTTACATCCCACGGGCAATTACTGCCATTATTTCGTGAGTGAAGGTTTTATTTCATTGGCTGAGCCGCCGATTGTGTCGAGAATAGTGCGAGTTAGGTGATGCAGGCTGGTTCGGATTATTATTTCGGACTCCTCTTCCCATAATGGATGGCTTAAAGAGTCGTTCGGGAAGATGTTTGGAGGAAGCGGCGTCTCGTTTCAGCGCCGATGCATGCTAACACGTCTGCTGCCTGGTTATTATCCCGGGCTACATGGTGGAATTCAAGTCCTTCGAACCGAGCTGGCATTTTTAGGACGGCGTTGCGGTAAGCTGCCATTTTTGGATCTTTGGCGTCAAAGTCTCCATTTACTTGGGATATTGCGAGGTTTGAATCGCGCACCTCTAGGCGTTGAATGCCCATGGAGATTGCCATCCGGAGGCCATGTAGAAGGGCCTCGATTCGCTGCGTTGTTGGAGTCCATGTACATTATTTGAAATACGTATTGGATAGTGTCTCCAGTTGGGGACGTCCAGACGACGCCAGACCCCAAGCCAGCCAACATTTTGGATCCGTCGAAATGCATGATCCGGTTGAGACTGCGCCGTACTCTTTAGGGAGTTTGGCCGGTCCATTTCGGTGTGAAGTCAGCGAACTCGCGACTTTATAGCTCGCCGTGGTTTGTAGGTTATATCAAATGGTAAGAGCTCGATAGCCCATTTTGCAATCCTGCCCGTGGCGTCGCGATTGTTTATAATATCGTTGAGAGGTACTTCGGAGGCCACCGTTATTGAACACTCTTGAAAGTAGTGTCGCAGCTTCCGGGATGCCATGAACACCGCATACGCTATCTTTTGATAATGTGGGTACCGGGATTTGCATGGAGTTAGAACGATGGATCGTAGTACACTGGTTTTGAAGAGGGAATCTGTGCCCTTACATTTCTCGTTCAACGAGCAGTACCGTACCGACAACTTGATGTGTTGCGCGATATATAATAACATAGGTTCGCCCAGGTTGGGCGCGGCCGAACCGGTTGTTGCCATTATGGCCTTTATTTCTTGAGTCCGGCTGTGGCAGCATCCGTCCATTGAAATGTTGGTGCGCGGAGGAGGCGGTAGAGGGCGAGCCTTTTCTCCCAAAGCGGAGATGAAGCGACTTAAGGCCGCTCGCATCTGTTAGTTTTGTATCTGCTTGAGGTCTTTTGGAATATCAATTATGATGAGCTCGGATTTTGGCGGGTTTGCTTCAATTCCTCTACGGATCGATGAAGCCCAAGAGCTTTCCGGCTGATACGCCAAGACGCATTTTCCGGATTGAGCTTAATGTCATATGCTCGGAGGTTGTCGAATGTCATCCTCAAGTCTTCTACTAGAGTTCCGACGTGTTTGGTCTTGACGACCACATCGTCTACGTATGCCTCTATTGTTTTGCCTATCTGGGTAGCTAGACATGTTTGAATCATGCGCTGATATGTTGCGCCGGTGTTTTTGAGTCCGAAGGGCATTGTGTTGAAGCAGAATGGCCCATATGGAGTAATGAATGCCGTTGCGGCCTGATCTTTATCCGCCATCTTGATTTGATGGTATCCGGAGTATGCGTCGAGGAAGCACAATGAATCGTGCCCTACGGTAGCATCGATGATTTGGTCGATGCGAGGGAGGGGGAAAGGGTCCTTTGGACAGGCCTTGTTAAGGTCTTTAAAGTCGACACAGAGGCGCCAGGATTTGTCCTTTTTCGGTACCATTACTAGATTGGCTAGCCAGTCCGGATGTTTTATATCTCTGATGAATCCGGCTTCTAAGAGTTTGGCTAGCTCCTCTCCCATTGCCTGTCTTTTGGGTTCGGAAAATTGCCGAAGAGTTTGTTTGACTGGCTTGAATCCTTTTAAGATATTTAGGCTGTGCTCTGCCATCCTGCGTGGGATTCCTGGCATGTCTGAAGGGTGCCAGGCAAAAATGTCCCAATTTTCCCGAAGGAATTCTCGTAGTGCGGCTTCGACATTAGGACTTAATTGTGCCCCAATGGAGGCCGTCTTTGTGGGGTCCGTTGGATGGACCTGAAATTTGACTATTTCGTCTGCCGGTTTAAAAGAGGTGGAATTGGACCTCTTATCGAGGATCACATCGTCCCTATCCACCGTGGAGCGCATCGTAGTTAGTTCCTCTGCCGCTAGGGCTTCGGACAATGCCTCTAGGGCTAGTGAGGCTGTCTTATTTTCAGCGCGGAGTGCTGTATCTGGATCACTGGCGAGAGTGATTATCCCATTGGGTTCGGGCATTTTGAGCTTCATATACCCGTAGTGGGGTATAGCTTGGAAGATTGTGAATGCCTCTCGCCCTAACAAAGCGTGATATCCGCTGCCGAATGGGGCCACTTGGAGCGTGACCTCCTCGGACCTGTAATTGTCCGGTGAGCGAACACTACATCTAGTGTGATTTTTTCCTGCAGCGTACTTCTTGACTAGGGATTATCCCTCTGAAGGTTGTCTTTGCTGCGCTCAATCGGCTCGATCAATTTCCATTTTTGAAGGGTTTCCTCATAGATGAGGTTTAATCCCTGCCGCCATCCATGAGTACCTTAGTAAGGCGGAAACCGTCCACTATCGGACCGAGGACCAATGCGGCTGGTGCTCTAGCTGTTGAATTTAGGTTCATCGCTGGCGTTGAAGGTGATAGCCGTGTCGCTCCATGGATTTGTTGTTGCTACTTGGTAGACTTGGCGAGGCTGCGGATTGTTTGTTTCGCATGTTATTTGATCGAAAGTCTCAAAGACTGTTAATACCGTCTTGGTCTTTGCTGGGTTGGTTGCGGGGCTAAAAAGCCTCGCCACTTTTGGCCACTGCCGTAGTATCCAACACTTTCGAAGGCTGTGTGTTGGAGTGGCGCCCTCCGTCTTGTGGATTTTGCAGGTCCGTTGAGCCAACCCTCGATGCGGTTCCGCACCCTTTAGGGGTTTTGGTTTTTGGTATTCAACTTTGGGTGCTTGATAATGATGCACCCTTTTGTTTCGGACTAGGGATGTATTCGGGGCGGATTATCCCAAAATTTACTTTCGGTTTTCGAGCGCTCTCCATCGCACAAGTACTTTTGTACTATGGTCACCAAGTCGATAAAGCGTGTTATTTCGCGACGACTTATGGCATTTAGGATTCCTTGTCCGTGCAATTATTGCAGAAAATTGGGATTGCGTCCTCCTCTCGGCAGTCCTTTATCCTGTTCATAACCGGAGAATCGGCCCGATAATGATGTCTTGTTTCAGCGGGCTCTTGCGAATTCGAGAGAGATCGCTAATGTTTGGGTGGGCGGTGGAACTAGATCCGGAACCCGTCAATTTAGGACTCAAGGGCCGAGAAGTTTCCGAACTTGGAAGTTTGGATTTTTGAGTGTTATCCAATGAGTCCAACCCGCCGCCTGACTTTAAGTTCAGGGCTTGATCGACATCCGTCCCTCTGCGGGAATCCGGCATGGAGGGATCGGGAATCCGGACGTAACTAGTCCTTAAGATACAAGAAGAATCGCCGCATTGCTGCTCTATCACAGCAACATGATGGGTAGCCTGGGGAGAGTTGATCTCTCTCAGATCGGTTTTAGGCCCGATCCGGTCGTAGTCTGTGGCGACTCCCAGGGCGGCGATGCGATCCAAGAGCTCGTTTATGGAGGAGAGCTCGATCGGATCTAACTGTTCGGCAAGTTCCGAACTAACCTGGAGATTGGTTTCGATGACTCGAGAGGTCATCGTCGGGCATGATGGCGGATGGCGGTCATAAGAAAACCACCTAGCCGAAGAGTCTGGCCAGCGGCCAAGGCTCCTTTGGCGATAGTATCGTCTTTAAAAACGAGATGAGGTATCCTACCTGATGGCGACGACATAGAGGAACTCCCAATGAAAGCACCAATGTCGGTGTCAAAACCGGCGGATCTCGGGTAGGGGGTCCCGAACTGTGCGTCTAGGCGGATGGTAACAGGAGACAAGGGACACGATGTTTTACCCAGGTTCGGGCCCTCTTGATGGAGGTAAAACCCTACGTCCTGCTTGATTAATATTTATGATGTGTGTTACAAGAGTGGATCTACCACGAGATCTAGGAGGCTAAACCCTAGAAGCTAGCCTATGGTATGATTGTTGTTCGTCCTATGGACTACAGCCGTCCGGTTTATATAGACACCGGAGAGGGCTAGGGTTACACAAAGTCGGTTACAAAGGTAGGAGATCTACATATCCGTATCGCCAAGCTTGCCTTCCACGCCAAGGAAAGTCCCATCCGGACACGGGACGAAGTCTTCAATCTTCTATCTTCATATTCTTGGAGTCCGGCCGATGATGATAGTTCGGCTATCCGGACACCCCCTAGTCCGGAACTCCCTCACCTAGTCTCTGTGCAACACTACTCACTCCAACCGAAGACCAAGTGACCAGAAGCCAGAAGCACCTATGGAGGCGATGGATGCGAGCGGCAGTCGGCTGTGCCAAATCATCCAAGGCACCGGCCTGCGGCCCCGCACTGCGCAGCGTTTCCAGACAGTGCTGGCGACCGCCGGTGTCGTAGCCCTCGCCGACGCCGGCTTCGCCTCTCGCATGGACGACATGATGGTCAACTCCATCCGCAAGTTCACCGGCGTCAAGAAGCGCGCGGACGACCTTGTCTAACTGATCCAGCCTGCGTGCCCATGCTCCTCATTGCCCGCCACCCTCATCGGCCTCCATGGTGACAAACTCTTTCAAGCCCTGGTGGCCCTGCAGGTGCGAGAGTTCGTGATGAAGAATGTGCACCCCGAAGCCGCGCTCGCCGCGCAACGCCTCGCCATGCAAGAAACTGTCGACCTGCACATCCACGTCTACGAGGAAATCGTTTACATAGGCCACTATAAGGCCAGCGAGGACAGAAAGGCGTTAGCCTTCTTCCAGCGGCTGGAATCTTTGGACACCATTGTTCAGAAGCACGTCGACCTGGCCATGAAATCCGCTGCTACTTAGCCGCCGTTCGGTGGGCCGGCGCCCTGAGTCGAGGAGGTGGACATCGTCGATGGATGCATCTCTTCTTCTTGCCTCCTGTAAACAGCACTGCTTCGCCTTGTGGCCTTAATGTTTTATTAGTATGGGAGTATATGGCATTTTTATTCTAGTCGTAACGTTTTCACTGTGAGGTGGGGCCGCAATTGAGCAAAACGACCATCGGCAAATCCCCACCCAGCCCACTGGGCATTGGCTGAGTTTAGAATTAGAAGAGAGAAACGAGGGAGAAGAGCTAGCTATAGCACGAACGCTCTTGTCAGATGGGACTCGCGTTGATATAATAGGAGTACTGAGCACTCGCACCTCATTTTTTAGGGAAAAAGTAGTCGTATGTCTAGTACTACCATTAGTTGGGCGCGTGCGACCTATACCTGTCATCACTTTAGGTATCCTTTTCAAACTGCAGCTACGCTTCACCGTACATATTTTTTCACGCATTTATCCTTCTATATGTACTCCAAGGCTATTTCTACGTGCTCCCTTTCGCCGACATGTGGGACTAGGAGCATCTTTGGTCATAGTGCATGCACGACTCGGAGCATATGCTGGGGTACTTTACATTTCAGACTTCACAAATTACATGCAAACCCCCGCAGAAGAATAAAGAAATAAATGAATTACTACATGAAACCGGATTATTTTCATAGAAACCAGAGCACATTCATCAAATTTTGGACATAACACGTCTATAAAAAACTACCGGACCTAAACCAGTCTAAGGGCCTCTTTGATTCGCAGGATACTGAAAAGACAGAAATGGGAAAAGTATGATGGAGATGAACCGAGATGAGGAGAACTCTAACTCAGTTAGAGGTTAGAGTTAGATTCTAACCCTGAACTAACTCTAAACCAAAGAGGTGTATAGATGGCAGGGTTAGATTGACAACAAATGTTCTTTCTCAATCATTTGACTACTTTGGACCCTATTTCATGCCGGATTTGGTGTGGCCGGCTCTTGTGTGGCCTCCTGCCGCTCACAATTAACATAAACGAACCATCTTTACAAATCAAGCATGCAAAACATGATAAATTTTACTTTGTCCATACAATTGAGATATCCCACTTAAACATACAAGTCCTCAATCAAGCTTCACAAAAAAACACTCCATGAAACAAAGCATGAGCTAACTCATCACGGAAGTCATTCACGATAGGGAGGGAGCCCGGAGACCTTCACGCACCCAGGGAGGAGCTCGTCATTGTCGCTCTGGAGGAAGGATCTGTAGAGCCCAAGCCCCGGGAACCCCTCCGACACCGGCGATTGCGAGTTGAGGTCGACACCGGCATGGGTAGCAGGGCCACTTGCCGATGACTACGAACCGATCTTTGGGCCTCCTGAAATAATGCAAGCCTGAAACTGAAATACCTAGAAAGGTGAACGAAATCTTTGGGCCTCTAGAAATAATGCAAGCCTGGAACTGAAATACCTAGAAAGGTGAACTGAATCTTTGGGCCTCCAGAAATAATGCAAGCCATGAACTGAAATACCTAGAAAGGTGAACTAATTCTTTGGGCCTCTAGAGATAATGCAAGCCTGAAACTGAAATACCTAGAAAGGTGAACTGAATCTTCGGGCCTCTAGAAAGATTTATTACCTCCTCAAGTAGCATCAAACAATTCCATGCGTGCACCACAAATCTATACCAAGTTCAATCAGGATCTACTTTTCCAAATCAGAATTAGCGCTAGAGTGAGCAAGATCAATTGATATGGCTGTGAGACAGAGAAGGAACGAACAAACTCACCCCTCTCGCAACCTCCCTTGTAGATGCGCCGCCGCCGCGCACAATAGAGGGAGAAAAATAACCGGTGAAGGGGGAGAGGGGCGAGCTTCGGAGGCCGGAGGGAGAGGGCGGCCGGAGGAGGGCGGCGGAGGCCGGAGGAGAGAGAGGGCGAGCGGCGGAGCGGCGCTTGGGCGGGCTGCCCGATGGTGAACAAAGAGGAGTCGTGCGAGGGGGGAGGGGGGTGGAGGGAGCGATCTGGTGTGGGTAGGGGAGATTTTTTTAGTTCTCTTTTAGTGGGCCAGAGGAGAACTAACCCAATTAGAACCTCTCCAGCGGGCTAGTTTTTTTAGCTGGGTTAGAGCAAACTAGCTCAAACTAACCCCTCCTGTTTGGATATTTTGAGGCTATTTCAACCCAAACTAGCTCTAACTCAGGGATCCAAACAAATAGGAGTAGTACTGTACATGCTACAGTCTGGACCGTAGCACATTGTTTTTTATGGCCATATCAGCACATTGTTTTGTACTGCTGATTCACTGGGCTGCCGTGGTTCGCACTCCTCCGACGTGAGTAGTAGTACTACTACTAGTATATACCGCATGATTCTTTGCTCCTACGTACTTCGCCGACATGTGGGAGAGCCAGCATCCGGGTCGACGTGTCATGCACCAGATTAGAGTGCGGAACGGAAGGGGGGCATCACCCCGATCGTACCGCCAGTAATTCATGACTATGGTGAGTAGTCATATCACAAGTCTTTCCAGAAGTAACGCGCCATCAAATCGCACAGGCCGACCTTTCCAGTAGTAAGTAAGTTGAATCCGCTACTCCCTCACCATCCTCGCCTCTCTGTCAAACCGCCTACACGAAACCTGCCGCACGTACTGCCAGGGAAAAGCCCCGCCCTCAACTTTTAACTACGCGAAAATAGTTCGAGCTTGTTCGTTCTATATAAATACTAGTACTGTATGTTTATTCACCCGCAGGGTTGTTCAATGAATGGAGGCCCGAGGAGCACAAGTGAACAATACCACTACTACTACCTCCGTCCTAGTTTATTGGTCCCCATTGTATATTGTGTCAAATTTTGACTATAGAAACTAACAAAACGTTCATGCATGTTACCAAAAATTATATCATTGAAAACTATGTTGAAATACGAATCTGATGATATAATTTTTGTTGACATGCATTAACATTTTGGTAGCTAAATATTTGGTCAAAATTTGGCACGAACTACAAAGGTGACCTATAAACCAGGACAGAGGTAGTAGTAGTAAGTAGGAGTCATACAGTTAGTCACCTTAAATAGAGAGTTTCTTTTCTTTAATGCCACATACACAAATTGAAACACTTGTTGTGGAGAGAAAAAGATAATCACTCAACTATATATGTACGCCAGAGCCTGCGCGCTTGCTTTACTAGGGTTGCTCTCTTCATTCTCTTATCCTCTCCAGATCTAAACAAGATAGCGGTAGCGACATTTTCTCTCTGCTAACCACTGGTCACAGATCCAGCCGGATCCCTTCGGGTCGTGTGTGTAGAGGACTAGGTGCATCATTCACGCGGTCATTGCCGGCGAGGGAGGAAACCCACAGCCGTCGGAGGGGCCCGATCGTCTGCCCGTGTTGTTCTCTCCAACACAGCGCCGGCTCGGGAGGTCCTCTGACCTTTCTTCCTGCCTGCCGTATTGTGCGCAAATCCGACCTGCCGCCACTGACATCCCGATGACCCTCAGGTATAAGTTCTTCGTAAGCGGCCTTGCTCTACTGCCCCAGCTCCCCACGTGTCTACATGTGCATCTTTTTCTACTCCCACCAGCTCTTCCAAAGCCACCTAAATTTTTAGTATTATTAGAGGTTTCACATAGTAAAAGTGGCGGATGGCGGACAAGTCAACAGAGTATGTCCAAGATTAGATTTGTTGCCCTCACATAGTAAAAGGTCTCCAGGATTAGAATTGCTGCCCTCACATAGTAAAAGGTCTCCAGGATTAGATTTGCTGCCCTCACATAGTAAAAGGTCTCCATGATTAGAATTTCCGCCCTCACATTGTAAAAGGTCTCCAGGATTAGATTTGCTGCCCTCACATAGTAAAAGGTCTCCAGGATTAGATTTGCCGCCCTCAAATAGTAAAAGGTCTCCAGGATTAGATTTGATGCCCTCACATAGTAAAAGGTCTCCAGGATTAGATTGGCTGCCCTCATAGAGCATGACAAACTCGGCATCACCACTTTATGCCTCCTTGCAGGTACATTGTGCTGATGCATCCACTGTCGCATGTCCTTATAACAACCTTTTGCTGTTGTTAATGTAAGGGCGCATGTAAAATGAAGCAATCACAATGTTACCTTAGGGACATGTCTAACCAGTGTTATTGTTAATCTAATGCCTCCAGTGATATGATGCAATTAAATTGTGTTACAAATGGTACTCCTGCTGTTTTCCCCAGTATGATAAGTAAGTTGCTCCTTTACGCTGCTGAGTGTCCTGGTGTCCCCACGGTCCCATGCCCTTAAACCAACTCTTTAGCTGCTATTGATTTACTGTATCTGGTAAACAAGCAATGCCACCATTAAAGTAATCCCATATTTGACGAATGTCATTGTTGATCGTAATGCTTCCGGTAACATGAAGCATTGTTGACGTTTTAAAATTTCTACTGTCCTTGTGTGATTGCCATGAACATAATTAAGATGCTTCTTTTTATTTCGTGTATGTTTTGTATATTCTTATTGACCAGCAACTGTTTACTTTCTATCTTTTTGTGAAGATAGGGATATCCATTTCACCTTGTTGCTATTGTGACCTTTTGGTGAACTGCACAAAACACTCTTTTTTGGAATGAGTGTCTTGTGCAGTTCAACTAAAATGTCACGTGGGCAACTTCTCTCAATTTTGGTGGAACTGCACAAAATGGTGATTGGAGTTTCCAAAATCTCTGTCAAATTCTGCTGGTAATCTCGTGCAACATTTTATTAGCCTTTGCAAGATGAGCCGTCACTGTCACCACAGTGGCACTTTATTTTAGCGGAACTGCACAAAAGGATAAGCAAATTATAGTTGCACCTTACATGAGCAGGACATCCAACCTTAATGTTCCTCAATTTTAGTGCAACTACTAAGGAAGAACCTGCCAGCTCACGAGAGCAAGTATTTCTTGCTAGCTAAATGATGCAATCTTTGCTTCATTTCAGGTGAACTGCAGAAAAAGGCGCATGAATTGAATCATGCAAGTCCAGGCAGGCCTCATCCGAGTGGAGCTGCAGGTTGAGTTCAAGGAGTACCACAATTATAGTAATCAGGCTCTTCTTATTTGTGCTGTGCAAACAGTAATACTCAACTACATATGTTGTGACAGTCAAGAGCATTCGCCAAGTTATTTGGTTGTATGACATGGCTAGCCAAGATGGATTTAATCCCGATATTCACTTTATCAAAAGGCTCTAATGGGTTGGTTCTGAATCTTGCAAGCTGGGAATCAATGAGATGTGTAGGCATATTTGTTGTACTTATTATTTGAATCTTATCTGTTGATTATGAATCTTGCAAGTTCGGAATCAATGACATTTGTAGGCATCTTTGTTGTACTTATTATTTGGATCTTATTTGTTGGTTCTGAATCTTGCAAGCTGGGAAACACAGCATGATGATGCAGAGGACAACAACCATAACAAACAGTTCAAACTTGGTAGTATTATCTGTGTGAAAGTGCGACAAATGTGTTGATCGTGTGCATTCTGAGAATAATAATTCTAATTGTTGTGCATGTTGATCCTGTGGCACTGATAAAAACGAGCCAATGCATTGCTTGTTTTAAGTATAAATTTCTATCAGAGCTAATTAAATTTAAGTAAAATGACCACTAACTCTTGTTATTACAGTACCAATACAGACCCTCATGAACCGACGTGTGGCCGGAGTAGGTTTCTTAATGGAGGCGTTTGAATGCGCCGAGGATGCATCTTCGTCCGTGCGTGCAGCGGGCGAGGGATGGGTAGTAATTGTTGTCACCTGTACACACTAAGTTTACTGTTGAATCCAGTTCCCCAAGAGCTGAAAAATGAACTGATGTCGCCGCCTACCCACTCGTTCACTTGAAGAGACTCCAATGGCGATCCGAGGGGTGAGCCTGCTCGATATGGACTTAAGCAGGGATTTACCCTTCGAGTTCGCCGTTCAGTCCTATGGCTACACCAAGTTGAATGTGATGTACACCAACGATCCGGACTCGGTGAAGCTCTACCTCGCCGAGTTCAAGAAGTACCTACAGGATGAGAAAGCACAAGGTCGTAGGGCTAGACCTTTTGCCCATCCATTTATCTCTTGACAGGGACCAGCGGATTACCGTCGCCCAGGTATGTGTGCGGGATGAGGTTCTCGTCTACCACTGCTGTAGGGCCATCAGAGGTTCTGGAGCATTCGCCCGTTTCATCGGCAGCACGGACTACACCTTCGCTACGGTGGAGAGAAGGAAGAACGCGATGATTCGGCCATTTGGTGCAACAAGCTTGTCAACATCCAGAAGTAATACAAGATCATCGGCAACGGCAGGAGAAGGACTCCGTGGTTGACCTCGCCGAGACCATCATCGACCCCTGATACGCCAACATGAAAGAAGACAATGATACCAAGGACCTGAACACGTGGGAGGTACCTCTAAATCTAGCCTACATAACCTACGCGGCCAAGGACGCATAAGCATGCTACGACATGTACAGGCGGATCTTGGACATGAGGGCATGTCTGCTTCCCGTAACCGACGAGTACACGGACAGCCGCAGCATCATGATCAAGCGTGCCAGGAAGGTCTAGGTGTTGTACTTTATCTGTTTATAAGCTCCTTTATCATCTGAGTGTTTCATGCATTAGCCTATGTGTCGTAATTATCTGTTTTGTCCGAAATATTTCTTTTAAGAACGCATTAACCTGTTTGCTTTTTAGTGGCTATTTGCTTATGTATGTAACTAGTTCACTTGTCCGTTTAAAAAAAACTAGTTCACTCGGCTGTCGTGCTTTGAATCTCCTTCCTCCCAACATATTACCCTTCTCAGGTGGACCCAATAGGTCTCGTACACAGACATATGGGACCAACCACCTATCCATTTGGATTTCTTTATTTTGTTCAATCTTTCGTCCTCTTAGTATATAGCGGCTGGCCATCATAGCCTATTGCGTTGGCCAGGCCATCCCTCTACTCCCACACATTGTCTGGCGGCGGCGGCTCCACCGGCCCACCCTGCATCCGAACAAGTCAACCCTTGTACTCCCCTCCGGTTGTATCTTCCCCCACTCCGGTTCGTTCGGTCCGAGGTCTCGAAGTCGTCCTCCGCCTTGGTGCTCTCGCCGCAGCGCAGCCGTCTGTCATTCCCAACATGGTCAGCAAAACAAGAGGAATCGGGAGACAACTGTTCGTCGAGAGGCTGATAGTCCCGGGCCCACCAGGTCCATGGCCTAGGTTTTGTTGTTTAACATGGGCAGCCCACGACATGTTTCAACATTTTTTGGATCCAGCAGGTATCAAGCGGCCTCTGGGCCTCCTAACCTAGCTTGTCTATAACATCAGCAGCCCAAGTTATGTTTGTTTTTTCAAGACGACGCACAACTCAGTTCTATTTTTCTATAAGAATGCAAAACTGAACCTATGTTCTCTATAAGAATGCAAAACTAAACCTATATTTATATCTTATTTTATTACACACACACACACACACACACACACACACACACACACACACACACACACACACACACACACACATATATATATATATATATATATATATATATATATATATATATATATATATAAAATAGAAACAACATAAGGTTCCATTAAACCTGTCATTCGTCCAACCATTTTATAGACCTTCACACTTCCTTTATTTTTTGTTTTCATTAATCCTATATCTGAATTTTCTCCCACTTTCTTTTTCGATGTAAACTGAGTTTTCTCCCAGTACTTTTCCTAGAACCAACTCAAGCTGTCCCCGTCTAGCCTAAAAAATAATAATACCCCGTCCTATTAACTCATCAAATTAAAATGATATTTTATTTCGTAAGTTGAAAGTTCTTACAAAATAATAATAATAATTGTTTATATATAACTTGGCAAGTTAACTCCTAGTGATTGCATACATAAGCTTGCAAAGATTTTACTGACCAATGCAGTAATAGACGTGCAATCATGTGTTTATGTTTTTATAACATTTCTCCATCCAGCCCAACATGATATTTTCACCCAGCACAGCAAGTCCATGGATTTCGAGAAAAATGCAAATGGGCTTTAAATTCTACCATATATATAAACGAGTTGCATAGATGCTACATCATTGTTTCACCCAGCCCACCAAATGGACTAAAAACAAATGGATTGGCTGACATGTGAACCAGTAGGCCGAAGCCTAACAAGGCGTTGGATTTACATCCAACGGCCGACATTATCCTTCAATCTCTTGTCTTCTTCCCCCAGCGCTGCCGGGACCGCCTGCTCCAGCCTCCGGCGTCCAGCGGCGTTGTCTTGCTCGCCTCAACGAAACGCTACCCTGCCGACGGCCAGGCCATCCCTCCACTCCGCACCTCCTGTTATTCTCTACCGAGTGTAGGCCCACCCCGCACCCGAACCAGTCAAGTTTCCCACTCCTCTCCTTCTGCGACTCCACTGCCGCGTTGTCACAGCCCGAGAATCGTTTGCAATCTAGTGGCACAAGCATCCATGCATCTTGTCTAAATTACTTCTTTAATTTGAAATGGGGGATAATAAACCCTAGCAGCAAATTGAATTCAACCAGGTTCAAACTTAAATCTTTTCAATAATCCCAAACTGCCTTTAGAAATGTTCATCATTTTTGAATTGGTCCAGCATCTCTGACAAAAATGATGCACATATTTTTAGGCCATTCTGGATTTTTGAATTAATTCATATTGTATTTGCATTTGGGCATTTAAATGCTATAAAATATTTTAAATGCTCAAATAATCATAACCTAAAATGTTTACTGTTGGATATATTCTAAACAGTAGCCATGACTAGTTTCATGATTTCCGGAAATGCCCTGGCATTTTTATTAAAGCCCCGAAGTTACAGAAATAATAGAAAACAGGAAATAATAAAAAGGGAAGGAACTTACCTGGGCTTACCTCATCTGTTCAGCCACCTGGCGGCCCAAGTGGCTGGCCCATCCCACGACCGCCACCTCCCCTGTCGTCTTCCTCCTTTTCCAGGAGGACGGGCGCGTGCCCGACGCGCGCGCACCGCCATGCGACACCTCCTACTTGCCGCCCGCGGCCCTGGACGTCTGGACGACCTCCATGTTGTCGCCCCGACCCACTGGGCCCCTCCATTCGCCCCCAACTCCTCTCCCTCGCCCATTCCCCGCCATGGCCGAAACCTTCATGGACGCGCCGCCGTAACCCCGCGCCCACAGCCACTGCCTCGCCTCGCCGATGCGCTCAGAGGTTCTGCCTCGACCCCCTCTTCCTCCTCACCGAGCCACGCCCCGCGGGAGCCCCTACAACGCCGCCATCGGCTCCGCCTTCTTCCTCGGACTCCGGCGATCACCGTCGCCACTCCGTCGTCCCCAGAGCCTCCCCCGAGCTGCCGACCCATCCATGCGATGCGCTGTGAGCCTCTGAACTGTTTCCCCCTACTCCCGTGCGCTAATTTGAGCTCTAGCTCTCATTTCCGTCGAGACCGAGACCTCGCCGGCGCCGACCATGTCGCCGTCGTCGTTTTGGCCGGCCTCCATTCAAACCAAGCACGTCACCGCACTCTGTACACCCCCAAGAGCATGTTTCACCCACCAGCTCCCCCTCCCGTGCACCACAACGCCAAACCCGCAGGTGTCCGAACGCCGACCGCCGCCACGAGCTCGACTCCGAGAGCTCGTTCCACCAGCGCTTCGCGTGCCTCACTCGATGCGCGAGCAAGGGCAACCCAGTGCCCTTGGCTTGGCCCAAAACCGCCCATAAGCGCCACTCCGTGATCTTCCGCCCTTTGTTTTTTGGTGGCCCGGCAGAATTGCGGCCGAAGCCGACGTGGCGTGTCATTAGCCACTAATGATGCCTAACTAACCCACCTAGCTCAACGACACCAGGCCCCACTCCTAATTAACTCTAGCTTTATTTTACTGTTAAGATTAGTACTAATCATGTGGACCCCACATGTCGACTTTGACTTTGGTCAAGTCAACATTGACCGGTCCCACATCATACATCCAAAACCAACTGAGACAACGGCGTATGGGTCCCACAGTCAGGTTTGACCTGGCGACCAGTTGACCTCTTGACGTCACACCTATGTCATCTTGTGTGATGACTTATTTTATTTTCTGGATTTATTTTTATGTAGAAAATTCCAGAAATTGTTGCAAACTTCAACAATTCATAGAAATTAATTTGTAACTCCAAATGAAATAATTTATATATGAAAAATGATCAGAAAAATCCAATTTATCCATCTGTACCTCTTTGATGCATGTTAGAACAACTTATGGCTGCTGTTTAGGCCAAATCATACAAATGGCATTTAAACTCTCACATATGGAGTTTGAATTTGAACCTAGGGTTCAAACCAAATCCATTTAACATGTTGCTAGTTGCATTAGCTCAAAACATAGCATATTTCCATGCCATGATCATGCATCATATTGTTGCATTGCATTGATTCGTGTTCTTCCTTGTTTGCCGGTATTTGTCCCCTCTCGATAGACGTGGTTTCGACGATGAGTTCGATGACACCAATGAAGAACTATATTATCTTCAGAAGTGCCAGGCAAGCAAAACCCCCTTGTTCATTCCGATACAATCCCACTCTCTCGCTCCTGCTCTCTTTTACTGCATTAGGACAACAACGAATCATCTGTTACTTGCTGCGGTAGTTGAACCCCTTATCCTCTGCATGACCTGTCATTGCCACAGTAAATAGATGAAACCCACTAGCATGAGTAGGAGTTGTTTGAGCCCTGATGTGCCTACTCATTCATGCTTGTTTGTCGTGCCTGCTATTGCTTAGAGTTGTGTCAGGTCTGATTCATCAGGGAGGAACGGAGGTGTGTGAACATGTCCTACTGTTGAGAGCTAAGTGCGTGAACATGATTTGGTAAAGGTAGCGGTGAGAGGCCATGTAGGAGTACATGGTGGGTTGTCTCATTGCAGCCGTCCTCAGGAACTGAGTTCTGTGTTTGTGATCCATGAAACAGCTACTACCATGCATTAGGCCCGAAACCAATGGACCCTCTCGACTTATTAACCACTCTTGTCCTCTGTCCGGGAGTTGCAAAGTAGTTTCTGGTGTTTGTAGTATGCTGGGGGCCGCACGCAGCGCTGATCTTAGGGGTGGGCTATGTTGCGGTAGGCACGTGGCACGGTGTACCGATTTGCCCGTTTGGTGTCTCGGGAACCCTGCACACATTGTTCGGGGCCGTTAGTGGAAACCTCAGCCGGACTCCCTGTAGATGGAACCCGAATAGGCGATAAACCTGGACTAGGGACTCGTGTGTTTAGTCAGGTCATGGCCGACACCCTCGTTGGGCTTCCGCTTGAAGGTTGCCGAGTACATGTCGTGTAAACGGCGGTAAGTGGTGAGAGCGTGTGTGAAGAAGTACACCCCTGCAGGGTTAACATCATCTATTCGAATAGCCGTGTCCGCGGCAAAGGACTTCTGGGTTGCCTATAACAGTTCATAGACAAGTGAAAGTGGATACTCAAAAATGCGCAAGATAAGCGTGAGTGCTATGGATGGCGTTCTCATAGGAAGACGGGATCGAATCCATAGTGGTGTATTGATTCGTGAATATGTGGACTCGTGTGTGCCACCTCAAAAGATTTACTTGCAGTCGTAGTTCAGGATAGCCACCGAGTCAAAGCTGGCTTGCTGCAGTCAAACTCCACCACCCCCTTTGTTGATAATGATGCATATGTAGTTAGTTCTGATGTAAGTCTTGCTGGGTACATTTGTACTCACTTTTGCCTATTTTATGTTTTGCAGAGAGACGTCAGTCTCGCTAGTAGTTTCGCATGGACTTCGACGTTTAGCTTGTTACCTCAGCTACGATCTTGTGCCCTCGGCAGGATCTGGTAGATAGTCAGGCTTCTCAGCCTTTTTCATTCGTAGATGTCTGTACTCAGACATGTTAAGCTTCCGCATGTGTTTGATTTGTATGCTCTGAATGTTGGGTCATGAGACCCATGTTTGTAATATCTCGCTCCTCGGAGCCTAATGAATAAATACTTGAGTCGTAGAGTTATGTTGTGATGCCATGTTGTATTTACACATATCAAGCATATTGCGTGTATGTTTTAAATGCTTGGTATGTGTGGGATCCGACAATCTAGTTGTTTATCCTTGGCAGCCTCTCTTATGGGGAAATGTAGTCTAGTGCTTCCTGGAGCCATAGTAGTTCGCTACAGCCCGGTTCACCGGAGTCCTGCTAGCCCAGCACTCTTTTCGGGACACTTGGTGGCCGACATGTGTTTCACTTCGTTCTGTGGTCTGTCCCTCGGGAAATGTCATGCGGTGACATCCGAGTCCTGCCTAGCTCTGCTACAGCCCGGGTTCCCTGAGTCTGTTAGCCAGTGCTACAGCCGGATTCACAGCTGGCGACCGACATGCTCGATGTGATTCATGTATGCCTGTCCCCATGGGTTAGTGCCGCTTTGGGTTCACGACTAGCCATGTCGGCCGGGTTCTCTATCATATGGATGCTAGCGACACTATCATATCGTGAGCCAAAAGGCGCCAAGCGGTCCCGGGCCATGGTAAGGCGACACCGTGGGAATACCGTGCGTGAGGCCGCAAAGTGATATGAGGTGTTACCGGCTAGATCGATGTGACTTGGAATCAGGGTCCTAACACGCGTCTTCCCCATCTCCGGGTCGTTCCAGTCAGGGGCCTCGCCGTCGTCGACCGCCTCGCTGCACTCGTCGCGGCGTGGTCAACAAACAAGAGTCATCAGAAGAGGACTGTACTTGGAGAGCCTAACGGCTGGGACCCATGAGGTCCATGGTTGCACGCAAGGAAAGTTCCTCCTTATTAAGCTATTTCCTCCCCCTAACAGCTGGGACCCACCGGCTGTATCTTCGCACGGAAGGAAGTGCCTCCTTGTTATGCAAAAAAAAACCATTCCTCCCAATGACAGCTAGGACCCGGCAGATTTGGTGGCTGACTTGTGGGCCTACTAAGCAGACGTGTACGCATGGCCTTGTCAACTTAATCAACAAATGAGTCTAGCAGCTGGACCGTTGGATGTTAATACAACAGCCCTGCTCCTTCTTCAACCTCTGTTCTTGCTCCTGTCTCCCGTGGGCGGCAGTGCTTCCGCACCCGAACCAGTCAAGTTTCCCACTCTTCTCCATCTGTGACTCCACTGCCGCGTCTTCCCCATCTCCGGGCCGTTCCAGTCTGGGGCCTCGCCGTTGTCCACCGGCCTTGGTGCACTTGGCACGGTGTGGTCAATGTGGTCAAGAACCGAGATTCATCGGAACATGACTGTTGGGGATATTACTACTGGGTGTAAACCGGCCAGGACAGGCCGGGTTAACTTCGTCAGCAGTTGAGTATGTTAAAGCCCAAGTAGGCAGATGAGGGCTCAAGGCCCATAGCCGGTTCAAGGCCCGTAGCCGTAAACCTGCGTCGGTATGTAACTTGTATTGTAAGTTAGGAATAGTGGAGACCGAGCCGGATACATCTATGAACCGGCGTCGGGACACTGTAAACCGACGGGCTCCACCCAGGTATATAAGGGGACGACCCGACGGCGGTTCAGGGACAACAGACAACAACTCGAGACTTAGGCGAATCTTGTTTGCTCCCTAGTCATCGAAACCCCATCAATTCCATCACAACTAGACGTAGGCTTTTACCTTCATCGAAGGGGCCAAACTAGTATAAACTCTCTTGCGTCCTTGTGTCCGCTTTAACCCCTTCAAGCTAACCCGTAGCGGTGGCTCCACGACTAAGTACTTTCATGAGGACATCTGCCGTGACAAAACCATGACAGTTGGCGCCCACCGTGGGGCTATTGCACGATGCTTTCAAGTTCTTGGAGGGCAACTTCGAAGGACTCACGGGCTACGCTGTGGGCCGATGACCAAGAGTCGTCGCGGCAAGCTCTACATCGACAATGAAGGGTGGGGCCCCGAGGCCGGCTCGATTGAGTACGGGTACCGGGTCCCCTTTGGTGGCATACACGTCTTCATCGGCAAGATCGGTGAACCGGGCCCTGAGCCGGACATCTACACCGACCTCGTCGAAACGGCTCAGCGTGCGCGATCTGCCCGGAGTTAAGCGGCGTGAAGCGTGCCTTCGTGGGAGTCATCCACGGAGGAGAATATGAGGATGGATCGGAATCTGGTAGCGAGACCGTCGTTTATTCCGGCGACGAGTCCTCAACTGGAGAAACCGAATCATTGTATCAACTACAAGACGGCCGGATTGGGGGCTGTTCCGATGGCGACAGTATTTTAGACCTCTCTGATCTGCCCAACCGGGTAGGAATATTCATGGCCGGTACACAGGCCGCGATCCACTCTTCGACCGCAGCAGCAATGATCTCCGGGTCAGCAGCGGCGACGGCTGCCGGGGCAGGAGGCCCTGTGCACCCACCGGCTCAAGTTTTGTCTGATCTGTTTGATGCGTTGGCTGCGCTTATTGCAGAGGCTAACCCGGCGGATCAGGACGCCCACAACGCGGAAGTTGCAAAGGTGAGGGAACAGATCACTCAGGCCAAGGCCGACCTAGCAGCCGAGAACGCCAGGATGGTCGCAGAGCGGGCCGCTTTGGATGCGCAGGCCTATAGGCTTATGCTGGATCAGACTGCGTCGCATGAAGTCCGGAAGAGAAAGCACCGATCTCGCTTGCCTCCAGTTTTCGAAGCCAGAAATCTCTTTAACACCCCAGGAGCAGGAACTAGTAACCCGCCGGTGATAAACCGGGGGGAGGCACCTGGGCCGGGTGCGCCGGTTCAGCCTCGCCTTATGGAGCCGCCTCGACAGAACAATGTCGTGCCTCAGCCTGTCCCGACACCTCCGGGTCATTATTCCAATCCAATGGGCAATCTGGCCGCTGTCGCTTCACGACTGGAGGCCATCCCGATTGAAGGTGATTCTCCGCAGGCGGTGGAGACATGCCGAGTTAAGGAGCTTCTTCGAACAGCCTTGATTCAACAGGAAGCATATTCATACAGCAGTGACCGAATTCATTCCACCCCCCGTGCAAGCCGGAGTTACAGCAGGCGTATGGATGAACCGACCGTATCAAGTAATGCACGGAACCGTGAAGCGCCCCGTGGCAATAACCCGACAGGTGGTATTGGTGATGCTCAGGAAGTGGTGGACCGGGCCCGGGCGCGCAGGGAGACCGAGTTAGCGGCGCAGTATGAGGCTCGTCCGCTTACGCCAGTTCGTCCAACCACCTCGGTTGAGCCAGGGGTTACTTCTAGTTCTTTGGGGGTGCCCTGTCTTGTCCCCGCTTTACACAATGTGCGCCTGCCCAAGGATTTCAAGGGCCCGCGCAAGGTGCCAAATTACACTGCTGATTTGTCTCCAGAAACATGGGTGGAGAGCTATGAGATGGCCATGGAGATGCTTGATGTGGATGAGGCGGCATGTCCGAAGTATTTCACCATGATGCTTGAAGGGACAACCCGTACTTGGTTAAAAATCTTACCGGCCAATTCTATCAGTTCATGGGCCCAGTTGCGAGCCCGGTTTATCCAGAATTTCGAGGATACATGTAAGTAGCCCATGTCGATAGTGGACTTAGCGGCCTGTGTCCAGGAGGAAGGCGAGTCAACAACCCGTTGGGTGCGGCGGGTCTCAGAAATATTGCATTCATCAGACCGTATCAACGCTGATACCGCGGTTATAACCTTGGAAGGCAACTGCCGGTTTAAGCCTCTGAAGTTGAAATTGGGACGGATGAAGCGCCATTGTAACGATATAGGGACCCTCATGGCTGCATTAGTGAAGTATGCTGATTCTGATAGTACCAAGGATCCAGAGTCTGATGATGACAAGACAGGGAAGGGAAAGAAGAGCAGCAACTCCAAATGGCAGCAACACAACACGGCAGGTCATGAAAACGGAGGCAAGCGTAAAGCGGATAGCAGCATGGACTTTGTGGCTAATACTAGCACGCAGGACAAGGGCCAGTGACGAAATGGTAAACTGTCGAATCGCGGTGGAGCTCCAAGTCCTAACCCGGACCGCCTGACCTATCTGTTAAACCAGCTCTGTCCAAAGCACGGGATGAAAGAGATGCCAGCCAACCACCTTTGGAAGGATTGTTACATTATGCAGGAGTTCAAGAATTCTAATGCTTTCCGATATGATCACGGATCAGGTGGTGGCTCAGGATCCGGATTCCATGGGCCGGGTCACGGTGGAGGAAATTCCGGTTCAGGCTTCAATGGTAATCAGGGTGGACATAACAATCAAAATAATCAGAATAGCCAGGGTGGTTACAACCACCAGCAGCAGCAGTCGGGTTATCAGAGCAATCCAAAGCAGTTGAATAGCAGGCAATATCATGTATTCACCACTAGCTTGGATAAGAGAGACCGGAAGCTTCACAAGTGAGCGGTGAATTCTGTTGAACCGGCCGTGCCTCGTTATTTACGCCGGTCTGAACAACCAATCGTATGGAGCAGAGAGGATCACCCTCCCCGGGTTGACAATCCGGGTCAGCTAGCGTTGGTGGTGGCACCTCAGGTGGGAGGTTATAAATTCACCAAGGTGCTCATGGATGGAGGGAGCGGTATTAATATCCTATACTATGAGACCTTCCGCCGTATGGGGCTAACAAATAAAAATCTTAAACCGTCCAATACGGTATTCCATGGTGTGGTACCTGGTAAGTCATCATATCCTGTTGGAAAAATAGCTCTGGAAGTGGCCTTTGGAGACGATCATGATTCCAGGTCAGAGACATTGACTTTTGAGGTGGTGAAGATCAGGAGCCCATATCACGCCCTATTTGGGCGGCCGGCTTATGCCAAATTTATGGCACAACCCTGTTATATTTATTTGCAGCTCAAGATGCCGGGTCACAAGGGAACAATAACTGTTCATGGAAGTCGCAAGATTGCTTTGGAGTATGAAGAAGGTGATGCGGCCTATGCAGAGTCGGTTTGTGCCACGGAAGAGTTGAAATACTACAAGGATAATGTTGATCCGGCGGACATGACTCCATTGAAGAAGCCAACTACAGAGCATGATCCGGCCCTAAAGTTCAAATCGGCAGCTGAGACTAAGCTTGTTGACTTCATACCCGCGATTCATCCAAGCAGTTCAGTATCAGTACCAACTTGGATCCGAAATAGGAAAGCGTGCTCATCGAGTTCATCCGTGAGAATCGGGACATTTTTGCATGGAAGCCTTCTGACATACCAGGTGTACCGAGGGAACTCGCTGAGCACACTCTTAATGTCGATCCTAAGTACAAACCGGTGAAACAGTTTCTCCGCCGGTTTAACGAAGAAAGGCGCAGCTATTGAGAGGAGGTGGCGGGCTCTTAGCGGCTGGCTTTATTGTTGAAGTTTTCCATCCTGAATGGCTGGCTAATCCGGTGCTGGTCCTTAAGAAAACGGCACTGGCGCATGTGTGGATTACACAGACCTTAACAAGGCTTGTCCAGCAGATCCTTTTGCCCTCCCCCGCGTCGATCAGATTATTGATGCTACTGCGGGTTGTGAGCGTTTGATTTTTCTGGATGCATATTCTGGTTATCATCAGATCAAGATGGTAGTTAAGGACCAGGAGAAGACGGCGTTCATAACTCCCTTTGGAGCCTTCTGCTATGTATCTATGCCCTTTGGGCTCAAGAGTGCCCAGGCAACTTACCAACGGTGTGTACAGAATTTCCTTCATAAGCAAATCGGCCGTAATGTACATGCTTATGTGGATGATATTGTGGTTAAGTCAAGGGAGAAGGAGACTCTGGTTGACGATTTGAAGGAAACCTTTGATAACCTGCGGACATACAAGATGATGCTCAACCCGGCCAAGTGTGTTTTTGGTGTACCGGCATGCAAGTTATTGGGTTTTCTGGTATCCAACAGGGGAATTGAGGCTAATCCGGAGAAGATCACTGCTATCACCTCCCTGGCTAAACCGAAGTGTATCAATGACGTTCAACGCTTGGCAGCCGGATTGCCGCGTTGAGCCGGTTTATCAGCCGCCTCGGTGAGAAGGCGATCCCTTTGTATCGAATCTGTCAAGAAAACAGATCAATTAAATGCAGAGTTAAATCTGGCGATAAAGCGATTGAGGATTTAAAGCGGCAGCTAGCCAATCCGCTTGTTCTTGCTGCTCCGATTGACAAGGAACCATTGCTACTATATGTGGCAGCTAATGCTCGTGCAGTCAGCGTAGCTATTGTGGTGGAGCGCAAAGAGGCGGGCAAGGAATATCCGGTTCAGTGTCCGGTTTACTATATCAGCGAGGTGCTTATTGAGTCCAAGCAAAGGTACACGCATTGGCAGAAGCTGGTGTATGGAGTTTTCATGGCAAGTCGGAAGCTTAAACAATACTTCCAGGGACATCCCATCACAGTAGTCAGCTCTGCTCCTTTGGGAGATATAATTCAGAACAGGGAGGTAACTGCCCGGATTGCCAAGTGGGCTATAGAGCTTGGGCCGCACGGATTGAAATACGTGCCTCGGACGACGGCCAAATCTCAAGCACTTGTAGATTTCATCAATGATTGGACGGAACAACAAGCACCTGAAGAAAAGCCGGATCACACTTACTGGACTATTCATTTTGATGGGTCCAGGCAATTGGAGGGCTCGGGGGCTGGAGTCGTGTTAACTTCCCCACGAGGTGATAAGTTCTGTTATGTTCTCTGCTTATGTCATACCCTGCATTTTGTAGCATTTCATTTGCATTAATAAAGCATAAAAATTTGGACCAACAAAAACTTTTGCATTATTTGGCTTTTTATTTTTTTGAGTTGGTTTTCTCTCTGTGATTTTCAAGTGCTCTTTAAAGTCAACTACTCCACTTTCTGTAATTTATCTCCTTGCCCCAAGCTTCTGCCCAATGATCATGCCATGTGTATAGAGCAATATAATATTTTCTTACAAAAATAATTTGGCCAAAAAGTATTTTCTAAAATTAGTTACTCCAAAAACCCCTGAATTGAGGCTTGCACTGCAAGTACTTGATTTGAGGTGTGAAAAATATTTCAAAAGGTATATTTCAATCCTATTAGATGTAGGGCTCCCATAAACCACAAAAATATAATTTTAAAAGTTATTTTCCTATTTTATTTAAAAGATTTTTCTTATGGCCAGAAATGGTCTTTAATAGGAAAACATTATTTTATTGTTTTAAAAATATTTGACAAAAATCAGGGAAACTCAGTGCGCACATATTTCCCATATATAAGAGTTTCAACACATGGTCATGTTCAAATTATTGGACAAGACCTCCCAAAACCATTTCTGCCCATTTCAAGGATTTGAAATATTTTTACAAGAAATAATTTCATAAAAATCCAAGGAAAATCCAGCAAGTCACAAATGCATATTGTGATCACCTTGCAAAGCCTCATGTCAATTAAAGTCATTTTGGTTCACAAAAATGCCCCAAAACCCTCTCTGACCAGAATCAAATTTGAACAACTTTGTACTACCAACTTTCTCTCCTTGACCCCAACTTTTGTGAGCACGTTCACATGACCAAATGAGGCCACTACACCAAGTGGTGCATCAAGGAGAAGTGATTTTCTCAACTAGATCTACACAAGTCCATTTCTGCTAATTTCTAGGGTTTACAAAAGTTGCATTGGCAACTTTGCCCAAATAAGCTCCAACTTGGTGGAAGGCCCTAATTATATGTGTCATTTCACCCCGTGGAGTCTCATGGTAGTTGGAAATCATCTGCTGGTCCAAAACAATATCAAACACCTTCTGCCACATTTCAAAAATCACCATTTTGACCACTAATACTATTCTCCTTGAACTCAACTCTTTACCACAGCTCCTCCTAATCCTCTCCTACCTCCAGTAACTCTCCCCTGGCCATTGCTCAATGATTAAGGGGTGAAACACCCTCATTTACCTTCCTGGACAGCAACTTCTCTCTCCTTTCTCACCTCCCTCCTCACTCCAGTGGCCACCCAGGGCATCTAATGCCCCTTCCCCATTCTTTACTTCCCCCTAGAGCTACCAGACACCATTGGCCGTGACCACATGCATAGAAAATGGCCATGCCGGCCATTTGGGCGCTCTGGAGCACGCTACAGTGCGCTCCCGCACTGTAGCCGCCCCTTCCAACCGCCTACGGCCACCTCGGGCCTCCCCAGCGCGCCCGACGATGCGCCTCGACGTCCGCAACACGCCACAGTGTGGTCCCCCTCCTCCTTCTCCCTCCTCTCGCCCAGCCAGACGCAGCATCGGCCGCTGCGCGAAGTGAGTCTTGCTCACATGCTGTGGCGCCTCTGGTCCCTCCTACTCCCTCTCTTCCTTCCCCTGGTCGTAGACCACCTCCACAAACGCCCCAGACACGCTCATTTGAGCCCCCATGACCCATAGCAATCGCAGCAGGCTCGCCGGCGCACGGGTCCTCGGTGGACCGCCGTTCACCTATTTAAGGGCCTCCCCGAGCCCTACTCTCCTCACCATTCGCTCTCTCACTCCCCTAATCACCCCCCCTGCACCACTCACCCCTCTCCAGACGAGCCCGAGCTCGAGATCGAGCTCGAGCTCTGCCGCCTAGGGTCGCCGTCGATCTCAGGGTACAGGCCCTCTCCGCCGCTCCTCTTCCTCGATCTGGAACCGCCGCGGCTCACTGACCATTCCCCCTCTCTTCCCCGCCTCTTTTGCAGCTGGAAACGGCCGGAGCCACCGCCGCCCGAAGCTCCTCCGCCGTGCCTCCTCATCGCCGACGAACCAGGCAACTCCGGTGACGTCCACCACCTCCACCCGAACGGCGACACGACGCTGAGTCCAGCCGTGCCTTCGCCCGACCCGCCGTGCCCCACAGCGACGCCGGTGAGCTCACCGCCCTCTCTGACCCAGGGTTGACGACGACGGCCGTGGGGCCCGTCCGTCAGCCTCACGTCCTGACGTGTGGGTCCCACCCGTCAGGTTTAAACACACGCGCACGCGTACCGGTTCGCCCGTCGGCTGAAGGCGTATTTTGCACTTACGCTTGACGTGCAGCAAGGCTGCCAGCTGAGTTCCTACGGGCCTGCTGCACCGAGGCCTTTTCGCCTAGAGGCACAGTGCCCTTCCCCTTTTCTTTTCTCATCACTTTTCCAAAAATTCCACAGGATAAAATATTTGTCCAAATAAATTAATTCCAACTCCTAAATTTCTAAAATATTGCAACCTATTTAATGGTGCAACTTTCTTTCAAATCCAACAACCTTTTCTTCACTGTAAATATTTAAATGTGATTTTAAGCATTTAAATATACCTTTGTAAATCCATTTATCCTATTCTGCTGCTCCAAATCCAAAACTAGGAATTTTCCCCTTCTTAGTTTTCAACCTAGTATTTAACAAAAATGAGTTGACATTTTTTTTGAGCACTTTGGTTTTTCCGTTTTATTATTGCCTTATTTTCTCGTTATTATTTTGTGATGATAGATTGCCTTGCTGACGAAGGAGTTGGACCAGAAAACTTTGAAGACCCAGAAGACTTTGTTGAGCCAGGCAAGCGGCCCTTTGACCATGTCTATGAAACCTTTTTATGCATGCCATATAGCACTTTTATTGCTTGCATCAGAGACATGATATTGTGGTGACCACATGGGGTGGGTTGCCACCATTACTTCCTCGTTGATACTTGCATTGTGCGTGACCCTACCTTCTTATGAGGATTATGCCAGTGGGAGTAGATAGGATGCTAAAGTAGTGCTACGCAAAAAGGGACGGGTATATGCATGGTGAAAGAGACAAAGTATTTTCAAAGGACTTCTCTAAAACCACGTCGGGTGCCACTTATGCCCGAGGGAGATGATGAGATGGGTAACCACTTGATGACGAAGTGGTGGACCGAGGCAAGTGTGTGTGGTTTTCGAAAACGGATTAGATTTAAGATTTCTCGACTGTCCCAACCTTACATGCACAACCACTCTACCCTTGTATGGGAAAGGGCATTATTGATTACCTAGGCCATACTAGCTTGGAGCCCGCGACATTAGTGACGGGGAGAGTTGGTGCTCTCTCGGGACGGGTCGTGCTGTAGGGCGGCCATGACTGTTTTCTGAGGCACCGGATACACCGTTCGTCCCCCTCGGATGTTACGATCTCGAGTGAGTCTCGTATGATGTACATCGTGAGGATATGGAACAACGATTGGACTCCTTGTTAGTGTCGTCTAGGGAAAGGTAGTGATCGGGTGCTTACCCCGGGTACTTGAGGTATCGCGGGTCGTGGATGACGCGGAAGCTCCCCGGATCTTGTGGGTAAAGTGTGCAACCTCTGCAGAGTGTAAAACTATTCGAATAGCCGTGTCCACGGTCAAGGACAGTTGGGTGGTGCTGCTTAAACTACGTCCAGATTTTTACAAACCATGTGTGTGTGTGTTGATAAAACTACTTGGGTCCAGTCAAGGGACTTGACATGATTGAGTTGGGTTGGTGCCCACTCTATTTATGTTGATATCTGTAACCTGTCCTCATGGTTACTTGAGTTCTCCTGATGCATGTCTTACTAGTTGTTGAGCATGTCATTGCACTCAAAACTAGCTTTCTGTAAAAAAATTCCTATATCATGCATTGTTGTATCTCGAACCAAAACATGGGTTGCTTGCGAGTACATTCAAAGTACTCATTGGCTTGCCACTGGTTATTTAATTGGCCAAGCATGGGAGAACCGGAGTTCGAAGAAGAGTTCTTTGGAGACGAACATGCGAACTAGGACGTTTCCTAGTCAGAATGCCTGTAGGGTTAAGGTAGATGGCATGGGTTCTACTTATCGACGAAGATTTCTGCTGCTTGTGTTTCATTTGATGTTCAGCCCTTAAGGCTTTATCAATTTAAGACTTGACCATAATGGTCATAATTTGTGTAAGACAGTATGTATGGATGTAAGACTCTTGTTATTCAGCTTCTGTGTGTTCAGTGAGCATTGATCTCTGGGATCACTGTACACGTGCATTCGGTGATCACAACTTATGAGTCGGGGTCCCCACAGAGCTGGTATCAGAGCCATCCTGACTGCAGGAAGCCTTAGTTAGCATGGACGTTAGTTAGCTTGAGACCATCTAAACTTCTCTTCTTTTCTAAAGCTTACCCCACCCAAGATGTATTTCCCTTATTGACCTCTCCCATTCAACCTTTGTAGATGGCTGCCGTACCCGAAGACTTCCTGACCACCGGATTTCCCGTGCTTCTCGAGGATAGCCTCAAGAGGTGCCAATTTCACCGAGCCCCCATTTTCACCTACCATGAGCATTGGATCAATGACACCGAGACGGAGTATCATGTGGAAGTGATCGTGAAGGCTAGTGACTCTCCAACAAGCTGGTTCTTCGAGGGACCCCAGATGGCAACTCTGGTTCTTGTCGTCGAGACGGCAACCCTCAAGGCACTCACCGCCTCGAGACCTTCTTCCGAGAGATGGCGACGAGTTGGCAACCCACTTCTTGCCTTATCGGAAGGAAGGTGAGGATGAGAGCAAGGCACCAGCTCCACCATTAGAAGAAGGACTTCCACCCGATTCCGCACTCCATTTCAGCCTTTGTGCCGATAGTTTGGCACAACACTTGGCCTCGAATCAATGGAGCTCGAAGGAACTTCATGAGACCAAGGCACTTCTTCTCCAAGCACAAGGGAAGACGGATAGGATCAAGAAGGAAGGTGCTCCCCATGGACAGCCCGCAATCGCATACCGAGGCGGAAGACCCCCAAAGGATGGAGGACCCCCACAGCAACACCACATGAGCGCAAAGGAATACCGCAAGCTCTTCACATCATCAGCAAAGCAATGCCGTGTTGAGCTCCTTCACTCCCCCACCCCTTCAAGTGAAGAGGAAAGTCAGAATGTTGATGATGAGGAGGAAGACCCAGAAGAGCCAGACTACGCGACCGAGCATTCCACCACTTAGGCATCATTCGCAACCCGGATATGCCCGTTAGTAACCCCTACAGTAGGATAGGTCATGTACCCCTATGCGAAGTCGAGTCCTGGTAATGGTTCATATGAAACCATGTAGTGTTGTGTTTGCTTTTGATGTGTTTGATGGACGCCGTGCTTTCCTTCGGGAACTTGTAAGCGACTACATCACCCATTTGGACTTTAATGAATGTGTTTGGCCTTTTGGACCTTGCATGAAAACAATTAGTGTCATACCAACCCCCTTACTAGGCGTCCCATCTATATTGCTTTCCCCATCTTTCCCAATTACGAGACTTTGACCGCCCAACAGATGCCTGTTGTAACACGATCGGTACCTCTACCCAAAGAAGAAGAAGCCGAGCAGAGCTAGTCAGACCAAACCCAAGGACAAGCCCCACCACCGCCACCACCTCCAAACATGGACATGGCTCAGCTTCTCCAAGCCTTCTGAGAGGAACGCCAAGCCAACACTGCAGCCCTCCAGATGATTGCTCAAGCTGTCAATCGCCAGCCAGCTTGAAATGGCAATGGACGTTCCACGTTGGTGGAGTTCAAGAAGCATGCACCACCCACCTTCATCGAGACTGCTGAACCCCTGGATGCAGACGAATGGGTCCGCACCATTGAGGATCTGCTGGAACTAGTCGGATGCACTGAGGACCGTGAGAAGGTGGCCTATGCTGCTCACTGTCTCGGGGGCACTGCTAGAGCTTGGTGGGATGGATTCAAGGCCATGCATGCTGAGCAAAACATCACTTGGATTGACTTCAAGGCATAATTCCGCAAGGCCCACATTCCTTCCGGAATCATGGCCATCAAGAAGCGTGAGTTCCGAGCCCCAAGCAAGGTAGTAGCACCGTCAAGGAGTACATGCGAAGTTCAGTGTTCTCTCAAGGTATGCTCTCAAGATGTCAAGACCGATGCTGCCAAAAGGGAGCGCTTCATGGAAGGCCTTAACCAGACTCTGCAGTACTCACTTGTTGTGTGTGACTGCCCAACTTTTCCTGATCTGGTGAACAAGGCACTCATGCTTGAGGACAAGCGACGTGCTTTGGATGATACCCGTAAGAGCAAGATGATCAGCAAGGGTAGCTCCAGAAACCAGAAGCCTCGCCCGTGGCAGCCAGCCCCGGTCAAGCCAACCTATCAGTAGCCAAGAGCTCCTGCACCCGGCACCAACTATCAGCCTCAGCAGTATGCCAACCCTAGGCCAGCTTATAACAACCCCAATAACAATGCCGGCAAGAGCAGCAACCCCAACCAAGTCACTTGCTTTGGATGTGGTCAGCCAGGACACTACTCCAAGAATTGCCCCAACAAGAAGCCCGACGCCCCGTGCCCCAATGCACAGAACCTAGGACAAGGCCGTGGAATGCCACCAAGGAACCAAGCTCCCCACAACCCGCCCAACAACGGCAAGGGTCGTGTAAATCATGTCACTACAGAAGAAGCCCAGGAAGACCCGGACGTCGTGCTGGGTACGTTCCTTGTCAACTCAGCACCTGCAACTGTCTTATTTTATTCTGGAGCCACGCATTCATTTGTCACCCAAAAGTTTGCATTAAAAAGTGGCATGACCCCTACACCCCTGAATAACCCTATGGTGGTACAAACCCCCGGAGCAAAGATGAGAGACAAGATAGGATGTAAAGGAGTCGAGATTGTCATTAATGGGGTAGACTTCCTAGCAGACCTTATCATCTTAAGATCACAAGGCCTGGATGTGATCTTAGGAATGAATTGGCTCATCAAGCACCAAGGCTTGTTAGATTGCGCCAACTGGACTGTCACTGTGACCAATGACCAAGGAGTCAAAGTTAAATTTGCCTCCAACCCCTCCTCTGCTCAAGCCAACCAAGTCAACTATCTGACTGAATTTGGATTGGAGCAAGTGCCAGTAGTATGCGAATACCCCGATGTCTTTCTCGATGAGCTACCGGGAATGCCTCCTGACCGAGACATTGAGTTCATCATCGAGCTCATACCCGGAGCAGGACCCATTTATAAGAAGTCGTATAGAATGGGATCGGAAGAGTTAGCAGAATTGAAGAAGCAACTGGAAGAGCAGTTGAGGAAGGGATTTATCCGCCCTAGTGCCTCCCCTTGGGGATCACCTGTTCTGTTTGTGGCAAAGAAGGACGGTAGCATCCGCTTATGCATTGACTACCGCTCCCTCAATGAAGTTACAATCAAGAACAAGTATCCACTTCCCAAGATTGAAGATCTTTTTGATCAACTTAATGGGGCCAAGGTGTTCTCCAAGATCGACCTCAGATCTGGGTATTACCAGCTGAAAATCAGACCCCAAGATATTCTGAAGACGGCATTTGTAACCAGATATGGCCTGTATGAGTGCACGGTCATGTCCTTTGGATTGACCAATGCCCCAGCTCACTTCATGTATCTCATGAATAAGGTCTTCATGGAATATTTGGACAAGTTTGTCGTTGTCTTCATTGATGACATTCTTGTCTTCTCGAAGACGGAAGAAGAGCACGAGCAACACTTGAGGATGGTCCTAGACAAGCTTTGAGAGCATCAACTGTATGCCAAGTTCAACAAGTGCGAGTTTTGGCTGCGTGAAGTTGGATTCCTGGGTCATGTATTGAATGCCGAAGGGTTATCGGTGGATCCCACCAAGATTCAAGCCGTGACTGAATGGCAAACACCGAGCAATGTGAAGGAGGTCAGAAGCTTCCTCGGACTCGCGGGATATTACCACAAGTTCGTTGAAGGATTCTCAAGCATTGCCCGACCTATGACCCAGCTCTTGAAAAAGGACAAGAAGTTTGAGTGGACGCCAAAGTGTGAAGAGAGCTTCCAGGAGCTGAAGAAGAGACTGACCACCGCCCCAGTTCTGGCCACACCAGATATACACAAGGAGTTTGTGATATATTGTGATGCGTCAAGAACCGGACTGGGAGGTGTTCTGATGCAAGAAGGCAGAGTCGTAGCTTACCTTTCAAGGCAACTCCGGCCTCATGAAGAGAACTATGCTACTCATGACCTCGAGTTGGCAGCTGTAGTTCATGCCCTGAAAACATGGCGACATTACCTCCTAGGGAAGCGGTGTGAGATATACACGGATCACAAAAGTCTGAAGTATATTTTCACTCAGTAGGAATTGAACATGAGGCAATGAAGATGGATAGAGTTGATCAAGGATTATGACCTTAGTGTTCAATACCACCCTGGAAAGGCTAATGTGGTAGCAGATGCATTAAGCAGAAAGGCTTGTTCCTTGAATGCTATGCTTAAGAGCAGGCTACCCGCCTTGTATGAAGAACTTGAAAGCTTCGGGTTGGAACTGGTTGCACCAGGATTCTTGGCCAACCTCGAAGTTAGGCCTACCTTTATAGATGATATTAAGGAAGCTTAGAGGGGACACGAAAGTATTGAAGGCATCAAGAGGAAGATCAAGGCAGGCAAGGCCCCAGGATGAGCAAGGAATTGTGTGGTTTGGGAATCGCATTTGCGTACCCAACAGGATTGAGCTCAAGAATTTGATCTTGCAAGAAGCTCATGACACCCCGTATTCCATCCACCCCGGAGGAACCAAGATGTATCAAGACCTGAAGGAAAGATTTTGGTGGCACGGGATGAAAAGGGAGATTGCCACCTATGTTACAAAATGTGATGTATGCCAAAGAGTCAAGGCTGAATATCAGCGACCTACTGGATTGCTCCAACCCCACAAGGTTCCCAAGTGGAAATGGGATAAAGTCGGAATGGATTTCATCACTGGACTACCTAGGTCAAACAAGGGACATGACTCCATCTGGGTCATAGTAGATCATTTGACTAAAGTAGCCCATTTGATTCCTGTTAAGACTACCTATGATGGCAACCAGCTAGCAACTCTATACATCAACAAAATCATAAGCCTTCATGGTGTTCCCAAAGAGACTGTGTCAGATCGAGGAACCCAGTTTACCTCGAGGTTCTGGAAGAAGTTCCAAGAGGCCATGGGAACCAAGTTGTCTTTCAGCACTGCTTTCCACCCACACACCGGAGGTCAGACAGAACGAGTAAATCAGATACTTGAAGACATGCTCCGAGCCTGTGTCCTAACATATGGAGCTAGGTGGGAAGATTGCCTCCCTTTTGCCGAGTTCTCCTACAACAACAGTTATCAGTCCATCCTCCAGATGACACCATTTGAGGTGCTATACGGACGGAAATGCCGCACGCCCCTCAATTGGTCAGAGACCGGAGAAGGACTAGTCTTTGGGCCCGATATCCTCCGTGAAGCAGAAGATCAAGTCCAGCTTGTCAGAGAGCGTTTGAAGACCGCCAAGTAAAGGCAGAAGAGCTATGCCGACACTCGTCGCCGACAAGTAGACTTCCAAGTCGGAGACCATGTGTACCTGCGAGTAACTCCACTTAAGGGAACCAAGCGTTTCCACGTTAAGGGAAAGCTCACACCAAGATTTATCGGCCCCTTCGAGATCACCGCACGACGAGGAGAAGTGGCTTACCAGTTGGAACTGCCACCTGAACTATCCGATGTGCACAACGTATTCCACGTGTCACAACTCTGAAAGTGTCTCCAAGTTCTAGACAAGCCTGATCTTTACAAGGACGTCAATCACCAAGCCATTGACCTTCAGCTTGATTTGACTTACCGTGAGAGGCCCATCTGCATTTTGGATGAGGCTGAGCGACACACTCGAAGCCGCACCATCAAGTACTTCAAGGTCTAGTGGAGCAACCACATCAAGGTATAACCCGGGAACGTGAAGACTACCTTAGATCTGAGTTTTCGTATCTCTTTAAAGCCTAGTTTAGGAATCTCGGGGACGAGATTCTTGTAAGGGGGGTAGGTCTGTCACACCCTGCATTTTGTAGCATTTCATTTGCATTAATAAAGCATAAAAATTTGGACCAACAAAAACTTTTGCATTATCTGGCTTTTTATTTTTTTGAGTTGGTTTTCTCTTTTTGATTTTCAAGTGCTCTTTAAAGTCAACTACTCCACTTTCTGTACTTCATCTCCTTGCCCCAAGCTTCTGCCCAATGATCATGCCATGTGTATAGAGCAATATAATATTTTCTTACAAAAATAATTTGGCCAAAAAGTATTTTCTAAAATTAGTTGCTCCAAAACCCCCTGAATTTAGTCTTGCACTGCAAGTACTTGATTTGTGGTGTGAAAACTATTTCAAAATGTATACTTCAATCCTATTAGATGTAGGACTCCCATAAACCACAAAAATATAATTTTAAAAGTTATTTTCCTATTTTATTTAAAAGCTTTTTCTTAAGGCCAGAAATGGTCTTTAAAAGCTTGTTCAAATTATTGGACAAGACCTCCCAAAACCATTTCTGCCCATTTCAAGGATTTGAAATATTTCTACAATAAATATTTTCATAAAAATCCAAGGAAAATCCAGCAAGTCACAAATGCATATTGTGATCACCTTGCAAGGCCTCATGTCAATTAAAGTCATTTTGATTCACCAAAATGCCCCAAAACCCTCTCTGACCAGAATCAAATTTGAACAACTTTCTCTCCTTGACCCCAACTTTTGTGAGCATGTTCACATGACCAAATGAGGCCACTACACCAAGTGGTGCATCAAGGAGAAGTGATTTGCTCAACTAGATCTACACAAGTCCATTTCTGCTAATTTCTAGGGTTTACAAAAGTTGCATTAGCAACTTTGCCCAAATAAGCTCCAACTTGGTGGAAGGCCCTAATTATATGTGTCATTTCACTCTGTGGAGTCTCATGGCAGTTGGAAATCATCTGCTGGTCCAAACCAATATCAAACACCTTCTGCCACATTTCAAAAATCACCATTTTGACCACTAATACTATTCTCCTTGAACTCAACTCTTTACCACGGCTCCTCCTAATCCTCTCCTACCTCCAGTAACTCTCCCGGCCATTGCTCAATGATTAAGGGTGAAACACCCCATTTACCTCCCCGACAGCAACTCTCTCTCCTTTCTCACCTCCTCCTCACTCCGGTGGCCACCCAGGCATTCAATGCCCTTCCCCATTTTTTACTTCCCCTAGAGCTACCAGACACCTTTGGTCGTGACTACATGCATGGAAAATGGCCATGCCGGCCATTTGGCGCTCTGAGCTGCCTCTGATCGCCCCAAGACTGTAGCCGCCCCTTCCAACCGCCCCGCCACCTCTGGCCTCCCAAGGCCAGACGATGCGCCTCGACGTCTGCAACACGCCACAGCGTGGTCCCTCCTCCTTCTCCCTCGTCTCGCCCCGGCTCAGACGCTTGCAGCCGGCCGCCTGAAGCGCACCAGTGAGCGCAGCCACACGCTGTGGTGCCTCCGCCCCTCCAGCTCCCTCTCTTCCTTCCCCGGTCGAGACCACCTCCACAAACGCCCTGACACGCCATTTGAGCCCTGTGGACCAGTAGCAACCGCAGCAGGCTCGCCGGCCAAGACGTGTCCTGGTGGACCGCCGCTCACCTATTTAAGGGCCTCCCGAGCCCTACTCTCCTCACCACTCGCTCTCTCACTCCCTAATCACCCCTGCACCACTCACCCCTCTCCAGACGAGCCCGAGCTCGAGATCGAGCTCGAGCTCCGCCGCCTGGTCGCCGTCGATCTGTGGTACAGGCCCTCTCCGCCGCTCCTCTTCCTTGATCTGGAACCGCCGCGGCTCACTGACCATTCCCCCTTTCTTCCCCGCCTCTTTTGCACCCAGAAACGACCGGAGCCACCGCACCCCGAAGCTCCTCCGCCGTGCCTCCTCATTGCCGACGAACCAGGCAACTCCGGTGACGTCCACCACCTCCACCCGAACGGCGACACGACGCTGAGTCCAGCCGTGCCTTCGCCCGACCCTGTCGTGCCCCACAGCGATGCCGATGAGCTCGCCGCCCTATCTGACCTAGGGTTGATTATGAAGGCCGTGGAGCCCGTCCATCAGCCTCACGTCCTAACGTGTGGGTCCCACCCGTCAGGTTTAAACACACACGCGCGCGCGTACTGGTTCGCCCGTGGGCTGAAGGCGTATTTGGCAGTTACGCCTTCGACGTGGCAGCCTCGCACGGGCTGAGTTCCTTCTGGCCCTACTGCACTGATGCCTTTCGGCCTAGAGGCACAGTGCCCCTTCCCCTTTTTCTTTTCTGTCACTTTTCCAAAAATTCCAGAGGATAAAATATTTGTCCAAATAAATTAATTCGAACTCCTAAATTTCTAAAATATTGCAACCTATTTAATGGTGCAACTTTCATTCAAATCCAACACCCTTTTCTTCATTGTAAATATTTAAATGTGATTTTAAGCATTTAAATATACCTTTGTAAATCCATTTATCCTATTCTGCTACTCCAAATCCAAAACTAGGAATTTTCCCCTTCTTAGTTTTCAACCTTGTATTTAACAAAAATGAGTTGACATTTTTCTGAGCACTTTGGTTTTTCCGTTTTATTATTGCCTTATTTTCTCGTTATTATTTTGCGATTTATAGATTATGCTCTCGACGAAGGAGTTGGACCAGAAGACTTTGAAGACCCAGAAGACTTTGTGGAGCCAGGCAAGCTGCCCTTTGACCATGTCTATGAAACCTTTTTATGCATGCCATATAGCACTTTTATTGCTTGCATCGGAGACATGATATTGTGGTGACCACATGGGGTGGCTTGCCACCGTTACTTCCTCGTTGATACTTTCATTGTGCGTGACCCTACCTTCTTATGAGGGTTATGCCGGTGGGAGTAGATAGGATGCTAAAGAAGTGCTACGCAAAAAGGGACGGGTATATGCATGGTGAAGGAGACAAAGTATTTTCAAAGGACTTTTGGAAAACCCCGTCGGGTGCCACTTATGCCCGAGGGAGATGATGAGATGGGTAACCACTTGATGACGAAGTGGTGTACCGAGGCAAGTGTGTGTGGTTTTCGAAAACGGATTAGATTTAAGATTTTTCGATTGTCCCAACCTTACATGCGCAGCCACTCTACCCTTGTATGGGAAAGGGAATTATTGATTACCTAGGCCGATACTAGCTTGGAACCCGACACTAGTGATGGGGAGAGTTGGTGCTCTCTCTCGGGACGGGTCGTGCTGTAGGGCGGCCACGACTGTTTTTACAGTGGCACCGGATACACCGCTAAGGCCCCTCTCGGATGTTACGATCTCGAGTGAGTCTCGTATGATGTACATCATGAGGATACGGAACAACGAGTGGACTCCTTGTTAGTGTCGTCTAGGGAAAGGTAGTGATCGGTTGCTTACCCCGGGTACTTGAGGTATCGCGGGTCATGGATGACACGGAAGCTCCCCGGATCTTGTGGGTAAAGTGTGCAACCTCTACAGAGTGTAAAACTATTCGAATAGCCGTGTCCACGGTCAAGGACAGTTGGGTGGTGCTGCTTAAACTACGTCCAGAGTTTTACAAACCATGTGTGTATGTGTTGATAAAACTACTTGGGTCCAGTCAAGGGACTTGACATGATTGAGTTGGGTTGGTGCCCACTCTATTTATGTTGATATATGTAACCTGTCCTCATGGTTACTTGAGTTCTCCTGATACATGTCTTACAAGTTGTTGAGCATGTCATTGCACTCAAAACTAGCTTTCTGCAAAAATTTACCTATATCATGCATTGTTGTATCTCGAACCAAAACATGGGTTGCTTGCGAGTACATTCAAAGTACTAATTGGCTTGCCACTGGTTATTTAATTGGCCAGGCATGGGAGAACCGGAGTTCGAAGAAGAGTTCTTTGGAAACGAACATGCGAACTAGGATGTTTCCTAGTCAGAATGCCTGTATGGTTAAGGCAGGTGGCCTTGGGTTCTACTTATCGACGAAGATTTCCGCTGCTTGTGTTTCATTTGATGTTCAGCCCTTAAAGCTTTATCAATGTAAGACTTGACCATAATGGTCATAATTTGTGTAAGACGGTATGTATGGATGTAAGACTCTTGTTATTCAGCTTCTGTGTGTTCAGTGAGCATTGATCTCTGGGATCACTGTACACGTGCATTCGGTGATCACAACTTATGAGTCGGGGTCCCCACAGCTTAATGTTCCCTTGTACTGACAGTGCAGCTGAGTACGAAGCTTTACTCCATGGTCTCCGGATGGCTAAGGAGATGAATCTCAGCCGAGTTAAGTGCTTCGGTGACTCGGACCTGGTGGCCCAACAAGTATCTGGCACTTGGGATTCCAAGGATCCGCTCATGGCAGCATATCATCGTGAGGTGGATATTGTTGCAGGTCACTTCAAAGGATATCAGGTGGATCACGTGGACAAACGGAAGAACAAAGCGGCGGACGCTTTAAGCCGGCTGGGCTCTCAACGTAAACCGGTCCCGCCTATTGTCTTCTTGGATGTTCTGCAAAGCCCGTCTGTCAAGCTCCCTGGTGAAGATGATTTGGCTATTCCTGATCCGGAGGCTCAGTTGGTGGCGGCTCTGCATGTCATTCTAGATTGGACGGTTCCTTATCTTGCGTACATGAACCGGGGCGAGTTACCAGAGGATGTGACTCTGGCCAGGCAGATAGTCCGGCGATCCAATTCCATGACTATTATCAATGACGAGTTGCATCATTGCAGTGTGTCAGGGGCGTTTCAACGCTGTGTGTCTCCTGAGGAAGGCTGTGAAATCTTGCGTGAAATCCACGAAGGGGATTGTGGTCACCACGCCAGTTCAAAGTCTTTGGTGGCTAAAGCGTTTCGTCACGGCTTCTATTGGTTGACTGCCCATGCTGATGCGGAGGACCTGGTTAGGCGATGTGATGGCTGTCAGAAGTTCTCAAGACGCGCTCATGTGCCGGCTCAAGAATTGAGGATAATTCCAATTACTTGGCCGTTTGTGACTTGGGGGCTGGATATGGTTGGGCCTTTCAAAAGGTCCAAGGACAAGAAGACCCACCTTTTGGTGGCGGTTGACAAGTTTACAAAGTGGGCGGAGGCGGAGCCCGTTAGTAAGTGTGATGGAGCCACGGTGGTTCAATTCATCAAAAACGTGATTTTCCGGTTTGGCTTTGCACAAAGCATCATTACTGATAATGGTACCAACCTGTCCAAGGGTGCTATGAAGGAGTTCTGTGAACGTGAGCACATCCGGCTTGACGTTTCATTAGTGGCTCACCCGCAGTCCAATGGCCAAGAAGAGAGGGCTAACCAAGAGATCTTACGAGGCATCAAACCCCGGCTTGTGGTTCCTTTACAGCGGACGCCGGGTTGTTGGGTCGAGGAGTTACCATCTGTATTATGGAGCATCAATACTACGCCCAACAGATCAACGGGATACACACCGTTCTTCATGGTCTACGGAGCGGAGGCGGTTCTCCCCGGTGATATCCATCATGATTCACCTCGTGTAGCAGCTTATGTTGAAGCGGACAACGAGGTAGCATGACAAGATGCTTTGGACCTGTTGGACGAGGAGTGTGACATCGCAGCTACCCGTTCGGCGATTTACCAGCAGGATCTTTGTCGTTATCACAGTCGCCGAGTTAGAACCAGAACTTTTCAAGAAGGAGATTTGGTGCTTCGGCTCATCCAAGACCAGACTGATATGCACAAGCTATCCCCACCTTGGGAGGGACCTTTCGTAGTCAGCAAGAATCTGCACAACGGGTCATACTATCTGATCGATATTCGAGAGCATAAAGACTCACATACATCAGAGGAGGAGACCAACAGGCCGTGGAACATAGCTCATCTTCGGCCTTACTATACTTGAGCCATAGGCTCTACTTATGTACATATTATGACAATGTATATATTATGATCAATATAATAAACCGGAGCCTTAGCTAAAGCGGGCTCTCTGTTATTTTTACATCATGTGTGGTTACACGGAGTTTTTGTCTTAAAGCGGCCTCCGGTTTACCCCTTGAGTTAGCTTTTTCAAAGAAAGCTTTATATCATATCACTTGGGGGCTTGGTCGTGTCCGAACCAATGCAACACCTTTTGATAGGCGAAAGCCACAGAATCACTTGGGGACTTGGTCACGTCTGAACCAGTCACGCCTCTTGATCGGCCTAAGGCCACATAATCACTTGGGGGCTTTGGTCAAACCCGAACCATCGCTACACCTCTTGATCGGCATAATGCCACTGCATCATTTGGGGACCTGGCTGACTTGAACCATAGCTACGCCTATTGGGGGCTTGGTCGTGTCCGACCATGGTAATGCCACTTGATCGGCTCAACAGCCTCTTTTTTCAAATGATTTTATCTCTGTCTTTACTTGAATTTTGTCTCTCTTTTGATGCATATTTCCTTTGTTGTGTTTTTAAACCGACAATTATTAAACCTGTTCGACTGTCAGTTGACGGAACACGGTCCACTCTTAATCCGGAGACTCTTTGCCCGGTTTGACTTTTTTTTAACATCCTATTATGGAGTAACACTGGTGTTCATCGTAACCCGGAACGGTTTACCTGGTAAACCGACCTTATATACACAGGAGCTGTTTTCTCCTCCAGCAGAGTGGGTTTCTTAAAACTCCGTTTCAAGATTGGCACCGCCAGCTTCATGCCCTATGATGGCAGGTATCATATATTTCCATATTTGATTATATGTTTAAATCTAAGATATTATCTTTGATTTCATATACATAGATATTATGACCCGCCTGGTGATACAACCACAGTGGCGTTTTTAAGCTTTTTGGCTGCAGACAACAGTTTAAGATTGATGATTCAACGGAAGCATAAGTTGCAGTAAGTATGCACGAAGGCATATCAAAACCAAGTGTGGCAGCTAGTCTATTACAAGGCAACACGGTGCCCAGATAAGATAATTGTTTTCTGCGTAATATAAAGGAGCAGTAATTTAAACCGACTTCCGATTCATGCTTGGTCACCAGCTTGGCCTGATGGTTGTGGTTCATCTTGCGCCGCTTCAACCTCTGCTTCCCTACCCAGTGGCTGGAAATCAACAGTTGTCCAGTCGATTCCCGTCAATGCTTGAAAGACAGCTTCATCATTGATCAGCAACGACGGTTCAATGTCAGGAGCGTAAGTATGCTTACGGATTGGAGGTATAAGGTTCTCCGCTTCAGGAATTGGTGCAACCACTCGTTTGTTTTGTCCATCATATTGAGCTTGATAGTGAGACAAATCTGCCTCTTCAACCAATTGACAAGCCGAGGGCGACTTCCGGTTTATAGCTCGAGATCCTCTTCGCTGAACTCTGTCCCGCCTTCCTTCAAGCTCGAAGCCCCTGGCTGCTTCAACAGATCAAAATCCGCACCCATGCTTTTGCCCGGATTAAGGCGTTTATAGCACCGGTTCTAGCAGCAGATTTCTTTAACTCTTCAACCCAGGCAGGAAGTATCGACAACCTTTTAATAGTGTCCTGGATCAAGGTGGGCGCTGGGTTGTGGTGAGAAGCAGTACAGATGATCCGTTGCGCACCAGTATACAGTTGTTCTATCAATGTATAGGCGGCTTTCAATTTCTTCCGCACATCTGATCCCAAGTGACCAATACGTGTCCTCAGATCATTCAAAGGGTTAGTAAACTGGCAGCTACATGAGAAGGCCTCATTACTTTAGAAATAAAGAAGGCTTACCAAAGACAAAGAGCGGTCATGGCATGCACTTGCCGTTTTACATCGGTTAATTCATCCACCACCGGTTTGAGTGCAGCCTCGGCCTTCTCTGCTTGTTGAGTTAAAGCGGCTTTTTTAGTGGCCCAATCCGCCGCTCCTTGTTGAAACCTCTTAAGTTTTTCCATGACGCTTAAAGCGTTGTTTAATTCATTTTTGCATTGAGGTTTCAGCTTTGGGACTTCAGATTTTCTTGCAGATCGGCGATTTGATTTTCTTTCTTTCTCAGATCAGCCTACATATAGATAATCATTTGATAAAGATTACGGTGCAGAGTTGAAGTACCAACCACATAACAAGTTATGCCCTCGGTACTTGGGGGCTAATGCATATTTGCTTTTCATCATACAATTTCTATATAAGTCCCAAGCTCAATACAAGTATTCAACTTGGCACTTGGGGGCTAATGCTTATTTGCTCTGTCCTTTAGTGACACGGGAATTCTTACCATATAAAGGTTAGGTTTAACTACATTAAGTTGAACCGGCTGCATTTAAGTTCACATTGGAAAGTCCCGGTTTAAGTTGATATCTTAAAACCGTCACTTGGGGGCTATTGGAGTTGACAGATTGAAATATACAAGCAGAGAGTCATATGGAATTTACCTCAGATTCGTCCTTCATCATATTTACTGACCGGCTTCATAATCACGGCTGGTATATAGCCGATTCAGGTAGCCGGAATGAAGATCTTGGGTGTTCAGAGCGGCATAAGTGGCCAAATCGGCATTCCATTTGCCTTTGCCAAATGCAGCAAATTCATCTTTGGCAGTGTGCTTAGATAAAGAGACAGGATTGTTCGCTCGAACAACCAACGCCAGTAATAACAACATCATCATATTTGGCTTCACCGGTCCGCACTGGGGTTACCGGCTTATCAGTATGCTTTGATGGGCTCGTTGTTTTGTCAGTCTGTACAGGACTTGGCTGATTAAAAGGGCCTGTGGCATCAATGTCGGGGAAGCTGATCGTGACCCACGAACACCTATGGGACCGAGTCCCTTGCGGTTCGATGGGGGGCGGAGAATGCACAAAGAGCAGATCGAGGCGATGCACACGAGCAGATTTACCCAGCTTCGGAGCTCTCCGGAGAGATAATACTCCTACTGCTGCTTGGTTGATTGTATTGTGTTCTTGCTAGGGAGCTGTAACGCCCTCGATGCGGCTATATCTCCCACGTGTCGAAGCACGACTTAGAGGCTTAACCGCATTGAAAGCAATGTCGCAAGTGAGGTAATCTTCACACAACCCATGTAATACATAAGGAAAGAGATACATAGTTGGCTTACAATGCCACTTCACACAATACATAAATAAACATCCATCATTCAGATTACACTCAAGGTCCGACTACGGAACCAAAATAAAAGAAGATACCCCAAATGCTACATGATCCCCGATCGTCCCAACTGGCTCCACTATCGATCATCGTGAAAAGACACATAGTAACGACCACGTTCCTCATCGAACTCCCACTTGAGCTCGGTTGCGCCACCTGACCGCATCCTCGGCACTGCAACTGTTTTGGTAGAATCTCATGAGTCACGGGACTCAGCAATCTCACACCGCGAGATCAAGAATATTTAAGCTTATAGGAAGGACATGGTTGTAAGGTGGAGCTGCAGCAGTTTACTAGCATATATGGTGGCTACATCGCAAAAGAGAGCGAGAAGAGAAGCAAGGCACGGTCGTGAAGCTAGTAGCGATCAAGAAGTGATCCTGAACTACTTACGCCAAGCATAACTCCAACATCGTGTTCACTTCCCGGACTCCGAGAAGAGACCATCACGGTTACACACGCGTTGATGTGTATTTTAATTGAGGTCAACTTCGGTTTTCTACAACCGACATTAACAAATTCCCATCTGCCTCATAAACGCGGGCATGGCTTTCAAAGATAAAACCCTGCAGGGTGTCCCAACTTAGCCCATTATAAGCTCTCACGGTCAACGAAGGATATTCCTTCTACCGAAGACCCGATCAATCTCCGAATCCCGGACTACAAGACATTTTGACAGCAATAAAACAAGACCAGCAAAGCCACCGATTGACAGCCGACAAATCCCGATAGGAGCTGCACATATCTCGTTCTCGTGGCACATCCGGATGAGACAAGCTACGAGTAAAACCAAGCCTCGAAGTTTCCCGTGGTGGCTCCTGCAGCGGCTCGGTTCGGGCCAGCACCAAGGAGCACCGTCCGGGGTTAAATAAAGATGACCCTCGGCTCGCGAAACCCCGGGAAAAAAGGCTTAGGTGGCAAATGGTAAAACCAAAGTTGGGCCTTGCTTTGGACGAGTCTTATTCAAAGCGAACTGTCAAGGGGTCCCATAAATCACCCAACCGCCGTAAGGAACGCTAAATCAAGGAACATAACACCGTATGACGGAAACTAGGGTGGCAAGAGTGGAACAAAACACAGGCATAAGGCCGAGCCTTCCACCCTTTACCAAGTATATAGATGCATTAATTATAGCAGATATATATTGTGATATCCCCAACAAGTAAACATGTTCCAACAAGGAACAACATCTCCATGTTCCAACAAGGAACAAACTTCATCTTCACCGCAACTAGCAACGCTATAAGAGGGCTGAGCAAAGCGGTTACATAGCCAAACAACGGTTTGCTAGGAAAGGATGGTTAGGGCTGACATGGCAATATGGGTGGCATGATATAGCAAGTGATAGGCATCGAGCATAGGCATAGCAAAAGAGCGAGCATCTAGCATAGCAAAGATAGAAGTGATTTCGAGGGTATGGTCATCTTGCTCGCAAAGTTCTCAGAGTTGTCGAAAGCTTGATCCTCGTAAGCGTTCTCAACAGGTTCCTCGCTCACGCACTCGCCTCCGGCTCTACCCAAAGCAAGAACACAAACAAAGTAACCACAATAAATCACGATGCAATGCACAAGCAACATGATGCAAAACATGACATGATATGCGAGATGTGATATGCAATGCGTATGCGCGCATTCGAAGGAAAGTGATGAACCAGGCATCAACTTGGCAAAACAAGTATACCGCTGAAATATGAGATGATTTCGTTGAAATCGATATAAAGATCACCGGAATCGGATGCACGGTTTGCAAATGACAAGCAAAACAAGAATGACACAAATCTGCTATTAACAGCATGATGCCAGTTAGCAAGCAACAAGAAATTAAGCTACTGCACCCAAACGTACCAACAAAGTATATGGCAGTGATCTACTCAAGATGCTTGACAAAAGATGAACACTGAGCTATGGCTAAATCACATCATAACAGGTCCAAACAAGCATGGCAAAAGTGCATAATATATCAGCTGGACATGGCATAAACAGCATCAGGTAGCAACGTTCAGAGCAAGAAAACAATATGCTACAGGAACTTATAATAGCAAAACAAGGCATGGCATGAATCTACTCAAAGCATAGAACAAAAGTCCCTTACTGACCATAAGCCAAAAAGGATCAGAAAATATAGTAACACCCATGTCAATATAGCAAGTTTCATAATGATTCAAAGAATGTGGCATGTCAAAATAGATAACAAGTAGGCATGTTTAAGAGCTCAAAGCACTCACTACAGAGCCTTTCATGATAAACTAAGCATACATACATCAAGAAGACATGGCATAGAAGACATAAATGGCAAGAAAAACATCATAGCATACACGGATCAACCACAACAACCTTGGCAAAATTGAATAACATGTAAACAATCTGCCAGGAAACATTTTATAGCAAAAGTAGAGCTCGATTGACTCAAGCTATGGCACTCCATAATTGCAAACAAAGGCATGGATGGATAGAGAATAACCATATGTTCAAAACATCCTTACTGAAGTATCTCAAAATATGCATGGATCTCTCGGTAGCATCAAGTTAACATGGCATCAAAATATCAGCAAAACAGGGGCTGAAATCAACAACATCAGGAAGCCTAGTTTGCATGCTTGTGCTAGTCACCACATAGATCACAAAAATACATGGCATACACCCCTGGAAAGATGGCATGGAATATTACAAAACACATGTAGGACTCAAGATCATAGGGTGCACACATCAATCATGGCAAAAATGACAAAAGTGCATGTTCTGTTAAGAAATAGAAACTAACATGACATAGCCCTCTTCCAACAGCATTTCGGGCATCAAGATGAGCTCAAATGAAAATGATGCAATGAGATGAAATGATATACTCTTCGAGGCGAACATTTTGACATATTACACGCACGAAACGGAGCAATAAATGCAGAGTTATGATGCGTTGAAAATGCCACAAATTAAACACCGAAATAAAACTTAGACGAATTTTTGGGGGGGAAGAAGTCAACCGCTCGGGACCCGATCGGATCTGGCCGGATCCGAGGTCGAGGACGGCGGCGCGGCTGCTCGCCGGAGCAGCGGCGACCGGGGACGGTGCCGGAGGAGGGGACGACGGCGGCCGGCGGCGAGGGCCGGGCGGCGGCGGGCGGCGAGGCGGGCTGGGCGGCGCGGCCGGGAGCGCGGTGGCCGGAGTCGGGCACCGCGGCGACGGCAGCGGTGGAGGCGGTGGCCGGAGCGGCGGCGGCGGCGCGCGGCGGGAGGCGGCGGCGACGGGCCGGAGCGGGCGCGGAGGACCTCTGCGGGACCTGCGGGCCGGGCGGCGTGGGCGCGGGTCGCCCACGTGGCACGCGGGGATTGGGCGCGGGGGCGGCGGCGCTGACGGGCGGACACGTCCGGGCGGCGGGTGGACCTGTCCGTCGGCGGGAGGAGGAAGGAGCTAGGGTTTGATCCGGAATTTGAGGGGGGGAGGCTATATTTATAGGTAGAAGGAGCTAGGAAGCTCCAAATGGAGTGTAGTTTTACCACACGATCGTGATCCGACGACGGAGAGAATGGAAGTGACTTAGATGGGTTATTGGGCTGTTTTGAAGGGGTGTTGGGCTGCAACTTAAAAGAGGCCTTTGCGAGAGTGCGGTTAACTGCTGAGTACCAAACGAGCTCCAAATGACCAAACTTGACCGTGGTCTAACGGTGGTATACCAAGGCCACTTGACAAACCTCGTCCATTCCGAGAAAGTTTAGTACCCGCCACGGAAAACGTAAAGGGGACGCCGGGGACATCGGAGTGCCGGATTGCAAAACGGACAACGGAAAAATGCTCGAATCATGAGACTAACACGTATGCAAATGCGATGCACATGATGACATGATAAAAAAATGCATGAAATGGACAAAATTCAAAAACAAAAGACAAAAACCCAACCACAGAGGGAATATCATATCACAATGCCGAAAATGGCAAGAGTTGGAGTTACAAATATGGAAAGTTACATCCGGGTGTTACAACACTCCACCACTACAAGAGGATCTCGCCCCGAGATCTAGGACTGAAAGAACTCCGGATATTCGAACGGAGGTGATCCTCGCGCCCTGTGTGGCTTCTCGGTCGGAATGGTGTGACCACTTCACTTTCAGGAATTTGATTGACTTGTGCGCAGTCTTGCGCCGGTTTCTTCAAGAATAGCAACGGGTGCTCATGATAAGAGAGATCTTCTTGAATGTCAATCTCTTGAAGTTGATAGTGCGCTCAGAGTCTTGAAGCACTTGCGAAGTTGTGACACGTGAAACACATCGCACGCTCGCGGGTTGGATGGAAGCTCGTTGATAGGCTTAGATCGCTTTTTGCCAATGATCTTGAAAGGACCCACGATCTAGGGGCTAGCTTCCTTTGATACCGGGCGACGAAAGTGCCTTTCATTGAGAGACGCGAGGTAGACATGGTCTCCGATTTCAAAAGCCACATCACGGTGCTTGTCATCATAATAGTTTTCCGCGCGATTATGCTGCTTTGATATTCTCACGAATGACTTTGCACATTTCTTCGCTTCGTGATCAAGTCGCTGCCAAGAAGTTGGCGCTCACCTGTCTCGGACCAATTGAGAGGAGTACGACACTTTCTCGCCATAGAGAATTTCGAACGGGCCTTGACCGAACTCGCTTGGAAGCTGTTGTTGTAGGAGAACTCGCATATGGAAGACAATCTTCCCACTTCATACCAAGGAAATGACACAAGCCCCGAGCATATATTCAAGGATTTGATTGACTCGCCGACTTGGCCACTTGTTTGAGGATGGAAAGCTGTTGAAACGAATGTTGGTGCCCATGGCCTTCAAAAGAATCCCAAAACTTGGAGGTAAAGATGTTGCCACGGTCCAAGAGATCACTTGTGGAATGCCGCAAGGAGACAATCCTCGAGGTGTATAGCTCGCCAACCGAGCTGCTGTGATGGATTCTTTGATAGGAAGAAAATGAGCCACTTTAGTAAGCTTGTCAATGACAACGAAGATAGCATCATTTCCACGCTTGGACTTTGGAAAACCAGTCACTAAGTCCATTTCGATATGATCAAACTTCCATTCTCGAATAGCAAGAGGTTGAAGGAGACTAGCTGGTCGTTGGTGTTTGCTTTCACTCTTCCGCAGACATCACATTCATCCACGAATTGAGCAATTTCTCGCTTCATTCGAGTCCACCAATATGACTGCTTGAGATCATGGTACATCTTCGCATTTCCAGATGAATGGATAGAAGCGAATTGTGTGCCTCGCTCATAATGACTTTACGAGATCACCCTTAGGAACCACAATCCGTCCTCAAGAAAAGAGTATCTTTGTCATCAATGTGGAAGCACTTGTACTTGAATGCCCTTGTCGATACCATGTTTCACCTTTTTCACCATGGTATCCAGAAGTTGAGCCTCACGAATTTGATCTTCCAAAGTAGAGGAGACTATGAGGTTGGCAAGAAAGCCTTGAGGAACAACTTGAAGATTCAGCTTATGGAAAGCTTCACAGAGATCCGTTGAAGGGCTTGAGTATTAAACTGCTGCAAGAAGCCTTCCCGCTCAAAGCATCTGCAATGACATTGGCCTTGCCCGAGTATATTCAATACTTGGGTTGTATTATTGAATCATTTCACCCATCGAGTTTGCTCGAGGTTGAGGTTGGGCTGAGTGAAGATATACTTGAGACTCTTGTGATCGGTGAAAATGTCCACTTTCCTTCCCAACAAGAGATGTCTCCATGTTATCAATGCATGGACAACTGCCGCCAACTCAAGATCGTGAGTGGGGTAGTTCTTTTCGTTGGGCTTCAATGACGAGAGGTATAGGCCACAACTCTCTTCTCTTGCATTAACACAGACCGAGACCTTGAAGAGAAGCATCACGTAAAACTTCAATGGCTTGGATTCATCAGAGGAGTCAAGACAGAGCTGTGACGAGTTTCTCTTTGAGAGTATTGAAAGCAACGCCACATTCAGGAGACCGATATACTTCACATGCTTCGAGGAGGTTGGAAAGAGGCTTTGCAATCTTGGAGAAGTTCTCAACGAATCTTCGCAATAGCTTGCAAGACCAAGAAAATCGCTGCTGAAGTTGCTTGACATTCCGAGGAGGTTCCCAATTCACAATCGCGGACACCTTCTCGGATTAACAGCGATGCCCTTGGCGGAGATGATATGACCAAGATAAAGAACTTCATCAAGCCAAAACTCACATTTGGAAAACTTCGATAGAATTGATACTCGAGCTTGTCTAGCACCAATCGCAAATGTTTGGCATGATCCTTCTTATTCTTGGAGAAGACCAAAATATCATCAAGATAGACCAAGACAAATTCATTGGTGTAGGGGTTGAAGATGAAGTTCATCATTCGAGAGAATGTTGGAGGAGCATTGACAAGGCCGAAAGACATGACAAGATATTCATAAGAACCAAAGCTTGTTCGAATGCTGTCTTGGGAATATCTTGTTCACGAATGCGAATCTGATGATAACCCATACGAAGGTCAAGCTTGGAGAACACTTTAGCACCTTTGAGTTGCTCGAAAAGCTCATTGATGTTGGGAAGTGGATACTTGTTCTTGATTGTCTTCTTATTCAATGGACGGTAATCGACACAAAGTCGGTCCGTGCCATCCTTCTTCTGGACAAAAAGAACACCACAACCCCAAGGAGATGAACTCGGTCTGATCAAACCCAGACGCTCTTGTTCATCGAGCTGCTTCTTCAATTCCTTCAGCTCATTAGGTCCAAGCTTGTATGGACGCTTGTAAACGGGTTCAATGCGTGCTCAAGATCGATAACGAATTCAAGCGGCCGTGAGGAGGCATTCCCGAAGCTCTTCCGAAAGACATCTTGGTACTTACAAACGATCGAATCGAGAGATAGCATCCAATTCTCCCTTCTCATTGAGAGAAAACAACCAATGGTTTCATCACGAGCGCATAGATGATCACATCATTAGAAGAGTGAGTCAATTGAATTTCCGCAGCACAATCAAGCTGAGCTTTGTGCTGAGAAAGCCACCCATCCCGAGAATAAGATCAATATCCGAGTCACCAAGGACAATTGGTTTAGCCAGAAATCTATAATCGCCCATCTTGATACCGACATTCGAACCAACATGGTAGATCTCAAACGCTTAGCCGGAGAAATAACTTGCATAGCTTTAGGTAATGCCTCAGATCAAAATTGTGCTTCATGCAAAATGATATGACATGAAAGAATGCGATGCACCAAAGATCAAATAAGACTTTTGCAGAATATCATTAATCGAAGATTACCCATTATCACATCAAGATTCCTCCGCTTGAGCTGTATTCATCATATTCACCTTTGTAGACTTGGGATTATGCTTGACCACCGCATTGCTGGAAGATTTCACAGAGGAGGAGGCGGAAGGCGCTTTGGTTGAAGCATTTGTTCGATAGTGACCTTTCTCACGACACTTGTTGCAAGTCACCTCCGAGAGCGGACGGTGGTAAGGAGCATTTGACCTTGGAGCTTGAGAATTAGACTTGTTCGATAGCCTGGGTTGGGTGGGTGGGAAGATCCACGACCACCCAAGTTCTTCTCGCCGATAAGGCCGACGGAACGGAGGAGGAGGAAGGTAGAACTTCGCTGCTTAGCTGCCACTTGAGAGGAAGAAGAAGACTGAACTGCATCCCCGATTCTCTTCTTAGAAGCCTCACATTTGAGCTGGGCAGCTTCTTGCTTCAGTGCCATGTTGTAGAATTCATCATACTTTTCTCGCTCAAAAGCACAAGAGCTAATTGCAGATCTTCTCCGAGATCACCTCTGAATTGATAGATCATACTCTTTTCATCGTGGACGCCTTGCTTAGCAAAGCGAGCGAAGTTTCGAACTGGATATTTTATTGATACACGTACATGTTGCCTTGCTTGAGATTGCGGAACTCCTCACGCTTGCTCTCAACAACACTTTTCGAATGTGGTGAGCTCAAGTCTCGCTGAACTCATCCTGTAATGACATGACCTCCTCTCGAATCTTTGTATTGTGGTACCACTCAGCAGCTTGGTCCTTGAGTTGAAACGATGCAAACTTGACAAAGTCCTCGGTTTGACATTGCTACATTCAAAATGTTTGCAGATGTCCACAAGCCAATCGTCGGCGCCTGTGGCCTCGGCTACGTAAACCGAAAGACTTCGCTGATTAGCGAGGAACCGATCGAGGTAGCAAAGTGTGGCTGGTTGTTGCCTTGACCTTGATTTCCTTGACTGCCTTGCCCTTGAGTACCCTCTTGCAAGAGCTGCAAAATCATCTGAGCATTGGCATTGGTGGCTGCCATGATAGCTTGCCATGCCTCCGGAGGCGGAGGTGGAGGTGGAGGGTTCGACTGACTCCCATCATTTCATTCCGGATTCTGACGCGTTGGCGGAGCCATCCTGAAGAGGGTGACATCCGTTAGCACTTGATAGACAAATAGTCAAGTTGAATCAACGGATAGAAATTGCAACATATAGTCTTCACAATAAACATTCGAACAAGGATGAACGAATGAATTCCAAAGTTAACATCACACGTCCATTAAGGTGAGAAGCCACTTGATTAAAGGTTGATGAAAAATAACAAGGTACGACTGGAACAAATAAGTGGTAAGGATTACCCAATCACAAACCAAATATCTACGGGAAGAAATGCTAGGAGCTACTTGAATCCCACCTATAAACTCCCGAAACTTTTTGGTTATGCAACTGTGTTGGGGATACAGGGACACAAAATATATCACCCAAACTAACAATACCTAGATCCAGCTGTATCCATCCGTCAACACATAACCAAGAAACCTTCGAAATCGTGGTACCTCGACCTTCAAAAACATCCGTTATACGAAGTCATGGCAATACTCCCGAGCTCGCCCAAGATCGGGTTATCGGGTTATCTCACCAACAATCGCACAAAAGAGATTTCGATGTCGGCAAAACTCGTATTCCAGAACTGCAACGATAAAATTGTGACGACAACACCTCGGAGCTCAACTCCCGGACACCGCCACAACCCCTAAATGTCGAGGCACCAAGAACAATGTTCTCGCCACAAAACCATCGGAACGATTCCAAGATACCCGTGATCCTAAAATTTTTTAGTGAAATTTGAGGAGAAGAGAGTCAAAACTTCTACGTCAGAGACCTCACCAGAGCGATTTAAGGACCGGGAGTAAAAGAATCCTACTCCGATATATATAATCCTAAGACTCAAAACATTTTCCGTTCTAGACTCAACAACGCCAAGAAACAATCAAGTAGGGCTCCTAAGTCGGGAAGGCTCGATTACCAACTTGTAACGCCTCGATGCGGCTATATCTCCCACGTGTCGAAGCACGACTTAGAGGCATAACCGCATTGAAAGCAATGTCGCAAGTGAGGTAATCTTCACACAACCCATGTAATACATAAGGAAAGAGATACATAGTTGGCTTACACCACCACTTCACACAATACATAAATAAACATCCATCATTCAGATTACACTCAAGGTCCGACTACGGAACCAAAATAAAAGAAGATACCCCAAATGCTACACAGATCCCCGATCGTCCCAACTGGCTCCACTATCGATCATCGGAAAAGACACATAGTAATGACCACGCTCCTCATCGAACTCCCACTTGAGCTCGGTTAGGCGCCACCGTGACCGCATCGCCGGCACTGCAACTGTTTTGGTAGAATCTGTGAGTCACGGGACTCAGCAATCTCACACCCGCGAGATCAAGACTATTTAAGCTTATAGGAAGGACAGGGTTGTAAGGTGGAGCTGCAGCAAGCGACTAGCATATATGGTGGCTACATCGCAAAAGAGAGCGAGAAGAGAAGCAAGGCACGGTCGTGAAGCTAGTAGCGATCAAGAAGTGATCCTGAACTACTTACGCCAAACATAACTCCAACATCGTGTTCACTTCCCGGACTCACGAGAAGAGACCATCACGGTTACACACGCGTTGATGTGTATTTTAATTGAGGTCAACTTCGGTTTTCTACAACCGACATTAACAAATTCCCATCTGCCTCATAACCATGGGCACGGCTTTCAAAGATAATACCCCGCAGGGTGTCCCAACTTAACCCATTATAAGCTCTCACGATCAACGAAGGATATTCCTTCTACCGAAGACCCGATCAATCTCGAATCCCGGACTACAAGACATTTCGACAAAGAATAAAACAAGACCAGCAAAGCCGCCCGACAGCCGACAAATCCCGATAGGAGCTGCACATATCTCGCTCGTGGCACATCCGGATGAGACAGGCTACGAGTAAAACCAAGCCTCGAAGTTTCCCGAGGTGGCCCAGCAGCGGTTCGGTTCGGGCCAAGACTCAAGGAGCACCGTCCGGGGTTAAATAAAGATGACCCTCGGGCTCGCGAAAACCCGGGGGAAAAAGGCTTAGGTGGCAAATGGTAAAACCAAAGTTGGGCCTTGCTGGAGGAGTCTTATTCAAAGCGAACTGTCAAGGGGGTCCCATAAATCACCCAACCGCGTAAGGAACGCTAAATCAAGGAACATAACACCGTATGACGGAAACTAGGTGGCAAGAGGAACAAAACACTGCATAAGGCCGAGCCTTCCACCCTTTACCAAGTATATAGATGCATTAATTATAGCAGATATATATTGTGATATCCCCAACAAGTAAACATGTTCCAACAAGGAACAACATCTCCATGTTCCAACAAGGAACAAACTTCATCTTCACCGCAACTAGCAACGCTATAAGAGGGCTGAGCAAAGCGGTAACATAGCCAAACAACGGTTTGCTAGGAAAGGATGGTTAGGGCTGACATGGCAATATGGGTGGCATGATATAGCAAGTGATAGGAATCGAGCATAGGCATAGCAAAAGAGCGAGCATCTAGCATAGCAAAGATAGAAGTGATTTCGAGGGTATGGTCATCTTGCTCGCAAAGTTCTCGAGTTGTCGAAAGCTTGATCCTCGTAAGCGTTCTCAACAGGTTCCTCGCTCACGCACTCGCCTCTCGGCTCTACCCAAAGCAAGAACACAAACAAAGGAACCACAATAAATCACGGTGCAATGCACAAGCAACATGATGCAAAACATGACATGATATGCTAGATGTGATATGCAATGCGATGCGCGCTCGAAGAAAATGATGAACCAGGCATCAACTTGGAAAACAAGTATGCCGCTGAAAGATGAGATGATTTCGGTTGAAATTGATGTAAAGATCACCGGAATCGGATGCACGGTTTGCAAATGACAAGCAAAACAAGAATGACACAAATCTGCTATTAACAGCATGATGCCAGTTAGCAAGCAACAAGAAATTAAGCTACTGCACCCAAACGTACCAACAAAGTATATGGAAGTGATCTACTCAAGATGCTTGACAAAAGATGAACACTGAGCTACGGCTAAATCACATCATAACAGGTCCAAACAAGCATGGAAAAAGTGCATAATATATCAGCTGGACATGGCATAAACAACATCAAGTAGCAATGTTCAGAGCAAGAAAACAATATGCTACAGGAACTTATAATAGCAAAACAAGGCATGGCATGAATCTACTGAAAGCATAGAACAAAAGTCCCTTACTGACCATAAGCCAAAAAGGATAAGAAAATATAGTAACACCCATGTCAATATAGCAAGTTTCATAATGATTCAGAATGTGGCATGTCAAAACAGATAACAAGTAGGCATGTTTAAGAGCTCAAAGCACTCACTACGGAGCCTTTCATGATAAACTAAGCATACATACATCAAGAAGACATGGCATAGAAGACATACATGGCAAGAACAACATCATAGCATACACGGATCAACCACAACAACCTTGGCAAAATTGAATAACATGTAAACAATCTGCCAGAAACATTTTATAGCAAAAGTAGAGCTCGATTGACTCAAGCTATGGCACTCCATAATTGCAAACAAAGGCATGGATGGATAGAGCATAACCATATGTTCAAAACATCCTTATGAAGTATCTCAAAATATGCATGGATCTCTCAGTAGCATCAAGTTAACATGGCATCAAAATATCAAGAAAACAGGCTGAAATCAACAACATCAGAAGCCTAGTTTGCATGCTTGTGCTAGTCACCACATAGATCACAAAATACATGGCATACACCCCTGGAAAGATGGCATGGCATATTACAAAACACATGTAGGACTCAAGATCATAGGGTGCACACATCAATCATGGCAAAATGACAAAAGTGCATGTTCTGTTAAGAAATAGAAACTAACATCACATAGCCCTCTTCCAACAGCATTTCGGGCATCAAGATGAGCTCAAATGAAAATGATGCAATGAGATGAAATGATATACTCTTCGAGGCGAACATTTTGACATATTACACGCACGAAACGGAGCAATAAATGCAGAGTTATGATGCGCTGAAAATGCCACAAATTAAACATCAAATAAAACTTAGACGAATTTTGGGGGAAGAAGTCAACCGCCGGGGACCCGATCGATCTGGCCGGATCCGAGGTCGAGGACGGCTGCGCGGCTGCTTGCCGGAGCAGCGCGCGATCGGGACGGTGCCGAGGAGGGGACGACGGCGGCGGGCGGCGAGGCGGCGGCGGCCGGGCGGCGGAGGGCGAGCGCGGGTGGCTTGGGCGGGCGCGGGAGCGCGGTGGCCGGAGTCGGCCGGAGTCGGGCGCCGGCAGCGACGGCGGGCGGTGGAGGCGGTGGCCGGAGCGGCCCGGGCGCGCTGGCGGAGGCGGCGGCGACGGGCGGGAGCGGGTGCGGGAGGGTTTCGCTGTTCTCGCGCGGCCGGCGGCGGCGTGGGCGCGGGTCGCCCACGTGGCACGCGGGATTGGGCGCGGGACGGCGGCGCTGACGGGCGGACACGCCTGGCGGCGGTGGACGTGTCCGCTCAAGGGAGGAGGAAGGAGCTAGGGTTCGATCCGAATTTGAGGGGGAGGCTATATTTATAGGTAGAAGGAGCTAGAAAGCTCCAAATGGAGTGTAGTTTTACCACGCGATCGTGATCCGACGACGGAGAGCATGGAAGTGACTTAGATGGGTTATTGGGCTGTTTTGAAGGGGTGTTGGGCTGCAACTTAAAAGAGGCCTTTGCGAGAGTGCGGTTAACTGCTGAGTACCAAACGAGCCCCAAATGACCCGAACTTGACCGTGGTCTACCGTGGTATACCAAGGCCACTTGACAAACCTCGTCCATTCCGAGAAAGTTTAGTACCCGCCACGGAAAAACGTAAAGGGGACACCGGGGACATAGGAGTGCCGGATTGCAAAACGGACAACGGGAAAAATGCTCGGAATCATGAGACGAACACGTATGCAAATGCGATGCACATGATGACATGATAAAAAAATGCATGACATGGACAAAATGCAAAAACGAAAGACAAAAACCCAACCACAGAGGGAATATCATATCACAATGCCGAAAATGGCAAGAGTTGGAGTTACAAATATGGAAAGTTACATCCGGGGTGTTACAGGAGCAATGAGAGCTACAAAACCTAGCCTGAGTGAGTGTGGTCTCGAATGAGTCGAATGAACCGAACCGAGCCGAACCCTTTCTACGTTGCACATGGGCCTCCTTTTATAGGCTCAAGGGGTCACCACAGGTGGCAACGCAGACGAGGGCAAAAATGAGAAAACAGTAGTTGGTACACCGACTTGTACAGTGTACAGTGCATTATACCTAACTCTGACGGCAAAGGACAAGATCAATAAATGCCCGCCCTCGTCCGCCTCAACAAAGGTAACAGGACCGCTGGCGCACCACCGCTTGCCACGATGGTAAGCTTGTCAGCGCCGCTTATCGCTGCTCCCCACGGCTGCACAGCCCTTTGACACGCTGCGTTCGGAATAGCCCCATGGCGACACGCTGGCGGATGAGCTAGAGCGAGAGATGAGAGTTTGCTGCCGCGGCAAGCGCCTTTGCCGCTGCTAAATCCTTGTCGCGCCGGGAGCTTGTCGCTCACCAGCCTTCCCGCAAGCTCCTCTTGCCGGGTCTTGTTTCTTCGTGCCTTTGAGGCCTTCCGGCAAGCTCCTCTTGCCGGGCCTTGAATACTTTGTTCTTGAATGGCTCCAAAGGAGCCGCGGAGGACCTTGGCGGTCACTAGGCCAGCCCTACCACGGGCGCTGTAATCTGTCCGTGGCACGAAGTTCGGGATACTAGGGTACCCCTACTCTAGTACACCGACAGGAGCCTCCGGGCCTGGGCCATACACGGCGCCGAGATCTGTTGGGCCAGGCCCAAAACAGTTGACGGGCACGCGCGGCCTAGATCGTGCAGTTACTCGCCTCGGACCCACCACGTCCCCCATGAACGGCACGCTCCGAACGTGGCGTCGTGGGAGAGATCGTGGGGGCTTTCTTTAATTGGAAAAGCGGAACGTCCGCCCCCCCCTCGCCCCTTATAAGCAGGGGAAACAGGGGCAAGACGCCCACCTTGCCATTGCTATCACATCAAGAAAACCACCGCCGCTCCCCCCTTCTTCTCAAGTCCAAAGAGAGCGACGCCCCGCCCCTCCCCATTGCCACCGGTGCCATCAACGCCGTCGGATTCCTCCACCACCTCCGCCATGGGCCCAAAGGCCGACAAGGGGAAAGGCGTGAAGTCGGCCGAGGCGCAGCGTCAAGGGCGCTGCGGAAGGAGCGGCCATCTTCGACTTCTGCCGATGCAAAGGAGCTGCGGAGCTGTATTACTCTTCCGTCGACGGAGACGTATGCACTCCACAGACGAGGGTGATCTCGCCGCCACATCCGAGAAGGTTTCCGCCGGGTATCCTTCTTCGCTTTTCTTCTCGCAGGCTCGCCCGCTTTTTCCGAATTCTTTTGCGACGCCATGAACACATACGCCTCCGCCTTGATTTCACCCCCAACGCCGCCCTCACCATGGCAGTTTTCGCACACCTTTGCGAGAACTTTGTCGGAGTCCACCCAAATGTAGCCCTTTTCCGCCACTACTTCATGCCCCGCGTAGAGAGAGGAGAGCCGCTTGCCGGAGGGATTGCATGGATCTCCAGGATCGGCAAGAAAGAAGCATATCTTGACGGAGAGCTGCGCAGCAAGTGGGAGTAGTGGAGAGCCGATTGGTGTTGGATCATAGAGGAGAACCCGCAGCCTTTCACTGCCCTGCGCCAAAATCCCATAGTGCGCGGCAACGATTGGAGCAACTTGGCGCCGGAGGATGCCAAGCTGAAGATTGCCGTGACCCGGATCTTGCGCCCGCATGCCGGACTCACCGAGGCGCTGTTGGCGCTGACTTCCTTCGCCGACGATTGCTCCCTTGCAGGAGAGGAGGAGACCTGCTTGGGAGTTCCAAATGCGCGGACATCGCGAGGCTGCGCCAGGCCTCAACTCGAACTTCACCGCCTTGGAGCTGATGCCATGCTGCGGAGCTGTTCAAGCACGACGCCACCACCCCGAGTGGTTCATGTTGCCGAGGGGGTCGCCCTTTGTGCAACAACTCCTCGCTTGACCGCATCCGCGATGATGATAACAAGCAGCGATTCCTATGGAATCGCTCCAACTTGGCAAGAGCCCGCCGACGACATCGCAGCAGTTCTTCGACGACTTGGAAGAAGTGCCGATCCGCGCCGACGAGCAGAAGTGGCTCACCCGCGACACCACCGAGCAAGAGATGGCGCGCATTGCCACAAGGTTGGAGGAGGCGGCAGCAGCTGCCGCCGCTGGTGTGTTTGGTTTCACCGTGGAGGAGGCAGAGGCAGCCGAGGCGGCAAGCCTTGCCGATCGAGAGGAGTTCGCCGGCGAGGAGGAGCAGGCCGAGCCCGACGCTGAGCCGAACGAGCCTGCCGGGGCGCCCTTCCGCCTTTCAAGTAGCTTGCCGAGGAGGGCCCCGCCCGCGAAGACCGGAGAAGTGGCAGGCGGCAGACGGGCTAACAGCCGCCTTGCCGCCCGACGCGCCCCGCCGCAGGCAAGCACGGTTGCTGCCGGAGCGCCTCATGCCGCCCAAAGCACGGGAGCTGGGCCTTCGAGCCACGCCCCGCACTCCGCCAAGCGTCCGAGGGATCCTACTCCTCCAGCTCGTCGCACCGGAGCGGAATTTGACTTCTCCGCTCTCAGCTCCGATGAAGAAGAGGAAGAGTAAGATCTTGTCGCTGCTACTTGTAATCCTTCTATTTGCCGCTTTGTCTTGTATCTGACTTGCTTCATTCTAAACTCTTTCCTTTTTCAGGACGCTGGCTCAGAGGGCGTCGAAGAGAGCCAAGACCCCGGTGGTTGTCGTCGAAGACGATTCCCCTGTGGGGACAGGAGGCACGTCTGAGACTCCCTTGCCGGATCCGGCAACCCTTCAACAGAGCAGCCCCCAGCGTAAGTATTTGGTTTATTTCTTATGGTTAGGTGTGCATGGGTGCTCCTCCTTTACTAACATCTGACTTGTTGAATTGTGCAGGAGCAGAGTAGCCTCATCAGGAGGTCCCGGAGGTCACTCCCGAAGTTCTGTCTGCTTCAACTATGCCACCAAGGGGGAACTCTCCGCCAAGGGAGCGCTCTCCGGCAAGGGAGGCCTCTCCGACAAGGGGCAGCGCCGACGACCCTCCGGTGGTGGAGACCGCGGCAACAGATCCCATTGCAGGTAATCTTTTTGCTTGAAAATCTCCCTTGGGTTCTCTTTCTTCTGTTCTTCTTTCTAAACATTTGCTTGATCGTTTTTTTTTTTTCGACATCGATCCATCTCGGAGAGCCGATGGAGACCGAGGTTGCGGTGAGGAGGACGCTTATGCAACAATGACGACGCCATGAACATGGAGGAGGAGGCCGGCGCCGATGGGTCCGCCGCGAGGAGGTTGCCAAGGCTCTTGGCGCGAGAGGCTAGGGAGGGGTCTGTGATCGATCGACGACCCCGAGGCGCAGGAGCGCCAGCGCCACGCCGATCACGATCCTCCGCCACCGATGCCGCACCAGGCTCAAGAGCCCCAGCCCGGCGCGCTTATTCAAGGCCGGCGACGGTGTCTTCATCAAGCTTCCATGGGCGCCGAGCCTGTGGCGCCGGTCGAGGGAGAGACCTTCGACGTGGAGCTGCTCGCCTCCGCTGGCTGTCACTGGTTGACGTGCCGAGCAGCAGAAGTGGCGAAGTAGTCGAGGAGGAGCAGCTGCTGAAGAAGCTGTTGCCGCTCTACCGCGCCTCGGCAAGCTAAGCTGGAGTCGCGGGAAGCACTTGTCGCGAGGGCGGAGCCGACATGGAGAAGCGCAGAAGAGCTCCGCGGCGCTAACAAAGAAACTCTCCGGACGTGGCGAAGCGCTGGAGCAACTTGTCGAGGAGCGCACGGCCTTCATCCGGAGAAGGCCGAGGTCGAGGAGCAGCAAAGGCTTGCCAGCAGAAGCTCTTCAAGAAGAAGGTGAGTGGCGAGCGAAAGATCAACCTCGACAGCTATGAGGAAGATCTTGCGCGCGAGCAATCAATTGGCGGAGCACTCAAGGAGGCAAAGGACGCCGCCGCAGCTGCCGAGGCCGCCAAGAAGGAATTGGAGACGAGGGTGGCGAGCTGGAGGCCACCTCCGTAAGAGCGACGAGGAGGTCACCGGGCTGAAGCGCGAAGCGAGAAGGACGCCTACACTCTTGGCGAGTTGCAGGTCGTTTACCGAGAAGATCAAAGAGCTCGACGCCGCCAAGGACTCCAAGGCGGATCTTGAGCTGAAACTGGCCACCTTGACGGAGACGCTGGACGGCGCCAAGGAGCGGGAAGTGGTTTGCTGGAGAAGATCAAGGCCAACGAAGAGCTGCTGGCGAATGCTGTGACCGCCCAGGATACCTTCAGAGATAACGTGATGCACTGGACGGAGAGTCTTGTGGATACTGCCGCCGCCATCCACAATGAGCTGATGGAGCTGGGGATGGTGGATCTCGGGTACTCCACCGACGAGGGCCTTCAACCCAGCGCCAAGCTCAGCCTGTTCTTCAAGGGCGTGGTGACGGGTCTCCAGCGGCTCCGGGAGGAGACCCCAAAGCAGCTGGCCGACGAAGTCGCGCCAAATCTGCGCCGGGCCCTTCGAAGGTGTTGATGAAGGTGGCCTTCCGCAATCCAGGCGCCGCTTCGCCAACGTCCTCAAGTCCCTGCCTCCAACTGCTGACGTTGAAGCGCTCAAGGCCCTTGTCGCACCCATTGTGGACAGGGTGAGCGGAGTCAAGAGGGTCGATGGCGACCGCGTGGACTAGGCCGCCAAGTTTATCGTTCCCTTGTCGCTGCAGATCATGTTTAGGAGAACAATTTATTAGATCTGCGACAAGTTATTTTTGTAATATACTCTATCTTAGGCAACGATTGCAATGTTATTTCCTTTACTTGATCCTTTCCTTTGTATGTTTGTACCCTACGCTTTTAGGGAACTTGTCGGCGCGGGCACCTTTGCCGCGAGCGCTGAGTGCGGAACTTCAGCAGCCTGCTGGCGGTGTCGCCTCCGACAAGCAACCTTGTCGCAGCTAGCCGCAGCTCACTTAAGTTGTTGAGCGGACTCGAAACAAAGTAAGGGAGCAAACTAGCCACGAGTTGGTTCCTCCGCGCACAGGTTTTCCATACAAAGTACTATCGTTCGAGGAAGATAACTTAAAAATTTAAAAGCTGATTGCTTAAACTTAGCAACTTAGCTTTTCTGTCGTTTGCTTCCCGGCAAGGCGATACTTCCTCGAGCGACACTTGGTGGCCCACACCATTATCTTCTCCTACCCCTCCGGCTAACTTGTGGGTGGATGAACCTTCCTTTCTTTGAGTAGAAAGAAGAGAAAATAAAGTTATGGAGCCTTGTGGCTCGTTATCGCTTACCGGGTGTAGATGCTGCACAAAATGTCAGATAACACATGCAAAATAATGATGAAAGCATGAAATTGACAAGTTGTGCGCAACACATGAGCTTTACTGATGCACGGGGTCTCATACCGCTTTGTACAAAGGATTACATGCATCATCGGCAAGACTTGTACAAAAGGGTGGTTGCCGGAACGGGCCCCGGCAACCGCTCCCTATGGGTAAAACTTACGAAGATGCTCTATATTCCAGGAGTTGCTCACCGGAACGCCATCTTCGGTCTCAAAGCGGACAGCGCCGTGCCTAGTGACTCGTTTCACCCGACAAGGGCCTTCCCACTTTGGCGCCAACTTGTTGGAATTCTTGGCGGATTGAACGGCCAAGAACAAGGTCGCTTTCCTCAAGCTTCCGCATTAACTTTGCGGTTATGGTAGCGCGCAAAGCTTGTTGATAACGAGCAGCTCGACAAATTGCTCAAGACGATCCTCCTCGAGGAGCAGCGCGTCATCTTGTCGCAGCTGCTCTTGCTCAAGATCATCATAAGCGAGTACTCGAGGTGACCCGTATACGAGTTCCGTGGGGAGAACTGCCTCTGCTCCATAGACTAGAGAAAAAGGTGTCTGGCCGGTGGCTCGATTTGGCGTCGTCCTGATCGACCAAAGAACCACTGGCAGCTCCTCAATCCAGTTTCTTCCGCACTTGCGCAGCCTGTCAAAAGTTCTGGTCTTGAGTCCTCGCATCACTTCAGCGTTTGCCCTCTCTGCTTGACCGTTGCTTCTCGGATGAGCAACAGAAGCAAAGCAGACCTTGGCACCAAGATCTTGGACGTATTGCATGAAGGTGCGACTCGTGAATTGTGTGCCGTTGTCGGTGATGATCCGTTAGGTATCCCAAAACGGCAAACAATTGACCAAGAACTTGATCACGATCGTGCTATCACCTTCCTCACTTCTTCCACTTCCGCCACTTTGTGAACTTGTCGATTGCGACGCATAAGTACTCAAAGCCCCGACAGCTCGGGAGAAGGGCCGAGGATGTCGAGCCCCTGCACCGAAAATGGCCAGGATAAAGGGATTGTCCGGAGAGCTTGAGCTGGCTGGTGTATCTGTTTTGAATGGAACCGCACGCTTCACACTTGGTTACTTGTGCAGTTGCATCTCGGAGGGCGTCGGCCGAAGAAACCTTGCCGGAAAGATTTGCCGGCAAGTGTTTTGCGCCAATGTGGTGACCACATATGCCTCCGTATCTCTCGCTAACAGCTTCATCCATCTTCCCGCAAATACACTTCAATTTCACACCGTTGAGTCTTCTTCTGCATGCAGTGTCTTGTCAACAAACTGGTACATACTTGACTGCCGGGCTACTCTTTCCGCTTCTTCTTGCTCTTGGGAAGTTCTCCGTCTCAAGGAAATGGACGATCATCGCGCCCATCTTTGGAGCTTGCGGCTCGACAACAAGGACTAAAGGCACATCGCGCGCGCTGGGAACATCAGCTTCTACGGCAAGAAACTGCGGCTCAGCCGAGTTGATGATCCCGGCAAGCTTGCCGGAGCAAAACTTGTCGGGAGCGCCCGCTTCAACGAAACAAACCCTAGGGCTTGTCGGAGCAGATCGCTCCTCGGCGATATCTGCGTTGATTTTGGGGACCTTCTTGGCGCGCTTCAGGGAGCTCTGCCGAAAGTAGTCACCGTAAACCAACTTTCTTCTTGCTCTGTCCGGTTGATGGTGTTACGCTTGGTTGAGTTAGCTTGAGCACAAAAATTCCTGGTTCCATTGTGTAACTTGAGGCGGCGACTTTTTGTGAGCCATCAGCAATATCATTCTCGAGCTCTTGGAACATGTTCCATTTGCAGGCCTTCAAAGTGCTCTTCTAGCTTTCTCACTTCATCAACGAGGCCTCCATCAACGGAATCGATAATCTTTGTTTACTTGGCGACGACAAGCTGCGAGTCACCCCGACAATAAGCTTCCTGATCCCAAGGTCTCATGCTATTATTCGAGTCCGCAAGCAAACCTTCATACTCTGCAGTATTATTTGTTGCTTGCTCCTTGGGAAAGTGCATTTGGACTATGTACTTGAGGTGCTCTCCGGTGGGTGCGATAAGCAAGCACGCCGCACCGGGCGCTTTGCAGCGAGAAGGCACCATCAAAGTACATCAGCCACTCTTTACTTGCCTCTTTGACGGGATGCTCGTCTCGAATTTCTTCATCTTGCGTGGCGTCCCCACTGTTATGAACTCGATGCTGCTCGCTTTGGATAGTTGAAGTGCTTTCAAATTTGAGGCCAAAGCTTGACAGTTCCAGCGCCCACTCGACAATCCTGCCTGTTGCTTCTGGATTTTGCAATATCCTCTTCAGCGGAAAGCGAGTGACAACTGTTATCTCATGTGCTTGGAAGTAATGGCGCAGCTTTCTCGAGGCCATGAGGAGGCCGAAAAGCAATTTCTACACACCAGAATACCTTGACCTAGCCCCCTGCAGAAGGGAACTGACAAAGTAAACTGGGCGCTGCACCATCCTTTTCTGCATCTTCTCGCAATCCTGCGCAGATCCGTCCTTGTCGGGACCAGAGCTTGACGGTGAAGCCCCTCGCTTGTCGCTGGATGCATCTGCCTCGTTGTCGCTCATCATCGCCTCCCTTCCGCTACTAACGCAGCACTAACCACTTGATTGGTTGCTGCTATATAAATCAACAACTTCTCTTGTGGCTTAGGTGCGACAAGTATTGGAGTGGAGGACAGTACCTCTTTAAGTCCCGCAACGCAGCCTCCGCCTCGAGTCCATTTCATTGACCTGCCTTTTTCAAGATTTTGAAAATGGCGGTATGCTGTTCAGTGACCTAGAGATAAACCTGCCGAGAGCAGCCACGCAACCGCAAGCCTTCTTACATCCTTGACACGCTTTGGTGCTTCAATCTGCTGAATGGCCTTGATCTTGTCGGGATTGGCTTCAATTCCTCATTTGAGACACAAAGAACCCGAGAAGCTTGCGGAAGGGACTCCAAACACGCACTTCTCGGGGTTGAGCTTGAGGTTGATCTTGCAGATTTGCAAAGGTCTCATCCAAATCTTGAACCAGAGTTGCTTTGTCCTTGCTCTTGACCACTATGTCATCCATGTAAGCTTCTACATTTCGTGCATTTGCGGCTCAAAAGCGCCATGGACTACTCTTGCAAACGTTGAACCAGCATTCTTCAAACCGAAAGGCATCCGTATGAAACAAAGATGTGCCACATGGTGTAATGAATGCGGTTTTCTTCATCTTCTTCGCCATGAAGATCTGATGATATCCGGAGTATGCATCAAGAAATGAAAGCAAATCACATCCAGCCGTGGAGTCAACAACTGGTCGATACGCGGCAAAGGGAATGGGTCTTTTGGACAAGCTTTATTAACATCCGTGAAATCAATACAAAGTCTCCATTTCCCATTTGCCTTGCGCATAACCACCGGATTGGCCAACCACGGGATGGAGCACCGACAAGGCCTGCCGCTTCCAGTTTCTTGATCTCTTCGCTATGAATTCTTGGCGCCCACCGCCTGCTTCTCGACTTTTTGCTTGACGGGCGCGCGATGAGGACAGACAGCTAGGTGGTGCTCAATCACTTTCCTAGGAACACCGGGGATGTCATACGGTTGCCATGCAAACACGTCGACATTCGGCCGCAGGAAAGCAACGAGCGCGCCTTCCTATTTAGGGTCAAGTGTGGCACTGATGGTGAAGGTACCACCAGTGCCGTCCTCCTTGGCGGGCACCTTCTTGGTCTTCGGTGGAGCTGCCATCATCTTCTTGCACTTGCCGGTGGAGCTCGATGGTGCGTCCTCGACGGCAGCGCAGCACTCTGAAGAGGTGCGCTTGCCGGAGTGGGCATCAGAGCTCTTGCCGGACAAGGTGGTCTTCTTCTTCCCCCCGGGAGCTTCAACGGCAAGTGATTTGCTATCTGTCGCAGCTGCTACATCCCGGTAAATCTTGTCGACGCAGATAAGGGCATCTTTCTTGTCGCCATGAACAGAAATGACACTTATCGGGCCGGGCATCTTGAGCAGATTGTATGCATAATGAGAGGCTGCCATGAACTTGGCGAGTGCTGGACGACCAAGTATCCCATTGTAAGGCAACGGGAAATCAGCAACGTCGAATGTGACCCTCTCAGTCCTGAAGTTTAGCTCGCTGCCAAATGTTACCGGCAACGTCATCTTCCCTTTCGGCTTGCTCCTTCCTGGGTTGATTCCTTGGAAAGTGCCAGTCTCTTTGAGCTCGCTGTCAGGGATTTGAAGCTTCTGGAGCACTGCAGAGGAGATCAGGTTTAAGCCGGCCCCGCCATCAACCAACATCTTAGTGACTTTGAGGTTGCGGATAGTTGGTGAGACCAACATCGGCAAGCACCCGACCGCAGTTATGCGATCTAGGTGGTCCTCAATATCGAAGATGATGGGCGTGCTGGACCACTTCAGAGGTTTGCGCGACTCTACGGATGGTTCTGCTGCATTAACCTCCCGCATCCATTGCTTGAGTTGGCGGTGCGAGGTATGTAGAGAAGCACCACCGTCAACGTAGAGGACCTCCGTTGCTATCTGAAACTCCTGCTCATCAGCTTCATCGTCTTCCATATCTTCATCGTCATTGTCGTCTTCATCCTTGTCGCGGCCACGGGGAGGTCTGTCTCCTTGCCGCTTCTTGGCCTTGCCGCGGCGTCCTCCCCGGCCGGGTCTCTTCTTGCTAGCTGCCGCAGCACCTTCCTGGGCCTTCTCCTTGTCTCGTCGCTCGTACTCAGCCCTCTGCTGTTCTACAAGTTGCTCGACTTTCTTGCAGCTCTGGAGGTTGTGGCCCTTGGTGCGGTGAATCTTGCAGTACTGTTTGTTGGAGTTGTCCTGCTTGTCGGCGGCCGCCACAGCTTGGCGGTCGGTGTCAGCGGCAACCTCCTTGCCGGAGCCACCAACCTTGGCTTTCTTGGCGCCGCCTCCGTTGCCGGACTGCTCGACAACTAGTAGCTCTTTGCTTTTCTTTTTCCTGTTGTTCCGCCACCGGCTCTTCTTTGCCGGGGCGGTCTCATCACAGTCAGACCCCGCTTCTGCATTCTCTCCTGGGAGTCTTCTTCCTTCCTCAGCGCGTGCACACTTGTCGGCCAAGGCATACAGCTCGCTGACGTCCTTGACTTTGCACATCGCCATCTCCTCCCTCATCCTGCGGTTCCGCACGTTCTGATGAAACACGCTGATCACCGCGGCAGGATGGACATCTGGGATGTTGTAGTGCACACGGCTGAATCTCTGAATAAACTTGCGCAGGGACTCTCCCTCCTTCTGGGCGAGTAGGTGAAGGTCACTTTCTTGGCCATGAGGCTTGTGGCCGCCGGTGAAGGCGCCAACAAACTGATGGCATAAATCTGCCCAAGAAGATATGGAGCTGTCCGGCAAGTGCACGAGCCAAGATCTGACATTTGGCTTGAGCACCAACGGAAAGTAGTTGGCGAGGATCTTGTCGTCTCGTCCCCCCGCAGCCTGCACCGCGATGGTGTAGATGCTGAGGAACTCCGATGGATGCGTCCTGCCATCATACTTCTCCGCACATCTGGCTTGAAGTTTTTCTTGTCGGGCCATGGACTTGCCGCAGCTCACGGGTGAACGCAGGGCAACCTACAGCGCAGACGGCAAGTCACCTGGTTCTCTCGGCGCTTGCATGTCAACAGCGGGCCCAAGACGCTGGTCGGATTGACGCCGCGCTTCTTCGGCGCTCGGCGCGGTTCGAAGCGCCTTCTTGTTATCGTTTTGAAGAACTTGGCGCCATCACGGTGAGCTCGAGGATCCGACGACGCGGTGGAGTCGCTGTCGAGGTGGATCCGAGGAGCTGGTGATCTTGGCCTTCGGGAAGGGGAATGCATGGTGGTTGCACCCCCGCAGGTCTCGTCTCCACCGGCCCGTGCCTTGTTGTCTCGCCGCGGCAAGGACGCAGTTGGTTGCCGCGGAATGTCGCCGTTGGCAAAGCCGATTAGACTCTGGATGGTGGCCCTCCATTCGTCGACCTTGTCGGCCGTTGGAGGGTAGTCTAGAAGCAGTTGAGCTCTCGCCAAGGCTTCTGCTGGAGTGGTGGGTGGCAATGGCGTACGGTGCGAGGAACGGGATGTGCTCGGACTTCTAACCAGGTTAGGAGGAGCAGCATCCCGCCCAAGCGATCGTACTCCGCTCGTACCAGCATACTGACGTGCATGCGGGTCTCGAGGGCCTTGGGATCCTCAAGCTTGGCCTTGATCCATCGAGCGTATGGCGCCTCGAGCACCATGACGCTGTCGGTCTCGCTCCTCCTGAGATGGACGCGGTGCGTATCCGGACGCCGAAGCCTGCGCCGCCTTGTCCTTGGACTTGGCAGCGTCGTGGGCTCCTTCGACGACGCCGTTCCTCCGCCTGGCGTTTTCCCCACCACTCGTCGGCCCGGTGGTGGTGGGTTTGATGCGAGACGGCTCTGCTGCCGCCGAAGCCTTCTTCTTCGGTGGCATGTTGATGAAGATGATGAAGATTGTTGCTCGTGTGAACGCCGGATCAGGTTCACACAACCTCGACGCACCCCTACCTGGCGCGCCAAAGATGTCGGGGAAGCTGGTCGTGACCCACGAACACCTATGGGACCGAGTCCCTTGCGGTTCGATGGGGGGCGGAGAATGCACGAAGAGCAGATCGAGGCGATGCACACGAGCAGATTTACCCAGCTTCGGAGCTCTCCAGAGAGATAATACTCCTACTACTGCTTGGTTGATTGTATTGTGTTCTTGCTAGGGAGCAATGAGAGCTACAAAACCTAGACTGAGTGAGTGTGGTCTCGAATGAGTCGAATGAACCGAACCGAGCCGAACCCTTTCTACGTTGCACATGGGCCTCCTTTTATAGGCTCAAGGGGTCACCACAGTGGCAACGCAGATGAGGGCAAAATGAGAAAAAAGAGTTGGTACACCGACTTGTACAAAGGTACGATTCATTATACCTAACTCGACGGCAAAGGACAAGATCAATAAATGCCCGTCCCCATCGCCGAAACAAAGGTAACAGGACCGTCAAGTGCACCACCGCTTGCCACGATGGTAAGCTTGTCGGCGCCGCTATCGCTACTCCCGCTGGCTGCACAGCCTTTGACACGCGATGTTCGAATAGCCCCATGGCGACACGCTACGGATGAGCTGGAGCGAGATGAAGAGAGTTTGCTCGCCGCGGCAAGCGCCTTGCCGCATGCTAAATCCTTGTCGCGCCGGGAGCTTGTCGCCACCAGCCTTCCGGCAAGCTCCTCTTGCCGGGTCTTGTTTCTTCGTGCCTTGAGTGGCCTTCCGGCAAGCTCCTCTTGCCGGGCCTTGAATACTTTGTTCTTGAATGGATCCGGAAGGAGCATGGAGGACCTTGGCGGTCACTAGGCCAGCCCTGCCACGGGCGCTGAATCGTCTGCGCACGAAGTTCGGGATACTAGGGTACCCCTACTCTAGTACACCGACAATCAACATGTGCCTCTTCAGCAGTAACATCATGATCTTGCGATGGTGGGTCATTCAGCACATCGTCGTGGATGTGTTCTTCGGGATCTGGTATTTTGTCCAATTCAGGAGCGTCGTTTTCTTCTGCCTCTTTGTACAGACGAGCTTTCTTGCTTGGCCTAGGCTTGGCCCTGAAAGGAAAAAGACGGACCGGTCCAGTGAATATTGAAAGTGATATATCAAACAACATCATAAGGAATATGGCTCACCCAAGCACCGTTTTGAGTGGTGGGAGCTGGGTGGCTGACGACTCGCCGGAAGAAGAATGAGAAGTGCCCTGATAATCGGAGTCAGATGGATTAAGAGGTTGACGAAAACAACCCGCTTTAGGATAAGCATTGACGAAATAGTTAGAGACCTCTGAACGGCGTTTCCGAACCGGACTGTTCGGTAAACCGATGGAGGTAACTACCTGGCCGCTGTGCCGGGTTGTGCAGCGAGCTTCATGCTGTTGTGTCTTCATAAGAAAATTTGGGTCCAAATAAGCCAGAGTATGAGAAAATTTTAACTTTCCGGTTTGCCCGACGGATTTTTAGTGAAGGCAAAGGGTTTGAATCGGAAAAAAGAGCGATTACCTCTACAACATCAGTGTGACTGACTTCAGCGTCATCCTGGCAATAATCATTATCAATAAGGCGTGTGAAAAATAAACCAAGTGAGTCAAGCTCTACCTCAAGGTCCGGATTACCCACATCATCGTCAGCTGGTGGATTGGAGGATGCAGTGGTTCTCTTCCTATTGGCCGGTTCCTTCACAACTCTGGTTTTGGGCCGGGTTGTTTTCTCCGGTTTCTCTTGTGGAGGCTTCTTGCTCCAAAATGGATCATCACCCTGTTTGGAAGATGTTAATGTCAACAAAGGGTGCTTAAACATAGTCAGATTTCATGAAAGCATAAGATATGAGTCTTACGGCTGGCGGTTTGTTAATGGTACAAAAAGGAGGCAGGCCGGTTTGAGCGCAAGCAGCTTCCGGCTCATTTAATATCTTCTTCACAGCCTCAGTAACCTTGTCATCTGTCAGCTGGATCTCAATATGCCGTAGAGGGTCTTTTACATCTCCTGTGTATTTGCACATCAAACCGAGCGAGCTTAAGGGCAATATACTCCAAGATATCCAGCAGCGAGCAAGGTCAACTCCTGTCAACCCGTTAGCCATGAAGGCCCTGAGCTTGGATAATTGGGGAGCATATTTGCTTCTCTCCTTAGCAATCAATCTCTGAGGGAAGGGATGTGTGTTGCTTAGCCGCTCCGGACGATAACCCGGCAAGGGATTTTCTCCATCAGGAGAGGTATCTTTGCAGTAAAACCATGTTTGATTCCACTCTTTGGGATGGCTGTGCAGTTTGGCGTGAGGGTAAGTGACCTCTTTCCTCTTTTGAATCGCCATACCACCTAACTCGGTATTGGGACCGTCAGTAAATTCGGTGCGGCGGTTCAGATGGAAGCAATCTCTGAATAATTCAACTGTGGGCTCCTCTTGAAAGAACACCTCACAGAGCACTTGAAAGTGACAGATGTTGGTTACGGAGTTGGGGCCAATATCTTGTGGTCGCAGTTGGAAGTTGGCCAAGACATCCCGATAAAACTTTGAACCGGGCGGACCGAAGGCCCGGGCTAGATGGTCAGCAAAAACAACAACCTCTCCATCTTTGGATTCTGGAGGACATTCCGAGCCAGGGACCCTCCAGTGAACGACATCTTTTTTGCCTAAAGCGCCGGTTTGGACAAGGTTATTCAATTGAGTCTCGGTCACTCGAGAAGGGACCCAGTTGCACTCGTACACTTGCTTGGCCATAGTGTAATCTACAAAGCAGTAATACCGGTTCAAGAATATGTTGGAAGGGTATACGTTGATGCATTCATTGCTAAACCGGAATCAGTTACTTATAAACCGGAGTTTGCAAAGTGGCAATACTTAGCTAAGGAATCTTGGCGGTTCAACAAGGGGACTAATGGTATATACCGAGTTGTCAATTTTTCTACAAAGTTAAACCGCCTGGTCTAAAACATTGAAGAGTCAAGATTGCAGATGAGTAGGTGTGCGAAAATAGGTTTCACAAAATTACATCACAGTTCTGGATCTGGAACATGTTCAGAAAAGAGATAAATATTCAAGGTCCAAAAGGGAGCAGTACTTAGTCAATGAGCAAGGATACAGGGAGATCTATGGCTTTGAGATGCGCAAGTGACGACGGATGATAAAAACTACCGCTACGCCGAACAAAGATTTACAGACTTGTCTAAGATTTATCATATGAACAAGAAGCAAGCGATGAACGCTGAAGAACATGGAAACCCTAGAACAGATCTATGATGAAAAGATAGAAGACTTACTAGAGCTGAGGAAGAAATGGAAGATCGCCGCGATGCTCTGGTATATTCAGGGTGATGCAGCGGCCAAGGTTGGTGCAGAAGTCGACGGCGGCGGCGGAGCTCCGAAGTTGAGCAACGCGAGGAAGACGAAGCAGAAGGGCACGAAGGGGAAAAAAGAAATGACCCTTCGGTCTTATTTATAAAGCAAGGGACATGTGTCAGGAGCGAAAATCAAGGGGCTGTGAGTTTGGAAACGGAGCTGTCGCCTCGATTGTCGCAGATCCATTAAACAAAAAAGGTATCGTGGATAGATTTTTATGACAGGTGACGTCATGCCGGTTTACAATGACCAGAGAAGATGACATCATGGCGGTTCACCAAACTACTCAAAGATGCTGAAGACGAAGTTTTTTGCTAAGGATTGACATGAACCTGTTCAAATCAATCTAGGGCCTAATGTTGGGGATATTACTACTGGGTGTAAACCAGCCAGGACAGGCCGGGTTAACTTCGTCAGTAGTTGAGTATGTTAAAGCCCAAGTAGGCAGATGAGGGCTCAAGGCCCATAGCCGGTTCAAGGCCCGTAGCCGTAAACCGGCGTCGGTATGTAACTTGTATTATAAGTTAGGAATAGTGGAGACCGAGCCGGATACATCTATGAACCGGCGTCGGGACTCTGTAAACCGACGGGCGCCACCCATGTATAAAAGGGGACGACCCGACGGTGGTTCAGGGACAACAGATAACAACTCGAGACTTAGGCGAAGCTTGTTTGCTCCCTAGTCATCGAAACCCCATCAATTCCATCACAACTAGACGTAGGCTTTTACCTTCATCGAAGGGGCCGAACTAGTATAAACTCTCTTGCGTCCTTGTGTCCGCTTTAACCCCTTCAAGCTAACCCGTAGCGATGGCTCCACGACTAAGTCCTTTCATGAGGACATCTGTTGTGACAAAACTACGACAATGACTGTACGTGAGAGGCTGACAGTGGGGACGCACCACGCCCATGGACACATGCATGCAATTGCATCCTTTTACCCTGAAAAATAATGTTTTATCCCCCTGACTGCTGGGACCCACCAGCTACATCTTCGCACGGAAGGAAGTGCGTCCATATTACGGGCAAAAAAATATGATTTGCCCCCCGACTGCTGGGACCCACCAGCTACATCTTCGCACGCAAGGAAGTGCCCGACAGTCGGGACCCACCTGGTCGAAGCGTATGTAGTGTTGTCATTCTGGTCGCAAACGTGTACACACAAACGATCGGTCTGTCTGCAGGCTGCAGCGATGAACCGTGGCCGTGTAAGGAAGGGCACATGTCGTAGTAGAGGCTCGCACGTAGCATGTACACGTACGTACAGCAGCCAGGTTGCAAGAAAGTAAATACGGCCACGTACGTACATACAGGCGGGGTCTCGAATGCCTACTCGCGCATATATATAAGGACGACCAGGGCTTGTGCACATGGAGAGGCAACGGACGATAGCAGTGGCGTCCTGTTCATCGGGCAGCGAACCGGCTGGGTCGGAGCAGAAAAACAGCATCCTGTTCATAGGGAGGCAACTGGCTGGGTCGGAATACGTCGTTTTCATCGGGAGCCAACCAGCTTGGACGGAACAGGCGATGGAAACGAGGCCTGGCATACCCTAGAACGGAAGAAACGACCTTGTGTTTGACCGGCCACGGTAGAAACGGGATCCTGTTCACCGGGAGGGGTCTGGCATACCGCAAAATGGTCGAAACGGGGTCTTGTTGATCGGGCGGGGTGTGGCGTACCGCAAAACGGAGGAAATGGACTTGTGTTGGAGCGCTACGGTCGAAACGGGGGTCCTGTTCATCAGGAAGGGTGTGGCATACCGCAAAACGGGACTCCATGGGATACTGTTCATCTCCACCGTCGACCTCCTCCAGCCTCCACGGGCTACTGTTCATGCATCGTCGACCTCCTCCAGCCTCCACCTATGACTGTTCATCCACGGGCTCCTGTTCATCCAACCTCCACCACGCACTCCTCCACCGGCTACTGTTCAACCAACCCTCTCCACAGGGTCCTGTTCAACCACCCCTCCATGGGCTACTGTTCATCCAGCCCTCCACCGCCATCGCTCAACCAGCCCTCCACCGGCCATCGCTCATCCAGCCCTCCACGGGGTCCTATTCATCCAGCCCTCCACGGGGTCCTGTTCATCCACCGGCTCGATCGATCGGGGTACTGTTCATCCAGGGGCAATAGCCTCTACTACCACGGGGTCCTATTCATCCAACCCCCCACCGGGAACTATTCATCCAAATCCCCTCAACAACGCCTTTGCTCATCAAGGGAAGGAGGCAGTGTTCGATCGGCTTGATTAGCAATGATGAGCGGCGAATCACTCGGGTTCAGTTAACAACAAGGGATGGATCAATCTCTCGGGTTCAGTAATGCGTAGCCTGCAGTGCAATCGCTCGGGTTCAGTTAGAGCCTAATGCCTCGCACACACACGCATACGTACGAGAGAAACGCGCATCGCTCGACCCCTGACCACCCACCGTAACCGGGAACTCCCCGATATTTTCCTCGCCCTCGCTTCTACCACGGTTTTTTCCGTCATGGACGGCCCAAAGAATGTCATGCAGCTGCGTCTGCAGCTCGCCCAGGATGAAAAGCCCATTTTCTGTCATGATTTTTTGTCATAGAAGTAGGACCTCACCACATCTAAGATGATACCAGGTTTTTTCACAATTATGGTCATAGAAGTATCATAAGTATGACAGAAAAAAATTCCGTTCAGCCCAAAATGTCACGGATGTGTCTTTTTTTGTAGTGTATGTTTAGAAACTATATCTGCTTAAGAATCGAATGATATACTTTTTGTGACATAGTAAGTCATATTTAGTTAGTCAAATGGATGACCGAGAACTATGTGCGCGCCCTATAAACCGAGACGGAGAGGGTAGTAGAGTATGTATCTTTTTAGATCAATATAGTCGGAATTCACCAAGGAGCAAAACCAAGTGGTAGGCTGCTCCTATCGTGTTGGCGTAGCAACTCAAGCAGGGTCAGTCCATACATGAAATGGTGACACACTTAACAGGGCCCCTTTGGCTAACATGTGGCTCATCCACCGTCTTGTTCCACGTGTGATGCACCAAATTATAGTTCGGAGCAGCGGTTGGACTTGGAGGCACCCATCGTATCGCCGCAGTAGTAGTAAATGAGCGATGAAGGGTCAAATCACAAAGCCCCTCCTTTCCCGCATTAAGCTGGACGGATGAAGCAACCATCATTTCACTCTAGGGTGCAAGAGCACAAAGAAAAGAGAAAACCAATGAAGCATGCGGCAGCTACCTAGGGCACCCTAGGGTAGGCGCCTCCACTACAAATCCATTTTTTGAAAGCGCCTCCACTACAAATCCGCTTCTCCCTCGTACTCTTGAAGAAAACCGATGATGCATGCAGTGGTAGGGTTTGTAGGAGTATTACGGTGTGTGGGGCCATGTCGTAGTAAACGGGAGAGGGATTGAGTTCGAGTCGACGCCTTAATATGTGTGGGCCGCTTGGTTTTACGGGAACGAGGTAGCATTTTGGGTTCGGGGACCAGTGGAGATATACGTACAAAAAATTGTGGACGTGGGTTAATCGAAAGGCAATGATGCATGGGCCTGCATTTTGATATACCATGACGCGTGAAATTTGCTACTCTACTCAAAACTAGTAAGGTACACATGCATTGAACGCATGAGATTTGGAAACCAAATTATGAATAAATACACACTATAGCATGTAAAGCTTTGAGTCATATACGCATGATGTAGATGTTCATTTAGTTCTTATAGTTAATCTCATTCAAAATCAATTAGTTTTATAAAAAAGGTTAAGATTCATGTGATTGTGCATTGTAAAGCATAAAGTAAAAAACAAATAATGGCAATTCATTTATAAAAAAAAGTTTGGGCAATTATGATATGGAAGATTCTAGAACAAAGGAGAAGTGCTTGTGTTTTGGGAAAGCTTGCACGGCCCACATCTCTTATTGGTTGATATGTCACGAAACAAGAAATGAGGAGGGAGTTAATGTACCATGCCAAGGTGTTTTGGGATTATTTGGTTTTCGGAAGATGACTTACACACCTAGACGGAGGGAGTACAAAGAGAAAAAAATGAGTTGCAGTTAAAAGAATGGCATTTCTAACAAAAATGTGAATGTGAACTAGTACATATGTGTGCACGTGACCAGCACATACATTGTCAATGCAAAATTTAATGCAAGAAATAACTTATGAGTAACATGCATGAATTGATGATGTGGTGCTTGCACGCATAGAGTAGAAAAACAATGTGATTTATGACTTGCATGCATGACGTGTTCTTATGCCATAGTTGCATGTCTAGGAAAAAAAGCTACTAGTGGGTTGTACTAGCTATTTAGGAATAGAAGATGTATACATGGAAGTTTTAGGGAAAGAGATGACATGTATCTCAATTCCTATGAGTAGGGATTGGAAAATAGATGTCATTTGGTTCACATCATAGGGACTTTTCTATTGAATCTAGAGATGACATGTATCTCAATTCCTATGAGGAGGGATTAGAAAAGAGATTTCATTTGGTTCACATCATAGGAACTTTTCTATTGAATATACTCTAATGTTTATTTTCCTTTGAAATTATGGGAGTATAGGAATCCATTCATATGAACCAAGTGGCTCTAAAGTTATAAAAATGTTATCATGTTTATTTCCTTTGAAATGTGGAGTATATGAATCTATTTCGATGAACCAATTGGCTCTAAAGGAAAAAATCCTATAAAAATCATATCATATAGAGTTCCTACGATATTCCTCCACACCAAAGGATGGTTGAAATTGCTGCAGGTGATACGACGGTCTTTCTTTGTAGACTCCTCCCCCATCTTTATAGTTACCTCTCGAAGATAAATGACATGATATATACTGAGTATTCTATATGTGCATTTTGGTACACAAAAACTTGGTAAAAGTTTGTGAGGTTCGAATTTTCAATAAAGCTATATGAATTGCATTTTGGAACGGAGGGAGGAGCATACGACAGTTGCTAACACTCACGTGGAAGATTTGTATGTAGGAGGAGTGGCTGCTCTGTTAAATGACATGGCAAAACTGACACTGTCGGATGCCGATCTAACGGTTCTTACGATGTTCGTCAGGAAACGGCTTGTGGCGAACATTTGTCGGATAATGATTTACGGACACATGCATTGCATTGATACATGCCCCCTCTCTCTCACGCACACACGCACCCTCACGAGTCAGGACTCTCCCGAGTCCTCTCGCACCCACCATCTATCTGCAGGTAGACGTCACACACATATGTGGTCTTCACACCCTACCCTCGGAACTTCTAAAAAACAAAAGACGTCGCGCACCTTTTATTTTAGCTCACACATCACACACTTATACTATCACTCTTGTGGCGAACATTCTTTGGGCATAGTATATTGTACTCTCACGAAGAGAAGCGGTGCATGCACGCACTAGTTCTCTCACACCCACTCGCGGGTACACGTAGGAGCGCATTTTTTTGAAGCTGGTACAACAAAATCACTCCACCATATATATATGCAGGAGCCTTAGCGCTTGCTTTACTAGGGTTCCTCTCTTTCACTCTCTCATGCTCTCTAGATCTAAGCAAGACATAGGTGGCCACACACTCTCTCTCTGCTCATGGCTGGTCACAAATCCGGCCGGACTACCTTGACTAGGGCAGGGGTGTAGGTGCATCATTCATGCTGTCGTCGGCAGCGAGGGAGGACACCAACGGCTACCCGCACGTCCCGGTCGGTGGCCGTGTCGTTCTCTCCGAGAGAGCGCCGACTCGGGAGGGCCTCCGACCTCTTCTTCCTCCCTGCGGTATTGTGGCCAAGATGCGGCCTCCCGATGCCGTCTTTGCCACATGCCGACGACCCTCAGGTATATATTCCTTGGAAACCTGCTTTGCTCTACCACCCCAGTTCCCCACGTGGCTGCGTGCAGATCTTTTTCTACTTCCGTCTATTGTTCCAAAGCCACCTAGACTTTTACTATTATTAGAGGTAAAGCAAGTTCATACAGTCGAATCTAAGAGTTGGTTCAAACTGGGAAGAAAGTGGGAAAGCTGTAGCATGAATCTAGGACTTGGTTCTAAGAGGAAACGGGGTAAAGTAGTAGATACTGGCTACCGAACCGGTCTATTGGTTGAAAAGGAGAAGAAAGCATGGTGGATGGCAAAGGGTGGGGGGAAGTGGAGCTGTCTCTTGGTTGAAAAAAGGAAAGAAAGTGAGGGGAGTTGGGGGACAACGCAAATGAGAATGAGCAGGTCTAGATTTCCTGTGGTCACATAGGAAAATGTCGCCGAGGAGATAAAAAATGGGACAAATGCAGACATGCTGCCTGAGTGTTTGCCGCTCTCGGCAACCACATCTGCCTCACCACTTTATGCCCCTGCTGTCCCTACGCCCATATCGCTACCATTAATGTAAAATCACATGAAGCATTAAGAAATGCCACCTAATGTCACTATAAGTAATGGTCTAGTGTCGTCAATAAATTGAAGCAATGCCACCACCATTTTATGAAGTGCTTCCGTCTTGCTTTATTTCCCATGAATTGTGTTTTTGCAGTTACACTTAAATCTCACACCGCTAACATTGCTTCATCCCAGTGGAACTGCACAAATTTGATTGCACATTTACTGACCGTGTGCTACTCTCATGACAGTAATACTAATGCTATTGTTCTGCATGTTAATTTAGTGGCAATGTTGATGTGATGTGATGCTACTTACTTAAGGGCACTTTCATACTGTCAGTCTAGTGCCAATTATAACATAATAGATGCTGCTGTTAATCATAATAGACTTGGAGTGGACGTCAAGGAAGCAGCGGGGAAGCTGACGGTGTCCTGGACTAGGTGGTACTCACCACGTCATCTCCCGATCTGTTAGATTGGACCGAGGACCCCTATGGCCGTATAATCATGGGCCAGTCCGGACAGCTGCCGCATACAAGGAAGATTCCACAAGACTTGGCGATCAAGACAAGGACTCCTCCCCCACCGGCGTATTCGGCTAGGACTCTTGTTATCCTGGGCCTCTGGTGCATTATATTAACCGAGGCCAGGCTAGTCGATAGATGATATACAACAATCATACCATAGGCTAGCTTCTAGGGTTTAGCCTCCACGATCTCGTGGTAGATCAACTCTTGTAATACTCATATTCATCAAGATCAATCAAGCAGGAAGTAGGGTATTACCTCCATAGAGAGGGCCTGAACCTGGGTAAACATTGTGTCCCTTGCCTCCTGTTACCATCCGCCTTAGACGCACAGTTCGGGACCCCCTACCCGAGATCCGCCGGTTTTGACACCGACATTGGTGCTTTCCTTGAGAGTTCCGCTGTGTGTTCGGCAAAAGGTCGATGGCTCGCCTGCAGATCAACTGCGACTTCGGCATCTTCGTCACCAGCTCGACTGGTCACCTTGGTTCGACCAAGGACTGCGCCCTACCTCCGATTGTCATGTTCGGATGAGGGCCTTCATCAACATCAACTCTGATCTCTATCAAGATCATGGAGGAATCGTCCATGGCGCTCAAGGGCTCAACGTCAACATTGCCCTCGGGCGACCGTGCTATTTTTTTGGATAGCGAACTTGTATCCGCCACCTCCGCCTCCTCGAGTGTCGCTTTAACGATTGCTTCGTTGGAATTGTGTGGAATTGAGTCTACAACGACCATGGAAAATTTCGTCGAGTTCCGATGGAGGAATCTCCGGCAATCTCTGATATACCGAAGCCGCATTGAATCTGGACGAGAATCCGGGCGAGTTTGGAGTGTGGTGTCCAGCATCTAGCTCGGACGTCCTTTGGAAGATCCAACCATTGATCGGCTGTGAAATTCCTATATCTACAACCTTTCAAAAATTCAGCTCGATCCGACCGTCCAAACTCCGGGAACCTCCCGATTAGTGCATCACTTTTCAGATCTGTTTCCTACGCGAATACGGATCCGACCTGAATTCATGTTTCTTTATGAACGTGATATTTGAAAACCTTCTTAAAAGGAATTTTCTTCTAAGGTATTGCACATTGTGTTAAACACGCGCCCATAAAATTTTAATCCTCCTCTGAGGTAATCTTCGCCATCACGCTGGTGTCAAACCAGTCCGGCAATATAGCTCCACGGCTGCCGACCTGCGCTAGACATGTCATCGCTTTTTGAGCCGAGCTCAACTTCTTCAGATACTCACCTCGGTGAGCCGAACAAGAGTTCAGAATCGCCAAAGATAAATCATCACCAACATCACCGCCCCACGGATTACACAGAGCGGGCACACCGGCATCGCCGCACGGCCACTTCAGCAATCCAGTATTGACCATGTCACAAGTTACGACCTGCATCGGCATGGCCGAACTGTTGCTTCATCGAGCCAATGTCCACCAACGCCGAACTACTTCAACAACTCGGCTGACATGGCAGCTGCGACATCTCCTCCTCGATCTGCTCCGTCTCCTCGGCCGGACCGGGGGCTTCGTCATCCCTTCAGCAGCACACTCCGGTAACTTCGGCGACACCAGCCGACCAGCTTCATCACGTCAGCTGGACCTGGGGCTTTGCCTCGGCGAGTCAACCTTTACCAGCGTCACCATGCAATCGCTTCATCGCCTATCAGGCAATGGGTATGCGGATCGAGTCCCAATTTTGGGAGTCGCTTTTCTTCGGACTGCTACAACAAATAAACCAGGTGCCATTAATCCTAGTATTTTTTGCTTGTTTGGGTTCATTTTTCCCAAGGAATTATCACTCTGGTTTATCCATCATATGTACACAGGTCTATCAAATGGTGGCCGCATTATCGACGGTCGCATGGTGGTTTGGTCAGTTTCCATACATAGTCCGGCGTTCGCATGGTGGTCGCATGGTGGCCGCATCCGGAACTCGGACCGACCTGTGAATTCAGGCTTTGCCACGCCTTTACTGCATCACGCCGACGCCTTGCATCGACATTTACTTCGGGGCCAGGCCATATTTCTTTTATTACTCACTTTGCATAAATTATTTATTATGCAACATTTTTTTACTATTATCCCCGATTTGCACTATTTTTTGTGCATAGGAAAATGATCCAGCCGAACTATATCCGGCGTCACCTCGGCTGGACGGGGGGCTTAGTCAACACTTCATTACCCCATGCCGGGGAGTTCGGCATCACTCTGCCGGCCTGCATTGACCGTGCTATATCACCACTTTGGAGTGCCGAGCTTTTTGCTCCGCCACCTCGGGACCGGCTTGGGGGATGGAGCCTTGTCCCGCATCAAGCACGGACCGCGTCATCAATACCAAACACATTAACCAGCTAAGTTGCCTTCATGCTCAAAGTTTTAAATTTTTAATTTATGTTCGGTTCGACCAAGCATTATACTTTTTTTTGGAAAAAAGTTGCTTGTAAAAAATTTCCTTGTCCATACTTTGTTTGTGACGCACAAATTCAAATACCCTGTTTACTTGGGGGCTCCCTTGCTGGAGATTTTCCTCTTGCATATGATTATACTTGTACGGCTTTGTTCCTTGTTCGTGTATTACGCCACAATATGCACCATATTGACCTAAGTGATTTGCAAACTGGGTTGCCTTGCTCCTGTGTTTACCCCTACGTTTCCGATTGTTCGGTTAGGGAGTAAAGGGAGCACCTCTGCGATTGTCATGATCAGTTCATCCGAGCCGGACCTCAGACTGGGTGAAGCCGAAAGCTAGCGTTCTTACTGTTTTCAATTATGGTCGGCACACAACGGAACTCATGAGTAAAAAAAATCTATTGCACAAGTCTCATAGTAACAATGAGCACCGCAGAAAGGTATCAGTGGGGGTACTATTTTTTTCGAAGATGCTTCTTACACTTTGTTAGTAATATAGCATAAGTTCCCTGAGCGCGCTTTGTCTGTTACAGCCTTATGACCTGATTGCCTGGTTATCGGAAACACCGTTGATATTCTCGACAGGTGGAGTACATAACACTTTTCGGTCCTTGACCGAAGAGGGAGAAGCCGACGGTCGGTTAAGACACGTTTAAAGTTCGGGTGAACAAAGATATGATATTAGTACTTCGGTACATACAATCATTCTTTTTCCCAAGTCACGTGGGGGCTCTTAAATTAGTATGAGCTGTTTTTCTTCTTGGTCGTTGCAAAGTCGCTAAAGTTTGCTAAATTGGCCTAACGAGAAGTACTCCGCCTCCGGGATAGGAGGTTGAAGCCATAGGCTGACCCGCTTGAAGTCTCGAGATAGGATGTGTCATGTTAAAGCACGACAGAAGCACTTTTTTCCAAGACCAATTTTCGATTTGGCACCGAACACTTGATCTAGTTCGGACATTAAACTTTTGAATAAGTTTTTTGGCTTTTCGAGCCTATGGCACTTTTAAACTATTTGTGCGTTTCCAGCATTAGTCTCACAGTGCAACGTCAGACACCTTTAGGGATTCGGCAAAAACATTCTCGGATATTGCTATATATGCATCAATTTCGAATTGTGTCTTCGGTCAATAGTTGGGTTGCCAGCTCCTGTGCTTGCCTCCTATGTTCCGCTTTGTTCGGCTAGGTGTGCCAAGGGAGAACCACTGCGATTGTGCTTCCAGCTCACATGGTCAAGCACCTCAGTGGAGAAAGCCGAAAACTGACTGTCACAATAGGCGTAAACTGGTCAGCGATCCGATGACTATGTTAAATGACGGGCCGTTCATAACATTGGCCGAAGTGTTTACGGCTTGACCTCGGCTATCGCCGAACACTAACCGGGGGCTCATAGCTAGCTTCCCCAGTATAAAGCTCCTATGACTAAGCGAAAATTTTAAAGCCCGCATATCTGATTGCCTCGTTTCTGCTAACACAACCGCCTTCGGGCACCGAGACGTCGGCTAAGGGTTGTTTTGTTAGTGCGGAAACACCCTGCGTAGTATCTACCAAGGGGTAGAAGCCGACGATGGGCCACTTTCAAGTGATAAACGGTCACAATGGAGTCAAAATAATGATGTAAAGTACTTGGATACATAGAATCATTACACATAATCTGTGATTTTACTCTGGATACCGATCCTTAATTAGGCCGCCCGTGCCCACATTAAGGCTTGGGGGCTACTGGGCTTTGCGCTCATTATTTACAAATATTAAAGGGGCACATCGATCCCCTGATCTGGTGTTGCCACCGGACCAATGTCTCGGGGGCTACTGCATTACCTATTTCAATGTAGAGAATTCAAAGTGCTCAGTGTTCGGCTTGAATGGACTATGCGCATACATGTCTTCGGACAATAATAGGTACCATATGGACCTATCCGGCATCAAGCTAGCATATTGCGGAGACTTCTCACGACCCTCTCTCAGGGGCCCATTTGCCGATCACTATTATCTGTAATGTATTACACTGCGTTTTTATTCCTATGTATGCTGCCGAGCTAGGAATTGATCCTCAGGCCGATTTCGCGCATCGACCTGAGTCTCAGGGGCTACGGGGAATAGCTGTTTTTATGCTTGACTTTAGGTGCATCTCGGGTTTTAGACTGATACACACCTTGAGGGCTACTGGATATACGTCAGCAGAGAATAAACTGCACCAGTTAAAAATATTCACAAAAATCAGCCCACGGTCGGGGTGGTGCACCACCTCGGAGGCAGTCCGGCATAAAGCTCGGGTGCTAGCGGCTAGCTCCATAGAGGGCATTTTCGGCATTAAGCTCGGCTAAACTCCTTCAATTTTTTTGAACCAAGGTGATCTATGACACCTCGGATATAGTCTGGCGTTGGAGCACGGATACAGTCCGGCGTTGGAGCTTGGACACAGTCTGGCGTTGGTGCTCGGCCGCAAAAGATACCTCGAATGCAGTCCGGCTTTGGAACTCGGACGCGAGAGGACACTGCCTCCCGGGAACAACTTCAAACCCGAGGCGTGGCATAAAAATAACAAGGCATTGATAAAGGCCGGAAACTTAAAAGGGGCTCCTCGGATACCCAACGTGTAAACTCTTCGGATGCACTTTGGCGATCCTCAAGATCGAAGATGAGAAGATTTGTAGAACCAGTTTTCAAGACCGACGAACGAAGATAAAGAACAGTTTGGAAGAATCGAGGAGCGTCCCTAAACTTGAAGACCGGTTTAGGGGGCTACTGACGGTGTCCTGGACTAGGGGGTACTCACCACGTCATCTCCCGATCTGTTAGATTGGGCCGTGGACCCCCATGGCCGTATACTCATGGGCCAGTCCGGACAGCTGCCGCATACAAGGAAGATTCCACAAGACTTGGCGATCAAGACAAGGACTCCTCCCCCACCGGCGTATTCGGCTAGGACTCTTGTTATCCTGGGCCTCTGGTGCATTATATAAACCGAGGCCAGGCTAGTCGATAGATGATATACAACAATCATACCATAGGCTAGCTTCTAGGGTTTAGCCTCTACAATTTCATGGTAGATCAACTCTTGTAATACTCATATTCATCAAGATCAATCAAGCAGGAAGTAGGGTATTACCTCCATAGAGAGGGCCTGAACCTGGGTAAACATTGTGTCCCTTGCCTCCTGTTACCATCCGCCTGAGACGCACAGTTCGGGACCCCCCTAACCGAGATCCGCCGATTTTGACACCCACAGAAGCCATGAGGCAGGAGGGCGCGCCCCAGGGGGTGGGCGTGCCACCACCCTCGTGGGCCTCTCGCAGCTCCACCGACCTACTTCTTTCGCCTATATATACTCTTATACCCTGAAACCTCTGGGGAGAGCCACGAAACACCTTTTCCACCGCCGCAACCTTCTTTACCCGTGAGATCCCATCTTGGGGCCTTTTCCGGTGATCTGCCGGAGGGGGATTCGATCATGGAGGGCTTCTACATCAACACCATAGCCTCTCCGATGATGTGTGAGTAGTTTACCATAGACTTTCGGGTCCATACTTATTAGCTATATGGCTTCTTCTCTCTCTTTGGATCTCAATACAAAGTTCTCCTCGATTCTCTTGGAGATCTATTCGATGTAACTCTTTTTGCGGTGTGTTTCCCGAGATCCGATGAATTGTGGGTTTATGAACTTAATTATCTATGAATATTATTTGATTCTTCTCTGAATTCTTATATGCATGATTTGATATCTTTGCAAGTCTCTTCGAATTATCAGTTTAGTTTCACCTACTAGATTGATCTTTCTTGCAATGGGAGAAGTGCTTAGCTTTGGGTTCAATCTTGCGGTGTCCTTTCCCAGTGATAGCAGGGGCAGCAAGGCACGTATTGTATTGTTGCCATCGAGGATAAAAAGATGGGGTTTATATCATATTGCTTGAGTTTATCCCTCTACATCATGTCATCTTGCCTAATGCTTACTCCGTTCTTATGAACTTAATACTCTAGATGCATGCTGGATAGCGGTCGATGTGTGGAGTAATAGTAGTAGATGCAGAATCGTTTCGGTCTACTTGTCACGAACGTGATCCCTATATTCATGATCATTTCCTTAGATATCATCATAACTATGCGCTTTTCTATTAATTGCTCGGCAGTAATTTGTTCACCCATTGTAATACATGCTATCTTGAGAGAAGCCACTAGTGAAACCTATGGCCCGCGGGTCTACTTTACATCATATAAGTTTCCAATCTACAGTTCTAGTTTACTATTTATTTTGCAATCTTTATTTTCCAATCTATACCACAAAAATACCAAAAATATTTATCTTATTATCTTTATCAGATCTCACTTTTGCAAGTGGTCGTGAAGGGATTGACAACCCCTTTATCGCGTTGGTTGCAAGGTTCTTATTTGTTTGTGTAGGTACTAGGCGATTTGCGTGTAGACTTCTACTGGATTCATACCTTGGTTCTCAAAAACTGAGGGAAATACTTACGCTACTTTGCTGCAACACCCTTTCCTCTTCAAGGGAAAACCAACGCATGCTCAAGACGTAGCAGCGCACCCCTCCTCGCCATTCTCCATTGAAAGCCCTCCACTCTTCTCTGTGCGGTGCAGACCAACAGCCGTCCGACGGGGAGTAGGCATGGTGTCACCGACAGGAGCGCACCGCATAGCACCACTGCATTCCACCGCCGCCGGTCGCGAGGGCGCCTCTGCTGGTCGCTCTTGCGACCACTTCCAGATGGCCATACACATGCACTCCTTTTGTCCAGAAGGTGTCCATGGGATCCAGGAGGCTGTACACGTGCACCTCCGAAGTGCGGACGGTGTCCACTTTTTGTTAAGGGGTCCAAAATAAAGTGTCCCAGTCCATTTCAAGTTGAGAGTAATAAAATAAGCCTAGATGTAAAAGGCTTGTTTTTAGGTGTTAGTTTTGTGTTGCGTCGAGTCATGGTTATAAGTTAGTTAGGCTGCAGCTCGAGGACAAGCTGCATGCCCAGGTGGGGTGTAGTGTTAGAGTACGTAATGGGCCTAATGTCCTGGGCTAGCAGTATAGCCAGTTAGTCTTAGGGTTAATTAGAGATAAGGGTCTCTTGCTTAGGGTTCAAGTAAGCCTTGCTTGGGAGTGATGTCTACTATGCAACCTTCTTCTTGTAAACGTTGTTGGGCCTCCAAGTGCAGAGGTTTGTAGGACAGTAGCAAATTTCCCTCAAGTGGATGACCTAAGGTTTATCAATCTGTGGGAGGCGTAGGATGAAGATGGTCTCTCTCAAATAACCCTGCAACCATATAACAAAGAGTCTCTTGTGTTCCCAACACACCCAATACAATGGTAAATTGTATAGGTGCACTAGTTCGGCGAAGAGATGGTGATACAAGTGCAATAAGGATGGTAGATATAGGTTTTTGTAATCTGAAAATATAAAATCAGCAAGGTAACTAATAATAAAAGTGAGCACAAACGGTATTGCAATGCTAGGAAACAAGGCCTAGGGTTCATACTTTCACTAGTGCAAGTTCTCTCAACAATAATAACATAATTGGATCATATAACTATCCCTCAACATGCAACAAAGAGTCATTTCAAAGTCACTAATAGCGGAGAACAAACGAAGAGGTTATGGTAGGGTATGAAACCACCTCAAAGTTATCCTTTCTGATTGATCTATTCAAGAGTCCGTAGTAAAATAACACGAAGTTATTCTTTCCGTTCGATCTATCATACAGTTCGTACTAGAATAACACCTTAAGACACAAATCAACCAAAACCCTAATGTCACCTAGATACTCCAATGTCACCACAAGTATCCACGGGTACGATTATACGATATGCATCACACAATCTCAGATTCATCTATTCAACCAACACAAAGAACTTCAAAGAGTGCCCCAAAGTTTCTACTGGAGAGTCAAGACGAAAATGTGTGCCAACCCCTATGCATAAGTTCACTAGGTCACTGAACCCGCAAGTTGATCACCAAAACATACATCAAGTAGATCACGTGAATATCCCAATGTCACCACAGATAAGCACATGTAAGACATACATCAAGTGTTCTCAAATCCTTAAAGACTCAATCGATAAGATAACTTCAAAGGTAAAACTCAATCCATTACAAGAGAGTAGAGGGGGAGAAACATCATAAGATCCAACTATTGTAGCAAAGCTCGTGGTACATCAAGGTTGTGCCAAATCAAGAACATGAGAGAGAGAGAGAGAGAGAGAGATCAAACACATAGCTACTAGTACATACCCTCAGCCCCGAGGGTGAACTACTCCCTCCTCGTCATGGAGAATGCCGGGATGATGAAGATGGCCACCTGTGAGGGATCCACCCTCCGGCAGGGTGCCGGAACAGGGTTCCGATTGGTTTTTGGTGGCTACGGAGGCTTGTGGCGGCGGAACTCCCGATCTCGGTTATTTTCTGGAGGTTTCTGTATTTATAGAAATTTTTGGCGTAGTTCTCACATCAGGGGGGGTCTCCGAGTTGTCCATGAGTTAGGGGCCCATGCCCAGGGGGTAGGGCGCGCCCCCCACCCTCATGGATGGCTCGGGACTCTGCTAGCCCAACTCTTTTACTCTGGGGGCTTATTTTGGTCAATAAAAAGTCCACAAAAATTGGCAGGTCAATTGGACTCCGTTTGGTATTCCTTTTCTGTAAAACTCAAAAACAAGGAAAACACAGAAACTGGCATTGGGCTCTAGGTTAATAGGTTAGTCCCAAAAATCATATAAAATAGCATATGAATGCATATGAAACATCCTAGATGGATAATATAATAGCATGGAACAATAAAAAATTATAGATACGTTGGAGATGTATCAAGCATCCCCAAGCTTAATTCCTGCTCGTCCTCGAGTAGGTAAATGATAAAAATAGAATTTTTGATGTGGTAAGCTACCTAACATATTTATCAATGTAATCTTATTTATTGTGGCAAGAATATTCAGATCCATAAGATTCAAGACAAAAGTTTAATATTGACATAAAATTAATAATACTTCAAGCATACTAACCAAGCGATTATGTCTTTTCAAAATAACATAGCCAAACAAAAGCTCATCCCTACAAAATCATATAGTTTGGCCATGCTTCATTTTCATCACACAAAATGCTCCCATCATGTACAACCCCAATGACAAGCCAATCAATTGTTTCACACTTTAGTATTCTCAAACTTTTTCAACTTTCACGCAATATATGAGCGCGAGCCATGGACATAGCACTATAGGTGGAACAGAATATGATGATGGAGGTTGTGTGGAGAAGACTAAAAGGGAGAAAGTCTCACATTGACGCGGATAATCAACGGGCCATGGAGATCCCCATCAATTGATGCCAATGCGAGGAGTAGGGATTGCCATGCAACTGATGCACTAGAGCTATAAATGTATGAAAGCTCAACAAAAGAAACTAAGTGGGTGTGCATCCAACTTGCTTGCTCACGAAGACCTAGGGCATTTGAGGAAGCCCATTGTTGGAATATACAAGCTAAGTTCTATAATGAAAAATACCCACTAGTATATGAAAGTGACAATATAAAAGACTCTCTATCATGAAGATCATGTTGCTTCTTTGAAGCACACGTGTGGAAAAAGGATAGTAGCGTTGTCCCTTTTATTATTTTATTTTTTATTTGGCCTTCCTCTTTTTTTATTTGGCATTTCCTTTTTTTGCCCTTTTTTTATTTGGCCTTTCTTTTTTTTCCTCTTTTTTGGGGACAATGCTCTATTAATGATGATCATCACACTTCTATTTATTTACAACTCAAAGATTACAACTCGATACTAGAACAAAGTATGACTCTATATGAATGCCTCCGACGGTGTGCCGGGATGGGCAATGAATCAAGAGTGACATGTATGAAATTATGCATGGTGTCTTTGCCACAAATACTATGTCAACTACATGATCATGCAAGGCAATATGACAATGATGAAGCGTGTCATAATAAACGGAATGGTGGAAAGTTGCATGGCAATATATCTCGGAATGGCTATGGAAATGCCATAATAGGTAGGTATGGTGGCTGTTTTGAGGAAAATATAAGGATGTTTATGTGTGATAGAGCATATCATATCATGGGGTTTGGATGCACCAGCAAAATTTGCACCAACTCTCGAGGTGAGAAAGGGCAATGCACGGTACCGAAGAAGCTAGCAATAATGGAAGGGTGAGAGTGTGTACAATCCATGGACTCAACATTAGTCATAAAGAACTCACATACTTATTGCAAAAATCTACAAGTCCTCAAAACCAAGCACTACGCGCATGCTCCTAGGGTGATAGATTGGTAGGAAAAGACAATCGCTCGTCCCCGACTGCCACTCATAAGGAAAGCAATCAAAGAACACCTCATGCTTCAAATTTGTCACACAACGGTTACCATACGTGCATGCTACGGGACCTTCAAACCTCAACACAAGTATTTATCAATTTCACAATTACTCAACTATCACGACTTTAATATCACCATCTTCATATCTCAAAACAATCATCAAGTATCAAACTTCTCATAGTATTCAATGCACTCTATATGGAAGTTTTTATTATACCCATCTTGGATGCCTATCATATTAGGACTAGTTTCATAACCACAGCAAATTACCATGCTGTTCTAGAAAGACTCTCAAAATAATATAAGTGAAGCATGAGAGTTCATCTATCTCTTCAAAATAAAACCACCGTCGTGCTCTAAAAGATATAAGTGAAGCACTAGAGGAAACGACAAACTACTCCAAAAGATATAAGTGAAGATCAATGAGTAGTTGAATAATTATGCAACTATGTGAAGACTCTCTAACATTTAAGAATTTCAGATCTTGGTATTTATTCAAACATCAAGCAAAACAAAATAAAATAAAATGATGCTCCAAGCAAAACACATATCATGTGGTGAATAAAAATATAGCTCCAAGTAAAGTTACCGATGAACGAAGACGAAAGAGGGGATGCCATACGGGGCATCCCCAAGATTAGGCTCTTGGTTGTACTTGAATATTACCTTGGGGTGCCTTGGGCATCCCCAAGCTTAGGCTCTTGCCACTCCTTATTCCATAGTCCATCGAATCTTTACCCAAAACTTGAAAACTTCACAACAGAAAGCTCGTAAGCTCCGTTAGTATAAGAAAATAAATCACCACTTAGGTACTGTTGTGAACTCATTCTAAATTCATATTGGTGTAATATCAACTGTATTCTAACTTCTCTATTGTTCATACCCTCCGACACTACTCATAGATTCATCAAAATAAGCAAACAACACAATGAAAACAGAATCTGTCAAAAACAGAATAGTCTGTAGTAATCTGAATCAAACATATACTTATGGAACTCCAAAAATTATGAAATAAATTGGTGGACCTGAGGAATTTATCTATTAATCATCTTCAAAAAGAATCAACCTAAAACCATTCTCCAGTAAAAAATGGCAGCTAATCTCGTGAGCGCTAAAGTTTCTGCTTTTTACGGCAAGATCATAAAGACTTCACCCAAGTCTTCCCAAAGGTTCTACTTGGCACAAACACTAATTAAAACATAAAACCACATCTAAACAGAGGCTAGATGAATTATTTATTACTAAACAGGAGCAAAAATCAAAGAACAAAAATAAAATTGGGTTGCCTCCCAACAAGCGCTAACGTTTAACGCCCCTAGCTAGGCATGATGATTTCAATGATGCTCACATAAAAGATAAGAATTGAAACATAAAGAGAGCATCATGAAGAATATGACTAGCACATTTAAGTCTAATCCACTTCCTATGCATAGGAATTTTTTGAGCAAACAACTTATGGGAACAATAATTAACTAGCATAGGAAGGAAAAACAAGCATAACTTCAAAACTTTAAGCACATAGAGAGGAAACTTGATATTACCTACAAGCATATGTTCCTCCCTCATAATAATTTTCAGTAGCATCATGAATGAATTCAACAATATAACCATCACATAAAGCATTCTTTTCATGATTTACAAGCATAGAAATTTTACTACTCTCCACATAAGCAAAATTCTTCTCATTCGGAAAAGTGGGAGTAGCATAAGAAACTCAAATACTATAAATTGTTTCCACATTAAAAGAGTAATGTTCAGAAAAAGGGTAATCATAATCATGACAAGTTTTTTAAATATAATCATCACTAATTTTTATAACATAAGTATGATCACAATAATCATCATAAATAGCAACTTTGTTCTCATCATAATCAATTGGAACCTCTTCCGAAATAGTGGATTCATCACTAAATAAAGTCATGACCTCTCCAAATCCACTTCCATCAATATAATCATCATACATAGGAGGCATGCTTTCATCATAATAAATTTGCTCATCAAAACTTGGGGGATAAAAAATATCATCTTCATAAAACATAGCATCTCCAAGCTTGTGGCTTTGCATATTATTAGTATCATGGATATTCATAGAATTCATACTAACAACATTGCAATCATGCTCATCATTCAAAGATTTAGTGCCAAACATTTTAATGCATTCTTCTTCTAGCACTTGGGCACAATTTTCCTTTCCATCATTTTCACGAAAGATATTAAAAAGATGAAACATCTGAGGCACCCTCAATTCCATTTTTTTGTAGTTTTCCTTTATAAACTAAACTAGTGATAAAACAAGAAACTAAAAGATTCGATGGGAAGATCTAAAGATATACCTTCAAGCACTAACCTCCCAGGCAACGGCGCAAGAAAATGCTTGATGTCTACTACGCAACCTTCTTCTTGTAGACGTTGTTGGGCCTCCAAGTGCAGATGTTTGTAGGACAGTAGCAAATTTCCCTCAAGTGGATGACCTAAGGTTTATCAATCCGTGGGAGGCGTAGGATGAATATGGTCTCTCTCAAACGACCCTGCAACCAAATAACAAAGAGTCTCTTGTGTCCCCAACACAACCAATACAATGCTACATTGTATAGGTGCACTAGTTCGGCGAAGAGATGGTGATACAAGTGCAATATGGATGGTACATATGGTTTTTGTAATCTGAAAATATAAAAACAGCAAGGTAACTAATAATAAAAGTGAGCACGAACGGTATTGCAATGCTAGGAAACAAGGCCTAGGGTTCATACTTTCACCAGTGCAAGTTCTCTCAACAATAATAACATAATTGGATCATATAACTATCCCTCGACATGCAACAAAGAGTCACTCCAAAGTCACTAATAGCGGAGAACAAACAAAGAGATTATGGTACGGTACGAAACCACCTCAAAGTTATCCTTTCTGGTCGATCTATTCAAGAGTCCGTAGTAAAATAACACGAAGTTATTCTTTCCGTTTGATCAATCATATAGTTCGTACTAGAATAGCACCTTAAGACACAAATCAACCAAAACCCTAATGTCACCTAGATACTCGAATGTCACCACAAGTATCCGCGGGTATGATTATACGATATGCATCACACAATCTCAGGTTCATCTATTCAACCAACACAAAGAACTTCAAAGAGTGCCCCAAAGTTTCTACTGGAGAGTCAAGACGAAAACGTGTGCCAACCCCTATGCATAAGTTCACAAGGTCACTGAACCCGCAAGTTGATCACCAAAACATACATCAAGTAGATCACGTGAATATCCCATTGTCACAACAGATATGAACATGCAAGACATACATCAATTGTTCTCAAATCCTTAAAGATTCAATCCGATAAGATAACTTCAAAGGGAAAACTCAATCCATTACAAAGAGAGTAGAGGGGGAGAAACATCATAAGATCCAACTATAGTAGCAAAGCTCGCGGTACATCAAGATCGTGCCAAATCAAGAACATGAGAGAGAGAGAGATCAAACACATAGCTACTGGTACATACCCTCAGCCCCGAGGGTGAACTACTCCCTCCTCGTCATGGAGAACGCCGGGATGATGAAGATGGCCACCGGTGAGGTATCCCCCCTCTGGCAGGGTGCCGGAACAGGGCCCCGATTGGTTTTTGGTGGCTACAGAGGCTTGCAGCGGCGGAACTCCCGATCTTGGTTATTTTCTGGAGGTTTATGTATTTATAGGAATTTTTGGCGTAGGTCTCACGTCAGGGGGGTCTCCGAGTCGTCCATGAGATAGGGGCCCATGCCCAGGGGGTAGGGCGCCCCCCCACCCTCGTGGACGGCTCGGGACTCTTCTGGCCCAACTCTTTTACTCTGGGGGCTTCTTTTGGTGCATAAAAAATCCACAAAAATTGGCAGGTCAGTTGGACTCCGTTTGGTATTCCTTTTCTCTAAAATTCAAAAAAAAAGGAAAAAACAGAAATTGGCACTGGGTTCTAGGTTAATAGGTTAGTCCCGAAAATCATATAAAATAGCATTTAAATGCATATAAAACATCCTAGATGGATAATATAATAGCATGGAACAATAAAAAATTATAGATACGTTGGAGATGTATCAGGGAGTCAAGTAAACCTCTCTATATAAAGAGAGGATATGTATAAATCTAATCAAGCAAGAATTAAGAAGGAAATCCCTTCCCTCTTGCCCGGCCGTGGGCAAAAGGTCCCCGGCCGGCCCTCTAGCGCCCTCCTTCTAGCAGCCACATAACAGCCTCACAAACGAAGGAGTAGCTTTGAACTTCTTGTGCTTCAGTACACCCTGGACAACACGCCTAACAACAGTGAGGCTAGAATACAACTCAGCATCGGTATAAGTGCAAATGGCTTCTAGGATCCAATAGCCCAAGAACTCTGTTTTCCTAGTGCGTATATTCAGGTCATCCGCCTCATAGCGAGTGGCATGTACAACCACACAATCCTTGTATGCATCAGGGCTCTAATTAAAACAGAAAAAAAATTCTAAATTACTTTCCAGTATAAGAAACACAAGTTATTTAAACCACTATGTATAGCATGGCATCGAAGCTAATAAACTTTTGCATTACTCATCACCACATACTTAGATGAAAAACCACAATCGAGACCGGCAAAGAAGAAAATCACCTTGGGCATCTTAGCAGGGGGGGGACACATCATCGAAGGGGGAAAACTGCTCCTGCAGTGCCACGGGGGCTGTAACCTCAAACGAGGCGTTGACCATCTCAATAGAGGTCGTGAGCGTATCTGGGGTCAGCTCGATGGCTGCCTCCATCTTCTTGGAGCTCTCTGTCTCGTGGGGATCAGCCTCCCGCGTCTGCTTCAATATCGGCAAATCTTTGCCTGGTTCTCCTTGGTCCATCATGAAACTGACGAATACTAGGAGACAATTGAAAGGAAAACACAATCGCAATGACAATGAAAAGAAAGAGAGTAAGGATCGGTTACTGCTTTACAAAAGTTCTTTTTTTTCTCTGAACGAAAATATACCAATATCACGGATCCGCTTACCTTCCCTTCGTTGGGAGAGAAGAACAGTGGCAGATGCGAGTGTTGGCTTTCTTGAAGACGGTGAGGGAGAAGGGGATTTAGCGAAGGGTGAAATGATGGTTGCTTCATCCAACAAACTTAGACTGCGGGGAGGCGGGGTTTTGTGATACAACGGCTCATTACTGTCGCGCTACGACCGGGGTGAGTCTCCGCCTGCATACTGCCTTCTAATTTGGTGGATGGCATTTTGGCCCGCACGCGGCATGGCCCGCACGTCGGTGAACAAAAGTAAAACGGCATTCAGTAGAGGGAGATGTTTCGATGACCTAGGAGGAGCCAGAAGCGTTAGTGTATCCACTGTACTAGTAGTAATTGTTTTTCTGGTAGTTGTAGAGTGTCTCCACTGTACTAGTAGCAATTGTTTCTCTGGGCCCAAGAAAAAACAGCCCATCCACCCTAGTAAATAACAAAATCAATTCAAAATCCCATATATTTACTTAATGAGAGGCACTACCCACACCCAGCACACCGCCCCCCAAAAAACCTGGGTGCTCTTCTTCCTCCTCACTCCCACCCACCTCACGTCAGCTCGCTCCACTCGTACCCCCAAATTCCTCACCTCACTCCTACAGAAAACCCCAACTCCCCTTCTTCCTCACTACTACAGAAAAACCCCAGCTCCCTTTCTTCTTCACTCGCACTACAACTAGGCTCGTCATTCGTTACTTTGTTCAAATTTGTGAGCGCGACACGACACCCTCGAGGAAAATGGAGTCGGCTGACCCAAGTGCCAAGAAGATGAGGCTCCCGCCAGCGGCGACACCTGTTGTCCGCACCCGGCAGCGTGGGGAGAAGCGGCGACCCAGCCCCCACCGGATCCCAGGAACCCGTAGAATCTCGGGTGGACCGCATCAGCGATCTCCCGGACGCCGTCCTTGGGGAGATCATCTCGCTTCTCCCCACCAAGGATTGCTACCTGGAGGACCTTGAGAATAGGTGTATAGAGGGGGGGTGATTAGACACTAAGTACCAAAGTTGCAGTTTTTAAGTTTCTTTAAAGTTTGAGTGGAGTTTAGGCACAAGTTTAACATTCACAACATATTGCAAGCAAGCATGCAAAGAGTATATGAGCAGCGGAAAATAAAGCATGCAACTTGCAAGAATGTAAAGGGAAGGGATTGGAGGATTCAAACGCAATTTGGAGACACGGATGTTTTTGGCGTGGTTCCGATAGGTGGGGCTATCGTACATCCACGTTGATGGAGACTTCAACCCACGAAGGGTAACGGCTGCGCGAGTCCACGGAGGGCTCCACCCACGAAGGGTCCATGAAGAAGCAACCTTGTCTATCCCACCATGGCCGTCGCCCACGAAGGACTTGCCTCACTAGCGGTAGATCTTCACGAAGTAGGCGATCTCCTTGCCCTTACAAACTCCTTGGTTCAACTCCACAATCTTGTCGGAGGCTCCCAAGTGACACCTAGTCAATCTAGGAGACACCACTCTCCAAGAAGTAACAAATGGTGCGTTGATGATGAACTCCTTGCTCTTGTGCTTCAAATGATAGTATCCCCAACACTCAACTCTCTCTCATAGGTTTTGGATCTGGTGGAAAGAAGATTTGAGTGGAAAGCAACTTGGGGAAGGCTAGAGATCAAGATTCATATGGTAGGAATGGAATATCTTGGCATCAACACATGAGTAGGTAGTTCTCTCTCAGAAATAGGATCTTTGGAAGTGTAGGTTCAGTCGATGGCTCTCTCAATGAATGAAGAGGAGGTGGAGGGTATATATAGCCTCCACACAAAATCTAACCGCATTTACACAATCTACCAAACTCGATGGGACCGAATCGTTAAACTCGGTCAGACCGATTTAGCAAATAATGTGACCGTTAGGGTTTTCGGTGGGACCGGAATGCAACTCGGTGGGACCGATTCGGTTAGGGTTAGGGCATAACGTAATCTCGGTAAGATCGATTACACAAACTCGGTGGGACCGATTTTGGTAATAAGCTTTCCAGAGAGTTGGTCAGGCAAACTCGGTTTGACCGATTATCTAACTCGGTGGGACCGATTTTGATAATAAGTTAACCAGAGAGTTTGCATTGTAATCTCGGTAGTACCGATTGCTCAAACTCGGTGAGACCGATTTTGATAATGGACATACACAGAGAGATTACAATCCCATCTCGGTGAGACCGAGATCCCTATCGGTGAGACCGAGATCCCTATCGGTGAGACCGATTTGCCTAGGGTTTGTGGCAGTGGCTAAGACATCCAAACTCGGTGGCGCCGGATAGAAAGAATCAGTGGGGCCGAGTTTGACTTTAGGTTTAGGACAAATGTGTGGAAGTGGGAAAGTAGTTGAGGGTATTTGGAGCATATCACTAAGCACTTTGAAGCAAGAGGCTCATTAAGCAACACCTCATCCCTCCTTGATAGTATTGGCTTTTCATATAGACTCAATGTGATCTTGGATCACTAAAATGTAAAATGAAGAGTCTTGAGCTTGAAGCTTTAGCCAATCCTTTGTCCTTAGCATCTTGAAGGAGTTCCCACATCCTTTAGTCCATGCCACTCCATTGTTGAACTTATCTAAAACATACTAGATAAAAGTGTTAGTCCAACAAGAGATGTGTTGTCATTAATTACCAAAACCACCTAGGGAGCACTTGTGCTTTCAATCTCCCCCTTTTTGGTAATTGATGGCAACATACATCAAAGCTTTAGATAAAGATATAAAGAATAGCAAGTAAAGCTTTGGAAAGACATGTGACAAGCATAGGCTCCCCCTACATGTATGCAATCATGTGAATATGAAATATAGAAGCATGTGATAGCATAACGATGATAGAGCAGGCAATGTGTTACATGTATCTTGGCTATATGCATCAGAGCAAAAAGTATTAAAGAGAATACCTTCATGCCCATGAGTCCTTCTTGCAAATAGTATGTACATCAGCAAGAATTCCTCATACACATGATTGTGATGCATATACTTACCTTGTGGTCTTGAGTTGGCTTAGAATGGAATGAACCTACGTAAACAAGGTTAGATAACACAGATGCATCTACTAGCCAGAGAAAACGGAAGAAACCACAAGAATACCAAGACTGGGATGACATGTAGAGAGTGAGTACTGAGTACCACATTGGATTAGACATGTCCCCAAGAGTAAAGATATGCAATGAATTTGAATGGTCTCTTTCCCTTAGATGTCTTGCTCCCCCTGAATCTAACATGGGATACTGGGAGAAGATAGGGAACAGAAAATCAGAGCTGAAGGAAAACAGAGCTGAAAGATATGAATGATGATCAGAGCTAAAGTTCAGAACTAATGTATGCTAATGCAAAATTGAGCACAATAGATCATATGAACATGTCTCTCCCCTCAAGAAGACATGTGGACATCTCTCCTCTTGAACACCAAGCATCTGGGATCCTTGAGAAATACTTTCTACTTAAGTATCCTCTCCCCCTGGAGATCTCTCTCGTGTTTTGAGGGTCTCTCCCCCTAGAAGGTCTCTCTCTCTCCCTTAAGAAGAAAGGTGATAAGTTTGAATGTTCTTTCTCTCTATCTCCAAATGATAAGCTTTGATGTTCTCTCCCTCCCCTTTGACATCAATTTCCAAGAAGGGTCTTCTGGAGTCTGTCGAATGGGTTTGGTCCTTGAGACACAGAACAAAGCAATGATGAAAATGTGATGCTTGTAGAGGACAAGATTCATTGAGTGGAGCTGGATCAGAAGAAACACAGAATATGTTGCAAAGAGTTTTTCCTGTTATGAAATCGGTGGCACCGAGTGGTATGCTTCGGTCGTACCGAATAGATTCTGTTGGTCCGAAAATAACAAATTGGTGTAACCGAGTTCATCGCAGAGAGAACACTTGTCACCTCAGCTCACTAGACTAGTAAGATCTCACAAAGATTTTCAAGGAATTAACTGAAAGATATGCAAGGAATTAGATGCAGAAAATGCAGAGAAAATAGAAAGAAATCTAGATGAAGTTTTTTTTTGAAAGGGGAAACACAAATGCATGAGACAAATGCAAAAACTCAGAAAAGAACACATGAGAACTTCATCTAGAGATGGTCGGCGACAAAGTCACCTATGTTAGAGTATATTGACTTAGGAGTCAAGTGAGATCACTTGATCATAGGCCATACTCATCGTTTAAGCTCAAAATGGGGTTGCCATTTTTCGTTTAAGCATCTTGATGTATTCACATCTTGTCGAGTTGCTTTAACTCATGACTCGGAGTAATGCTTCTCTAAGATGGAATAACATACCTTGGTTGGTGGTGTTGTCCATGTAGTTGAACTTGCGTGGGTTGCTCAAGGTTGATGTAGCTCATCAAGAATTTGGAGCACCACTTGGAATTTGAGTCCATCTACCTACATGGGTTAGTTCTTGCAAGGAAGAGCGCTTGTATATCCAAAAATGACAATCATGAAACTCAACATAGAATTTATCAAAGGATATGTTTGAATGGTTTCGTGCTTCCTTATCTTCAACCACCTTGTGTAGAGACTTGGTGATGTAGAGATTGCTCAAGATATGAGTAGGTTTCAACCTCATGGAATTTGATTCAACCAAGTACCTACATGGGTTAGATAACATGCAAGATACAAATATATCCAAGACATAAGTTTTTCATCATAAGAGAAATATCAAGGATTAGTCATAAGCTCATGTCTTGCATGTATCCAATGGAGTTTCTACTCCAAGTTTGAAGCATCAATGATGTTCAATTCTCCTCTTAACCTGCAAAACACTTTCTCATCAAGAGGTTTAGTGAATATATCTGCTAATTGCTTTTCGGTGCGAACATGCTTAAGATCAATGTCACCCTTAGCAACATGATCTCGAATGAAATGATGACGAACTTCAATATGCTTAGTTCGAGAATGTTGCACAGGATTATGACCAACTTTGATAGCACTTTCATTATCACAAAGCAGTGGAACATGTCTCACATATATCCCATAATCTTTAAGAGTTTGGGTAATCCAAAGTAATTGAGCACAACATGAACCAGCGGCAATATATTCAGCTTCGGTGGTGGATAAGGATACCGAGTTTTGTTTCTTGGAGGACCAAGACACAAGAGATCTACCAAGAAATTGACAAGTACCCGAAGTGGACTTTCTATCAACCTTGTCTCCGGCATAGTCCAAGTCGGAATAGCCAACAAGATCGAAAGAGGCCCTCTTAGGATACCAAATGCCAAAATTTGGTGTATGGATTAAGTATCTCACTATCCTTTTCACGGCCTTAACATGACATTCTTTAGGGGCAGCTTGATATCGTGCACACATGCACACACTTAGCATAATATCGGGACGTGAAGCACATAGATATAACAATGAACCAATCATAGAGCGATAAACCTTTTGATCAACGGTTCACCATCTTTGGTTAAGTCAAGATGTCCACTAGTAGGCATGGGTGTAGTCATACCTTTGCATTCTTGCATATTGAACTTCTTGAATAAGTCCTTGGTGTACTTTGTTTGCGAGACAAAAGTACCTTCCTTAGTTTGCTTAATTTACAAACCAAGAAAGAATTTGAGTTCACTCATCATAGACATCTCAAACTTCTCCGACATTAGCTTCCCAAACTTTTCACTAAAATGAGGGTTAGTTGAACCAAATATAATATCATCAACATAAATTTGGCACACAAAGAGTTCACCATTAACCCTTTTAGTAAAAAGAGTAGAATCAATTTTTCCAATTTCAAAGCCTTTTTCAATAAGAAACTTGGTCAAGCATTTATACCATGCTCTAGGAGCTTGTTTAAGTCCATAAAGAGCTTTGTGAAGTTTGTAAACATGATTGGGTTTCTTAGGATTAACAAAGCTGGGAGGTTGTTTAACATAGACTTCCTCCTCTATTTCACCATTTAGAAAAGCACTTTTAATGTCCATTTGGTACAAGGTGATATCATGGTGATTAGCATAGGCAAGTAAGATGCGAATGGACTCAAGTCTAGCAACGGGGGCGTAAGTCTCACCATAGTCCATACCTTCGACTTGTGTGTAGCCTTGGGCGACGAGACGTGCTTTGTTGCGAACTACTTGTCCATCTTCATCTTGCTTGTTGCGGAACACCCATTTGGTACCGATGATGTTGTGGTTGTTGTCGGGCTTCTCAACCAATGTCCAAACTTGGTTCCTCTCAAAGTTGTGTATCTCTTCATGCATAGCATTTATCCAATCCGGATCTTCCAATGCTTCTTCGACCTTCATAGGTTCAATGCTAGAGATGAAAGAATAGTTTTCACAAAAAATAGCTAAACGAGTTTTAGAGCGAGTGATTCTCCCAGTTTGAATATCATTGTAGATTTGCTCGACGGGATGGTCTTTAGCAATTCTTGCTCGAACTCGTGAAAGGTTTTGCTTGGGTCTTCGTTGAACATCTTCTTCATCTTGTTCTTCTTCCTGGCCTTCTTCATTGTTGGCGTTGTCGTTCTCTTTTCATGGTGGAGAAGGAGGTTGTTGACGTTCATATTGATGCACTTCCTCGTTTTCTTCATCTTGGTGTGTTCCACTTGTGGATGCTTCCGTATCAACTCTTGGTTCACCTTGTCGTGAAGTAGAAGCTTCCACTTGGACGGACGAGGTACTCTCCTTCACCTCCGTTGGACGGACCTTCCCAATAGACAAGTCTAGGATTGCTTCCGAAGGATCTTTGTCTCCTACATCAATTGGCAATTGCTCTACTTGCGAGCCGTTAGATTCATCAAACTTCACATCTACCGTCTCTTCAACCTTTCGGGTGAAATTGTTGTAGACACGGTAAGTGTGAGAGTTTGAGCCATAACCTAGTAGGAAACCTTCATGAGACTTAGGAGCAAATTTAGAACGACGATGCTTACCAAGAATGTAGCACTTTGAGCCGAATACTCGAAAGTATCCAACTTGGGGTTTGTTACGGTGAGTAGCTCAGATGCCGCCTTGCCGAGTAGCTTGTGAAGATACAAGCGATTTGTTGCATGACAAGCTGTCTCAACCGCTTCGCCCAAAAGTGCTTGGCGTCTTGTAATCATCAAGCATCGTTCTCGCCATTTCGATGAGCGTCCGGTTCTTCCTCTGAACAACTCCATTTTGTTGAGGTGTGTACGAGTCGAGAACTCGTGTGAAATCCTTCTTCGTCAAGAAAGGTGTCCACATTTGCGTTCTTGAACTCGTTCCGTTGTCGCTGCGAACCTTCTTGATCTTCACTTCAAATTGGTTTTGGGCCTTCCTAGCGAAGTTTTTGAAGATCTTTTGGACCTGCGATTTATCATCGAGAAAGAACACCCACGTAAATCTGGAAAAATTATCAACTATAAGTAGACCAAAAGAATTTCCACCGAGACTCTTGTAAGAGTTGGGACCAAAGAGATCCATGTGAAGTAGCTCGAGTGGCCTCTTCGTGGTCATGATGTTCTTCACGGATGCCTTCCTCCAACCTGTTTACACGCTTGACAAGCACCGCAAAGTCTATCCTTATCAAATATGACATCATTAACTCCAAGGATATGATTCCCTTAATAAGCTTGTCAAGGTTTCGCATACCAACATGACCTAATCGTCTATGCCATAACCAGCCTTTTGAGGATTTAGCAATGAAGCAAGTTTTAGGTTGAGCCTTTTTAGTGAAATCAACAATGTATAGATCACCTCTATGCACACTAGTAAAGACCATTTTATGATTATCTCGACGAAACACTTGGCTATCTACTTCAGTAAATAGAACATTGAACCGAAATCAGCAAGTCTAGATACTGAAAGTAAGTTGTAACCAAGAGATTCAACGAGCATAACATTTTGTATGAAGCTATCATGTGATATGGTCACCTTACCGAGGCCAACCACCTTACCCTTTGAGTTGTCACCGAAAGTGACATACTTTCGAGGACTATCATTATCAGCAAGCTCACAAAACATGTCTTTATCTCCAGTCATGTGATCGGTACATCCACTATCAAGATCGACGTCACTATCATCATCCTCATCATAGTATCCATGTTCAACATCGTCATGTGGTGGATCAAATCCTAGAGAGGGTGATTCATTAGAATGAGTTTGACAATAATCTTGTCTATGAATTCTTATAGCTTCGGAAATAATGTCACTAATAATACCAACATTTCCTTTGGCACGCATAAGGTTTGTAAGCTCAAATAGACGATCACCAAACATAGGATCACTAGTATTCATTTTGCTCAAAGCAATAGACTTATGGAGAATTTCATCTAGATTTTTCAAGGAATAATTTGGAAAGCGTTCCTCAAGAAATTTCCATATAGTGTAGGCACACTCAAAAGTAGGCAAGATTCTAATCAAGTTTCTAGGCAATCCTCTAATGATAAGTTCGGCAGTTCTAAGATTCCTAACCATGTCAATAGATTCATCAAGGGTAGGATGCATAGGATCAACATAAGGTGCACAAGGGCTAGCAATGTACTTGTTAAAATGATATTGATTGAAAATAACAAGCATCTCATTTTTCCACTCACGAAAATACTCTCCATCAATAATAGGCACTCTATGTATAAGACTCCCCAAAGTAGACTCATCCATCTTCCTCCAATGGTGATTAAACCAAGGCAATGGAGACCAATGCTCTGATACCACTTGTAGGACCTTGAGAAGAGGTGTCTAGAGGGGGGTGATTAGACACTAAGTACCAAAGTTGCAGTTTTTAAGTTTCTTTAAAGTTTGAGTGGAGTTTAGGCACAAGTTTAACATTCACAACATATAGCAAGCAAGCATGCAAAGAGTATATGAGCAGTGGAAAATAAAGCATGCAATTTGCAAGAATGTAAAGGGAAGGGATTGGAGGATTCAAACGTAATTTGGAGACACGGATGTTTTTGGCGTGGTTCCGATAGGTGGTGCCATCGTACATCCACGTTGATGGAGACTTCAACCCACGAAGGGTAACGGCTGTGCGAGTCCACGGAGGGCTCCACCCACGAAGGGTCCATGAAGAAGCAACCTTGTCTATCCCACCATGGTCGTCGCCCACGAAGGACTTGCCTCACTAGCGGTAGATCTTCACGAAGTAGGCGATCTCCTTGCCCTTACAAACTCCTTGGTTCAACTCCACAATCTTGTCGGAGGCTCCCAAATGACACCTAGCCAATCTAGGAGACACCACTCTCCAAGAAGTAACAAATGGTGCGTTGATGATGAACTCCTTGCTCTTGTGCTTCAAATGATAGTCTCCCCAACACTCAACTCTCTCTCATAGGTTTTGGATCTGGTGGAAAGAAGATTTGAGTGGAAAGCAACTTGGGGAAGGCTAGAGATCAAGATTCATATGGTAGGAATGGAATATCTTGGCCTCAACACATGAGTAGGTAGTTCTCTCTCGGAATAGGATCTTTGGAAGTGTAGGTTCGGTCGATGGCTCTCTCCGAATGAAGAGGAGGTGGAGGGGTATATATAGCCTCCACACAAAATCTAACCGTTACACACAATCTACCAAACTCGGTGGGATCGAATCGTTAAACTCGGTCAGACCGATTTAGCAAATAATGTGACCGTTAGGGTTTTCGGGGAGACCGGAATGCAACTCGGTGGGACCGATTCGGTTAGGGTTAGGGAATAACGTAATCTCGGTAAGACCGATTACACGAACTCGGTGGGACTGATTTTGGTAATAAGCTTTCCAGAGAGTTGGTCAGGCAAACTCGGTTTGACCGATTATCTAACTCGGTGGGACCGATTTTGATAATAAGTTAACCAGAGAGTTTGCATTGTAATCTCGGTAGTACCGATTGCTCAAACTCGATGAGACCGATTTTGATAATGGACATACACAGAGAGATTACAATCCCATCTCGGTGAGACCGATTTGCCTAGGGTTTGTGGCAGTGGCTAAGACATCCAAACTCGGTGGCGCCGGATAGAGAGAATCGGTGGGCAATGAGTTTGACTTTAGGTTTAGGACAAATGTGTGGAAGTGGGAAAGTAGTTGAGGGTATTTGGAGCATATCACTAAGCACTTTGAAGCAAGAGGCTCATTAAGCAACACCTCATCCCTCCTTGATAGTATTGGCTTTTCCTATAGACTCAGTGTGATCTTGGATCACTAAAATGTAAAATGAAGAGTCTTGAGCTTGAAGCTTTAGCCAATCCTTTGTCCTTAGCATCTTGAAGGAGTTCCCACATCCTTTAGTCCATGCCACTCCATTGTTGAACTTATCTGAAACATACTAGATAAAAGTGTTAGTCCAACAAGAGATATGTTGTCATTAATTACCAAAACCACCTAGGGAGCACTTGTGCTTTCACTACCGCACCCAAGTACTCTCAATTCGGTGGCGCTCTCTATGGCGCGTCGTGCCCCTTAATCTCGACTGTCGTCAGCTATCTCTCTTCAATGATTTTGAAATCCCCAGAGCCATCATCTCCTCCAACTAGGGCTCCATTCAAAGCCTCTGCATCCCTTCATGCTACCTGAGCAAGCATACCATGCCCTGGATGGTGGACGCCTGGCTGAAATCCCCTGAATTCACAGAACTACTGCTGCTTTAGTTCTACTATTCCCCTAGAAATTACCTACCAGATATCGAACGCCATCTACCTGTGCCCTCAGCACCGATGTCCATCTCGCGGTTTTCCTTCTCACTCCACACCGCCACCTTTGCCCTGTGCTACCAAGCAGACAATCTGGTACTAAACCTTCGACTCCCATTTCTCAAGAAACTTTCACTTGTGCGGGTTTGTATATCGGAGGCCTCATTGCACAACATCATCCACTCCAGTTGCCCTGCCCTGGAGTGCTTGGTGGTTGTTTTCACAGTTAGAATCAGTTGTCTCCAAATAAAGTCGCCTAACCTTGTAAGAATTGGAATTTCTTTTGACGGAAGGCAGCTCATCATCCAAGATGCCCCTTCACTTCAAAGGTTGATCCTTGATTCTAGTTATTCACCGTCGCAAATGACCGTCCTCTCTGCGCCTAAACTGGAGACTTTGGGTGTAATACATGATCTCTGTGCTCATTTCAAGATGGTGTTTGGCTCCACAGTTCTTCAGGTACTTTATATTATCACCTACACTTGTAACCATAAATTGTATTTTAAATTTCTGCACATAAGTTATATATCATCTCGGAGTACACATTTTGTACTAATATTATGTTCTATGCTCAATGAAGAGTTTCTCCATGGATAGCCTATCAATGGTGCTGGATTCTGTCAAGATCTTATATATATATATATATATATCCAAATGAATAGTTTTGATCTGAACAAGATTATTGGCTTGCTGCAATGCTTTCCATGTCTGGAGAAGTTGTATATAAAGGCGATAATTTCATGCACATTGGAGCCCGCATATAGTGTACTAGAATTAACTGTTCAGCTGTTTCTCTTTCCACACTCTTTTTTTAGACCTTAACTGTTTTCAATATTCATGTCTATTTAGGCAACATGACGGGGTAGGAAAGTTATAACCAACCGGTGGATTTGTAAGCACCGGGATTTTATCACGTCTCATGCCATTCAATTGAAGACAATAACGCTAGAACGATATGTAGCCAACCATGCAAACACTAGATTTGTCACATTCTTCCTGCTGAATGCGAGGTTCCTATGGTCCATCAGGCTTCAGTTTATCAACAGCATGGTTTTGACGTATGGGTATGCTGAAGAGCAAAAAAAGGAGTTTCAGCTGGGCAAAAGAGCTTCTGAACGTGTCGGGCTTCTATTTACAACATATTGTGGTCATAATCCAGTAAATTTTACGACCGAGGATGTTCATTCTATGGACCTGACCGATCCATTTGACTGTGACTGTCGAAAACAGTGCTGGAGTTAGATGTTGTTGCCCTTTTCAACCTAGGTTTTGTCTAAACCTGATGAACAATTAACCCTCGTGCTTTTGTACAGTTTGTAAGCTAGAGTTAGATGTTCTTGCCCTTTTCAACTCGGTTGTTACTGTCATATTTTCTTTGAAACAAGGCAAATGGCTTGCCATTCGTTTAATTTAGAGTGAAATATTGAAATATTGTAACAAATCCCAACCAAGGTAAATAACATCACTCTCGCTTGGCTGTTTGAGCTCACTTTGTGCATTCTGAAGCCAAGTGATTAGCCCCACCAGCACCCACAAACTTATTTCGAACTAGCACACCAAATGGGCTGTAAATTTTCATAGGAAAGGCTACATGCCAGTGACAGATTTGGATTCTGACATTTGGGACCCACGAGGAAATAGCCTATCCAAGGTGGTGTCGACTTACTAGCTAGTCAAAAAACGATTCTGCCTACCAGCCGTTGGATTGACATCCAACATCTATCGTGTATCTTCTATCTCTTGTCATCTTCCTCCAGCCGCCCAAACCAAACCACCCCGTCGGCTCTGCCTACTTCGGCCTCCCATGGCTAGCTGCGCCTCCACCGCCCTGCCGTACCCTCCAACATTGGCCAGTCCCTCCCTCTATTACCCCGCACGTCCTATTATTCTCCGGTGATGTCAGTCCCAACACGCACCCGCACCCGAACTAGTCAACCCTCGTACTCCCCTCCACCTGCGACTGGACCGGCCACTACAAAAAAATAACACTTCCGTGATGATACGTGTTTGTCACAGTAGGTCATGTTTTTTGTCATGCATGTACATCGATGACAAATTTATGACAGAATCAAGATAGTCATACCTGTGCTGTCGTAGAAGTGTTCCATGACATTACCGAAATTATCATCATGGAAGTGTCCACTTCCATGACGATAAATCACGCGTCACAGAAGTGCTTTCATCAAGGTTGACCGACACGTGGCATCCACCGTAACGGAACGCCGTTAAGCTATCGGGTCGGATTTTGGATCCGATAACCCGTTAACAGCCCTGACCAATGGGAAATTTCCACGTGTAAAATTTTGATTGGTCAAGGAACACCTGTCACTCGTCGATGGGCGGATGTCGCCGTCCATTGGAGGAGACATGCCTATGATACGTCGACACGTGGCTGGGCCCAACAGAGGCCCATATAGGTTAAAAAGGTCGGCCCAGCCAAAGGCCCGTAGAACTTAATCAGGTACTAGTGGGCCAGCCCAATAACGGCCTGCTTAATAAAGGCCCATTTACGGCCCGAAGCCAGATCTAGCCCGTTAATTGTTCGCCCAATATTTGGGCCCATTTACGGCCCGAAGCCAAATCTGGCCCGTTAATTGTTCATCGAATATTTGTGCCCATTTACGGCCCGAAGCAAGATCTGGCCCGTTAATTGTTCGCCGAATATTTTGGCCCAACTATAGCCCAGTGACTTTTGGCCTGTTAGAGGCCTGAAGTAGACATGGGCCCATTTCAGCCCGGTGTGACTTTCGGACTGGGAATGGCCCGTGCTGCCCATGGGCCATATATGGTCCGACAGGACATTGGGCCCACTAACGGTGCGTGCTAAAGATGGCAACAGTTAAGCCCAACGTGACTTTGGGCATGTTAAAGGCCTGTCGCATAATTCGGCCCGTTGATGCCTGTACTAAGCTTTCGGCCTCTTAAAGGCCCATGATATCAGTGGGCCAACTAAGGCCCGAGATATGTTTCAGCCTGGTAACGGCCCGTGAGCTAACTGGGCCCAAAACGCGTCTGGTCTACATTTCGCCTCTTTGAAGGCCCGTCGACGACTAGTGAAAATTGAGGCCCAACATGCATTTTGGCCTGCTAATGGCTCGTGGTTTCATCTCGGCCGTAACAGCCGATACAATATTCAGCTCTGTTAATGGCCCAACGCTACAGGCCAAACTAAGCTACTGGTCGACAAAAGGCCCCACTAAAATATAGGTCGGTGTAAGTTTGGGCCTGGGGCAATGTGTGAAGGCCCCAATCATTCGGGCCCAAGAAAGACGCAGGCCGGCCCAATTGTGGCCCGCTAAAAACCTGGCCCGTTAGAGTCGAATGTTTCGGTCCGGTCGACTACATCTGATTTTTTTTCAGATAGCGAATGATGGCAGTAACTAGTAGGAATTAAGAACAAACCTACTATATACAATAAAGAAATTATGGCATAGTAACTAAGAATAAACCTACACTATACAATAAAAGATTTAAGGTATATTACATCCCTTTGGGCATCAAGTTCGCCACCGGTGATCATAAAGCGCAACAAAGAAGCAGATTACAAAAACGGGCACCATTCGGCGTAACAAAATAATCTTGACCGAGACCACTTCCAAGACAGTTCAAGAAAGGTTAGCCTTATGGGGAACTGCTGCGCAAGCTCTTGAGCAAAGGCTGTGAGACCGCCTAGCATGTCGGTCATAGCTTCCAGTGTAGCTGTTTAGCGATGAGGTTCTCATTGGTGTTCTCCGCAATCTTTCTTAGAGATAGGACTTCAAGTCGAAGTTGAGTTGCGTAATGCCTTTACGCTAGAACTTAGGACTGAAGAAGTCGAACTGATTCGCACAACGAATTCGTGAGCTTGTCATTGTTAGTCTCAAGTAACTTGAACACTGCATCAAGACAAGACTTTGGGGTTGTCTCGCTATCTTCAAGATGTTTTGCCTTCTTTGCTGCAATATATGTTGGGTTTGTCTCACAACCTTCAGAGACTTGTGCATGCCATCGTGCATATCACCCTAAAACAAAGCAGAGAGATGACAGGTTTTGCGTGTATAAACAAAGATGATAACTGTTCATCAATTCTATCCAATTTCAAATTAGAAAATAAAGAGTAAGTTCAAAATATCAATAGCATAATTTGGCATTGTTCATAATGCGGGAGCTTCACCACACTCTTTGGATTACCATGTCAACATAACAAGCATATATGAAGGGCAAAGAAAATCATTGTATCTATTTTGGATAATGTGCATGGCATGTTGTTCATATCATCACCACATTAGTAAGATAAAACAGAGATGACAAGGTGCAAGCGTGGGCTGCTTCACCACACACTCGGATTATAGATCCACCAAAACAAGCATACATATAGGGAGTATTAAGTAATGTGCATGGTATGAATAAGAATTTGGTTTTACAAGTAAAACTTAGAACTTACAGTTCTTACGAACATGCATTTTGGTAGAAACAACAAACTAAACAGCGATAAACGATAGGGAGTATGAGCAAATTAAACAGCGGTTGAGGATAAAGGCTTTAGAAGGACTGACTTACATTAACAGTTAACACCGGCTTTATAATGCCCTTCTCCATGTCAAGGGAAGGATAACTCAAGAATTTTAGCACGAATCTTCTTCATAAGCATTACATACTCTACATTTTGTAGAGAGTAATTATAGATATGATAATTTGGAAGGTATAGAGGATAATGAAGATAAGATGCAGATTGATGCTACATAATCAACTACCAATCCACGGAAGTACAAGCGTTACATGAAAAAATGTCTTGACAAGAGCAATGGGCTACACTTACGACCGGCATTGTCATGTATTCTACTTGTTGGTAAGATTAAATATAGATCTGATCTTTTTAGTAAATGGTGGGCGAGGAGATAAGATGCGAGAATGCTACAAAATGAACAATCCCTCTTCCCATAATACAAGAGTGTTTTGAACACCGTGTGTCTTTGTAAAACGTTCTTATATTATGGGACGGAGGGAGTAGTTGTTAATGTAAGTACAGTGATAGACCACGTTCAGTCCTTCCAAGAGGACTGCAGAGCTAAACCTCTTCAAAAGCATTGGGTTCATTCTAAATTTATGTAAGGGTCCATACGGATCTTATAATGTCCACCAAATGGACGATTATGAGGCTAACATGTGCAGTGATGCTACATAATCAAACAGCTATGAAAGTAAGTATGGTCAAACAGGGCAAGAGGTACTCACAAGAGCAATGCAGTGTGCAGTATAGTTGCGAGATTCTGTGGTCCCTTGAGAACGAATGTTCCTCTGCTAACAGTTTTGGTACAAGTGAGACATTAAGGCAAATGCAGAAATGTAGTTCAAATTGTGATGTGATATTATAGAGAGTACCTTCCGCTGCAGCCGAGACCAATGTGTAACAAGATTATAAAATTCACCGTCGGATAAATGTAGCACCGGAGACTTTACAGAAATTTCGTTCAGAGGCTTGCCATCGAAGTGCGCTTGCCTCAGGTAGGAACGATACTTCATCAACGAGTGCTTGAAAAGTGCAACCAACCCTTGCTCGTCATCACAATCCAGTTTGCTCCTCGCCTATTTAAAAGAATGAAATCTTGTGTCTTCTATCAGTAGAAACATATGCAGTAATGACCATGAATAACACTAGTACATTACTTACGCGTAAGTTGCGGAGGAAGACTGGAAATTGTTCTGTGTCTGCGGTATAATCTTTTCATGAAGGAAAGATGCGCACAAAGTTCCTGACAACAACATAAGCTTCGTCTTCTAAACTGGGAAGAAATGGAGCATGGGTCCTATTTGCTGCAATTGGGGCGCTCTCTGGTTCGAAAAGGGATTTGGCAACTGGATTTGGTGTACTCTTTGCTGGAATGGGGTTTTGCGTCGTCACAATTTGGTGCTATGTCAAATGGCATAATCATCTTGTTTGCTGCGGTTGGGGTCTGCTGAGTTGGGGCATCGAAATGACCGGTGTAGTAGGGCTAGAGTCTGCTAGAGTTGGGGTATTTTGTGGGTCAGGTGATATTGCAACTACACCTAATGGGCTATTTGATTTATTAGGTGCCACTACCTTTTCCAAATACATTGCTTGTGCTCCTCCACGATCAGCAATCGCCCTCTTCCTTTTGAATGTCTGATACACAAGAACAACATTTGAATGGATAAATATGGTATGATGACAGATAGAATATGTACTAAAAATGGATAGGCAGGGCGTATTCACATACACGATGTGTAAACTAAGATAATGGCAGTTCAACAAAGTAGAAGCAATGCAAAGCATCAGTTGCAAGATATGTGCGAGCAATATAACCTTGGAAAGTTAGAGCAAGTACCTTGATGGGTGAATAAGATAGGGCATCTTCCTCTAACTCCTCCACTAGGGAGCTACATTGACTTAGGTCTCCCTCTAGCTCGTAATCTTTGTTAGGATCATATTCGAGCATGAATCAGAGGTGGAGAGCGTTTGCATTGCATTGCATCCAGACTTGATTTCAGTCCCTTAATGCCAAGTTTGAGAACCATGGCATTGTTCTGCTTTATTCTTTTCATGCGTGCAAGCTCATAATCATTATGATGCTGTTCAGAATCTGAGATTCATGAAAACATAATAAGTAGTCAGATTATCTATGGAATGCATTACGGATTCAACTCAGAGAGTGTCTCCCTATAAACCCCTGCATATGCAAAGTTCACCTCCCCAACCGTCTTGACCGGACACACACGAAATACAAACCCTTATTTCTCTATAACAGTGCAGGCACACATTTCAAAACTGAAGTAAGACCATTAGAATCATATGAAATTCATATTTGAACAAATAAACTAAGCAATTATGAGTGGCGTAATGTTTAGCTTCAAGGGTGGAGTGTTGGTAGTGCGACACAAAGCAAGTAGGCAGATTGTATTCCATGTAAAAGATCGAAACCTATGTAAAAGCTGGAAATGGCACTTTCTTTCTATACAATGCAGTGTTCGTTACCCACACATGATGGAAGAGATCACATAGAGAAATACTATTCACTCATGTCTATGGTTCCAGTATTTAGAAACAGGGTGGTCCACCCGAAAAGAATTTTGAAAACAAATATGAAAAGGCAAGCATAGATGTAGTGAATCAATCATTTACTTGTGAGCTTATCAGGACAAGTATGCAGAATTGTAATTGCAGTAAGAGACCGTCCAAAATCTGAATGAAGAAGTTTGTCTAGCACTTATTGTTTGCAACTAATCGACGTGAATAATTGGATATTATATCGAATGAGTAAGAAAGACAAGTAAAATTGTCAACAAACCTGGCTTGCAGTAGTAATCTGGGTTAATGTCACTCGACCAACAATCTAAAATGACTAGTTTACATTAGGAGGGCGAAATTTTGAAAACCCCGTGAACTTTAGAGGTACTAAAGATTACCGAAATACATCTCGAACCATTAAGTGTAGGTAGCACTGAGCACACAACAAACCCTAATGACAGTCCTGCCTAATGAGTAATGAATCAATTAGAAAATGGGTGATGAGGAGTGGCTGCTTTGAGTGTTGAGGACGTATCTCGGGATAAATCGCGTTGGCTTGGTGGGTGTTGCGCTGAGCCCTGAACGGATTGGAAAGGTAGGCGGCGGCGCCCGGCAGCGGTGATGCTGTTGGGCGAGTGGCTCCTGGCCTCCTGTTAGTCCGGCATCTCCCCTAGAGTCATGCCGTCGGGGGACGGCAAGTCGCCGCAGGCAGGCGGTGAAGCAGTAGAGATCGGAAGCGCAAGCAGCGACAGAGGGGAATCGGGGCTGGGGCGACCCAAAATCCAGTGGTGGGCCGGCCCATCGTGGGCACCCTGTAGAGATACACACCCGAGCGACGAACATGCATTTTCAAAACTAATTTAGGAACATTTAGCTGACCAATTAAACAACTCTATTTTAATAATATCAGATTCGTATTTGAACAACTAAGCTTGTTTAGCTTGATGGGTGGAGCAGTGTTATTATGACACGAAGCACGTATTCTGATCGTATAGTGATCATAAAAGGGGGAAACTCTAAGCATATTTTTTTAGCAAAAGAGGGTTTCCCCTCCGATTTCTATTAAAGAAACCACCACGGAACCAACATGATCAATTAAACCCTAAGCATGGCCAATTAAACTGTATTATGGTTGTGCCATGGCAGATTTGAAGCTGCAAACCGGAGAAATGATATTTAGCATCCATTGTTTGCTTCGAACTAAGAACTAAATTCTAAGAGCTGAAAAGTAAGTAGAGTAACCAAGTTAAGATCTATTTTCTGATTGAGATCAAAAAGTTGAGGAGATATGAAGTACCACCTCTCTTGCGGCGTCGAGTAGGCATCGGGGGTGCGATGGTTGTCGGTGGCGTTGAAGCAGATCTGCGACGGTAGACGGGTGCATCAGGGGATAAGTCCCGTTGCGGTGGAAGAGAAGGTCGTGTGAGCGGCCCCGGCAAATAGGACGATGACGCCGATGAAGCGAGAGGACGCGATGCAAGGAATTGGTCCGTCGTCGTGGATGAGAAACGTCCATCTCTAGCAGTGGACGACGCGGTCTTGGTAGGCACTCCGGCGTGGTGGAGGACGATGGCGATGGATGTGGTGGAGGACGGCGGCGACGGATGGGGTGGCGGACGGAGGCTGGTGTGGGGATGGGGTGTTCTAGCGCGGACGGTGTATGAATGGGAAAATGGAGGGAGAGGTACGGGGAACCATGTTTTTGGGACGTGCCTGTCTGAAATATGGGAAAGTTATGAACTTAGCCCCCGTTTAAAATTTGGACGTCTCGTCGTCTGGGATAGGACGGTAATCTCGCATCTCGCCAATATTTGCCCAGATCGATTTCGGGCGAGGAGAGGGTGGTTGGCACCCACAGTGTATGAACGGGGCTGACAGGTAGGGCAGTTGTGTCACGTCTGAGTGAAGTTACAAACCTGCCCCTATTGAAAATATTTGCCTACATCGATTTCGGCCGACTCGAGTTTGTTTTGCCGCCCACCATGTATGAATGGGGAATGGAGGGAGAAACAGAGGTCTTTCAGATGAGCTTGAATCAAATGTGTTTTGCCGCCCATGTTTGACGCCCACCGTGTCGGAATGGGCTCAGAGGCGGTCGTGTCACGTCTAATTGAAGTTACTAACCTACCCCTATTTAGAGCAGTGGAAATCGGGCCGATGGATTGTCCGTGTAATGGTTAGACAGTAATTTCCATCTCCCAAACCCTTGGCTTTGGGCAGCCGACGTGGGAGTGGACATTTTGCTGCTTCTTTCGAATTTTGGGACAATAAGTATCCACGTTTACCCTGGCAACTAAATTCGAATCCATTTTGTATTCCTATATGAATCTTTATAAATCATTCTATGTGTTTTTATATATCTTCAAAAGGACGACAAAGATGTATTCCACTGTCATATATGAATATGGTTTACAAATGCCGATACTCAAATTCAGAAACTAGAATCCGGTTTAAGGTGAATTCGAATATTTGGAACACTTCATGTCCAACTCAAATGTCACACGCAGCATAATGTGTACTCCCATTTAGATATGTACACAAGCGATGTATCAAGATTCAAATACCAAGTCAATCAACCAAGAATGTACAGAACTAATGAGACATATAAACACTTATAGAGTATATGGATCAATAATATCAACTAACATACATAAGCCAGGTCATTGTACTTTTTTTTGGCTACAACAACATCCTTTTTTAGCCACATCTTGGCCCTTTCGAGCGCATGCCACTTATGGTCCATCTATACTACTACTATTGTTGAATGCACATTCAGCCCGATTGGCATATTTGTAGGTCTGGCACAACAATCCAAATGAAATGTCTCCGAGTCTTATCAATTAATACAGACTTGTGCTCAAATAAAATTACAAACCAAAAAACAAAAAAAAACAATTATTACATGATCTCTAAAACAAATGGTTTGATTGATTACATGAACAGACAACACAAAGGTTATTCAACTATGGAAAGAACATTTCACCTATGATTTACCAAGTAGGAATTTAATTTCCTTTTTCCTTGAGACCTTAACAATCTGGTGGGTCTCAGCTTGCTTCGTTTTGAAATCCACCAAATATTTAATGGTTGTCTTGAGTCTTGCTTGTGATTGTGTTGTTTGCTTCCTCAACATGTCAACTTCATCTCTAAGTGCGAAGCGAATCTCTTTCTACCACTAGTTTAGCCTCTAGAGCATCAGTAGTTGGCAATTCATAATGCACGATTGGGACGGTGCCGTTGCTGTGGGATGATGCAACGTCCATGGGGACCTCGCTCTTTGATCTTGGGCTAACCTGTTTTGCCATTAAAGTTCCGATTGGATTCAGAAAAGTTGAAGTTAGCAAAACATCTCAACTGGGAGTTATAACATCAAACCAGTTAAACAAACAAGGAATTAAAGAGTTTCAATTGGATGCTGAAAAGTAGTTATTAACATCATTGTAACCCGCTGTTGCAGCAGCAATGCAGTTAAACAAACAAGTAGATATTTAAGTTAAGGCAAACCAGTAATTCTTAACAGTAAGTATCAAACACATAGATAGGAGCAGTCTACAATATGATTAACAGGCTGTGCCATTATGTAATCAGTAGCAAACTAAATTAAGCCAAGCAACGTAATTGAAAAATTTTGCAACAAGTGGTTAACTAAAATTCTGAGAAGCAGGTAACTGAAGTTATGCTAGTTCTTTGTACAGGCACACTGCAACTTCTTTTTCACTTACAAGGTTGTACGAAGGAGTCCATGGCATCAATTGCTTGGATACGCAGTCCCAATACTTCTTTCTTCCCACAATGCATGGGTAAGTCGAATGGTTAATCTGGTAAGATGGTGCGTCCTTGATATGTTATATGAGGACGTGTAGTCGACTAGTTGTAGCCAAACACATCACTGCGGCTTTTATTGTATATTTCATGCGATTACTTTTGGCATATCAAGATCTAAGCAATCTATAATAGGATGAAAAGATGGCATCCTTCACATTATTGGCGAACTCAGTTCATAGAAACAAGCAATTCAACCATTCGTGGGTAAATCAAAAGCGCCCTTTGGAATATTTTTCACTATCCAATCATACACATAAAAGGGGTGGCGCCACCATAGGGGCTGGTATGGTGGCCGCCTCGGTGGCTGGAAAGTGTGCACCTAGTTTGAGTCGTCCAGGTTGGCCCACGCTAGTTTTGTTCGTCCCAACGTCTGAGCAGAGCAATGTAAAAATGAAGAAAATGTTTCAATTTGATGGGCCAATAACATAAGTGCAAGGCAGGCCCTATAGCAGGCTCATGGCCCAAACGAGCGCCTCCCATATCGATCGACAGCAGGAAAAATCCCAATTCATTCGCTCCAGCCTCCAGTCTGGTTCGCTCCTAATCTAGCCGCCGCTGGACAGACCGACACAGCACTTCCTCACACCCTCATAGGAGGGCGTTCGCCGGGCTTCAAGCGAGCGGAAGGACAAGAAGATGAAGATCCAACCCTGGGTATAGTCTGCATGGGAGGCAGCGGCGACAGCACGGGGATGGCATCGAGCTTGTGCAAACGGACAGTCGCAGCTTGCAAGAGTAGCATGCGCAACGAGCAGGTACATCACATCCCTGATTATATCTAATTCAACTCTTCAATTTCTGGCTAATAGTTAAACGACGGTGTTGTAAAACTGCTTGTATGTAGGGAATCTATGAGAAAATGAAACCAATTTCTACTTATTTTATAACTCCCCAATCAATCTTGAATCGATTGAATCGATGTATCTAATCAAGTTTCCGGTGCAAACATACAAGCTCATGTTGTTCTTGAGCCGAAGTGTCTAATGAACAGATCGCTAATGAAGGATTTGATGCAAACATTTTACATGCTCCGGTGATGAACATATAGTGTCTAATGAGGGATCTAATGCAAGCATTTTGCAAGCTCATTGAAGGATTTAGTGTCTAATGATGATCTACTATGTTGAGAGAGAGAGAGATTTGCGGGCATTGATGACAAGCAAATTATAGTGCATTTTCATAGCTTGAGGAAGCGTCGAGGCCATCTACCGAAATTCCCGTATCATGACAACATAGCATAAATACTTTTCTAATCTGTTGTTTGAAACTATTGGCATACTTGTGCAGGATAGATATATTGATATGCAGTTTCCGCACTGGTTATACGTGCAATTACACTTCGATATTTTGAGCCAGAGAACGAATAATTCAAGGAGGTACATACAATGTTTGTAGTCCTTGTACACCATGTTGCATTTTGTGTTTTTTGGTGCTTGCATCATTTAGTGTTTATAATCTAAACTACTTTGGATCAGTAGCTGGTTTTCAAAGTGCATGTAGCTTCACATTTCTCAAGTTATGTTGATTTCCGGAGTGCAAGTGCCTTCGTATTTTTTAAGTTAAATGTTTGCCCCTGGTAACTTGAATTCATGGATCCGCCACTGCACACAAATCATACATGAATGCCAGTACGAATTAAATGAAATGCAGGGACTTACGCTAGCTCGTTGTACAGGCTCACTACAGCTCTGCTTGCGCTTGGGATGTTCCATGTACAAGTCCATGTTACCACTTGCTTGGATGTACAGGCCTTGTGCTCCTTGCATCCTCCTTTGCATTTTTGACACGGCGAATGGTTGATCAAATAAGTGGAATCGACCTTGATGTTGTACCGAGGGGAGATACTTACAAGGTTATACGGGTGTAAAAAGATATGTGTACCAGATCCCGTAAGCGCCGTCATGCTTCGCTAAAAATGGATTTTCTTGTTTCAGATGATATCTCCGAAAAATAAGAGTTAAAGTCAGAGTTGCATAGGCGTGTAAGCTAAGAGAGCAGTGAAAGGATATCCAAACATCGTCGATAAAGGCACAAGGGAGTGATGTGTGGACACCTAGTTCGGGCCGGCGCTTTGGCATGCTCGCTTAGCTAGAGTGCGGGCCACTTGAGAGCGTTGAGGGTGATCTTGTTGGCGTTGGCTGGCAGACGGATGCAGATCTTGAGTGGCAGCGGAGCGCTATGATGCGGTGGACGAGACCGTTGGTGAAGCCCCAATGGCCTCGGGGGGCGGAGGTGCGACGATGTGCTCAGTGAAGTAGGCCCGGTGAGCTGGGATATGGCATTGGTGAAGCACACCTGATGCCGCGGAACTCGGTGTCTGTGAGGCACGTCGGTTGCGGCGGCCGACGCGGTCGGTGGACCACCAGTTGCGGTGGACGAGGGCGTAGATGAGGTAGCTCCGGTGCGGTGGTGAAGCGCGACGGTCGTCTTCGTCGTTGTCGTCCGACACAGAGGTGGGGAAAGAGACGAGACGAGGGGCGATTCAAACTTTGCTTGGGTTGGCGGCAAATTAGGGATTTGAGCAATCTGGGCGCGGAAGGGGATGGTGGAGAAAAGAGATTTTGCAGGGCTGGAATTGGGGCCGCCAGATATTTCAATTCGAAACATGGAAGAGCGAACTTATTTTGTTGTCGTCCTTTTGGGGGGGGGGTGGGGGTGGGGGGAGTTGGGGAGGGAGGGAGGGGGTGGGTGGCTGGGTGCTACGCGTCCGTCCGACACACGCGACCACCCCGATAGGACTATGCTTCGGTGCCTTAAGGCACCTGCCTTTGTGTCCATGACATGTGGGCCCAACAGGTGGCTGGACCACATGTCAGTGACCCAAAGGCAGGTGCCTTTAAGGCACCGAAGCAGCGTCCACCCCGACATTACCCCTGGTCTGCCTGGTGCGCCTACATTTGAGAATGCAAACAAATCTTCTTTCATTTGCAAACGAATCTGTATGTATTACCATGCCCGTGTTTTCCTTGCAATAATTAGTCATTCGAAACGATATACTCCATCCGTTCACTTTTGTAAGTCGTTTCAGACAACTTAAAATGAACTGTTTTGCACATTGTCTGAAATGTCTTCAAGGTCTTATAAAAGTGAACAGAGGGAGTACTATAAATTAATTAATGAGGAGTTATTTGAAAAAAAATCAAAACGGTACCCACGCTAACGTGGATTAGAGTGTGTGTCACATAATTAGTTATTTGAATTAGAGTGTGTGTCACGTAGTTAGTTATTTTGAATTAGAGTGTGTGTCACGTAGCGATCTCCAATTCTAACGTGGATTTCGCATTTCACTTATCCACGCTACTTTTTTTAATACAAATTCATATGTATATGATGAACACCATGGTAGTGAGAAAACTTTTGGATGGATTCAAACATACGACCTACAAAATAGCACAACAAATTGAGTCAATGTCAACTTTTCAAAACTTAGTATGGCACGAATTCGAAATAATTACCCGTATGCCGGGTCCTCGGTTCAAATCTTACAATGTACACCGAATTGAAACATCGATATTTGTTGGTGTACAAAAGTAGGGCTCTGCTTTTGACCCCTTTACTTGTGCACGGGCAGTCAGAGCCTCCCGCCACAACCACGCATAGACATAGCAGGAAAGGGGAGCTGGAGAGGAGCCAAAGCCATGAAGACAAATGAAGCAACGACAAGGACCAAGGCCACAAGGATCGGATGGGCGAAGCAGTTTTCCGGCAAGGACCCTTGCCAGGGCAGCCTCAGCGGCCCCGGCAAGACCCTTGCCGGGGCAGCCCGCCCACGCATGCCGAGCGAGCCACCCTTGAGCCCACCAATGCTCAGACAAATGCGTTGGGACAGGGCTCGGGAGGCACCTCCGTGGTGGCATGCAGATCTTTGTGAAGACATAGAGTGCTCAAGATCAAATGAGGATAAGAGGGAAACCGTCCTCACCGAAGAAACCCACAAGACCCCCGGCAAGACCCTTGCATGAGGTTAAGGCCACAAGCAAGACCCTTGCCGGGCCACCCGACAAGGCCCTCGCCAAAGCGCACCAGCTGGGCCACTGCCAGACCCGCACCAGATAAGTCTTCGCCGCCGTTCGCATGCGGCTGCCGACCCAACCAGCTGGGCAGGCACCTGCGTGGCGGCATGCAATCCTTCGTGGAGGCTCCACCACCGTGCCACCTCAGCTGCCTGCCTGCCTACATGGCACCGCATGCGTCGCTGGCCAGGGCACGTGTCGAAGCAAGGAGGAGCGACGACGGATGGGATGGGCCTTGCTCCCGTCCCAAATAAAGCGAAGGGACACCTAAGCCTCACATTAAATGCATCTTGTCCGGTAATACGAGGGATAACCTCGCAGCACTATACCCTTTCCACCTCCTGCTTGCCACTGTGGCGACCCCTTTCCCTATAAAAGGAGGCCCGAGGCGACCAGGAAAAGGATTCGGCTCTTTGGAACCTCGCAGCACCTAGAGCTAGTTCGAGAGCTCAAGAACACTAAATACATCCACCAAAGCAGGACTAGGGTTTTACGCATCCTCGCGGCCCGAACCTGGGTAAAATCCTTTTGTGTTGTCTGTTGGTCCCGCTCTTCTCATGATCCCCGCGCCCCGCAACTGTAGAAGGGATTCTAGTGATCCCATAGGTGTCATCTCCCACCGACATCTTTGGCGCGCCCATCATCTTCGACACCGAGGACCACCCTGACCACACCACTGCGGTCGGGTGCTTGCCATTGTTGGTTTCACCAACAATCCGCAACCTCAAGGTGACAAAGATATTGGTTCACGGCGGGGCCGATCTGAACTTGATTTCTCCCGTTGTGGTTAGAAGGCTGTAGATCCTTGATGGAGACCTCGAGGAGACGGGTACATTCCAAGGGGTTAACCCGGGGAGGAGCCAACCAAAGGGAAAGATCACACTGCCCGTGACATTCGGAGGCAAGCTGAATCACGTGACGGAGAGGATTGTTTTGATGTAGCCAGATCCCTTGCCTTACAACGGATCCTCGGTCGCCCCAAGACCGCCAAGTTCATGGCGGCTTCAAGACCACGCCTACAACATGTCAAGATGCCCGGCCGATGAACATCATCACCGCCCTCCGAAAAGAAAGATGCGTTGATCTCGCGCTGACCAACTCTACTGGAAGCAGATTTGCAGCAGCTGCCACCGAGGTACTGCTCCCCGTCGACGGAGCCGGGGAAGACCGGCGAGACTCCTAGCACCCACTCCGCAAGCGCACCTCTTCAGGGTGTTGCGCTCCCGTTGAGGACGTGCCAGAGAGCTCCGTTGGCAAGAGCAATAAGTCCAGAGCCACGCCACCAGAGACCAAGAAGGTTCCCATCAAGGAGGACGGTACGGGGGGAGTTTTTACCATAAGCTCCACCCTCGACGGCAAATAGGAAAGCGAGCTCGTCGCCTTCCTCCGGGCGAGTGTCGATGTGTTTGCATGGCAAGCCTCCGACATCCCCGGCGTTCCCAGGGAGGTGATTGAGCACCACCTTGTTGTCTGTCCTCATGCGCGGCCCATCAAGTAGAAGGTCAGGAAGCAAGCTCTGTAGAGGCAGGAGTTCATCACGGAGGAAATCGAAGCTAGAGGCGGCAAAGCTTGGTGAGAGAGTACTCCACCCAACGTGGTTGGCCAATCCGCATCTTGGTGCGCAAGGCAAATGGGAAATGGAGGCTGTGTATTGATTACATAGACATCAATAAGGCCTGCCCAAAGGATCCTTTCCCATTGCCGCGCATTGACCAGATTGTTGACTCCACGGTTGGGTGTGACCTCTTATCGTTCCTGGATGCCTACTCAGGATACCACCAGATCTTCATGACAAAGGAAGACGAGGAAAAGACAACATTCATCACCCCATGTGGTATGTATTGCTTTTTATGGATGCCTTTCGGGTTGAAGAGTACTGGCTCGACCTTTGCAAGAGCAGTCCAAATTGGTTTTGAGCCCCAACTACATAGACATATGGAAGCTTATATGGATGACATAGTGGTCAAAACCAAGGACAAAGCGACGATCGTGCAAGATCTGGAGGAAACATTTGGGAACCTGCACAAGATCAACCTCAAATTGAACCCTGAGAAGTGTGTCTTCGGCGTCCCGTCCGGCAAGCTTCTCGGGTTCTTTGTGTCCCAGCGCGGGATTGAAGCAAACCCAGATAAGATCAAGGCTATCGAGCAGATTGAGGCACCCAAACGGATCAAGGATGTGCGTCGGCTCACTGTCTGCATTGCTGCCATGAGCCGGTTCATCTCCAAGTCCGCGGAGCGTGTCCTTCCATTTTTCAAGATCTTAAAGAAAGCAGGGCCGATGGAGTGGACCCCAGAGGCCGAGGCAGCACTGCAAGATTTGAAGAAATACCTCTCCTCTACCCCAGTGCTGGTTGCGCCCAGACCACAAGAACAGTTGCTGCTTTATCTAGTGGCACCGAATCAGGTGGTTAGCGCTGCACTAGTGGCACAAAGAGAGGTCGATGAGGAGACAGCGGCGGCGGCAGAGTCGACGGTTGGCGGGCCGGAACCCTTCCCGGCAGGGCTCAGCCCCGGCAAGGCTGAGCCCCCGGCAAGGTTCGACCCAGGCAAGACTGGCGCCCGTGCGACGGGACCCACGTGACCAGGTGAAGAAGCGCGGAAGAAGAAAATGGTGCAGCACCCAGTTTACTTCATCAGCTCCCTTTTGCAGGGGGCTAGGTCGAGGTACTCAGGTGTGCAAAAGCTGCTCTTCGACCTCCTTATGGCTTCGAGGAAGCTGTGCCATTACTTCCAAGCACACGAGATCATGGTGGTCACCCGCCTCCCGTTGCAACGGATACTGCATAACCCAGATGCAACAGGGAGGATTGTGGAATGGGCCCTGGAGCTGTCAAGTTTCAGTTTGAGGTTCGAGAGTACCTCGACAATTCAGAGCAGAGTCTTGGCGGAGTTCGTTGCAGAATGGACTTCGACGCCCGACGAAGAGGTACAGGAGACCACTCTCCCCGGCAAGGAAACGAGTCGCAACTAGATCATGTACTTCGATGGTGCCTTCTCGCTGCAAGGCGCCGGTGCTGGTGTGCTGCTTGTCGCGCCCACCGGAGAGCACCTCAAGTATGTCGTCCAGATGCACTTCCCCCGGCAGATGTCAACCAACAACACCACCGAGTACGAGGGTTTACTTGCCGGTCTCAGGATCGCGGCAGACCTCGGAGTTAAAAAGCTCATCGTCAGGGGCGACTCACAGCTCGTCGTCAGGCAGATCAACAAAGACTATCAAAGCCCGTTGATGGAAGCTTACGTAGATGAGGTGAGGAAACTGGAGGAGCGCTTTGACGGTATACAAGCGGAGCATGTCCCTCGGGCGGAGAACGACATCGCCGACTACCTGTCAAAACGCACTGCCCTCAAGTTACCTGTGGAACCAGGTACTTTTGTGCTTCAGTTAACCCAGCCGTCCGTTGAACCATCGACCGGGCAGAACAAGCGGAGGAAGCTAGGCCCCGGCAAGTACTTCCCCACCGAGCTCCCCGGAGCCGCCGGTGAAGATGTTGCCGTGGATGCCAATCCTGCCACGGGGCAACCGACTCTGGCAGGACCTCAGGTTATGGCCGTGGAGGCGGCCGCTCCCATGGCATAAGAGATGCCTTTGGTCCTTGTCGTCGAGCCACAGGCTCTGGCATGGGCATAGCACACTGTCCAATTCCTTCAAAAATGAGAGGTTCCTGAGGAGCAGGAAGAGGCAGAAAGAGTAGCCCGTCGGTCTGCTCTGTACCAATTCGTTGACAGCGTATTGTACAGAAAAAGACCGAATGGGGTGAAATTGATGTGCATCTCTCGGGAGGAAGGACTAAAGCTGTTGGCAGAGATACATGGAGGCATATGTGGCTCCCCATAGGGTCGAGGGCCCTGCTTGGCAAGGCTTTCCGCAAGGTTTCTTCGCCCACCGCCTCCGAGATGCGACGGCACTAGTAACCAAGTGTAAAGCATGCCAGTTCCATTCGAAGAAGCTTCATCAACCAGCTCAAGCCCTCCAAACCATCCCTCTCTCTTGGCCCTTCTCGGTCTGGGGGCTCAACATACTGGGCCCTTTCCCCCGTGTCATCGAGGGCTTTGAGTACTTGTACGTCGCAATCGACAAGTTCACAAAGTGGCCTGAAGTGGAAGCAGTAAGGAAGGTGACAGCGCAGTCAGCCATCAAGTTCTTCAAGGGACTAGTGTGCCGTTTTGGGGTGCCCAACAGGATCATCACCGGCAACGGCACATAGTTCACAAGCGGAAGATGCACTCAGGATCAGATGGAACAAAGTATTCAGCACCGCAGACAAATCTGGCGGACGATCGCGAACTAAAACTACCGAAAAGAAAGCTACTGCCCGAATTGACGAGGAGGCCTTAGAGCCCCACAATTAAAAAGTAAGAAGGCCACCGGTCGGATGGGCGACCCACGGCAAAAGAGAGCGGTGAATGGTGCAAGACACAAGCCAATATGCGATCCGTGAAGGATTCACATCAAAAGGGTGGCCCGATTAGGTCCATCTATGGGCCAAGAAAGCATGCTCGTCAAAGCAATGCAATACGCCAAAATTCGAAGATCACGACACACCCAAATATAGGGTGCCGCACACCCCTATGTTTCACCGATGAGGTCTTTGGATCATGAATTTCAGCGGGATTCAAACCCGTAAACATAGAGGCATCTGACGGAATAACAGACCACAGGAGTCTGGATTGAGGATTACATCCTCCACATACACATGGCTAGAGGAGATGATCTCACGCCATAAAATACTTACCCCTTAAACTCAAAGGGCCAGCTCGGCGTTGGCTTAAGAGCCTCCCGAAAATACCATTGGAAGCGGGAAGAGCTCGAGGATGCATTTGGGCAAATTTTGGGGACTTATGTCCGCCCTCCGGATCTGAGCGATCTAAGTCACATAACTCAACAGCCGGAGAGTCAGCCGGAAATTTCGAACAGGTTCCTTACTAAAAAGAACCAAATAGTCGATTGTCCGGACGCGAAGCCTTAGCAGCTTTCAAACACAACGTCCAGAGATGAATGGCTCGCATGAGACACCTCGGCCAAGAAAAGCCAAGAACAATGGCCGCATTAACAAGCCTCATGACCTGCTTTTGTGCGGGAGAGGATAGCTGGCTAGCAAGATGCAGCACCAGCGACCCAAGTACATCCGAAATCCGGGATGGAAATGGGAAACCAAAGCGCAACAAGGACCAGCGCCGGATTAAAAGGAACAGTCCAAAGAGCACGGCGATCAGCGCCCGGATTCAAAAGCTCACGGCAGAACAACAAAAACTTCCCTTAAGGACAATAGCGATGAGCTATCAACTTCAACAAAATCTTGGACAAGATATGTCAAATCCACATACTCTGGGAGGCCTGCTAACCATACCCACGAAATTGTTGGGTCTTCAAACAGTCCGTGGTGAGACGCCCGAACACAAGGGGCTCGACACACCAAGTGAAGATGACGGCGAGCGCCACAAGCGAGCCCGGAAAACAAAATACTTTCCCACAAGAGGTTAAAACAGTAAACTCACTTCACGTGATCAAAGGGAAAAAGCAGCGGCGCCCACTAAAGCGCGCGCGCTGCTGGTTGTCAAAACCAATCACCTTCGACCATCAGGACTATTCGAAAATATCCGGAACACGGGATGGACTGCCTTGATATTGGATCCTATAATCGCAGATTCCGATTTACACGAGTCCTCATGGATGGCGGCGATGACATAAACCTGATATATCGAGGACACAATCCTGCAGGATGGGATAAACCCAACCAAAATTAGCCGTAGCAACACCTCCTTTAAAGGAGTAATGCGAGCCCATATGCCCATTATGCGGGCTCCATCTGCTAGAAGTTGTGTTGGTTCATCCGACAACTTCCATCGCGAAAGGTTACTCTTCCATATCGCCCGTTTAAAAGTAGCCATCAAGCACTATTGGGACGCGAAGCTTTCGCCCGCTTTAACATAATACCGCATTATGCATCTCTAACACTTAAAATGCCGGTCCACGCGGCATCATCTCGTTAAAAGGAAGTATTAAGTGTTACTCGAGAGCGGAAGAATGGGAGACTGCCTTGACAGCCCCACAGCTATCCGGCTCTGCTAGGCAAAAAACTGAATTGGTCATTCAAACCCGGACACGGCTAGGCGAGTCCGGCGCCTACTAGCGGCATACCCCCATATGAGGGCTGCATGCATGTATAACAAGAGACAATAAAGCTCAACTTTATTCACTTCTTGAACCATACTCTGTTTATTTAATATTAAGTACATCTTTCAGCACGATCCTTTTCTTTTAAACTAAGTTCCTCTCTTTTACTGAGATGAACAACGTGCTACACCCGTCCGAGGATCACGACACTGCGGAACCACGGTAGCAGGCGTGCGATGAGGGACCCGTTGCAAGGATTCTTTTGATTAAGACCTGCGTAAACCTTTTTATTGTCTCTTGTTGATATACATCCCCGGTTCCTTACTATAACCGAGGAGGAGGCTGGCGTTTTGGCATTGGCGCACCAGAATTTTTTTGCGTGCACGGACACGGGGCTTAGGGCATTATTCGCCCATTTTCATAAAGACCAAATACCTTAGGGAGTATTGGCGTCTCGAGTTAGGCCTTATATGCATCAGCTCGAATCATGTCTTTGGTCAAATGTTGGGTTGCCCGGCTCCTGTGTTTTGCTGCCTTACGTTCCGTTTTCACGGCTAACGGCACCGGAGAACTCTGCGATTGTGCCCGGTTGCGGCGAGCACCTCGATGAAAGCGGGCGGTTGTCATGATATAGAGAGGCTGGTCAACCACTCGATGACTCACGGGAATGTTTAGGATTCCTCCGCATTAACGAAGGACGGTTTTGATCGAGGCACATCGCACCCGAATTCGGGAGAGTGCGGTGCCCCGAGGGCTATATAGTAGCCCCACCCTCGAACTCCTATGGCTAAGTGAAAGTGATAAAGCATTATAGTCCGGTTGCCTGGTTTGCTCGCTATCACCTCCTTAACAGGACCAAGGCGTTGGATTAAGTGTGAAAAAGCGCTTTCTTTGCAAACACCCCGCACTATGTGCGTGGGGCTGAAACCAAGGACTGCCATCTTTCAGGTTATATACACATATACATAAGCGGCCGCCACGGGGGTAGTTTACTACTTGAGCACAAGTATAAAAAGCTCTTATATTATATTGAAACATTGTTTTCACAAATCATACATGTCATTTAAACATAATATCCTTGAGAAACCTGCGTCTCTATTAAGCGGCGCCGGCGGAACTTCTTCAAAGTAGTGCTCGGCGGTACTCGGCTTCTGTCCGAATCTTGGGATGCAACGTCGGTGGCCTTCATCTCTGCCCAGTATGTCTTGACACGGGCGAGCCATCCGCGCTCCCTCAATACCGCCCGATCGCTTCATTGCGTCGTCGCGATACCGCACCAAGCTGCTGCACTAAACCAAAATAGCTCTTGGTGGGGTCCGCCCGGCCACAAGTGAGTCAAGACATGCTTCATGGCAAATCCGGACAATCGATTCAGCTCGGCCCATTCGGCCAACCGATCGGTCGGCGGCGAAGGGCGCTCCGGACTATGGAATTGCGACCAATATAGCTCTTCCCTTACGTGCCCCTTACGGCCCGGAAGTGCTCAACGCGTCCATGGCGCTTCGCCGCCAAGTCGAGATAAGCATCCTCCGAACTCCACAACTTATCCAACTGAGCATACTTTGGATCTGTATATTTCCTCCATAGCGAAGCGGTTTCCAGCCGCAATTGCCCGGCTGACTCAGCTCCTCCTTGGCAGCTCTCAAAGCCGATTGGGCATTCTTGGATTCGTGGCGGCCTTTTTAGGCCCTCTTGTTCCGCTTAGCGTTCTTTTTCAAGAACCTCGCAGCGATCGGTAGTATTCCTTAACTTTTGCCATATCGGCCATTTCCTCTTTGCTTGGCGTGAGCAGCCCGTTCGCTTCTAGCTCTTGGCCGCCTTTAAAGCGGCGCATTACTAATTCTGGCTTGCTCTTTTGCTCGGCGAGTTCCGCAGCTCCTCCACGACAGCGGCACCATCTGCATTAAGCATACGAATAGTAAGACATGGGCGTCAAGCTCCCTTACAGTGTCCGCATAGAAATCGCATACCTTGTGACTCGTCAAACCGTTTATTGACCAGCGCGATGTCGCATCCGCCTCGTCAAGTTGCCGCTTTAGTTCGGCATATTCATCGATCGGCTGGCCTCCGGACGCCCGCCACCTGTTTAGGGGCGGCGATATGTTATAGCGAAATTTGATCCTCGACGCGTTGTCAATTTTGACAACATACCGAGTCTCGAGGCTACTATCTATCTGAGGCGCATTTTATATGCATAAGCTGTCGGAAGGTACATCATTTTGCGTACCTCAAACCCGTCGATAAGCTTCGGCGGCTTCATGCAATCCGCTCTCGCGGATGCAATTCTTTCAATCACCGTACCCATTAGACCACGGTGATCTTACGAAATAACCGCTTCGCCGAGCAGATCCTTCAGCTCCTCCGACCGCACACCACTTGGCGCGGACCTTCCGGCCCGCCGAACAGGGAACCCTCGCGGCGACACCTCCGGGTCGTCCGCTTCACATGATGGTGCGACAGGTGGGCGTTCGCTCTCCATCATCTCGGAAGAAGATCCCCGAAGGCGAGCTCTCTGAGAAGGGCTGAGGTCCGAACTACAAGGTACAATTTCGGTTATCTTCATGAATAAATACATGGATGTTCCTTATTTACAAGACCCTTCTTTTTACTTACGGCTCATTGGAGGCTGATCCCTTGGGAAATAATGCGGCTGGGTTACTTCCCGGCGCGGACTCTCCGAAGATTCCTTTCCCTCTTTGAGGCCTTGACCTCCGGATCTTCAAGCGGTCCTCTTCTCTCCTCGGAAGGTGGGACTCTTAATCCCTCCTTCCTTGATAGCCTCCTTCGTAGAGGCGGTTGCTTCCCGCTCCCCCTTCGCCTTCTTCAAAAGCGCGACCTTCAACATCTTGGTCGACATGGGATCCGGCGTGGTCTGGGAGGGACCGGACACCTTATTAACTTTGCCTTGGCTATCCACTCCTTTAAAGGGCATATATATAAAATAAATGAATGAACAGCTTGTCCGGTTCTGAGGACTACTTACTTGAGTATCTGGGCGATTGCAGCTTAGTCCTGCGTCCTCGGTCAGTCCGGACACTTCTCTTGTGATCCGAAGAACAGTTTATACATCTCCACAGGCGTCGTGCCCATAAAATTTTGGAGGCTCGTGGTCCCTCGGTTGAATTCCCACAGGCGGAGGCGGCGTTTGCAGAGGCTGAAGGCGCGGATCACCATAACCTGCGCCACTTGCACCAGATTGATCCCTCTTTCTGGAGGTCTCGAATCGGCCTGCAGCGAGAGGCGTCCTTGGGCGGCCCCAGTCGAGCCTTGTTGACCCATGATGCCGGCCGCTGTGGTGGACTGGCGGAAGGCGGGGCGCCACCCATTTGGTGCCCACAGGGCGGTGATATAAAACCACTCCGTTGCCACAAACCAAGCTCCTCTTGAAAAGAGCCCTCGGGACCACGGAGCATCAACACATTTGCTTATGACCGCCCCTCCGCACTTTGCTTGTTGCCCCTTGATCATCTTTGGCTCCACCTTGAAGGTCTTGAGCCACAATCCAAAGTGGGGGGTAATATGGAGGAAGGCCTCACATCGACAATGAATGGCGAGATATGGAGGATGGACTCAGATTCAAGTCATGGAAATCAAGCCCATAATAAAACATGAGCCCCGCACAAAGGGATCCGTCGGAAGCCTAAACCCGAAGGAAGTGGGACCACGAACACCACGTTCTCGCCGGGCTCGGGAGTGGGAATGACCTGCCTGGAGCAGGCAGCCTATCACGAGATCTCGCGGTTAGATACTGGCGTCTCGCAGCTTTAGCACATCTTCTTACGTGACGGAGGAAGACATCCATCGGCCGTGCTGGTCGGAGCGGACATCGTCGAAGGTCGAAGCGCCTAAATCTGAAGCTTTGGGTGTTGGAACTCGAGCGGGGCGAACTTCGATGGAGGGTGTAAAAAGGAGGGCCTTGGTCTCATTATAAAGAGGTTGAATACCAAGAGCCCACCCGTGGTCGATTAGGACTACGCCTTTGATAGAGGCGTGCCAGCGAACGCGGTTGGGTTACCCGTCCGTATTGATGAGAATCCCGGAATAAGGGGCACGATCTATGCTTTGATAAGGCGTGCCAAGAAACCGCCTCGCTAAACGCTGAGGTGGAACAGTAAAAATGATTCATATAAAGGCTGGCCGTGGTGTGATGTCACGCCACGGAATCGTCGGCAGATCTGTGCAAAATTATTCTCTCTACGGTGTTATGTGGAACTTGTTTTGCGAGCGGACACTATCCTTGTGTTCAAAACCTTCTATGAAGTATACGGAGGAGAACCCGCCTTGCAATGCGAAGACAATCAGCGCGCCGGACTCATCGTCATTGAAGCCTGGTTCGAGGGCTCTTGAGGAGTCCGGACTAGGGGTGTCGGATAGCGGATAGCGGACTCCAAGACTATGAAGATACAAGATTGAAGACTTAGTCCCGTGTCGGATGGGACTTTCCTTGGCGTGGAAGGCAAGCTTGGCGATCGGATATGTAGATCTCCTACCATTGTAACCGACTCTGTGTAACCCTAACCTATCCGGTGTCTATATAAACCGGAGGGTTTTAGTCCGTAGGACGAACAACAATCATACCATAGGCTAGCTTCTAGGGTTTAGCCTCCTTGATCTCGTGGTAGATCTACTCTTGTACTACCCATATCATCAATATTAATCAAGCAGGAGTAGGTTACTACCTCCATCGAGAGGGCCCGAACCTGGGTAAAAACATCGTGTCCCTTGTCTCCTGTTACCATCCGCCTAGACGCACAGTTCGGGACCCCCTACCCGAGATCCGCCGGTTTTGACACCGACACACGCCTTCATGCAGTACATTGAGGATCATGGCAGCAGGGTTTGTTTTGCTTCTGTGGCACATCCACAGAGCAACGGCCAAGCGGAAAGAGCAAATGCTGAAGCCCTGCGAGGCTTGAAGACAAGAACTTTTGACAGACTGCGCAAAAGCAGGAGACGCTGGATTGATGAGTTGCCCGCGGTTCTTTGGTCGATCAGAACGATGCCAAATCGAGCCACCGGCGAGACACCTTTACCCTGGTTTCTGGCATGAAGCGATTCTCCCCGGAACTCATATATGGGTCACCTCGAGTGCTAAACATGATGAGCTTGAGCAAGAGAGATTGCGGCAAGATGTGCTTGACGCTCCTTGAGGAAGATCGTCTCGAGGCGGAAGGCTGTGAGAGCAACCGCGCTACCGGCAAGCCTTGCGCGCTACCATAATCGCAAGGTTCATGCGGAGCTTTGAGGAAAGCGACCTTGTTCTTGGCATGTTGATTCGGCCAGAATTCCAACAATTTGGTATTTGAAGTGGGAAGGCCCTTATCGGGTAACACGAGTCACTAGGCCCAGGCAGTCAGTCGGTGGAGACCGAAGATGCCATTCTAGTGAGTAACTCTGGAACATCGAGCATCATAAGTTTACCCATAAAAAGCGTGACTGCCGGGCCTCGGTGAAACCACCCTTTTGTACAAGCCTTGCCGACAAGGCATGTAACCCTTTATTACAAAGCCGAGCGAGACCACTGAACATAGATAAGCGAAGCTGGCGGCCTAAGTTATTGCATGCATGCTAGGTTGAGTCTCTTCCTTGGTTAGGGTTGATAGTGCTTAGTGGCGGCTAACCCCTAGCTTAGAGGTCGAGTGTGTGTCTCTCTGTTATTCTCTGTCTCCTTTGGTTCGCAGGGCATGTAAGTATTCTTGCCGAGCTGTTTTGGAAGAAAGGGAACAGACCGGCGCCCGGGCCCCGGCAAGCCAGAGTTGCCGGGGGCTGCAAGAATAAGGGTCCCTCCGTGGCAAGACAAGATCACCGGGGGCTGCAGATCCAGATAAGTCCTTTATCCTCTATCATGCATTTTGTTATGGACTGGGATACATGAAACCCCGTTCTATCTCTGAGCTACCGTGCTCCTCCTTCTCGACGCAAGGATTATCCACAGGTGTGGATTTGAGTAAATAGTGGCGGCAGCAAAGAGAAGGAGCAGGGCCTAAGCCCACCTCATCCCTGCCTCCGCCAAGAACGTGAGAAAGGACGAGCGAAGTGGGGAAACAACAAGGCCTGTTGCCGGGCGAGAAAATGTTTGTCTTAAAGATAACAAGGACTCACCCCTTGTCATGGGTTCCTCCCGTGAACGATAATCCCGGCAAACATCCCTTTTTCATTAAAAACATCCGTCTGAGTCTGAGTTCATACGAAATGAAAAACATGAGCAATGGGATTACAAGCTTTAAATTTTACTAAGGCCGAAGGCTTACAAACTAAAAGAGATAATGTGCCCGTAATCCCTTTCTTGTCCCTCTCCTTAGGAAATGGAGCAAAAAGCGGGGAGGGAAAAGGCGCCTAGGCGAGCTCTGGTGCGAAGACACCAAGAGAACATCTCGGTGGCCGTCCAAGGGCTGGATGGTGATGGCGGTGCTGAGGCGAGCTCGAGGCAGGCGGGGCGTCGATCTGTGACAGGCGTCGGTGCCGCGTACTCCGACTTGGCGGCCTTGCCGCCCGCCCTCTTCCTCTTCCGCAGCCTCCCAACGCCCGGCCGCCCAAGAGGCGACCTCGAGAAGTTCAAGGGCAGCGACGGATGATGGGGTCCGGTGCCACCGAGCAGTTCCCAGCGCCTGGTCGGACCCGTCATCCCGCACGCCCGCTGGCCTCGCCGGCAGCTGCCGTTGTCCTCCTCGTCCTCTCGCTCGTGGAGGAATCTTCATCTCTGAAGAGCACTCACGCAGCACCTCAGTGGTCCGAAGTGCCGAAGATTTTTACGGAGAAGGCTGCCCTCCATTAGTTTGAAATGGAGAGCGAGCCCATCCGTCAAGCTGTGGAGGTGGCGAAAGGTCTTCCACCCTCGATGAAGATACATGGCGTGAGGGAGGAACTTCGGCGTCGACCCATGGCGCTGTTCCCCAACCCCTCATGTGCACCGCATTAAACTGCGGCGGATCAGCTCCATCTCCCGCGCAAATGGGGTGGGAAGTGAAAGCGGCAGCGCGGTAGATGGGCAGCGACAAATATTTGCGGGGTTGTCCCGGCGTGGCCCTCATCGGAGGAGGGGCTGCTAGGGGAGGCGAGGCCGATCTGCCGCCCGTCCTCCTCCCCTCGAGCACCGCGGCGGCCTCGACCTCGCCCCTCCCCCTCTAGCGGCCGGCTCTACCGCTCGAGCTCTTGGGGAGGAGGCGGCCGGGTGTCTGGCGAAACCCTCGCCGCCACCGATGAGCGTCGCCCGCCCTCGCCATGGCAGGAGAAGAAAGGAAGCAGGAATGGAAGAGTCGGGTGGCGAAAGATTGAGGGCACCGCTCCTCCGCTCCCTCTTTATAAAGGGCGGGGGCAGGGCTCGGCCGCCCCTCTCGGCCAATCCGGCTTCTGAAGTGGCAAGCGGGCGTCGGCCGCCCTCCCGCTCCATTGAAGGCGCGTGGGAATCGACCGCGCGCGATTCGCGGCGTCCGTGCACTGTCGGTGGCTCTCGTTATGCATGCGGCGACGTGGCGCAAAGAAGCGGCCTTGAAGGACACGTGGAATGATGGTTCCCGGCGAGGCGATAAATGGGGCGCCCCAGCGGTTTGCAAGAGACACACAAGCCGCCTCTTTACTGTCCACCACAAGGTGGCCTTGCGTGGTTCTGTCATCGGCGGCGCCACGAACCCACACCGCACATTCAACACGGGTCGTGGGGAAGCACAGCAGACGGAACAATGGCCGCGGTGAAAATCCGCCTGGCCGCTGCGCACCATTACGGGCACGGCCAACAACGTCTGCGCTTATGTGTGGCCCGGGCCGGGGCTCTGTCGGTGTACAAAAGTAGGGGCTCGCTTTGACCCCTTTACTTGTGCAGGCGTCGAGCCTCCCGCCACAACCACGCATAGACATAGCGAGGAAAGGGGGCTGGAGAGGAGCCAAAGCCATGAAGACAAATGAAGCAACGACAAGGACCAAGGCCACAAGGATCGGATGGTGAAGCAGATTTTCCGGCAAGGACCCTTGCCGGGGCAGCCTCAATGACCCGGCAAGACCCTTGCAGGGGCAGCCCCCACGCCCGGCCGGCGAGCCACCCTTGAGCCCACCAATGCTCGAGACAAATGCATTGGGGCAGGGGCTGGGAGGCACCTCCTTGGTGGCATGCAGATCTTTAATGAAGACATAGAATGCTCAAGATCAAATGAGGATAAGAGGCAACCGTCCTCACGAAGAAACCCACAAGACCCCGGCAAGACCCTTGCCGAGAAGGCAGCGCCCACACCAAGACCCTTGCCGGGCCACCGGCAAGACCCCTTACCAGAGGAGGCCAGCGTGCCACAACAAGACCCTTACCGGGCGACCGGCAAGACCCTTGCCGGGCCACCCGACAAGGCCTCGCGAAAGTGCACTAGGTGGGCCCTGCTGACCCGCACCAGATAAGTCTTAAATCGCCGTTAGCATGCGGCTGCCGACCCAACCAGCTGGGCAGGCACTGCGTGGCGGCATGCAATCGCCGTGGAGGCTCCACCACCGCGCCACCTCAGCTGCATGCTGCCTACATGGCACCGCATGCGTCGCTGGCAGAACGCGTGTCGAAGCAAGGAGGAGGCGGCGGCGGATGGGACAAGCCTCCTCCGTCCCCAATAAGCGAAGGGACACCTAAGCCTCACATTAAATGCATCTTATGCAGTATCTGAGGATAACCTGCAGCACTGTACCCTTTCCACCTCACCTTGCCCTTGTGGCAACCTCTTTCCCCTATAAAAAGGAGGCCAGGCGACCAGGAAAAGGATTCGGCTCTTTGGAACCTCTTAGCACCTAGAGCTAGTTCGAGAGCTCAAGAACACTAAATATATCCACCAAAGAAGGACTAGGGTTTTACGCATCCTCGCGGCCCGAACCTGGGTAAAATCCCTTTGTGGTTGTTTGTTGGTCCCGCTCTTCTCATGATCCCCGTGCCCCGCAACCGTAGAAGGGATTCCAGTGATCCCATAGGTGTCGTCTCCCACCGACAATATTAAGTCTCGCACTATGTATATTCAAATGTTGTTTTAGCCCCCCGGCACAAACGGTACATACTTCCTGTACCGGTCAACTTCCTCTCCTAACCACCTTAGGAAGCTATCGGTTTCCAGCACACGTTCATTCTTTCTCTCCATGTTTTGGTCTCTAAGTCTCTCAACTACACAACCCCTTTTTCCACTCTGTTACCAAATGTATTTACCTCACACACCCTCCATTGCACCCCATGCGAGGCTCTCTCTCTCTCTCTCTCTCGCCCCCCTCTCCCTCTCACCCTCTCGCGCTAAATACATGCATTGCCTATCTAGCCCCCCAACCTCTCGTGCTTGCCTTGCCACGTTGTATATCTAGGTCACTCCCTAAGGCTGTCTCACTCTTTCTTCCATGCAGTGAGCCACACTCGCTCAATCTCGCTCTCTTTATCTGAGTCTTGTTTAACCTCGTTTTCTTTCACACACAAATGATATATCTCCCTGTTAGGGCCTTGATCGACACACTCTATACTCTCTCATGAGATTGTCTATCTAGGTCAGTCCATCAAGCCGCCGCCACTCTTTCGACCTCATGGTGGGCCACGCTCACTCAATCTCTCTCTCTCTCTCTCTCTCTCTCTCTCTCTCTCTCTATCTCTCTCTCTCTCTCTCTCTCAGTATGTCTCGATTGACCTCGCTCTTTCTCGGAAAAAGCGATATATCACCATGTTTGAGCCCAATTAGACCTATTCACATTGTATACTCTCTCACGCACATCGTCTATCTAGGTCACTCTCTCCAACCCGTCTCACTCTTTCGATCGCTTGCAGCGACCCTATGTGATCGGTTGACCTTGCTTCCTCCACACACAAAATATATCTACGTCGTGTGGATCATCTCTCAAGCTCTATCTTACAGCCCTCACCCTTGCCAAAATCTCAATCGGACAATATCTCTCGGAGCATATATATTTGTTCAATGAATGTCGAGACCACACTCACTTTGTCTCTCTATCTATATGTCTCTCGATTGACCTCGCTTTCTCACACCGTATCTTCCGCGTTGAAGCTACTACCTCTCCATCCCTCATAAGCCGGAGCTATTTACATTGCGAGGGCACTCCAACTTGGATTAATTTGTGTAGGCATTTATTCCGGTCGGTTTAGATTATATTTTGAAGCATTATTTAACTTCTCAAACACCATTGCAACCCATAACTCCCTAGTTGATTTCCCCTGGCTCGGTCATCGCTCTCTCGCACGTCATTTCTCGCCTTCAACGTCGCACCATGGTATTATTGAAAAAAACTATTATAAATAAGCTACAAAACTACACACCGATAGTCCACTTGGACTGGAACAAATTTCGACCCACAAAATTAAAGTGCGACAAACTACACACCGAGGGGCCCACATGTCATGAAACAAATTTGGACCCATATACAAATTAAAAAATAAAATCGAGGATCGAACATGCGACCAAGGCCTTCAAGCCGCTGCGTCAATAGGCAACATATGTAGAATAGCAATGTTTGTTGTACCCCTTTGTTCACATAATGTTTTTATATTACCACAGCCTAATTAATGGATAACATGTAATATTATTTTTAGTACTATTCGCCTTCACTTACTAGTGGGTTCCATGTGTGCTCTCTCTCTCTCCTCCCATTCTGTGTTTAGACGCATGGGAAAACAAGAAGAACTCGGGGGTGATGTTGCCGTTGACCATATCTGGACGCGTTCACAAGTCACGGCACCAGTTTCACGTACTAGCAGCACTAGTCAGTGTATACATGCAATGCACGTTAATTTGGAAGTATATTAAGTGCATGCGGATATTAACTACTAGGATATTATTTGCATGTTTTCATGTGATTAGCACTATTTTTGCCATGAAATTAACTGCATGCTAAACGTGTTGAGCGCTCGACATTGAAGCAGTCTAGGTCATTGGATGACAAGGAATACATGTGGCTTGATGACGTTTTATATTTAATTTGATACGGCTCTAATATAACATTCAATCGATCAAACCATAAATTTCGTTCAGTCTGACTCCGACTTTAAATTATATGATGATCGATATAAAATAAACGGAAATGATAAACGTTAGGATTTTAAGCATGGCAATCGAACATTTTCATAACAAATTTAGATTCTGGCGGCGGCGGGGCGTCTCGCGGTGGGAAGTTGCTCCTCTGCTGTGCTCGTGTGTCGTCAGACCGACCGACCGGCGGCGGCAGCGGCGTCTTCGCGCCGTTGTTGGCGTACTCTGGATGTTGTCCTAGCTTCAAGGAAGGCCAAAATGTTCTGGACTTGAGGCGAGTCAACTGGCGGGGAGGCGATGGCGTTAGTGCAAGGAAGCGGTCGGCGACAGCCATCCATGCTCTTGAGGGGGCACGCGGCACCAGCAGCGAGGACAGGCATTGTCAGCGGCGATGGAGACATTTGTGTGCACGGCACCGCTGCAGGCGCTACGTCGGTGAGCAGCGCGAGCACATGCGCGTTGGCAGGTGCGCAGACACTGGCATGGGCATCTTAGCGTCGGTGCACCACGAGCACATGCGCTAGCAGTGCAGGCGCGTGAAAGTCGGCGGGGACCTCGTGGAACCCCATGGCATCAACCTCGGTGACAATGTGCGGCTCCCAGCCCATCAATGCCACGGGGATGGGCTCTGGCACGGTCAGGCGGCGGGGGCGAGGCAGGGAGCGAGGAGCAGTGGCGTCTTCCCGCAAGGCCAGTTCAAGCTCGTCCCAAAGCACCTTATGTTCTTGAGACTCCGGCTGGGTGTCTTCCTCAGGAAACTAGAACACTAAGGGCAGACCATCGTGATGCGGCATGGCGTACATTTTGGTCAGCCTAGTTGGAGGTAGAGCAGACAGGAGAATCGGAGAGGAAGAGAGGATTGTAGCGATACCGGTAGTCTTGGGGTTGATTTTAAACTCGGCGCCGGTGACATTAAAAGTGGGAGCAGTTGGGACGACGGTGGGCGGAGGAGCCTGGTGAAGGGCTCGCCTCTGGTGAGTCTGCACAGTGATCTGCTCGCCGCGCCTCCCGTCGACTCCACACGCTTGCTGGGGCCCGGCACCTGCCGATGAGAAGCGGGGACTCGTGGCGGCATGTAAGCATACGGTTTCAATGGTGAAAGCGTTAAGCCTTAACGTGACAGTTCTTTGTTCCAAAATACCTGGGCTCTTCATTTGTGCAACTTGTAAATAAGCAGCTTGTCTCAAATTGAAGATAAAACTTATGAAGTAATATTTGTGCCATATCCGTGACCATGCTCAGTTTCAGAATTTATGCTCACTTTTGGATTTTCTGAAATTTAAGATCTAGGATTGAAACAATATCATAACCTGCATCATGCAATAAATTTTCAAGCCCGTACATCATCTGTTGTATTTCTTAACCAAGGATTTGGTCAAACATTTTGCTTAGTTAGACTTGAGACAAGTTATATATGTAGAGTAAAGGATAATCCTCCGTACGGTGCATTGCACGATATATTAACTCAAGTACTAGGCACGAACAAAGCGGGCTCAATTTTGTGCTCATCCTGGTGTAGTAGTAGTAGTACTAGGCAATGCAGTTGACAGGTGACCTTGATGACGGCGACGAGGGAATTGAACGTGCTTTCGGCTCGGTAGGTAACGTTGTCTAGTTACTAAAGCATCCCTCCGTTGTTCATCGGTAGTCATTATGGACCGGGGACATGAGGGGAATTTCCTAGGGCTGGAACTCTGGCCGCCAGATATTTCGACTTGAAACGCTGAGGCTCGACTGGTGTGACACTCCAAAAATATTCTTTTGGTTTTCTTCAAAAAATTTGTTGGATTTGAAGAAGGTCTTCTAAACACTTCCAAAAATCTCTCTCAAAAGCTTTTCCCCTTTAGCAATTATTTTATTTTTGCATCCCCTTCAACTCTGGTGTTTGGTTTTTAAAAATTTTCTTCTGATTTCCCTCTTCTCAAAATTTCCGGAAAAATCTTTGGAGTTTATTTTTCTTTCAAAAAGAAACTTTAGGAGTTTTGCACCTTCTCCAATGTTCAAATCCATTCATGATTTTGCCATGCACCACATGGTAAAATCTTCCCAAAAATCTCTCCTTCCACTTTGGGCAATCCAAACATTCTGTCTCAACAAGCTCAACCATTTTTTGAATTTTATTTCATTTATTTCTCCCCCCAAATCTTTTCTGTCCATTATTTTGAGCCTAGGTGATTTGCAAAGCAAGTACCTAAATGCATTTGAGTTTTGACCTCAAACTAACTCCCTGGATAGTCCTTAGTACCCACAACCTAGAACAATCAAGATCCTCCTCTTACATTCAAAGATTTCAAATTATAGTCTCTGCATGTTTGGACCAGATTTGCCAAATTTGGTGAAATTCATATCTAAACTTCTCCAAAATTTCACAAAATTCAGGCAGCCTCTAGATGCAATGAGAGGCCCCTCCACCAAAAACCAGCTCAAGGAAAAATCCTACATGCCTAAATCATTACGTCGAACACCTTGCATGCACTACTACATTTCATCTTGATTAAATTCAGATTTGAGTGTCGTTCTCCGTCGAGTTTCAGTCACATGCCCACAGTGCACTTGGCACGTTGCTGCAGCCTAGCTTGCTTGTGCAGAGCTTCACCGCGTGCTTAGCGCGTTCTGGCGTCGGTGGCACCCTAGCCGCCTGCGCTGGCGTGTCTTGCGGCGGCAGAACCACCGTAGCGGCCGACAGGGAGCAGAACGGCAGCATAACACCGTTCGGCGCCACCCAAACCTCCTGGTAGCCCCGCGTAGCCATTTCCTTGCCAGCGCACGCATGCAGCACCGTCGCCGTGGCACGGCAAGCACAGAGCCTGCTCCCTGCCACCGACGGGCCCGTGCCACCCCGTTCCGTCGAGCTCCCCCTAAGCAACCAAACCCCGACGCGTTTAGCACCTAAACGGAACCAGGGACCCCCGACGGCGCTCAACCTCTGAACCTCCCGATCAACGCCCTCGCCGCCGTAAACCCATTTGAAGAACCCGTTCTCGGCAACCGACTCGGGCCGGCTATAAATAGCACCCCCCCCCCGAGCTTGCTCTCGCCCCCGCATGCCTCCACCACCTCTCTAGTCCTCGCTAAGCCCCTGGGAGGGCCTCGAGGAGCTCTTCTTCCCCGACTCCGGCCACTCCGTTCCGCCTCGGCCTCCACCTCGATTCACTCCGGTGAGGTCAACCCTGGCGCCCAAATCCCGTCGCTACCCTCTCATGCTACCAAAGTCTAACCCCACTCAATTTGATCTTCCACAGCTCTCTCCGCGAGGTCCCGACCACCGAATCGCCGTCCGCCGGAGCAAGCGTCACCGTCGGCGTGGTACTCGCCGGCGACCACCACCACCACCCACAGGCGGAATGGCGCCTGAACACGGAGGTACCCTCCGATCTCCTGCCTCGCCGTGGATCTCCATGGCGACCACCATGACTCTCGGCGCCGACAAGCCCGTCGCTCGTTTGAAATTTCAAAACGGCGGGTGGGACCCGCCCGTCAGCCTCTCTCTTGTTTTTGAATCGTTTTCGAAAGCGTGCTTTGGCAAATAAGCTTCCACTCTGAACCGTTTTTCTGGACTTTTTTGCAAAGCCCCTCGGAAGTTTTCTGTTTCATTACAGGATGGGTCCTTGGACCAAAACCCTTATAACTATTTAACAGAAAGGAATTTTTGAGTGATTCTTTTTCTGTCCTCTTAAAATTTTTTGTCTAGTTTTTTATCATATTTATTTGAAAAATATTTGGATCAACTTTCTGTACCCCACGGTATTTACGTTAGCGTGTATTTTGTGTCGTAGATACCGAAGGAGGTGACGGAACCATGAACTTCGCCGAGCTAGACCCGACTACTCCGAACCAGGCAAGCAATGTTTGAACTTTTGATATGATGAGTGTTTGGGCATGTTTGCATTATTTCTTTTATCATAGCACGTTCATGAGCATTTCGATGATAGTTTATCTCATAAGAGTTGAGGCTAATGAGCTCGGTAAATCCATGAGTTGTTGGAAACTTGTTGCATGGCCATGACTTGGCATGAGTATGCGTAAGATGGTAGTGTTGTAGCATGCCAGGCTTATGCGGATCGTTGACCTCGTGTCAACACAAATTAATCGAATTCGGTCTGTCTTCCTTCCGTACTACCACTGTTTCCCGCAAGGGAATACGACAATAAGTTGCAAACCACTTCTGGTACACACCAATTCGAGAGGTCGGGATGAAGGTTCCATGGCCTGGATTAAAGCCTTCCATCCGGTCAGGGGCATGGGTGTTTCGGTTGGGACCGAGGGGGCACCCTTAGGCGCGTAAATAAATTTGATCCCATGCTATTCGAGATTGTGATCTCCCGTCTCAAAGTTTTTCTTAAACGCTGTCTAGGGTGATTTCCGGCAGCGTGAGGTATGATGGGTGTGTACTAACTAGTTGTGTTTCCTCTGAAATACCGTAAACGGAACTAGTCCTTCGTGACTACGGAAATCCGTTGGCTGTGGACAATTTTGGTACAAACTCTGCAAAGTCAAAATTCTTGAATTCATCTTATTCATGTCCGAGTACCGTGTTCACCTTATCTTGTCATATATCAGTCTCGGTGACAGAGACTCCCGATAACTACTTGAGTGTTAAATATTTATTTCCTGTGAATGGACTAACCCGCTTATTGTCTTGTGATGAATATTTTCCGTGAGCACTATATCTTGTCAGTTATGAATAATGAATTATAAGCCCTTTCTGCGATGTCGCTCAGACGTCCGACTGCGGCATTGTTGTTATTTATTTTCATTATAAGCCCTTTCTGCGATGTCGCTCAGACGTCCGACTGCGGCATTGTTGTTATTTAAATTCATTATAAGCCCTTTCTGCGATGTCGCTCAGACGTCCGACTGCGGCATTGTTATTATTTACTTTTATTATAAGCCCTTTCTGTGATGTCGCTCCGACGTCCGACTGCGGCACGCATGTATTTTTATTTCAATATAAGCCCTTTATGAGGTGCGCTCGACGCCTTTCGTGGCATGTTTTACTTATTTGTTCACCCTTGAGGCGTCGCCGGACACCGATCGGTTTGAGTTTTGTCTTCTTTGGGTTTTCGAGCGGACTACCGCCGACTCCTTCTTATTTACTTTGCTAAACTGATTAAATTGAGCATTGTTAAAATTAATCTTATCGCATTCATGCATTCATTTGTTATATCTTTTGTCCAAACTGTCTTGCGAGTACTTTCAAAGTACTCACACGGCTTATTGATTTGGCGAGATCTCGTGAAGGTGATCTCATGGATGAAGAGTTCGATAGCGAGTCCGGCGCCTAGAGGAATCGGTCGGTCTCGTCGACCCTGGATTAGTCATTGTGATATTTCGCTTCCGCTTCCCAAATAAATTCATCGAGCCTCACCTCGGCCTCGATGAGCCGCTAATCTGATGAGGCTTATTAACCACCCCAACGTGTTATTCCACCAACCACTCATATCTCGAGTCAATAGTATTTCCACCCCACACCATTGTGTCATATCCGCCATCATGTATAATTATCGGCGTGTTTGTAATAATTGGTTGGGCATCTTGATCCGACCATGTAATATTGTAATGCTCTTGGCTTATTGTATCAAAGTTTTGTCTACGGTATGGAGGATTTTCCTCATATTGGACTTCATAGGTCGGTTGTTCAATAAATATTTTTATTGAAAAACCGGTCGTGACAACTTAGTACGAGCCGGGCTGTTGTAAGGAAGCCACTAGGTGCGATCGCTAATCGGTTATTAGCATAATAGAGCTATTTATTATTTTCACAAATGTAGTCAATTTCGACGATCGGCATAAATTTATGATTTGACTACTCAGGATTTTTGCCTACTTTTGTAGATGGCTGGCAGCGATTGCGAGTCGCGAGATGTTCACCAACATGCCCGATGGGTTCGTAAAGCTTCTCTCCTTCATCGTCCAAGTCGTGATGGGGCCAGATGTGCGCTTGATCTTCTCTCTCTCGGCACAAGGTCAATGACCATCTAACCATGCACCAAGCAGCGGTGGAATTCAAGAGAGGACGAGTTGAGTGTTACCGGTTCGCTGGGAGAGCCATGCCCACAGAGAAGCATGCACTGCAGATGGCAGCCCATGAGGCGATAGCTCGTCTCAGGGATATATTCCTTCGATGAAGACTCGTCGCTACCGCTACCTGCCATGTCGCGTGCCATATACCTGCCACTACGCGTTCTTTTGCCCCAGAGGAGAACGGGACGAAGCTTTTGAGATGCTTATCGAGTATCTCCGAGCTTTGGAGGCAGCCTTCGACGACCTGGTGGACGACTTTCTAGCTGCCCACATGGACTCAGTCCATGGCTGTGCCGCCAACAGGAGGGAGCTCCTGCGCGCCGCACCGCCACTGACTTTCGTCTCGTCATCAGCATCGTTTGATCCTACTGCTCGCACCGCTACTCGTCGCCTGCCTACCACGGAGGAGTTCAACCATGTAATTGCGCCTACTCCGGTTCGTTCTGCACCACCCCTCGTGCCCGCTCATGTTGAGTTGTCCCTTGCAGGCACCTGCTCCACCAACTCAGCGCAGCACCTCACGTCTGGAGCCTATCTCCGAAGAGGAGGTTGAGTCCCCACCTCACTCGCCTCACCCTTGGCATGCCAAGGGAAATCCTACCATCTCCCACTAAATGCGCTTAGCCGCCATGCGATGTACCGATTTATGCGATATGTTTATATATAAATAGGCTGTGAGAAGTAGCTTGTTTGCGCATCATGTAGGATCCGGAGGAGTGCACTAGACTAAATAACATGTCGGGATTATGTACGCATATCACAGTGATGTATTGTATAATTACTGCTTGCGTGTAAGATATGTAATGGACAGTCCTTCTCCGTGCGCAAAGGTGTATTCTCTTGAAAAATCTTGGAGCATTTGCAACTTTTGCATCTTCTTGAATTTATTGATTTTTGCGGCTCAATTTCTTTTCTTATGAGTGTTTCAAAATATATCCCCAGTGAACTATGTCTCGTCCTTGGGCCAGCATCCATGCCAACTCCGGCAGAGAGAAAATTATGGCACACCCCAGGCAACAATTTCACGAGGAGACAAGTCAACAGGACGGTGAAGCGGCACTTTCCCAAATGTGCCGTCTTTATGAACAAAGTCAGCAGCAACATCGAAATCTGAGCCAAGTCATCAATATGGGAAATCACCGTGGGCGATATCAGCAGCAATCAAAGTTATCGAGCTGAAGACGCGTCCCCAAACATTTTCTCTGCTGAAAAACCTCTTGAAGCCGAGGACTGGCTTGAGACATGGAAAGAAAATTAATCATTGCCCAGTGTTAGGATCTTGAGAAAGTGCTTTATGCTCCGCACTATCTCTTTGGAGCAACCGCATCGTGGTGGGAAAATTTCCTACACATGCACTAGCGAAAATAATATAACATGGGAGGAATTTAAAGAAGGTTTTCATGGGGCACATATTCCTAAGAGTCTTATGAAGATCAAAAGAGAGAATTTGATGACCTCAAGCAAAGGACAATGGCGGTGTCGAATACAACAGTCAGTTTACTCTGCTTTGTCTTGCTTCAACGAGGGCGTATGTCGGAAAACAAAAGATGGAGAAATTCCTTGGCGGTCCGACACCGGCGCTTAAATGCCAATTGGTCGTACACACCTTTCCAGATTTTAAGGCGCTAGTGGATAAGGCCATTACCTTGGAAAATGAGAGGCGCAGCTTAGAAGATTTCCATAGCGGAAGAGGACCAGACTAATCACGCCCGCAACCACGCAGCAAGGCAGATGTTGAGAAAACTGGACACCCAAACCCACGACAAGCGTCTCACGCCCAATCAAGAATTTCCATGCAAGGGACAAGGAGTTCACATACCGCCCGAGCGTTACTGTTAAGCTTGTGGAGAAGAAGGGCACTATGCCAGCGGTGCCCCAAGCCAAGAACTTCGACCCCAAAGCCGAACAACGGAGGCAATAATTCAGCGCCAAAAGCGCAACAATTTCAACCCAAATAACAACCACAGGAAGGGCCATCTGAACCACGTGACCAAGAGGAAGCACAAAATGCCCCAGATATCATACTCGGTATGTTTCCTGTCAACACAATACCTGCCATGGTTTTGTTTGATTCTGGAGCTTCTCACTCATTCATTTCGAAAAGTTTTGCTTTGCAAAATAATTTTTCGATGCTTCCCTTGGAAAAATCTATGATCGTCAAGTCCCCTGGAATTAAGCAAGTTACCCAGAATTATTGCCAGGGTGTGGTTATCGAGTTTGAAGGGTTGAAGTTTCACGCAAATCTTATCGTGTTGGAAAATAAAGGACTGGATGTCATCTTAGGGATGGATTGGTTAACCACCAACAAAGGTTTTATTGACTGCTTCAACAGGACCGTAATTCTCACCCATCACCACGGGAAGACCATAAAGGTTTCAGCCAAGGAAAGAAAAATATCCGGCAACGAGATTGAACAAGGTGGATATTTCTGAATTGAGCAAGGTTCGATGGTGTGTGAATTTCAGATGTGTTTCGAAGAGCTACGGGCATGCCACGGATCGAGAGATAGAATTCAGCATTGAGCTAGCACCGGAACCGCTCCCATATACAAGAAACCATACTGAGAATGGCACCATCGAATTGGTAGAACTGAAGAAGCAAATAAAGGAATTATTGGAAAAAGGGTACATCTGAGCCAGTTCCTCACCTTGGGGTTCACCAATTTTGTTTGCCAAAAAGAAGGATGGAACACTGAGATTGTGCATAGACTATCGAGCGCTAAACATGGTCACAATAAAGAACAAATATCCGATGCCACGAATAAATGATTTATTCGATCAACTCGCTAAGGCCAAGGTGTTCTCAAAGATTGACTTGAGATCTGGATACCATCAACTGAAGGTGCGAACCGAAGATATTCCCAAGATAGCTTTCACCTCCAGATACGGATTGTATGAGTTCACCGTAATGCCATTCGGACTAACAAACGCCCCCGCATATTTTGTTCACCTCATGAACAAAGTATTCATGAAGTTTATTGATAAGTTTGTTGTGGTATTTATCGAAGATATTCTGGTATACTCCAAAACACCAGAAGAGCACGCTGAACATCTCCGGATTGTACTAGGAGAACTCAGGAAACATCAGTTGTACGCTAAATTCAGCAAGTGTGAATTTTGGCTAAAGCAAGTAGGTTTTCTGGGCCACGTACTGACCCAAGAAGGTATCGCCGTAGACCCGGAAAAAGTCAAGGCCGTACATGGCTGGAAGCCACCAGCCAGCGTGACGGATGTACGAAGTTTCTTGGGAATGGCAGGATACTACCGAAGATTTATTGAAGGTTTCTCCACCATAGCAAAGCCAATGACGCAACTACTCAAGAAAGACATGAAGTTTGAATGGGCGGAAGCTTGCGAGAAAAGTTTCCAAGAACTGAAGAGAAGCGGCGACAGACACCGATACTAATTGTGCGGATATACACAAAAATTTGAGGTATTTTGTGGCGCATCTCGAAAGGGCCTCGGGTGCGTATTGATGCAAGAAGGCAAGGTTATCGCATATGTTTCGGACAACCATAAGCATGAGGAAAATTATCCTACACATGACCTCGAATTAGCAGCGATTATTCATGCACTCAAGGAATGGAGACACTTTTTACTTGGTAATCGTTGTGAAATACACGGACCACAAAAGCCTCAAGTATATTTTCACACAACCAGAACTGAATTCTGGCGCGGCTGGTTGGAATTAGTAAAGGATTATGATGTTGGAATCCACTACCACCCGAGCAAAGAAATGTTGTAGCAGATGCTCGAGTGGAACCCCATCCGGACAACGACAGCATGCCAAACTTAAGACCTGAATTCCAGCAGGAATTCGCAAAGCTCAATCTGATGGTGGTCACCGAAGGCAGTGTGTCGAACTTAGAATTACAGCCTACCCTGATAGAGAAGGTTAAAGAGGCTCAACGTGGACACCCCAGCATTGAAGGCATAAAACGGAAGATGAAGTTGGGCAAGGCCTCAGAATTCGTTATTGATGAGCAAGGAATATTGTGGTACGGAAATAGGCTTTGCGTACCAAATATCCATGACCTTAAACAGCAAATCCTGGCTGAAGGCCACACCGCTCCATATTCATTCCATCCTGGAGGAACAAAAATGTACAAAGATTTCAAGAAACATTTTGGTGGCATGGTATAAAAGAGACATAGCCACGTTTATTGCATGTTGTGACTCTTGTCAGCGCATCAAGGCGAGCACCGAAACCGGCGGGCTATTGCAACCAAATAAGATACCCAGTGGAAATGGGGCGAGATTGGAATGGATTTCATTGTTGGACTACCTCGGTCACGACATGGACATGATGCCATATGGGTCATCAGCGATAGACTGACTAAAGTAGCACACTTCATCCCGTGAAGACAACCCACACCACTCAGAAGCTTGCCAGGCTCTACCTTTCCCGTATCGTTTGCTTACATGGAGTCCCAAATAAAATAATCTCGGACAGAGGCACTCAATTCGTCTCCGATTTTGGGATCACTTACAACAAGCTTTGGGAACTCAGCTGGCATTCGATTACGCATACCATCCCAGACGGATGGGCGGTCGGCGAGTAAACCAGATTCTAGAAGATATCTTTGAGAGCATGTGTCCTCACCTATGGGACCAGTTGGGAAGAGAGCTTACCATACGCGAGAATTAGCATATAACAATCAGTCCAGCCTGCAAATGGCACCATTTGAAGCTCTGTCACAGACGAAGATGTCGTACCCGCTAAATTGGTCGAAGCAGGAGGCAGTCATATCTTGGCCCAGACCTGCTCAAAGAGGTGAAGATAAAGTCAAGGTAATTAAGGACCGACTCAAGACAGCCCAAAGCCGACAAAAGAGTTATTACGATCAAAAGCATCGAGTCAATTTTGAACCGGTGAATTTGTGTACCTCTGAGTATCCCTAAGAGAGGCCTGCATCGATTCAAGATAAAGGAAGCTAGCACCAAGATTCATCGGACCATTACGCATAGTAGCGAAGAGCACGGTGGCCTACCAGCTAGACTTACCGAAGAATTATCCGACATCCACGGCGTAATCCACGTCTCCCAATTGAGAAAGTGCGTAAGCAACCCAGAGAAACAAGTACCCCATAAAAACATTGGCGTGCAGCCGGACCTTACATATCGGGAGCATCCGATAAAAATCTTGGAAGAGTGCGAAAGGAGAACCGACGAGAAAACCATCAAGTTCTTCAAGGTTCGATTGGAGCAACCACACGAAAGTGAAGCCACTTGGGAAAGAGAGGATTTCCTTGGACGGAGCACCCACAATTATTTGAGGATCAGCTGGAATCTCGGGGCGAGATTTTTCCTAATGGGGTAGGTGTTGTGACACTCAAAAATATTCTTTTGGTTTTCTTCAAAAAATTGTTGGATTTGAAGAAGGTCTTCTAAACACTTCCAAAATCTCTCTCAAAAGCTTTTTCCTTTAGCAAATATTTTATTTTGCATCCCTTCAACTCTGGTGTTTGGTTTTAAAATTTTTCTTCTGATTGCCCTCTTCTCAAAATTTCAAGAAAAATCTTTGGAGTTTATTTTCTTTCAAAAAGAAACTTTAGGAGTTTTGCACCTTCTCCAATGTTGAAATCCATTCATGATTTTGCCATGCACCACATGGTAAAATCTTCCCAAAAATCTCTCCTTCCACTTTGGGCAATCCAAACATTCTATCTCAACAAGCTCAACCATTTTCTGAATTTTATTTCATTTATTTCTCCCCCCAAATCTTTTCTGTCCATTATTTTGAGCCTAGGTGATTTGCAAAGCAAGTACCTAAATGCATTTGAGTTTTGACCTCAAACCAAATCCCCTGGATAGTCCTTGGTACCCACAACCTAGAACAATCAAGATCCACTCCTCTTCTGTTCAAAGATTTCAAATTATAGTCTCTGCAAGTTTGGACCAGATTTGCCAAATTTGGTGAAATTCATACCTACACTTCTCCAAAAATTTCACAAAAATTCAGGCAGCCTCTAGATGCAATGAGAGGCCCCTCCACCAAAAACCAGCTCAAGGAAAAATCCCTACATGCCTAAATCATTCTGTCAAACACCTTGCATGCACTAATACTGTTCATCTTCAGTTAAATTCAGATTTCAGTGTCGTTCTCCGTCAGAGTTTCAGTCACATGCCCACAGTGCACTTGGCACGTTGCTCACAGCCTAGCCTGCTTGTCCGGAGCTTCACACGCGTGCTTGGCGCGTTCCTGGCGTTGGTGGCACCCTGGCCGGCTGCGCCGGCGTGTCTTGCGGCGGCAGACACCCGATCAGTTTTGAGTTTTGTCTTCTTTGGGTTTTCGAGCGGACTACCGCCGACTCCCTTCTTATTTACTTTGCTAAACTGATTAAATTGAGCATTGTTGAAATTAATCTTGTCGCATTCATGCATTCATTTGTTATATCTTTTGTCCGAACTGTCTTGCGAGTACTTTCAAAGTACTCACCGGCTTCATTGATTTGGCGAGATCTTGTGAGCGATCTCATGGATGAAGAGTTCGATAAGCGAAACCGGCGCCTAGAGGAATCCCGGTCGGTCTCGTGTGACCCTGGATTAGTCATTGTGATATTTCGCTTCCGCTACCCAAATAAATTCATCGAGCCTCACCTCGGCCTTTCGATGAGCCGCTAGTCTGATGAAGCTTATTAACCGCCCCATTGTGTTATTCCACCAACCACTCATATCTCGAGTCACTAGTATTTCCACCCCACACCATTGTGTCATTTCCGCCATCATGTATAATTATCGGCGTGTTTGTAATAATTGGTTGGGCATCTTTAGTCCAACCCTGTAATATTGTAATGCTACTGGCTTATTGTATCAAAGTTTTGTCTACCGGTATGGAGGATTTTCCTCATATTGGACTTCATAGGTCGGTTGTTCAATAAATATTTTTATTGAAAAACTGGTTGTGACAACTGGTTGGGGTTGCCTAATGTGCGTACCACGCACGCCACTGAAGGACACGAGCCCGGTTTTTTTTAGGATCAACACGAGCCAAGGTCTCGCTGGTACGCCGTTGGGTCCTACCATTCGAGAATAAGAAAGGAACCTTTTAAATTGCCAAACGAATCTATGTGTATTACAATACCCGTATTTTGCTTGCAAATACTAATCTCAACGTGTTAATTGATTTATGACAAGTTGTTGAATTAGAGTGAGTTTGTGATATAGTGATCTCAACGTGGATTTCACATTTCATGGTATCCCTAGTAAGTTTTCCAATGCAAATTCAAATTTAAAAGATGAACAATATGGAGGTGAGAAAACTTTGTTTGTATCAAGCATATGACCACACACACACACAGACACACACACACACGAACACAACAACAATCCAATAAGTATAGTGCATCTATTTTTCCAAACCATGCATGTATGACACAATTCAAAAATACTCCTTCTATTCCTAAATATTAGTCTTTTAGAGAGTTCAACAAGTGACTACATACGGACAAAATGAGTGAATCTAGACTCTAAAATATGTCTATATACATCCGTATGTGCCAGTCCATTTGAAGCCTCTAAAAAGACTAATATTTAGGAATGAAGGGAGTAAAATGTAAGACATCCATGGTCCTCAGTTCAATATTTAAAATGAACATGAAACTGAAACATGAATATTAAGTCTAGCACTACAGTACATGCAAATGTTGTGTTTAGGCGGAGCTATGATTGTCGGGGGTCAACCCCTCGACCTTAGATAAAATTGTGGAGCTCTGTTTAGGGTTGTTTAGATTATATTTGTCCCCACCCTCCCAACCACCGATTGGTTGTGCACCCCCCACCCCTCCTCCCCGGGAGAATATCATGTGCCCCCATACCTTAGATGCTATATGCGATATGAGTTGCTTGGAGCTTGTAGATCTGAGATATAGCAGCTCCCATGATGTGTCTTAATATTTTTTGCGAGAAACCTTGATGAGTTTGAGAATTGCACACAATTTGTACAAAAACTACTTAGATGCCCTTTGATCCCATATCCAACGACCTCGAAGCTCGTACCAGTAGCATCTAAGATGAAGGAGGACATCATATTCTCTGTATGTAAGAATATCATGTGCTACCACACCTTAGATGCTTTGGTGATACAAGCTCTTGGGGCGTTGGTTGTGACCCAACACCTCCTTGGTAGTTCGAATGGTTTTTGTAGAAAAGCCCCAAAGAGTTTAGCCACTACTTACAAGCACAAAGACTGCTCAGATGCCATTGGATCTCAGATCAAGCGGCCTCCAAGCTCGTATCACGTAGCATCCAAGCTGCGATAGCACCTTATGTTTTCTCGCACGGGAGAGTATGAGGTGCTCCGCTACGTAGATTCTATAGTGATCTGAGTTCACTTGAGATCTAACGCCCTGATAGGAGGTTTGAATGTTTTTGCAATATCGGTGATAGAGTTTGGGAAATGCGCGAAAGTACAAGTACTACGCATGTGCCATCTAATCATCGATCATCGACCTAGATGCTCATATCACCGTGGCGGGTAATTAAGCTACGGGAGCACCTAATATGAGCACGGGGAGCCGTTGGATCGAAGATGCAGCGGCACACACGAACCTGAATGTTTTATTTGCAAAAAAACCTTTGGAGAGTTTAGAAATTGTGCATAATTACAAAGACTACTCCCAAGCAATTGGATCTCACTTCCAACGGTGTAAAAACTCGTATCACCATAGGATCTAAGTTGCGGGGTGGATGTGATATTCTATGCCGCTGTCATTTTTGTTCATAAACTTGCAAAATACGTGTAACTGTGCCATTACTTGTCTAACCGCGCAAAGTGTTTGTTCAAAAAAACCATCCTACACTGAAATATCGAAACAACACACGGGGGTCCCACTTGTCATTAATCAAATTTGGACCTAAAAATCTGAAAGACGAGATTCGAACTGGCAACCTAGACTACAAAGCGTAAGTCGATAGCTGAAAAAACGAACGGTTGTTGGCTTTGTCCCGTAACTTGATTTTATACAGTACTTGCGTTGAGTAGAGTAGAGGGAGTGCCTCGTCAACACGTGCATGACCGTTGTCTCACTTACTGGTGGGTCCCAGGTCTGCGATCTCAATCTCTCTTCTCTCCATCGTCTAACCTTTGCATGGGCACACACGAAGAGCGGCGCTAGCTTGCCGTGGTGTTACTACAACTAAAAAAAAGCTTGGAAAATAGAAGAATCGCCTAGAACAAGAGACGTTGTGGCTGGTCGAGATGGAGCTAACCACATCTATCCTCCGTGCCACGTTTGCATGATGAAGCTGTGTGGCTAGTGGGGTGTTTTCGACCGACTGGCTGGGTCCCAAGGTCGAACCATAGGTACTACGTCTGATACAATATATTTTTACATGCACATTTTTCCTCCGTGCCGTGACGTGGCACATCCTACCATGCGGTTTCGGGGTCCTCCCGAGTGGTGCACGCATATATTCTTCCTGACGTGGGATGCCCTACCGCGCGTTTTCTGGGTCCTCCTCGGTCGTAGCCCCGAAGTAAGTAAGTGAGTCGTCAAATCACGAAAAACCACCTTTCCCACCGAGTACATCAGTGAAGCACGGTGGCTAGCTAGTTGGGCTAGTTCGACCAATTAGCTAGGCCGCGCCACATTGTTTTTTCACCCTTTTTTATCTACTTGCGGCATGTAAATTTAAATATCCACCGTGGCGTTGCTCACGGTGTTTGGGTGCGGCAGGATTTTTAATTTTTGATTGGCGGGGAGCGGTAGCGGCAGCAATTAGTCACGATGACTCCGCTTTGTAAAACCCACTACTCACGATGTGAGAAGTCGTCGATTGGTGTTTTACCGTGGTGAAAACCAAAAGATTCCCGCTCCCTCCTTCTTCCGTGGATTGCATTGCCTTTCGGGCGTTTCGCTTGCTTGCTTCCTCTCCCCATTGCTTCTAACTAGTGCCATGGCGCAGCGAATCACGGAGTCGAGGTGGGCGCTGACACAGGAGCTCCATGCCAGGATGCGGAGCTGAGGCGAAGGGCGTGGAGCTCCGTGAGCTCAAGGAGGAGAGGAGTGCCATGCTCCTCCGTTATGTGCGGCAGTTCACGGAGCTTCAAAAGCGGCATGCGTCCACCACAAAGATGCTCGAGGCATCGGCGGCGTTGCTGCAGAAAGCGGGAGATACGATAGACCATCAGGGGAGCCGGCTGGAGCGCGAGCGGGCCCATCGTGACGAGGCCCAGGATCACCTCAGCCACTTGGTGAACCAACTTGCCACGCACGTGTTGCGGCTGTGCGATGCCTACCGCCGTGCCAGCGCGACGATGCCGGCCGTCGGGCTAAACCCGTTCGACCACCCGGTCGACTTCAATGAGTTGCGGCTTCCTGACCTGGTCTCCTTCTTCACCTATATCTTCGAGGAGCTGAGCCATCTCTGCGCGATGGTGGGGGCTGAGCTGGACAAGGAGGGGTTGTGGGCTGCCGTTGCCGTTGCCGGGCGAATCCTTTCAGGGCTCCGTCACCGGAATCCATTCGTGCCATTGGACGCCATCTTTCGAGCTGGCTCCCGTCGTCCGGGAGTGGACTTTGCGGGCGGTTGCACCCTGCATCACCAACATCGTGCACCTCGAGAAGCAGAGTGTAACGCCCTCGATGCGGCTATATCTCCCACATGTCGAAGCACGACTTAGAGGCATAACCGCATTGAAAGAAATGTCGCAAGTGAGGTAATCTTCACACAACCCATGTAATACATAAGGAAAGAGATACATAGTTGGCTTACGATCGCCACTTCACACGATACATAAATAAACATCCATCATCCAGTTACACTCAAGGTCCGACTACGGAACCAAAATAAAGAAGACTACCCCAAATGCTACACGGATCCCGATCGTCCCAAGCTGAGGCTCCACTCTGATCATCGAGGAAAAGACACATAATAACGACCACGTTCCTCGTCGAACTCCCACTTGAGCTCGGTTGCGTCACCTGCACTGGCATCGTCGGCACCTGCAACTGTTTTGGTAGAATCAGTGAGTCACGGGGACTCAGCAATCTCACACCCGCGAGATCAAGACTATTTAAGCTTATAGGAAGGACAGAGTTGCGAGGTGGAGTTGCGACAGCGACTAGCATATATGGTGGCTACATTACGCCAAAGAGGCGACAAGAGGAGCAAAACGCGGTCGTGAAGCTAGTAGCGATCAAGAAGTGATCTGAACTACTTCGTCAAACATAACTCCAACACTGTGTTCACTTCCGGACTCCGCCGAGAAGAGACCATCACAGTTACACACGCGGTTGATGTGTTTTAATTAAGGTCAACTTCGGGTTTTCTACAACCGGACATTAACAAATTCCCATCTGTCTCATAACCGCGGGCACGGCTTTCGAAAGATAATACCTTGCAGGGGTGTCCCAACTAAGCCCATTATAAGCTCTCACGGTCAACGAAGGATATTCCTTCTACCTAGAAGACCCGATCAGTCTCGGAATCGCGGACTACAAGACATTTCGACAGCAATAAAACAAGACCAGCAAAGCCGCCCGAATGTGCCGACAAATCCCGATAGGAGCTGCACATATCTCGTTCTCAGGGCACACCGGATGAGCAGTACGTACGGCAACCGAGGATACCCCAAGTTGCCTCAGGGAGGCACCGCAAGTGGCTCTAGTTTGGACCAACGCTCAGAGGAGCATTGGCCCGGGGTGTTAAATAAAGATGACCCTCGGGCTCGCGAAAACCCGGGGAAAAAGGCTTAGGTGGCAAATGGTAAAACCAAAGTTGGGTCTTCTTTGGAGAGTCTTATTCAAAGCGAACTGTCAAGGGGTCCCATAAATCACCCAACCGTGTAAGGAACACGAAATCAAGGAACATAACACCGGTATGGCGGAAACTAGGGCGGCAAGAGTGGAACAAAACACGGGCATAAGGCGAGTCTTCCACCCTTTACCAAGTATATAGATGCATTAATTAAACAATAGATATTGTGATATCCCAACAAGTAAACATGTTCCAACAAGGAACAACATCTCCATGTTCAACAAGGAACACACTTCATCTTCACTGCAACTAGCAACGCTATAAGAGGGGCTGAGCAAAGCGGTAACATAGCCAATCAACGGTTTGCTAGGAAAGGATGGTTAGAGGTTTGACATGGCAATATGGGAGGCATGATAAGCAAGTGATAGGCATCGTAGCATGGGCATAGCAAAAGAGCGAGCATCTAGCAAGCAAAGATAGAAGTGATTTCGAGGGTATGGTCATCTTGCCTGCAAAGTTCTCAGAGTTGTCGAAAGCTTGATCCTCGTAAGCGTTCTCAACAGGTTCCTCGTTCACGTACTCATCTCCCGGCTCTACCCAAGCAAGAACACAAACAATGGAACCACAATAAATCACGGGCGATGCACAAACAACATGATGCAATACATGGCATAATATGCGAGATGTGAGATGCAATGCATATGCGTGCTCCGGAAGGAAAATGATGAACCAGGCATCAACTTGGAAAACCAAGTATGCCACTGGAAAGGTGACATCATTTCGGTTGAAATCGATATAAAGATCACCGGAATCGGATGCACGGTTTGCAAATGACAAGCAAAACAAGAATGGCACAAATCTGCCGTTAACAGCACGATGCCACATAGCAAGCAACAAGAAATTAAGCTACTGCACCCAAACGTACCAGGAAAGCATATGGCAGTGATCCAATCAAGATGCTTGACAAAAGATGAACACTGAGCTACGGCTAAATCACACCATAACAGGTCCAAACAAGCATGGCAAAAGTGCAAAACATATCGACTTCACAGAGACTTGGTGAAAATCTGAACATGGCGAGAATCAGCATCGAGGAAGCAATGTTGAGCAAGCAAACAACATGCTACAGG